>OX422214.1:13602945-14802945 GCA_949130495.1 Sambucus nigra
TGGACGATCGAAGCAAAAGATATCTAACCATTAGATTAACTGTGTAATGGAGTGTGACAACATAAAAGATCACATACAATGATAATCAACACGTAATGTAGGAAATAATTAAGTAATATGTGCACCTAGGTATGTGAAAACCTATCAAACGGATCAAAACATGATAATGTGCACGATCAACCATAATACATAGCCCTAAGAAACTATACATGAGAACTTAGTAAAAACATGAGAAAGAACAAGCACCTTAGTCAAATAACGAAACTCCCCCAACACAGATAAACGAGGGTTTCAAACCATAAACCTCTAAATCCACTATCAAATGAAATGTGAACCTAGGTACGTGAAAACCAATCAAATGGATCAAAACATGATAATGTGCACGATCAATGCAAGACATAACCCTGGGAAATTAAATATACATGAGAAATGAGTAAAAATATCATAAAGAATAAGTACCGCAGTCAAATAACGAAAATCCCCAAATATAGATAAACGAGGATTTCAAACCCTAAACCTCTACATTCGCTATTAAATCTGATGAAATCTCAAGGAACTAGTAACTTGAATGTTAAGGACTCGAAATCACCCTAGGTATGAGCTATAGGAATGTATAGAGAGATTATAAATGAATTCATAATGGTTCAAATGCATTTCAAATGTACCAAGATTACGAAGATTTTCTAGGCTTAAACTGATGGGGATCGATATACCGGAAAAGTCCCTCATAAATAGAACACAATTATCTTGATTTAAGGAGTAACGAGATATTACCAAAACTACTACTGAATTTATAAACATGCACAAAACATATGCTAATCACTTCACATACACCCCCAACCCCACCACCACAGCCACACGAAAATTTTAGTATCCAGACCCAAGAATCCACAAATCCAAACAATCAATCGTAATACATAGCCCTAGGTATGTGAAAACCTATCAAACGGATCAAAACATGATAGTGTGCACGATCAATCGTAATACATAGCCCTAGGAAACTAAATATACGTGAAAAATGAGTAAAAACGTGAGAAAGAACATGTACCTTAGTCGAATAATGAAAATCCCCAAATATAGATAAACGAAGATTTCAAACCCTAAACCTCTACATCCTCTATTAAATCTGATGAAATCTCAAGAACTTAGTAACTGGGATGTTAAGGACATGAAATCACCCTGGGTATGAGGTATAGAGATGTATAGAGAGATTACAAATAAATTCATAATGCTTCAAATGCGTTTAAACTGTACCAAGATTACAAAGAGATTCTAGGCTTAAACTAATGGGATTGATATACCGGAAAAATCCCCTCATATATAAAACACAATTATCTTGATTTAAGGAGTGACAAGATATTATCAAAACTACTACTGAATTGATAAACATGCACAAAACATATACAACCCCATCACCACAGCCCCATAAATTTTAGCATCCAGACGCATGAATCCACCAATCCAAACAATCATTTTTCGTTATTTTAATCAGCAACTTTGAAAATTAAACATACGAAACAAAAAATTTCTGAGAAAATGAATTTGTGATGATAAAATGAATAAAAACACGATATGAAACCGAATTACTACCTTTAAGCAAGGATACATTTCCATTCCGCCTTCGCATCGACGGTCTCTCTCCACACACTGGGTAAAAGTCATAAAGCCCAAAAAGACACATGAAATCCACATATACACATTACAATAAAACAAAGCCCCAACTAATAATTTATGTGTCCATTCGACAAATAGTCACAAATCCATAAAACACGCCTAAAACCATGATTAGCAATCCAACTGTCTGTGTTTTTTTTTACTTATTGCAATACACACACACATATATGCATATTTGTATAACAAAATGGGGGAATCAATAACAAAAAACTAATTCATAATATATGTAAATTCATCAAGCAAACAAATATAAAAAGACATTAGAGGGGTAAAAACAACACGAGGGGGGGGGGGGGCGATAATCAACACAACACGAGGAAAATACAAATCAAATTCTAAGCGAGTAGAGATTTTAGGCCCCTGTGACCCGGACTCAACGTCGAAGTCCCAATGATAATTCTTATGCATTTCCCATGCCAATAGGAACTTAGCTGAGCATATAGCCCTAGATCAAGGAAAAAAAGTCTTGAGTGGAATTAACAACAATCCAAAGCTGAAAACTCACATACAAATAGCATTTTAAAAGAACATTATAGCCACAACATAACAAAATAACACGAGACTTTGATGATTAGTAAAACTACTACCTTTGCTCACTCATAACCACAGACATAAATTTACATTTGAAAAAATTTCCACGATTTAGGACATTCAAGGTAATATTAAGCTGAAATTCAACAGAACAATACCTCACCGCGAGAATGGAGCATACAAAGAACACGGGAACGGATACTATCTTTAACGTCTCGAAAAACTCGATAATGCAACTGAGGGTGCCCTGAACGTCTCCAGAAAGCTTGAGGGGATGACTCTGCTTTCAGTATAATCTGACTCACTATGAATGTTATTACTACCTACAATCTCTCCTGGACAACTATGACCACCCTAGATACGATCAAGCTTCCATTATCTTGCCATCAACAAAAGAATGCAAGAATGGATAATGGACGATCGAAGCAAAAGATATCCAACCATTAGATTAACTATGTGTAATGGAGTGTGACAACATAAAAGATCACATACAATGATAATCAACACGTAATGTAGGAAATAATTAAGTAATATGTGCACCTAGGTATATGAAAACCTATCAAACGGATCAAAACATGATAATGTGCACGATCAACCATAATACATAGCCCTAGGAAACTATACATAGAACTTAGTAAAAACATGAGAAAGAACAAGCACCTTAGTCGAATAACGAAACTCCCCCAACACAGATAAACGAGGGTTTCAAACCATAAACCTCTAAATCCACTATCAAATGAAATGTGAACCTAGGTACGTGAAAACCAATCAAATGGATCAAAACATGATAATGTGCACGATCAATGCAAGACATAACCCTGGGAAATTAAATATACATGAGAAATGAGTACAAACATCATAAAGAATAAGTACCACAATCAAATAACGAAAATCCACAAATATAGATAAACGAGGATTTCAAACCCTAAACCTCTACATTCGCTATTAAATCTGATGAAATCTCAAGGAACTAGTAACTTGAATGTTAAGGACTCGAAATCACCCTGGGTATGAGCTATAGGAATGTATAGAGAGATTATAAATGAATTCATAATGGTTCAAATGCGTTTCAAATGTACCAAGATTACGAAGATTTTCTAGGCTTAAACTGATGGGGATCGATATACCGGAAAAAGTCCCCCATATATAGAACACAATTATCTTGATTTAAGGAGTAACGAGATATTACCAAAACTACAACTGAATTTATAAACATGCACAAAACATATGCTAATCACTTCACATACACCCCCAACCCCACCACCACAGCCACACGCAAATTTTAGTATCCAAACCCATGAAACCACCAATCCAAACAATCATTTTTCGTTATTTTAATCAGTAACTTAGAAAATTAAACATATGTAACACAAAATTTCGAGAAAATGAATTTGTGATGATAAAATGAATAAAAACGCGTAATTGAATTTAGATCCGATACACTACCTTTAAGCAAGGGTACATTTCCATTCCACTTTTGCATCGATGGTCTCTCTCCACACACTGGGTAAAAGTCATAAAGCCCAAAAAGACACTTGAATTCCACATTATACACATTACAGTGAAACAATAAAACAAGGCCCCAACTAATAATTTATGCGTCAATTCGAGAAATGGTTACAAATCCACAAAACAAGCCAAAAACCAAGATTAGCAATCCAACTGTGTGTGTTTTTCTACTTACTAAAATACACCTAAACACACACATGTATATGAATATTTATTTAACAAAATGGGGGAATCAATAAAATCAAAATCATTGATAAGATATGTCGATTCATCAAGCAAATAATTATAAAAAGGGAATAAATATATAAGAAAACAGAGAGCCATTACAGAACTATAGACAAAACATTAGGAAAAAGACATTAGAGGAGTAAAAAACAAATCCCTAACTCATAATAAAACGAGTTTAAAATAGAAGTTAGCGATAAAATAGTGTGCGTATTTATTACTATACACACGCGGACACATGCCATGTATAGAAATCGAGAAAATGAAAGATCAACCTACCATATGCAAAGAAACATGAAATCAATAAAAGTAAACGAATTCAAATGATATGTTAATTCATCAAGCAAGAATATATACACGTGTGCGCAGAAGCAGCTTATCAAATTCCCTGACTTCTATACACAACACAGGCATACCTATGTTAATAACGTGTGCGCAGAAGCAGCTTATCAAATTCCCTGACTTCTATACACAACACAGGCATACCTATGTTAGTGCGTAACATATATATGTGTAATGGGGAAATCAATACAAGTAAATATATTCACAAAAGCTACTATATCATCAAGCAATTAGTTAACAAAAATATTCGTCTATAACAAAACAGTGAACCATTACCGAATTACAAATTCATAAATAACAGTATATACACAGTATGTTTGTGTGTGCCTGTGAACATAGGAAAATGTGGAAGTAACCAAATTCCATTGACGTTAATTCACCAAAAAAATAAACGATACATATGAATGGAAAGTCAATGAAAGCAAACTGATTCATTTGTTACGTTCATCAAGCAAACGGAAACTGAACATTACAGGATTGAAAAAAAGTAAAGCCCCAACTCATAATATTACATGTAGATTTGACAAATTGTCACCAATCCGTCATATATAAAAACGACTTGAGAGTAATTCAAAGTCAACAAGAGATTTGAGACTAACTGTCATGTCCGAAATAACAATAACACATACCAAAATGGGTCTTAGGATTACTAACATAGAATCTATTATCGCCAAACAGTAGTCACTTAAGAATGTGCCTCTATAAAATGGGTCTTAGGATTACTGACATATTGTATAAATACAGAGAGAGGGGGAGAGAGAGATTGGTTCACGCCAAATAACAAGACCTCTAACCGAAACTCATGAGATTATTTGTAATGAAACCACTAGAGTGTATGTATGTAGAGAGAGAGAGAGAGACTAACAACTCAATCATTGCCAGAAAAACATTAAGCCCCAAACAAAATAACAGAAATCAAATATAGAGAAGACCACTTTATGTCCGAATTCAAGAACTCACAAATAAGGGCTGGGTAACCCCTATTTGAACCAATTGATCATTAAAACCCCAATTAATCATTCTCAAGAATATACAAAAGTGTGTGCATATACATACATACATATATATATATATATATATATATATATATTCATATATATATATATATATATATATATATAGAGAGAGAGAGAGAGAGAGAGTCACTTCCCAGTGGATCATTCCCAGAAAACAAATCATCAGAGAAAAGTTGTTTACCTAGTTGTAGAGATTATAAAGTGAACTCCAAACACTTGAGAAGGTTGATCGTGTAATGAGATTTTGTGGAGAAATTAGGCAAATAAAGGTGGTAAAAAGAGATTTTACCCTCCGTGCAGACACTTGAGAAGGTTGATCGTGTACCTGCGTTATACCCACATATGATAAAAATCCATTACGCACAAACATATATGTAAATAAAAGGATATCAATTTGAAACACGGTGTATATCAGAGAGAGAGAGACTACCTAGGGTTTGAACCGAGAATGAAGTGGTTTGTGTGTATTTAGAGATTGTGTTGGAAAAGTGCGCTCTACCATTCCAGCCATTTATATACACGAGAGATTGGAGAGAGAATTCGATTGTTTCCCAAATTGAAGATTCGATGAAACGGAAACTGATTTCGGAAGACGCTCCTCCGATTTGATTTGGAAAAAATCAAAAAATTCTCTCACCAAATCTCATATATTTTTGTATTTCTCTTCTTCACTCAACAAAATCTCTACATACATATGGACCCTAAAACCCTCTCCAATCTCACGACTATACCAGGGTAAAAAACACTCGCAACCGAAAAAGGAACAAAATGGGGGGAGAGTTTCTCCAGACGATTTTCATATACGTCGTATTTACACTTCATATACGGGATCCATTACAATGATATAGTAATGTGCACATCATAAATCACTTGTCCAAAAAATTGATATATATTTTTTAGGACTTTGTAAGTTTAGAATATATTGTAATATGTATTCTGAAAATAGGATAATTAAAAAATTAAGTAATATGTGCACCTAGGTATGTGATAACCTATCAAACGGATCAAAATATGATAAACATGCACAAAACAGATACAACCCCATCACCACAGCCCCATAAATTTGAGCATCCAGACGCATGAATCCACCAATCCAAACAATCATTTTTCGTTATTTTAATCAGCAACTATGAAAATTCCAACATACGAAACAAAAAATTTCAGAGAAAATGAATTTGTGGTGATAAAATGAATAAAAACACGATATGAAACCGAATTACTACCTTTAAGCAAGGATACATTTCCATTCTGCCTTTGCATCGACGGTCTCTCTCCACACACAGGGTAAAAAGTCATAAAGCCCAAAAAGACACTTGAAATCCACATATACACATTACAATAAAACAATAAAACAAAGCCCCAACTAATAATTTATGTGTCCATTCGACAAATGGTCACAAATCCATAAAACACGCCTAAAACCATGATTAGCAATCCAACTGTGTGTTTTTTTTACTTATTGCAATACACACATACAAATATGCATATTTGTATAACAAAATGGGGTAATCAATAACAACAAACTAATTCATAATATATGTAAATTCATCAAGCAAACAAATATAAAAAAGAATGGTATATAAGAAAACAGAGAGCCATTACAGAACTATAGACGAAAAATACATTAGAGCGGTAAAAACATCACAAAGGGGGGGAGGGGGGGGGGGGGGCGATAATCAAAACAACACAAACATGAATTTTACCAGCATATCAAAATCTAATATAATATAAACAAGAAAGTGAAATTACATCCGTCTAAGGAAAATACAAATCAAATTCTAAGAGAGCAGAAATTTTACGCCCCTGTGACCCGGACTCAACGTGGAAGTCCCAATGATAATTCTTATGCATTTCCCATGCCAATAGAAACTTAGTTGAGGATACAGCCCAAGATCCAAAAAAAAAAGTCTCGAGTGAAATTAACAACAATCCAAAGCTGAAAACTCACATACAAATAGCATTTCAAAAGAACATTATAGCTACAACATAACAAAATAACACGAGACTTTGATGATTAGTAAAACTACTACCTTTGCTCACTCATAACCACAGACATAAATTTACATGTGAAACAATTTCCACGATTTAGGACATTCTAGGTAATATTAAGCTGAAATTCAACAGAACAATACCTCACCACGAGAATGGAGTATACAGAGAACATTGGAACGGATACTATCTTTAACGTCTCGAAAAACTCGATGGTGCAACCGAGGGTGCCCTGAACGTCTCCAGAAAGCTTGAGGGCTAACTCTGCGTGCTGTATAATCTGACTCACTATGAATGTTATTACTACCTACAATCTCTCCTGGACAAATATGTCCACCCAAGATAGGATCAAGCTTCCATTATCTTGCCATCAACAAAAGATAGCAAGAATGGATAATGGACGATCGAAGCAAAAGATATCCAACCATTAGATTAACTATGTGTAATGGAGTGTGACAACATAAAAGATCACATACAATGATAATCAACACGTAATGTAGGAAATAATTAAGTAATATGTGCACCTAGTTAAATGAAAACCTATCAAACGGATCAAAACATGATAATGTGCACGATCAACCATAATACATGGCCCTAGGAAATTATACATGAGAAATTAGTAAAAACATGAGAAAGAACAAGCACCTTAGTCGAATAACGAAACTCCCCCAACACAGATAAACGAGGGTTTCAAACCATAAACCTCTAAATCCACTATCAAATGAAATGTGAACCTAGGTACGTGAAAACCAATCAAATGGATCAAAACATGATAATGTGCACGATCAATGCAAGAGATAACCCTGGGAAATTAAATATACATGAGAAATGAGTAAAAACATCATAAAGAATAAGTACCATAATCAAATAACGAAAATCCCCAAATATAGATAAACTAGGATTTCAAACCCTAAACCTCTACATTCGCTATTAAATCTAATGAAATCTCAAGGAACTAGTAACTTGAATGTTAAGGACTCGAAATCACCCTGGGTATGAGCTATAGGGATGTATAGAGAGAGATTATAAATGAATTCATAATGGTACAAGTGTTTATCAAATGTACCAAGATTACGAAGATTTTCTAGGCTTAAACTGATGGGGATCGATATACCGGAAAAAGTCCCTCATATATAGAACACAATTATCTTGATTTAAGGAGTAACGAGATATTACCAAAACTACAACTGAATTTATAAACATGCACAAAACCTAGGTATGTGAAAACCTATCAAACGGATCAAAACATGATACTGTGCACGATCAATTGTAATACATAGCCCTAGGAAACTAAATATACATGAAAAATGAGTAAAAACGTGAGAAAGAAAATGTACCTTAGTCGAATAATGAAAATCTCCAAATATAGATAAACGAGGATTTCAAACCCTAAACCTCTACATCCGCTATTAAATCTGATGAAATCTCAAGAAATTAGTAACTGGGATGTTAAGGAGATGTAATCACCCTGGGTAAGAGGTATACAGATATATAGAGAGATTATAAATAAATTCATAATGGTTCAAATGCATTTAAACTGTACCAAGATTACAAAGAGATTCTAGGCTTAAACTAATGGGATTGATATACCGGAAAAATTCCCTGATATATAAAACACAATTATCTTGATTTAAGGAGTGACAAGATATTATCAAAACTACTACTGAATTGATAAACATGCACAAAACATATATCCCCATCACCACAGCCCCATAAATTTGAGCATCCAGACGCATGAATCCACCAATCCAAACAATCATTTTTCGTTATTTTAATCAGCAACTTTGAAAATTAAACAAACGAAACAAAAAATTTCCGAGAAAATGAATTTCTGGTGATAAAATGAATAAAAACACGATATGAAACTGAATTACTACATTTAAGCAAGGATACATTTCCATTCCGCCTTTGCATCGACGGTCTCAAATCCATAAAACACATATACACATTACAATAAAACAAAGCCCCAACTAATAATTTATGTGTCCATTCGACAAATGGTCACAAATCCATAAAACACGCCAAAAACCATGATTAGCAATCCAACTGTTTTTTTTTTTACTTATTGCAATATACACACACATATATGCATATTTGTATAACAAAATAGGGGAATCAATAACAAAAAACTAATTCATAATATATGTAAATTCATCAAGCAAACAAATATAAAAAGGAAAAGTATATAAGAAAACAGAGAACCATTACAGAAATATAGACGAAACATTACGAAAAAGACATTAGAGGGGTAAAAATATCACCCGGGGGGGGGGGGGGGGGAGGCGATAATAAACACAACACTAGGAAAATACAAATCAAATTCTAAGAGAGCAGAAATTTTAGGCCCCTGTGACCCGAACTCAACGTGGAAGTCCCAATGATAATTCTTATGCATTTCCCATGCCAATAGAAACTTAGCTGAGGATATAGCCCTAGAAGAAGAAAAAAAAGTCTTGAGTGGAATTAAAAACAATCCAAAGCTGAAAACTCACATACAAATAGCATTTCAAAAGAACAATATAGCTACAACATAACAAAATAACACGAGACTTTGATGATTAGTAAAACTACTACCTTTGCTCACTCATAACCTCAGACATAAATTTACATTTGAAAAATTTTTCACGATTTAGGACATTCTAGGTAATATTAAGTAGAAATTCAATAGAACAATACCTCACCGCGAGAATGGAGCATACAGAGAACATTGGAACGGATACTATCTTTAACGTCTCTAAAAACTCGATGGTGCAACTGAGGGTGCCCTGAACGTCTGCAGAAAGCTTGAGGGCTGACTCTGCTTTCAGTATAATCTGACTCACTATGAATGTTATTACTACCTACAATCTCTCCTGGACAACTACGTCCACCCTAGATAGGATCAAGCTTCCATTATCTTGCCATCAACAAAAGAATGCAAGAATGGATAATGGACGATCGACGCAAAAGATATCCAACCATTAGATTAACTATGTGTAATGGAGTGTGACAACATAAAAGATCACATACAATGATAATCAACACGTAATGTAGGAAAAAATTAAGTAATATGTGCACCTAGGTATGTAAAAACCTATCAAACGGATCAAAACATGATAATGTGCACGATCAACCATAATACATAGCCCTAGGAAACTATACATGAGAAATTAGTAAAAACATGAGAAAGAACAAGCACCTTAGTCGAATAACGAAACTCCCCCAACACAGATAAACGAGGGTTTCAAACCATAAACCTCTAAATCCACTATCAAATGAAATGTGAACCTAGGTACGTGAAAACCAATCAAACGGATCAAAACATGATAATGTGCACGATCAATGTAAGACGTAACCCTGGGAAATTAAATATACATGAGAAATGAGTAAAAACATCATAAAGAATAAGTATAGTCAAATAACGAAAATCCCCAAATATAGATAAACAAGGATTTCAAACCCTAAACCTCTACATTCGCTATTAAATCTGATGAAATCTCAAGGAACTAGTAACTTGAATGTTAAGGACTCGAAATCACCCTGGGTATGAGCTATAAGGATGTATAGAGAGATTATAAATGAATTCATAATGGTTCAAATGCGTTCCAAATGTACCAAGATTCCGAAGATTTTCTAGGCTTAAACTGATGGGGATCGATATACCGGAAAAAGTACCTCATATATAGAACACAATTATCTTGATTTAAGGAGTAACGAGATATTACCAAAACTACTACTGAATTTATAAACATGCATAAAAACATATGCTAATCACTTCACATACACCCCCAACCCCACCACCACAGCCACATGCAAATTTTAGTACCCACACCCATGCATCCACCAACCCAAACAATCATTTTTCGTTATTTTAATCAGTAACTTAGAAAATTCAACATATGTAACACAAAATTTCAGAGAAAATGAATTTGTGATGAGTAAATATGCGTAATTGAATTTAGATCCGATATACTACCTTTAAGCAAGGCTACATGTAACACCCCGTATTTTTGTACATTTAATATTTAATTAATTCGGGAATTTTAAATTACTTGTGTGTGGTAATTTTAATTGAATTAATTATGGCAATATATATATATTTAAATATTAATCGGGGAGTGAAGGGTTAATGTTTAGGGACATTTATTTACTAAGTGAATAGTAATAATTTAATTACGTCATTTCGAGTATTAATGACGAGGTATACACTTATCCCAGTCGGGAGTCGGTATAGACTAAAGGGGGTGTGAGATAAGAATTTTTATAAATTAATTCGGATGTCAATTCTGACTGCGCGGTTGAGTCCGGATGGGTCGAGATAGTCAGAAAAGAGTACCCGGGTGTAGTAATTGGGTCACGGGATATTTTTGGGCATAGCCGGGCCCACACGGGGTGAGTTGGGCCACTTTAATTAAGCCCATTAGGTGAAAAACGGGATTAAGGGTTTTTAACCTAATGGGGAGATTAGGAAATCAGCAGCCAACACAACTCTAAACCTAGGGTTTGAGAGGGGATTTGGGGGAAAGCAAATCAAGAACAAATTGGAGGTTTTTGGAGCCAAATTGAGGGACGGCAACAACGGATCAGACACTACAAACACCTTGAGGCAAGTGGTTAACTGTTTTGATTCGTATAAGCATGATAATCAATTCATATCATAGTGATGTGTGTATGAAAATCCGTTTTTGGGTATAAATGGGTACAAATTGGGTTTTGTTTTTGAAACACTTGAATGAGATTCAAAGTAAGATTTAGATGGGTGATTGATATCTGAATATGTATATATGATTTGGACGAAAATTTCAGAACATAAAAGAGTGGAAATTGAATCTGGAATTTGGGATTTAAAACAGATAACTAAATTTTATGGTGTAAGACCCATTTCGAAAATTTGAGATAATTAGAGAAGTTGATTATCTTAATGGTCTCTATGATGGATAGGATGTGGATTAACCATGTGTAGATGATGGAATGATGTAATTAGAGGTTTAAATTCTGGTTTAGAAACCTTGAGGTTCGTTAATGATGGAAAACAAGGGGGAGGCAGACCTGTAACGAAGGGGTCGATCGATCGATCGATGGTGGGAAATTTTGCCCAGTTCGGCCTGGGTGAGTTATAAGGGGAAATTAATTTATAAATTAAGTTTCCATATAATTATTAATGATAAATAATTATGAAACAAATATTACTAGTAATTATGGGAAAGAGTAATTGGGACTAGGATGAATTTATGTGGGACATTTAATGGATAAAATTGAGAGACTTTATTCCAAAATAGTGATGTACGGATCAAGTGAGTAAATCCGGGTATATTGGTAAAGCGACCCAAGGTAGTGAATTAAGTTTGGAGATAAACTAAATAATTTTGAGTCGGGATATAGACTCGGGTAATATTGAATTATGGACCAAGTGGGCGATTACGGGTATGTTGGTAATTATAGGTAAATATAATTGGGAAATTATGGAAATAAATGTGTGACACATTGTGGGCGAAAAATGTGGAAAAGGAATTTATGAGATGTAAAAATGGACCAAGTGAGTGAGTCCGAGTATGTTGGTTATGTGACACCAAAGTATTAAATTAATTATTAAGAGAGTAATTAATTTAGAGTCGGAACATAGATTCGGGAAATATTAAAATAATAAGAGTGTATTAATTAATTAGAGTCGGTTTGTAGACTCGGGTAGGATTAAATTAATAAGGGTGTTAATTAATTTGATTAGAGTCGGTTTGTAGACTCGGGTAGGATTAAACTAATGGATGGGATAATTAGTTTTATCAGAATCGGATTGCGGACTCGTGAAGGGGTACTTATTAATTAATGTGATAATTAATTATATTAGAGTCGGACCACAGACTCAGAATTTGGGTTAATTAATTTAAGTGTAAATTAATTGTATTAGAGTCGAACCACAGACTCGGATTAGTATTAAATTAATATGAGTGTTAATTAATTTAATTAGAGTCGGGCGATAGACTCGGGGAAAGTATTATATTAATTGAGGTGTGAATTAATTATATTAGAGTCGGACCATAGACTCGGGAAGAGGATAAATTATTAAGTGAGAAAATTAATTACATTGAGTCGGACCATAAGACTCAGGAAATTACAGGCAGTGTGCGGAATTTTGAGTATACGGTAAAGCCGGAGTTTATATTGTATATATACGGTGTCGTGATAGTATATATATACGTGTATTTATTTTGCGTGATACTAAATATCAGTGACTAGATATTCATTAAATTTATATACGCTAATGCTATCAAGGGAGGTTGCGCGATGTGGGTGAATCCCCTAGCTTGAGGAGTAGGGCGAGTATATCCCCAGGTCATAGCGTCCGATATATATGGGTGAGGGATTTATCTCACTTTCAGGGAAGGAATATGACCGCCTCCATTTCGTATATTTTGGTCCAAGTTGGTGAGCGATTCTAACTTGGGGAAACTAGGTTTTGTGAGCACACCTAGTGAGATAGCATTCTAGAGGGAATCATCCGGTGAGGGTATACTCGGAAGGATGGATACGCGTATGATATATGTGTGGATGTTAGTAAAGGTACGTATAATATGGTAGTAAATATTATATGTAGGTGATAATACAGTGCGTGATGTATTTACCTTATATAACTCGGGTTACAGTTATATGTTGTTAATTAATGAGAAATTAATTAAGTTAATCATTTGTGGGAATAATACAGTGTGTGATGTAATTACTTTATATAACTTGTGACACGGTTATATGCTGCTATTTAAGAGGAATTAATTAAGTTAATTGTGAAATAACTTATAATTCAATAATCATTATACTCGGGTTAGAGTAGTATGGCAAGGGAAGGTTATACCAGGACTAGTTGGACGGGGTAGTACAACTAGGTGGGGTTAAGGTAACCGGTAGGTGTGCACAATAGTGGAGGGGTGAGAATGTCCACAAGGGAGTGCGACACTAACTTAGATATGAAGCGCATTCATGCATTTTAAATTACTGCAGTTAATTCACTTGCTAAATATTTTCAAAAATATTTTGGGTTCTAACCCTTGCTGTAAAACTATTTTCAAAATCTTTTAGGTGTCCAGCCACAGGGACGCCAGGATTGATATTCTATTCCAGGGACACGGAGCTGCGGCATATGTGGATGCTAGCAGGAGTTTGGATTAGACGCATCATTCATTCATTCCTAGAGTAGGAAATCTTGTATCAGTTTCAGTTTTATTTGGGGCTTGTAGCCCAGACTTCTCGGTACAGTTTTCAGGTGTAATTTATTCAGGTGTTGAAAAATTGTATTTGGATTATTTTTGGTGGCCGGTGATTTATTCGGCAAGTTGTGTAATTACTATTCTATTTACTTTCATTCAGTTGTGTGAAGGGTTTATATTTTAATTCCGCATGTACAGTTTTGTTTATTTAAAAAGTTAAAATTGGCACCAGTTTTTGGAACACTAGGTGGTTAGTAAGTTTTAAAAAGTTTTCGACAGTGATGCTAAGGATGATCCAACTGGGATTCCTGTTTTAATTTGGTATAGGACTGATCACCCGGTATTTTATTAGGCGGGGTGTCACACTACATTTCCATTCCACTTTTGCATCGATGGTCTCTCTCCACACACTGGGTAAAAGTCAAAAAGCCCAAAAAGACACTTGAATTCCACATATACACATTACAGTGAAACAATGAAACAAAGCCCCAACTAATAATTTATGCGTCAATTCGACAAATGGTTACAAATCCATAAAACAAGCCTAAAACCAAGATTAGCGATCCAACTGTGCGTGTTTTTCTACTTACTAAAATACACATACACACACACACGTATATGAATATGTATATAACAAAATGGGGGAATCAAAAAAATCAAACTCATTCATAAGATATGTCAATTCATCAAGCAAACAAATATAAAAAAAAATATATATAAGAAAACAGAGAACCATTACAGAACTATAGACAAAACATTTGGAAAAAGACAATCAGAGGAGTAAAAAACAAATCCCTAACTCGTAAAAAAAAGAGTTTAAAACAGATGTTAGCGATCAAATAGTGTGCGTATATATTACTATATACACGCGGACACATGCCATGTATAGAAATCGGGAAAATGAAAGATCAACCTACCATATGCAAAGAAACATGAAATCAATAAAAGTAAACTAATTCAAATGATATGTTAATTCATCAAGCAAGAATATATACACGTGTGCGCAGAAGCAGCTTATCTAATTCCCTGACTTCTACACACAACACAGGCATACCTATGTTAGTGCGTAACATACATATGCGTGATGGGGTAATCAATACAAGTAAATATATTCACAAAAGCTACTATATCATCAAGCAATTATTTAACAAAAAGATCCGTCTATAACAAAACACTGAACCATTACCGAATTACAAATCCATAAATCACAGTAATCAAAGTCCATTGACATTAATTCACCAATAAAATAAACGATACATATGAATGGAAAGTCAATGAAAGGAAACTGATTCATTTGATATATTCATCAAGCAAACGGAAACAGAACATTACAGGATGGAAAAAAGTAAGGCCCCAACTCATAATATTACATGTAGATTTGACAAATTGTCACCAATCCATCATATATAAAAACGACTCGAGAGTAATTCAAAGTCAACAAGAGATTTGAGACTGTCATGTCGGAAATAACAATAACACATACCAAAATGGGTCTTAGGATTACTAACATAGAATCTATTATCGCCAAACAGTAGTCACTTAAGAATGTGCCTCTATAAAATGGGTCTTAGGATTACTGACATATTGTATAAATACAGAGAGAGGGGGAGAGAGAGATTGGTTCACGCCAAATAACAAGACCTCAAACGGAAACTCATGAGATTATTTGTATTGAAACCACTAGAGTGTATGTATGTAGAGAGAGAGACTAACAACTCAATCATTTCCAGAAAAACATGAAGCCCCAAACGAGATAACAGAAATCAAATATAGAGAAGACAACTTTATGTCCGAATTCGGAACTCACAAATAAGGGCTGGGTAACCCTTATTTGAACCAATTGATCATTAAAACGTCAATTAATCATTCTCAAGAATGTATAAAAATGTGTGGATATACATACATACATACATACATACATATATATATATATATATATATATATATATATATATATATATATATATAGAGAGAGAGAGAGAGAGAGAGAGAGAGAGAGACTCACTTCCTAGTGGATCATTCCCAGAAAACAAATCATATCAGAAAGAAGTTGTTTACCTAGTTGTACAGATTATAAAGTGAACTCCAAACTATCTACATTTCACATCATAAAAAAGAGGCATTACGAGAAAGGCCAAAGTTAAAAGTCTAGATTCAAATTACATTGATCAACTTCATCCCAAGGCAGAAAATATGTGTAGCATGTTTCACATCAAACGCTGCAGGTTGAAAATTAAATGGCCAAAATTCTCCAACTAAAAGGTATTGGATGTACTTTGATGGAAACATCGTGAATAAGGAAAGCATTCGATCAACAGCACAGAAAACCAAACATGACAACTTACTTGGTTTGATTTGTACAGGTAATGAATAAAATGGTTCCAACAAGAATGCGAAGGAGACGTAGAAATGGGAATAACAAGTGATTGACATGTAAGATAGCAGATGATTAATGAGCTGTTAATGAGATTTTGTGGAAAAATGAGGCAAATAAAGGTGGTAAAAAGATATTTTACCCTCCGTGCAGACGCTTGAGAAGGTTGATCGTGTACCTGCGTTATACCCACGTATGATAAAAATCCATTACGCACAAACATATATGTAAATAAAAGGATATCAATTTGAAACACGGTGTATAAAAGAGAGAGACTACCTAGTGTTCGAACCGAGGATGAAGTGGTTTGTGTGTATTTAGAGATTGTGTTGGAAAAGGGCTCTCTACCATTCCAACCATTTATATACAAGAGAGATTGGAGAGAGAATTTAATTGTTTCCCAAATTTAAGATTCGAAGAAACGGAAACTGATTTCGAAAGACGCTCCTCCGATTTGATTTGGAAAAAATCAACAAAATCTCTCACCAAATCTCATATATTATTATATTTGCCTTCTTCACTCAACAAAATCTCTACATACATATGGACCCTAAAACCATCTCCAATCTCACGGCTATACCAGAGTAAAAAAACACTCACAACTGAAAAAGGGACAAAATGGGGGGAGCATTTCTCCGGACGATTTTCATATACGTCGTATTTATACTTCATATACGGGATCCATTACAATGATCTACTAATGTCCACATCATAAATCACCTGTCCAAAAAATTGATATAAATTTTTTAGGACTTTCGTAAGTTTGAAGATATTGTAATATGTATTCTGAAAATAGGACAATTAAGTAATTAAGTAATACGAAAATATGTGTAGATTAAGTAATACAAAAATATGTGTAGATTCAATATCTTCTAAACTAAATATACATGATAACCTATCAAACGGATCAAAACATGATAATGTGCACGATCAATCGTAATACATAGCCCTAGGAAACTAAATATACATGAAAAATGAGTAAAAACGTGAGAAAGAACATGTACCTTAGTCGAATAATAAAATGCCCAAAATTATAGATAAACGAGGATTTCAAACCCTAAACCTCTACATCCACTATTAAATCTGATGAAATCTCAAGAAATTAGTAACTGGGATGTTAAGGACATGAAATCACCCTGGGTATGAGCTATAGAGATGTATAGAGAGATTATAAATAAATTCATAACGGTTCAAATGCGTTTAAAATGTACCAAGATTACGAAGAGATTCTGGGCTTAAACTAATCGGAACGATATACCGGAAAAATTCCCTCATATATAAAACACAATTATCTTGATTTAAGGAGTGACAAGATATCATCCAAACAACTACTGAATTGATAAACATGCACAAAACATATACAACCCCATCACCACAGCCCCATAAATTTTAGCATCCAGACGCATGAATCCACCAATCCAAACAATCATTTTTCGTTATTTTAATCAGCAACTTTGAAAATTCAACATACGAAACAAAACAATTCAAAGAAAATGAATTTGTGGTGATAAAATGAAGAAAAAAACGATATGAAACCGAATTACTACCTTTAAGCAAGGATACATTTCCATTCCGCCTTTGCATCGACGGTCTCTCTCCACACACTGGGTAAAAGTCATAAAGCCCAAAAAGACACTTGAAATCCACATATACACATTACAATAAAACAATAAAACAAAGCACCAACTAATAATTTGTGTCCATTCGACAAATGGTCACAAATCCATAAAACAAGCCTCAAACCATGATTAGAAATCCAAATGTGTTATTTTTTTACTTATTGCAATACACACACACATTTATGCATATTTGTATAACAAAATGGGGGAATCAATAACAACAAACTAATTCATAATATATGTAAATTCATGAAGCAAATAAATGTAAAAGAGAATGGTATATAAGAAAACAGAGAACCATTACAGAACTACAGACGAAACATTATGAAAAAGACATTAGAGGGGTAAAAACATCACAAGGGGGGGGGGGGGGGGGGCGATAATCAACAAAACAAAAACAAGAATTTTACCAGCATATCAACGTGGAAGTCCCAATGATAATTCTTATGCATTTCCCATGCCAATAGAAACTTAGCGGAGGATATAGCCCTAGATCAAGAAAAAAAAGTCTTGAGTGGAATTGACAACAATCCAAAGCTGAAAACTCACATACAAATAGCATTTCAAAAGAACATTATAGCTACAACATAACAAAATAACACGAGACTTTGATGATTGGTAAAACTACTACCTTTGCTCACTCATAACCTCAGACATAAATTTTAGGACATTCTAGGAAATAATAAGCTGAAATTCAACAGAACAATACCTCACCGCGAGAATGGAGCATACAGAGAACATTGGAACGGATACTATCTTTAACGTCTCGAAAAACTCGATGGTGCAACTGAGGGTGCCCTGAACGTCTCCAGAAAGCTCGAGGGGTTGACTCTGCTTTCAGTATAACCTGACTCACTATGAACGTTATTACTACCAACAATCTCTCCTGGACAACTATGTCCACCCTAGATAGGATAAGGCTTCTGTTATCTTGCCATCAACAAAAGAATGCAAGAATGGATAATGGACGATCGAAGCAAAAGATATCCAACCATTAGATTAACTATGTGTAATGGAGTGTGACAACATAAAAGATCACATACAATGATAATCAACACGTAATGTAGGAAATAATTAAGTAATATGTGCACCTAGTGATATGAAAACCTATCAAACGGATCAAAACATGATAATGTGCACGATCAACCATAATACATAGCCCTAGGAAACTATACATGAGAAATTAGTAAAAACATCAGAAACAACAAGCACCTTAGTCGAATAACGAAACTCCCCCAACACAGATAAACGAGGGTTTCAAACCCTAAACCTCGAAATCCACTATCAAATCAAATGTGAACCTAGGTAGGTGAAAACCAATAAAACGGATCAAAACATGATAATGTGCACGATCAATGTAAGACATAACCCTGGGAAATTAAATTTACATGAGAAATGAGTAAAAACATCATAAAGAATAAGTACCATAGTCAAAAAACGAAAATCACCGAATATAGATAAACGAGGATTTCAAACCCTAAACCAATACATTCGCTATTAAATCTGATGAAATCTCAAGGAACTAGTAACTTGAATGTTAAGGACTCGAAATCACCCTGGGTATGAACTATAAGGATGTATAGAGAGATTATAAATGAATTCATAATGGTTCTAATGCATTTCAAATGTACCGAGATTAGGAAGATTTTCTAGGCTTAAACTGATGGGGATCGATATACCGGAAAAAGTGCTGCATATATAGAACACAATTACCTTGATTTAAGGAGTAACGAGATATTACCAAAACTACTACTGAATTTATAAACATGCACAAAACATATGCTAATCACTTCACATACACCCCAACACCACCACCACAGCCACACACAAATTTTAGTATCCAGACCCAAGAGTCCACCAATCCAAACAATCATTTTTCGTTGTTTTAATCAGTAACTTAGAAAATTCATCATATGCAACACAAAATTTCAGAGAAAATGAATTTGGGATGATAAAATGAATAAAAACGCGTAATTGAATTTAGATCCGATATACTACCTTTAAGAAAGGCTAGATTTCCATTCCACTTTTGCATCGATGGTCTCTCTCCACACACTGGGTAAAAGTCATAAAGCCCAAAAATACACTTGAATTCCAGTGAAACAATAAAACAAAGCCCCAACAAATAATTTATGCGTCAATTCGACAAAATGGTTACAAATTCATAAAACAAGCCTAAAACCAAGATAAGCGATCCAACTGTGTGTTTTTCTACTTACTAAAATACACCTAAACACACACATGTATATGAATATTTATTTAACAAAATGACGAATCAATAAAATCAAAATCATTGATAAGATATGTCAATTCATCAAGCAAACAAATATAAAAAAAAAAATATATAAGAAAACAGAGAACCATTACAGAACTATAAACAAAACATTTGGAAAAAGACAATCAGAGGAGTAAAAAACAAATCCCTAACTCGTAAAAAAACGAGTTTAAAACAGATGTTAGCGATCAAATAGTGTGCGTATATATTACTATATACACGCGGACACATGCCATGTATAGAAATCGGGAAAATGAAAGATCAACCTACCATACGCAAAGAAACATGAAATCAATAAAAGTAAACTAATTCAAATGATATGTTAATTCATCAAGCAAGAATATATACACGTGTGCGCAGAAGCAGCTTATCAAATTCCCTGACTTCTACACACAACATAGCCATACCTATGTTAATAACGTGTGCGCAGAAGCAGCTTATCAAATTCCCTGACTTCTATACACAACACAGGCATACCTATGTTAGTGCGTAACATACATATGCGTAATGGGGAAATCAATACAAGTAAATATATTCACAAAAGCTGCTATATCATCAAGTAATTAGTTAACGAAAAGATCCGTCTATAACAAAACAGTGAACCATTATCGAATTACAAATCCATTAATCACAGTATATACACAGTATGTTTGTGTGTGCGTGTGAAAATAGGAAAATGTGGAAGTAACCAAATTCCATTGACGTTAATTCACCAAAAAAATAAACGATACATATGAATGGAAAGTCAATGAAAGAAAAATGATTCATTTGATACGTTCATCAAGCAAACGGAAACCGAACATTACAGGATGGAAAAAAGTAAAGCCCCAACTCATAATATTACATGTAGATTTGACAAATTGTCACCAATCCCTCATATATAAAAACGACTCGAGAGTAATTCAAAGTCAACAAGAGATTGGAGACTGTCATGTCGGAAATAACAATAACACATACCAAAATGGGTCTTAGGATTACTAACATAGAATCTATTATCGCCAAACAGTAGTCACTTAAGAATGTGCCTCTATAAAATGGGTCTTAGGATTACTGACATATTGTATAAATACAGAGAGAGGGGGAGAGAGAGATTCGTTCACGCCAAATAACAAGACCTCTAACGGAAACTCATGAGATTATTTGTAATGAAACCACTAGAGTGTATGTATGTAGAGAAACAGAGAGAGAGAGAGAGACTAACAACTCAATCATTGCCAGAAAAACATTAAGCCCCAAACGAAATAACAGAAATGAAATATAGAGAAGACCACTTTATGTCCGAATTCAGAACTCGCAAATAAGGGCTGGGTAACCCCTATTTGAACCAATTGATCATTAAATCCTCAATTAATCATTCTCAAGAATATACAAGAGTGTGTGCATATATATATACAGAGAGAGAGAGAGAGAGAGAGAGAGAGAGAGAGAGAGACTCACTTCCCAGTGGATCATTCCCAGAAAACAAATCATCAGAAAAAGTTGTTTACCTAGTTGTAGAGATTATAAAGTGAACTCCAAACTATCTACATTTCACAATCATAAAAAAGAGGCATTACGAGAAAGGCCAAAGTTAAAAGTCTAGATTCAAATTACATTGATCAACTTCATCCCAAGGCAGAAAATACGTGTAGCATGTTTCACAGCAAACTCTGCAGGTTGAAAATTAAATTGGCCAAAATTCTCCAACTAAAAGGTATTGGATGTACTTTGATGGAAACATCGTGAATAAGGAAAGCATTCGATCAACAGCACAGAAAAGCAAACATGATAACTTACTTGGCTGATTTGTACAGGTAATGAATAAAATGGTTCCAACAAGAATGCGAAGGTGACGTAGAAATGGGAATAACAAGTGATTGACATGTAAGATAGCAGATGATTAATGAGCTGTTAATGAGATTTTGTGGAGAAATGAGGCAAATAACGGTGGTAAAAAGAGATTTTACCCTACGTGCAGACACTTGAGAAGGTTGATCGTGTACCTGCGTTATACCCACATATGATAAAAATCCATTACGCACAAGCATATATGTAAATAAAAGGATATCAATTTGAAACACGGTGTATATCAGAGAGAGAGACTACCTAGGGTTTGAACCGAGGATGTAGTGGGTTGTGTGTATTTAGAGATTGTGTTGGAAAAGGGCGCTCTACCATTCCAACCATTTATATACATGAGAGATTCGAGAGAGAATTTGAGTGTTTCCCAAATTGAAGATTCGAAGAAACGGAAGCTGATTTCGGAAGACGCTCCTCCGATGTGATTTGGAAAAAATCAACAAATTCTCTCACCAAATCTCATATATTTTTGTATCTGTCTTCTTCACTCAACAAAATCTCTTCATACATAGGGACCCTAAAACCCTCTCCAATCTCACGGCTATACAAGGGTAAAAAACACTGGCAACCGAAAAAGTAACAAAATGGGGGTAGAGTTTCTCCAGCCGATTTTCATATACGTCGTATTTATACTTCATGTACGGGATCCATTACAATGATCTACTAATGTGCACATCATAAATCACCTGTCCAAAAAATTGATATATATTTTTTAGGACTTTGTAAGTTTAGAACATATTGTAATATGTATTCTGAAAACAGGACAATTAAGTAATTAAGTAATATGTGCACCTAGGTATGTGAAAACCTATCAAACGGATCAAAACATGATAATGTGCACGATCAATTGTAATACATAGCCCTAGGAAACTAAATATACATGAAAAATGAGTAAAAACGTGAGAAAGAAAATGTACCTTAGTCGAATAATGAAAATCCCCAAATATAGATAAACGAGGATTTCAAACCCTAAACCTCTACATCCGCCATTAAATCTGATGAAATCTAAAGAAATTAGTAACTGGGATGTTAAGGAGATGAAATCACCCTGGGTATGAGGTATACAGATGTATAGAGAGATTATAAATAAATTCATAAGGGTTCAAATGTGTAAATTCATAATGGTTCAAATGCGTTTAAACTGTACCAAGATTACAAAGAGATTCTAGGCTTAAACTAATGGGATTGATATACCGGAAAAATTCCCTCATATATAAAACACAATTATCTTGATTTAAGGAGTGACAAGATATTATCAAAACTACTACTGAATTGATAAACATGCACAAAACATATACAACCCCATAACCACAGCCCCATAAATTTGAGCATCCAGACGCATGAATCCACCAATCCAAACAATCATTTTTCGTTATTTTAATCAGCAACTTTGAAAATTCCAACATACGAAACAAAAAATATCCGAGAAAATGAATTTGTGGTGATAAAATGAATAAAAACACGATATGAAACCGAATTACTACCTTTAAGCAAGGATACATTTCCATTCTGCCTTTGCATCGACGGTCTCTCTCCACACACGGGGCAAAAAGTCATAAAGCCCAAAAAGACACTTGAAATCCACATATACACATTACAATAAAACCATAAAACAAAGCCCCAACTAATAATTAATGTGTCCATTCGACAAATGGTCACAAATCCATAAAACACGCCTAAAACCATGATTAGCAATCCAACTGTGTTTTTTTTTTACTTATTGCAATACACACATACAAATATGCATATTTGTATAACAAAATGGGGTAATCAATAACAACAAACTAATTCATAATATATGTAAATTCATCAAGCAAACAAATATAAAAAAGAATGGTATATAAGAAAACAGAGAGCCATTACAGAACTATAGACGAAAAATACATTAGAGCGGTAAAAACATCACAAGGGGGGGGGGGGGGGGCGATAATCAAAACAACACAAACATGAATTTTACCAGCATATCAAAATCTAATAAAATATAAACAAGAAAGTGAAATTACATCCGTCAAAGGAAAATACAAATCAAATTCTAAGAGAGCAGAAATTTTACGCCCCTGTGGCCCGGACTCAACGTGGAAGTCCCAATGATAATTCTTATACATTTCCCATGCCAATAGAAACTTAGTTGAGGATACAGCCCAAGATCCAAAAAAAAAAGTCTCGAGTGAAATTAACAACAATCCAAAGCTGAAAACTCACATACAAATGGCATTTCAAAAGAACATTATAGCTACAACATAACAAAATAACACGAGACTTTGATGATTAGTAAAACTACTACCTTTGCTCACTCATAACCTCAGACATAAATTTACATGTGAAAAAATTTCCACGATTTAGGACATTCTAGGTAATATTAAGCTGAAATTCAACAGAACAATACCTCACAGCGAGAATGGAGTATACAGAGAACATTGGAACGGATACTATCTTTAACGTCTCGAAAAACTCGATGGTGCAACCGAGGGTGCCCTGAACGTCTCCAGAAAGCTTGAGGGGCTGACTCTGCGTGTAGTATAATCTGACTCACTATGAATGTTATTACTACCTACAATCTCTCCTGGACAAATATGTCCACCCAAGATAGGATCAAGCTTCCATTATCTTGCCATCAACAAAAGAATGCAAGAATGGATAATGGACGATCGAAGCAAAAGATATCCAACCATTAGATTAACTATGTGTAATGGAGTGTGACAACATAAAAGATCACATACAATGATAATCAACACGTAATGTAGGAAATAATTAAGTAATATGTGCACCTAGTTAAATGAAAACCTATCAAACGGATCAAAACATGATAATGTGCACGATCAACCATAATACATGGCCCTAGGAAATTATACATGAGAAATTAGTAAAAACATGAGAAAGAACAAGCACCTTAGTCGAATAACGAAACTCCCCCAACACAGATAAACGAGGGTTTCAAACCATAAACCTCTAAATCCACTATCAAATGAAATGTGAACCTAGGTACGTGAAAACCAATCAAACGGATCAATACATGATAATGTGCACGATCAATGCAAGACATAACCCTGGGAAATTAAATATACATGAGAAATGAGTAAAAACATCATAAAGAATAAGTACCATAGTCAAATAACGAAAATCCCCAAATATAGATAAACTAGGATTTGAAACCCTAAACCTCTACATTCGCTATTAAATCTAATGATATCTCAAGGAACTAGTAACTTGAATGTTAAGGACTCGAAATCATCCTGGGTATGAGCTATAGGGATGTATAGAGAGAGATTATAAATGAATTCATAATGGTACAAGTGTTTTTCAAATGTACCAAGATTACGAAGATTTTCTAGGCTTAAACTGATGGGGATCGATATACCGGAAAAAGTCCCTCATATATAGAACACAATTATCTTGATTTAAGGAGTAACGAGATATTACCAAAACTACAACTGCATTTATAAACATGCACAAAACCTAGGTATGTGAAAACCTATCAAACGGATCAAAACATGATACTGTGCACGATCAATTGTAATACATAGCCCTAGGAAACTAAATATACATGAAAAATGAGTAAAAACGTGAGAAAGAAAATGTACCTTAGTCGAATAATGAAAATCTCCAAATATAGATAAACGAGGATTTCAAACCCTAAACCTCTACATCCGCTATTAAATCTGATGAAATCTCAAGAAATTAGTAACTGGGATGTTAAGGAGATGAAATCACCCTGGGTAAGATGGGTAAGAGGTATACAGATATATAGAGAGATTATAAATAAATTCATAATGGTTCAAATGCGTTTAAACTGTACCAAGATTACAAAGAGATTCTAGGCTTAAACTAATGGGATTGATATACCGGAAAAATTCCCTCATATATAAAACACAATTATCTTGATTTAAGGAGTGACAAGATATTATCAAAACTACTACTGAATTGATAAACATGCACAAAACATATATCCCCATCACCACAGCCCCATAAATTTGAGAATCCAGACGCATGAATCCACCAATCCAAACAATCATTTTTCGTTATTTTAATCAGCAACTTTGAAAATTAAACAAACAAAACAAAAAATTTCCGAGAAAATGAATTTGTGGTGATAAAATGAATAAAAACACGATATGAAACTGAATTACTACCTTTAAGCAAGGATACATTTCCATTCCGCCTTTGCATCGACGGTCTCTCTCCACACACTGGGTAAAAGTCATAAAGCCCAAAAAGGCACTTGAAATCCACATATACACATTACAATAAAACAAAGCCCCAACTAATAATTTATGTGTCCATTCGACAAATGGTCACAAATCCATAAAACACGCCAAAAACCATGATTAGCAATCCTACTGTGTTTTTTTTTTACTTATTGCAATATACACACACATATATGCATATTTGTATAACAAAATGGGGGAATCAATAACAAAAAACTAATTCATAATATATGTAAATTCATCAAGCAAACAAATATAAAAAAGAAAAGTATATAAGAAAACAGAGAACCATTACAGAAATATAGACGAAACATTACGAAAAAGACATTAGAGGGGTAAAAATATCACCCGGGGGGGGGGGGGGCGATAATAAACACAACACTAGGAATATACAAATCAAATTCTAAGAGAGCAGAAATTTTAGGCCCCTGTGACCCGAACTCAACGTGGAAGTCCCAATGATAATTCTTATGCATTTCCCATGCCAATAGAAACTTAGTTGAGGATATAGCCCTAGAACAAGAAAAAAAAGTCTTGAGTGGAATTAACAACAATCCAAAGCTGAAAACTCACATACAAATAGCATTTCAAAAGAACAATATAGCTACAACATAACAAAATAACACGAGACTTTAATGATTAGTAAAACTACTAACTTTGCTCACTCATAACCTCAGACATAAATTTACATTTGAAAAAATTTTCACGATTTAGGACATTCTAGGTAATATTAAGCAGAAATTCAATAGAACAATACCTCACCGCGAGAATGGAGCATACAGAGAACATTGGAACGGATACTATCTTTAACGTCTCGAAAAACTCGATGGTGCAACTGAGGGTGCCCAGACGTCTCCAGAAAGCTTGAGGGCTGACTCTGCTTTCAGTATAATCTGACTCACTATGAATGTTATTACTACCTACAATCTCTCCTGGACAACTACGTCCACCCTAGATAGGATCAAGCTTCCATTATCTTGCCATCAACAAAAGAATGCAAGAATGGATAATGGACGATCGACGCAAAAGATATCCAACCATTAGATTAACTATGTGTAATGGAGTGTGACAACATAAAAGATCACATACAATGATAATCAACACGTAATGTAGGAAAAAATTAAGTAATATGTGCACCTAGGTATGTAAAAACCTATAAAACGGATCAAAACATGATAATGTGCACGATCAACCATAATACATAGCCCTAGGAAACTATACATGAGAAATTAGTAAAAACATCAGAAACAACAAGCACCTTAGTCGAATAACGAAACTCCCCCAACACAGATAAACGAGGGTTTCAAACCATAAACCTCTAAATCCACTATCAAATGAAATGTGAACCTAGGTACGTGAAAACCAATCAAACGGATCAAAACATGATAATGTGCACGATCAATGTAAGACGTAACCCTGGGAAATTAAATATACATGAGAAATGAGTAAAAACATCATAAAGAATAAGTATAGTCAAAAAACGAAAATCCCCAAATATAGATAAACGAGGATTTCAAACCCTAAACCTCTACATTCGCTATTAAATCTGATGAAATCTCAAGGAACTAGTAACTTGAATGTTAAGGACTCGAAATCACCCTGGGTATGAGCTATAAGGATGTATAGAGAGATTATAAATGAATTCATAATGGTTCAAATGCGTTCCAAATGTACCAAGATTCCGAAGATTTTCTAGGCTTAAACTGATGGGGATCGATATACCGGAAAAAGTACCTCATATATAGAACACAATTATCTTGATTTCAGGAGTAACGAGATATTACCAAAACTACTACTGAATTTATAAACATGCATAAAAACATATGCTAATCACTTCACATACACCCCCAACCCCACCACCACAGCCACACACAAATTTTAGTACCCACACCCATGCATCCACCAACCCAAACAATCATTTTTCGTTATTTTAATCAGTAACTTAGAAAATTCAACATATGTAACACAAAATTTCAGAGAAAATGAAATTGTGATGAGTAAATATGCGTAATTGAATTTAGATCCGATATACTAACTTTAAGCAAGGTTACATTTCCATTCCACTTTTGCATCGATGGTCTCTCTCCACACACTGGGTAAAAGTCAAAAAGCCCAAAAAGACACTTGAATTCCACATATACACATTACAGTGAAACAATGAAACAAAGCCCCAACTAATAATTTATGCGTCAATTCGACAAATGGTTACAAATCCATAAAACAAGCCTAAAACCAAGATTAGCGATCCAACTGTGCGTGTTTTTCTACTTACTAAAATACACACACACACACACGTATATGAATATGTATATAACAAAATGGGGGAATCAAAAAAATCAAACTCATTCATAAGATATGTCAATTCATCAAGCAAACAAATATAAAAAAAAATATATATATATAAGAAAACAGAGAACCATTACAGAACTATAGACAAAACATTTGGAAAAAGACAATCAGAGGAGTAAAAAACAAATCCCTAACTCATAAAAAAACGAGTTTAAAACAGATGTTAGCGATCAAATAGTGTGCGTATATGTTACTATATACACGCGGACACATGCCATGTATAGAAATCGGGAAAATGAAAGATCAACCTACCATATGCAAAGAAACATGAAATCAATAAAAGTAAACTAATTCAAATGATATGTTAATTCATCAAGCAAGAATATATACACGTGTGCGCAGAAGCAGCTTATCTAATTCCCTGACTTCTACACACAACACAGGCATACCTATGTTAGTGCGTAACATACATATGCGTGATGGGGTAATCAATACAAGTAAATATATTCACAAAAGCTACTATATCATCAAGCAATTATTTAACAAAAAGATCCGTCTATAACAAAACACTGAACCATTACCGAATTACAAATCCATAAATCACAGTATATACACAGTATGTTTCTGTGTGCGTGAGAAAATAGGAAAATGTGGAAGTAATCAAAGTCGATTGACATTAATTCACCAATAAAATAAACGATACATATGAATGGAAAGTCAATGAAAGGAAACTGATTCATTTGATATATTCATCAAGCAAACGGAAACAGAACATTACAGGATGGAAAAAAGTAAGGCCCCAACTCATAATATTACATGTAGATTTGACAAATTGTCACCAATCCATCATATATAAAAATGACTCGAGAGTAATTCAAAGTCAACAAGAGATTTGAGACTGTCATGTCGGAAATAACAATAACACATACCAAAATGGGTCTTAGGATTACTAACATAGAATCTATTATCGCCAAACAGTAGTCACTTAAGAATGTGCCTCTATAAAATGGGTCTTAAGATTACTGACATATTGTATAAATACAGAGAGAGGGGGAGAGAGAGATTGGTTCACGCCAAATAACAAGACCTCTAACGGAAACTCATGAGATTATTTGTATTGAAACCACTAGAGTGTATGTATGTAGAGAGAGAGACTAACAACTCAATCATTGCCAGAAAAACATGAAGCCCCAAACGAGATAACAGAAATCAAATATAGAGAAGACAACTTTATGTCCGAATTCGGAACTCACAAATAAGGGCTGGGTAACCCTTATTTGAACCAATTGATCATTAAAACGTCAATTAATCATTCTCAAGAATGTATAAAAATGTGTGGATATACATACATACATACATACATATATGTATATATATATATATATATATATATATATATATATATATATATAGAGAGAGAGAGAGAGAGAGAGAGAGAGAGACTCACTTCCTAGTGGATCATTCCCAGAAAACAAATCATATCAGAAAAAAGTTGTTTACCTAGTTGTACAGATTATAAAGTGAACTCCAAACTATCTACATTTCACATCATAAAAAAGAGGCATTACGAGAAAGGCCAAAGTTAAAAGTCTATATTCAAATTACATTGATCAACTTCATCCCAAGGCAGAAAATATGTGTAGCATGTTTCACATCAAACGCTGCAGGTTGAAAATTAAATGTCCAAAATTCTCCAACTAAAAGGTATTGGATGTACTTTGATGGAAACATCGTGAATAAGGAAAGCATTCGATCAACAGCACAGAAAACCAAACATGATAACTTACTTGGTTTGATTTGTACAGGTAATGAATAAAATGGTTCCAACAAGAATGCGAAGGAGACGTAGAAATGGGAATAACAAGTGATTGACATGTAAGATAGCAGATGATTAATGAGCTGTTACTGAGATTTTGTGGAAAAATGAGGCAAATAAAGGTGGTAAAAAGATATTTTACCCTCCGTGCAAACGCTTGAGAAGGTTGATCGTGTACCTGCGTTATACCCACGTATGATAAAAATCCATTACGCACAAACATATATGTAAATAAAAGGATATCAATTTGAAACACGGTGTATAAAAGAGAGAGAGACTACCTAGTGTTCGAACCGAGGATGAAGTGGTTTGTGTGTATTTAGAGATTGTGTTGGAAAAGGGCTCTCTACCATTCCAACCATTTATATACAAGAGAGATTGGAGAGAGAATTTGATTGTTTCCCAAATTTAAGATTCGAAGAAACGGAAACAGATTTCGGAAGACGCTCCTCCGATTTGATTTGGAAAAAATCAACAAAATCTCTCACCAAATCTCATATATTATTATATTTGCCTTCTTCACTCAACAAAATCTCTACATACATATGGACCCTAAAACCATCTCCAATCTCACGGCTATACCAGAGTAAAAAAACACTCACAACTGAAAAAGGAACAAAATGGGGGGAGAGTTTCTCCAGACGATTTTCATATACGTCGTATTTATACTTCATATACGGGATCCATTACAATGATCTACTAATGTCCACATCATAAATCACCTGTCCAAAAAATTGATATATATTTTTTAGGACTTTCGTAAGTTTAGAAGATATTGTAATATGTATTCTGAAAATAGGACAATTAAGTAATTAAGTAATACGAAAATATGTGTAGATTAAGTAATACGAAAATATGTGTAGATTCAATATCTTCTAAACTAAATATACATGATAACCTATCAAACGGATCAAAAAATGATAATGTGCACGATCAATCGTAATACATAGCCCTAGGAAACTAAATATACATGAAAAATGAGTAAAAACATGAGAAAGAACATGTACCTTAGTCGAATAATGAAAATCCCCAAAAATATAGATAAACGAGGACTTCAAACCCTAAACCTCTACATCCACTATTAAATCTGATGAAATCTCAAGAAATTAGTAACTGGGATGTTAAGGACATGAAATCACCCTGGGTATGAGCTATAGAGATGTATAGAGAGATTGTAAATAAATTCATAACGGTTCAAATGCGTTTAAAATGTACCAAGATTACGAAGAGATTCTGGGCTTAAACTAATCGGAACGATATACCGGAAAAATTCCCTCATATATAAAAAACAATTATCTTGATTTAAGGAGTGACAAGATATTATCAAAACAACTACTGAATTGATAAACATGCACAAAACATATACAACCCCATCACCACAGCCCCATAAATTTTAGCATCCAGACGCATGAATCCACCAATCCAAACAATCATTTTTCGTTATTTTAATCAGCAACTTTGAAAATTCAACATACGAAACAAAACAATTCAAAGAAAATGAATTTGTGGTGATAAAATGAAGAAAAAAACGATATGAAACCGAATTACTACCTTTAAGCAAGGATACATTTCCATTCCGCCTTTGCATCGACGGTCTCTCTCCACACACTGGGTAAAAGTCATAAAGCCCAAAAAGACACTTGAAATCCACATATACACATTACAATAAAACAATAAAACAAAGCACCAACTAATAATTTGTGTCCATTCGACAAATGGTCACAAATCCATAAAACAAGCCTCAAACCATGATTAGCAATCCAAATGTGTTATTTTTTTACTTATTGCAATACACACACACATTTATGCATATTTGTATAACAAAATGGGGGAATCAATAACAACAAACTAATTCATAATATATGTAAATTCATGAAGCAAATAAATGTAAAAGAGAATGGTATATAAGAAAACAGAGAACCATTACAGAACTACAGACGAAACATTATGAAAAAGACATTAGAGGGGTAAAAACATCACAAGGGGGGGGGGGGGGGGGGGCGATAATCAACAAAACAAAAACACGAATTTTACCAGCATATCAACGTGGAAGTCCCAATGATAATTCTTATGCATTTCCCATGCCAATAGAAACTTAGCGGAGGATATAGCCCTAGATCAAGAAAAAAAAGTCTTGAGTGGAATTGACAACAATCCAAAGCTGAAAACTCACATACAAATAGCATTTCAAAAGAACATTATAGCTACAACATAACAAAATAACACGAGACTTTGATGATTGGTAAAACTACTACCTTTGCTCACTCATAACCTCAGACATAAATTTTAGGACATTCTAGGTAATAATAAGCTGAAATTCAACAGAACAATACCTCACCGCGAGAATGGCGCATACAGAGAACATTGGAACGGATACTATCTTTAACATCTCGAAAAACTCGATGGTGCAACTGAGGGTGCCCTGAACGTCTCCAGAAAGCTCGAGGGGCTGACTCTGCTTTCAGTATAACCTGACTCACTATGAACGTTATTACTACCAACAATCTCTCCTGGACAACTATGTCCACCCTAGATAGGATAAGGCTTCTGTTATCTAGCCATCAACAAAAGAATGCAAGAATGGATAATGGACGATCGAAGCAAAAGATATCCAACCATTAGATTAACTATGTGTAATGGAGTGTGACAACATAAAAGATCACATACAATGATAATCAACACGTAATGTAGGAAATAATTAATTAATATGTGCACCTAGTGATATGAAAACCTATCAAACGGATCAAAACATGATAATGTGCACGATCAACCATAATACATAGCCCTAGGAAACTATACATGAGAAATTAGTAAAAACATCAGAAACAACAAGCACCTTAGTCGAATAACGAAACTCCCCCAACACAGATAAATGAGGGTTTCAAACCCTAAACCTCGAAATCCACTATCAAATCAAATGTGAACCTAGGTAGGTGAAAACCAATAAAACGGATCAAAACATGATAATGTGCACGATCAATGTAAGACATAACCCTGGGAAATTAAATTTACATGAGAAATGAGTAAAAACATCATAAAGAATAAGTACCATAGTCAAAAAACGAAAATCACCGAATATAGATAAACGAGGATTTCAAACCCTAAACCTCTACATTCGCTATTAAATCTGATGAAATCTCAAGGAACTAGTAACTTGATTGTTAAGGACTCGAAATCACCCTGGGTATGAACTATAAGGATGTATAGAGAGATTATAAATGAATTCATAATGGTTCTAATGCATTTCAAATGTACCGAGATTACGAAGATTTTCTAGGCTTAAACTGATGGGGATCGATATACCGGAAAAAGTGCTGCATATACAGAACACAATTACCTTGATTTAAGGAGTAACGAGATATTACCAAAACTACTACTGAATTTATAAACATGCACAAAACATATGCTAATCACTTCACATACACCCCAACACCACCACCACAGCCACACACAAATTTTAGTATCCAGACCCAAGAGTCCACCAATCCAAACAATCATTTTTCGTTGTTTTAATCAGTAACTTAGAAAATTCATCATATGTAACACAAAATTTCAGAGAAAATGAATTTGTGATGATAAAATGAATAAAAACGCGTAATTGAATTTAGATCCGATATACTACCTTTAAGAAAGGCTACATTTCTATTCCACTTTTGCATCGATGGTCTCTCTCCACACACTGGGTAAAAGTCATAAAGCCCAAAAAGACACTTGAATTCCAGTGAAACAATAAAACAAAGCCCCAACTAATAATTTATGCGTCAATTCGACAAAATGGTTACAAATTCATAAAACAAGCCTAAAACCAAGATAAGCGATCCAACTGTGTGTTTTTCTACTTACTAAAATACACCTAAACACACACATGTATATGAATATTTATTTAACAAAATGACGAATCAATAAAATCAAAATCATTGATAAGATATGTCAATTCATCAAGCAAATAATTATAAAAAGGGAATAAATATATAAGAAAACAGAGAACCATTACAGAACTATAGACAAAACATTAGGAAAAAGACATTAGAGGAGTAAAAAAACAAATCCCTAACTCATAATAAAACGAGTTTAAAATAGATGTTAGCGATAAAACAGTGTGCGTATTTATTACTATATACACGCGGACACATGCCATTTATAGAAATCGGGAAAATGAAAGATCAACCTACCATATGCAAAGAAACATGAAATCAATAAAAGTAAACTAATTCAAATGATATGTTAATTCATCAAGCAAGAATATATACACGTGTGCGCAGAAGCAGCTTATCAAATTCCCTGACTTCTACACACAACACAGCCATACCTATGTTAATAACGTGTGCGCAGAAGCAGCTTATCAAATTCCCTGACTTCTATACACAACACAGGCATACCTATGTTAGTGCGTAACATACATATGCGTAATGGGGAAATCAATACAAGTAAATATATTCACAAAAGCTGCTATATCATCAAGTAATTAGTTAACGAAAAGATCCGTCTATAACAAAACAGTGAACCATTATCGAATTACAAATCCATAAATCACAGTATATACACAGTATGTTTGTGTGTGCGTGTGAAAATAGGAAAATGTGGAAGTAACCAAATTCCATTGACGTTAATTCACCAAAAAAATAAACGATACATATGAATGGAAAGTCAATGAAAGAAAACTGATTCATTTGATACGTTCATCAAGCAAACAGAAACCGAACATTACAGGATGGAAAAAAGTAAAGCCCCAACTCATAATATTACATGTAGATTTGACAAATTGTCACCAATCCCTCATATATAAAAACGACTCGAGAGTAATTCAAAGTCAACAAGAGATTTGAGACTAACTGTCATGTCGGAAATAACAATAACACATACCAAAATGGGTCTTAGGATTACTAACATAGAATCTATTATCGCCAAACAGTAGTCACTTAAGAATGTGCCTCTATAAAATGGGTCTTAGGATTACTGACATATTGTATAAATACAGAGAGAGGGGGAGAGAGAGATTGGTTCACGCCAAATAACAAGACCTCTAACGGAAACTCATGAGATTATTTGTAATGAAACCACTAGAGTGTATGTATGTAGAGAGAGAGATAGAGAGAGAGAGAGACTAACAACTCAATCATTGCCAGAAAAACATTAAGCCCCAAACGAAATAACAGAAATGAAATATAGAGAAGACCACTTTATGTCCGAATTCAGAACTCACAAATAAGGGCTGGGTAACCCCTATTTGAACCAATTGATCATTAAAACCTCAATTAATCATTCTCAAGAATATACAAGAGTGTGTGCATATATATATATATATATATATATATATATATATATATATAGAGAGAGAGAGAGAGAGAGAGAGAGAGAGAGACTCACTTCCCAGTGGATCATTCCCAGAAAACAAATCATCAGAGAAAAGTTGTTTACCTAGTTGTAGATATTATAAAGTGAACTCCAAACTATCTACATTTCACATCATAAAAAAGAGGCATTACGAGAAAGGCCAAAGTTTAAAGTCTAGATTCAAATTACATTGATCAACTTCATCACAAGGCAGAAAATATGTGTAGCATGTTTCACAGCAAACGCTGCAGGTTGAAAATTAAATTGGCCAAAATTCTCCAACTAAAAGGTATTGGATGTACTTTGATGGAAACATCGTGAATAAGGAAAGCATTCGATCAACAGCACAGAAAAGCAAACATGATAACTTACTTGGTCTGATTTGTACAGGTAATGAATAAAATGGTTCCAACAAGAATGCGAAGGTGACGTAGAAATGGGAATAACAAGTGATTGACATGTAAGATAGCAGATGATTAATGAGCTGTTAATGAGATTTTGTGGAGAAATGAGGCAAATAAAGGTGGTAAAAAGAGATTTTACCCTCCGTGCAGACACTTGAGAAGGTTGATCGTGTACCTGCGTTATACCCACATATGATAAAAATCCATTACGCACAAGCATATATGTAAATAAAAGGATATCAATTTGAAACACGGTGTATATCAGAGAGAGAGACTACCTAGGGTTTGAACCGAGGATGTAGTGGGTTGTGTGTATTTAGAGATTGTGTTGGAAAAGGGCGCTCTACCATTCCAACCATTTATATACATGAGAGATTCGAGAGAGAATTTGAGTGTTTCCCAAATTGAAGATTCGAAGAAACGGAAACTGATTTCGGAAGACGCTCCTCCGATGTGATTTGGAAAAAATCAACAAATTCTCTCACCAAATCTCATATATTTTTGTATTTTTCTTCTTCACTCAACAAAATCTCTTCATACATAGGGACCCTAAAACCCTCTCCAATCTCACGGCTATACAAGGGTAAAAAACACTCGCAACCGAAAAAGTAACAAAATGGGGGTAGAGTTTCTCCAGCCGATTTTCATATACGTCGTATTTATACTTCATGTACGGGATCCATTACAATGATCTACTAATGTGCACATCATAAATCACCTGTCCAAAAAATTGATATATATTTTTTAGAAAACCTATCAAACGGATCAAAACATGATAATGTGCACGATCAATTGTAATACATAGCCCTAGGAAACTAAATATACATGAAAAATGAGTAAAAACGTGAGAAAGAAAATGTAACTTAGTCGAATAATGAAAATCCCCAAATATAGATAAACGAGGATTTCAAACCCTAAACCTCTACATCCGCTATTAAATCTGATGAAATCTCAAGAAATTAGTAACTGGGATGTTAAGGAGATGAAATCACCCTGGGTATGAGGTATACAGATGTATAGAGAGATTATAAATAAATTCATAATGGTTCAAATGCGTTTAAACTGTACCAAGATTACAAAGAGATTCTAGGCTTAAACTAATGGGATTGATATACCGGAAAAATTCCCTCATATATAAAAACACAATTATCTTGATTTAAGGAGTGACAAGATATTATCAAAACTACTACTGAATTGATAAACATGCACAAAACATATACAACCCCATAACCACAGCCCCATAAATTTGAGCATCCAGACGCATGAATCCACCAATCCAAACAATCATTTTTCGTTATTTTAATCAGCAACTTTGAAAATTCCAACATAGGAAACAAAAAATTTCCGAGAAAATGAATTTGTGGTGATAAAATGAATAAAAACACCATATGAAACCGAATTACTACCTTTAAGCAAGGATACATTTCCATTCTGCCTTTGCATCGACGGTTTCTCTCCACACACAGGGTAAAAAGTCATAAAGCCCAAAAAGACACTTGAAATCCACATATACACATTACAATAAAACAAAGCCCTAACTAATAATTTATGTGTCCATTCGACAAATGGTCACAAATCCATAAAACACGCCTAAAACCATGATTAGCAATCCAACTGTGTTTTTTTTTTACTTATTGCAATACACACATACAAATATGCATATTTGTATAACAAAATGGGGTAATCAATAACAACAAACTAATTCATAATATATGTAAATTCATCAAGCAAACAAATATAAAAAGAATGGTATATAAGAAAACAGAGAGCCATTACAGAACTATAGACGAAAAATACATTAGAGCGGTAAAAACATCACAAGGGGGGGGGGTGGATAATCAAAACAACACAAACATGAATTTTACCAGCATATCAAAATCTAATAAAATATAAACAAGAAAGTGAAATTACATCCGTCTAAGGAAAATACAAATCAAATTCTAAGAGAGCAGAAATTTTACGCCCCTGTGACAAGGACTCAACATGGAAGTCCCAATGATAATTCTTATGCATTTCCCATGCCAATAGAAACTTAGTTGAGGATACAGCCCAAGATCCAAAAAAAAAAGTCTCGAGTGAAATTAACAACAATCCAAAGCTGAAAACTCACATACAAATGGCATTTCAAAAGAACATTATAGCTACAACATAACAAAATAACACGAGACTTTGATGATTAGTAAAACTACTACCTTTGCTCACTCATAACCTCAGACATAAATTTACATGTGAAAAAATTTCCATGATTTAGGACATTCTAGGTAATATTAAGCTGAAATTCAACAGAACAATACCTCACAGCGAGAATGGAGTATACAGAGAACATTGGAACGGATACTATCAGCGTCTCGGAAAACTCGATGGTGCAACCGAGGGTGCCATGAACGTCTCCAGAAAGCTTGAGGGGCTGACTCTGCGTGCAGTATAATCTGACTCACTATGAATGTTATTACTACCTACAATCTCTCCTGGACAAATATGTCCACCCAAGATAGGATCAAGCTTCCATTATCTTGCCATCAACAAAAGAATGCAAGAATGGATAATGGACGATCGAAGCAAAAGATATCCAACCATTAGATTAACTATGTGTAATGGAGTGTGACAACATAAAAGATCACATACAATGATAATCAACACGTAATGTAGGAAATAATTAAGTAATATGTGCACCTAGTTAAATGAAAACCTATCAAACGGATCAAAACATGATAATGTGCACGATCAACCATAATACATGGCCCTAGGAAATTATACATGAGAAATTAGTAAAAACATGAGAAATAACAAGCACCTTAGTCGAATAACGAAACTCCCCCAACACAGATAAACGAGGGTTTCAAACCAAAAACCTCTAAATCCACTATCAAATGAAATGTGAACCTAGGTACGTGAAAACCAATCAAACGGATCAAAACATGATAATGTGCACGATCAATGCAAGACATAACCCTGGGAAATTAAATATACATGAGAAATGAGTAAAAACATCATAAAGAATAAGTACCATAGTCAAATAACGAAAATCCCCAAATATAGATAAACTAGGATTTCAAACCCTAAACCTCTACATTCGCTATTAAATCTAATGAAATCTCAAGGAACTAGTAACTTGAATGTTAAGGACTCGAAATCACCCTGGGTATGAGCTATAGGGATGTATAGAGAGAGATTATAAATGAATTCATAATGGTACAAGTGTTTTTCAAATGTACCAAGATTACGAAGATTTTCTAGGCTTAAACTGATGGGGATCGATATACCGGAAAAAGTCCCTCATATATAGAACACAATTATCTTGATTTAAGGAGTAACGAGATATTACCAAAACTACAACTGAATTTATAAACATGCACAAAACCTAGGTATGTGAAAACCTATCAAACGGATCAAAACATGATACTGTGCACGATCAATTGTAATACATAGCCCTAGGAAACTAAATATACATGAAAAATGAGTAAAAACGTGAGAAAGAAAATGTACCTTAGTCGAATAATGAAAATCTCCAAATATAGATAAACGAGGATTTCAAACCCTAAACCTCTACATCCGCTATTAAATCTGATGAAATCTCAAGAAATTAGTAACTGGGATGTTAAGGAGATGAAATCACCCTGGGTAAGAGGTATACAGATATATAGAGAGATTATAAATAAATTCATAATGGTTCAAATGCGTTTAAACTGTACCAAGATTACAAAGAGATTCTAGGCTTAAACTAATGGGATTGATATACCGGAAAAATTCCCTCATATATAAAACACAATTATCTTGATTTAAGGAGTGACAAGATATTATCAAAACTACTACTGAATTGATAAACATGCACAAAACATATATCCCCATCACCACAGCCCCATAAATTTTAGCATCCAGACGCATGAATCCACCAATCCAAACAATCATTTTTCGTTATTTTAATCAGCAACTTTGAAAATTAAACATACGAAACAAAAAATTTCCGAGAAAATGAATTTGTGGTGATAAAATGAATAAAAACACGATATGAAACTGAATTACTACATTTAAGCAAGGATACATTTCCATTCCGCCTTTGCATCGACGGTCTCTCTCCACACACTGGGTAAAAGTCATAAAGCCCAAAAAGGCACTTGAAATCCACATATACACATTACAATAAAACAAAGCCCCAACTAATAATTTATGTGTCCATTCGACAAATGGTCACAAATCCATAAAACACGCCAAAAACCATGATTAGCAATCCAACTGTGTTTTTTTTTTACTTATTGCAATATACACACACATATATGCATATTTGTATAACAAAATGGGGGAATCAATAACAACAAACTAATTCATAATATATGTAAATTCATCAAGCAAACAAATATAAAAAAGAATGGTATATAAGAAAACAGAGAACCATTACAGAAATATAGACGAAACATTACGAAAAAGACATTAGAGGGGTAAAAATATCACCCGGGGGGGGGGGGGGGGGGGGAGGCGATAATAAACACAACACTAGGAAAATACAAATCAAATTCTAAGAGAGCTGAAATTTTAGGCCCCTGTGACCCGAACTCAACGTGGAAGTCCCAATGATAATTCTTATGCATTTCCCATGCCAATAGAAACTTAGTTGAGGATATAGCCCCAGAACAAGAAAAAAAAGTCTTGAGTGGAATTAACAACAATCCAAAGCTGAAAACTCACATACAAATAGCATTTCAAAAGAACAATATAGCTACAACATAACAAAATAACACGAGACTTTGATGATTAGTAAAACTACTACCTTTGCTCACTCATAACCTCAGACATAAATTTACATTTGAAAAAATTTTCACGATTTAGGACATTCTAGACATATTAAGCAGAAATTCAATAGAACAATACCTCACCGCGAGAATGGAGCATACAGAGAACATTGGAACGGATACTATCTTTAACGTCTCGAAAAACTCGATGGTGCAACTGAGGGTGCCCTGAACGTCTCCAGAAAGCTTGAGGGCTGACTCTGCTTTCAGTATAATCTGACTCACTATGAATGTTATTACTAACTACAATCTCTCCTGGACAACTACGTCCACCCTAGATAGGATCAAGCTTCCATTATCTTGCCATCAACAAAAGAATGCAAGAATGGATAATGGACGATCGACGCAAAAGATATCCAACCATTAGATTAACTATGTGTAATGGAGTGTGACAACATAAAAGATCACATACAATGATAATCAACACGTAATGTAGGAAAAAATTAAGTAATATGTGCACCAAGGTATGTAAAAACCTATCAAACGGATCAAAACATGATAATGTGCACGATCAACCATAATACATAGCCCTAGGAAACTATACATGAGAAATTAGTAAAAACATGAGAAAGAAAAAGCACCTTAGTCGAATAACGAAACTCCCCCAACACAGATAAACGAGGGTTTCAAACCATAAACCTCTAAATCCACTATCAAATGAAATGTGAACCTAGGTACGTGAAAACCAATCAAACGGATCAAAACATGATAATGTGCACGATCAATGTAAGACGTAACCCTGGGAAATTAAATATACATGAGAAATGAGTAAAAACATCATAAAGAATAAGTATAGTCAAATAACGAAAATCCCCAACTATAGATAAACGAGGATTTCAAACCCTAAACCTCTACATTCGCTATTAAATCTGATGAAATCTCAAGGAACTAGTAACTTGAATGTTAAGGACTCGAAATCACCCTGGGTATGAGCTATAAGGATGTATAGAGAGATTATAAATGAATTCATAATGGTTCAAATGGGTTCCAAATGTACCAAGATTCCGAAGATTTTCTAGGCTTAAACTGATGGGGATCGATATACCGGAAAAAGTACCTCATATATCGAACACAATTATCTTGATTTAAGCAGTAACGAGATATTACCAAAACTACTACTGAATTTATAAACATGCATAAAAACATATGCTAATCACTTCACATAAACCCCCAACCCCACCACCACAACCACACGCAAATTTTAGTACCCACACCCATGCATCCACCAACCCAAACAATCATTTTTCGTTATTTTAATCAGTAACTTAGAAAATTCAACATATGTAACACAAAATTTCAGAGAAAATGAATTTGTGATGAGTAAATATGCGTAATTGAATTTAGATACGATATACTACCTTTAAGCAAGGCTACATTTCCATTCCACTTTTGCATCGATGGTCTCTCTCCACACACTGGGTAAAAGTCAAAAAGCCCAAAAAGACACTTGAATTCCACATATACACATTACAGTGAAACAATGAAACAAAGCCCCAACTAATAATTTATGCGTCAATTCGACAAATGGTTACAAATCCATAAAACAAGCCTAAAACCAAGATTAGCGATCCAACTGTGCGTGTTTTTCTACTTACTAAAATACACATACACACACACGTATATGAATATGTATATAACAAAATGGGGGAATCAAAAAAATCAAACTCATTCATAAGATATGTCAATTCATCAAGCAAACAAATATAAAAAAAAATATATATATATAAGAAAACAGAGAACCATTACAGAACTATAGACAAAACATTTGGAAAAAGACAATCAGAGGAGTAAAAAACAAATCCCTAACTCGTAAAAAAACGAGTTTAAAACAGATGTTAGCGATCAAATAGTGTGCGTATATATTACTATATACACGCGGACACATGCCATGTATAGAAATCGGGAAAATGAAAGATCAACCTACCATATGCAAAGAAACATGAAATCAATAAAAGTAAACTAATTCAAATGATATGTTAATTCATCAAGCAAGAATATATACACGTGTGCGCAGAAGCAGCTTATCTAATTCCCTGACTTCTACACACAACACAGGCATACCTATGTTAGTGCGTAACATACATATGCGTGATGGGGTAATCAATACAAGTAAATATATTCACAAAAGCTACTATATCATCAAGCAATTATTTAACAAAAAGATCCGTCTATAACAAAACACTGAACCATTACCGAATTACAAATCCATAAATCACAGTATATACACAGTATGTTTCTGTGTGCGTGAGAAAATAGGAAAATGTGGAAGTAATCAAAGTCCATTGACATTAATTCACCAATAAAATAAACGATACATATGAATGGAAAGTCAATGAAAGGAAACTGATTCATTTGATATATTCATCAAGCAAACGGAAACAGAACATTACAGGATGGAAAAAAGTAAGGCCCCAACTCATAATATTACATGTAGATTTGACAAATTGTCACCAATCCATCATATATAAAAACGACTCGAGAGTAATTCAAAGTCAACAAGAGATTTGAGACTGTCATGTCGGAAATAACAATAACACATACCAAAATGGGTCTTAGGATTACTAACATAGAATCTATTATCGCCAAACAGTAGTCACTTAAGAATGTGCCTCTATAAAATGGGTCTTAGGATTACTGACATATTGTATAAATACAGAGAGAGGGGGAGAGAGAGATTGGTTCACGCCAAATAACAAGACCTCTAACGGAAACTCATGAGATTATTTGTATTGAAACCACTAGAGTGTATGTATGTAGAGAGAGAGACTAACAACTCAATCATTGCCAGAAAAACATGAAGCCCCAAACGAGATAACAGAAATCAAATATAGAGAAGACAACTTTATGTCCGAATTCGGAACTCACAAATAAGGGCTGGGTAACCCTTATTTGAACCAATTGATCATTAAAACGTCAATTAATCATTCTCAAGAATGTATAAAAATGTGTGGATATACATACATACATACATACATATATGTATATATATATATATATATATATATATATATATATATATATATATATATATATATATATATATATATATATATATATATATATATATATATATATATATATAGAGAGAGAGAGAGAGAGAGAGAGACTCACTTCCTAGTGGATCATTCCCAGAAAACAAATCATATCAGAAAAAAGTTGTTTACCTAGTTGTACAGATTATAAAGTGAACTCCAAACTATCTACATTTCACATCATAAAAAAGAGGCATTACGAGAAAGGCCAAAGTTAAAAGTCTATATTCAAATTACATTGATCAACTTCATCCCAAGGCAGAAAATATGTGTAGCATGTTTCACATCAAACGCTGCAGGTTGAAAATTAAATGTCCAAAATTCTCCAACTAAAAGGTATTGGATGTACTTTGATGGAAACATCGTGAATAAGGAAAGCATTCGATCAACAGCACAGAAAACCAAACATGATAACTTACTTGGTTTGATTTGTACAGGTAATGAATAAAATGGTTCCAACAAGAATGCGAAGGAGACGTAGAAATGGGAATAACAAGTGATTGACATGTAAGATAGCAGATGATTAATGAGCTGTTAATGAGATTTTGTGGAAAAATGAGGCAAATAAAGGTGGTAAAAAGATATTTTACCCTCCGTGCAAACGCTTGAGAAGGTTGATCGTGTACCTGCGTTATACCCACGTATGATAAAAATCCATTACGCACAAACATATATGTAAATAAAAGGATATCAATTTGAAACACGGTGTATAAAAGAGAGAGAGACTACCTAGTGTTCGAACCGAGGATGAAGTGGTTTGTGTGTATTTAGAGATTGTGTTGGAAAAGGGCTCTCTACCATTCCAACCATTTATATACAAGAGAGATTGGAGAGAGAATTTGATTGTTTCCCAAATTTAAGATTCGAAGAAACGGAAACTGATTTCGGAAGACGCTCCTCCGATTTGATTTGGAAAAAATCAACAAAATCTCTCACCAAATCTCATATATTATTATATTTGCCTTCTTCACTCAACAAAATCTCTACATACATATGGACCCTAAAACCATCTCCAATCTCACGGCTATACCAGAGTAAAAAAACACTCACAACTGAAAAAGGAACAAAATGGGGGGAGAGTATCTCCAGACGATTTTCATATACGTCGTATTTATACTTCATATACGGGATCCATTACAATGATCTACTAATGTCCACATCATAAATCACCTGTCCAAAAAATTGATATATATTTTTTAGGACTTTCGTAAGTTTAGAAGATATTGTAATATGTATTCTGAAAATAGGACAATTAAGTAATTAAGTAATACGAAAATATGTGTAGATTAAGTAATACGAAAATATGTGTAGATTCAATATCTTCTAAACTAAATATACATGATAACCTATCAAACGGATCAAAACATGATAATGTGCACGATCAATCGTAATACATAGCCCTAGGAAACTAAATATACATGAAAAATGAGTAAAAATGTGAGAAAGAACATGTACCTTAGTCGAATAATGAAAATCCCCAAAAATATAGATAAACGAGGACTTCAAACCCTAAACCTCTACATCCACTATTAAATCTGATGAAATCTCAAGAAATTAGTAACTGGGATGTTAAGGACATGAAATCACCCTGGGTATGAGCTATAGAGATGTATAGAGAGATTATAAATAAATTCATAACGGTTCAAATGCGTTTAAAATGTACCAAGATTACGAAGAGATTCTGGGCTTAAACTAATCGGAACGATATACCGGAAAAATTCCCTCATATATAAAACACAATTATCTTGATTTAAGGACTGACAAGATATTATCAAAACAACTACTGAATTGATAAACATGCACAAAACATATACAACCCCATCACCACAGCCCCATAAATTTTAGCATCCAGACGCATGAATCCACCAATCCAAACAATCATTTTTCGTTATTTTAATCAGCAACTTTGAAAATTCAACATACGAAACAAAACAATTCAAAGAAAATGAATTTGTGGTGATAAAATGAAGAAAAAAACGATATGAAACCGAATTACTACCTTTAAGCAAGGATACATTTCCATTCCGCCTTTGCATCGACGGTCTCTCTCCACACACTGGGTAAAAGTCATAAAGCCCAAAAAGACACTTGAAATCCACATATACACATTACAATAAAACAATAAAACAAAGCACCAACTAATAATTTGTGTCCATTCGACAAATGGTCACAAATCCATAAAACAAGCCTCAAACCATGATTAGCAATCCAAATGTGTTATTTTTTTACTTAGTGCAATACACACAACATTTATGCATATTTGTATAACAAAATGGGGGAATCAATAACAACAAACTAATTCATAATATATGTAAATTCAAGAAGCAAATAAATGTAAAAGAAAATGGTATATAAGAAAACAGAGAACCATTACAGAACTACAGACGAAACATTATGAAAAAGACATTAGAGGGGTAAAAACATCACAAGGGGGGGGGGGGGCGATAATCAACAAAACAAAAACACAAATTTTACCAGCATATCAACGTGGAAGTCCCAATGATAATTCTTATGCATTTCCCATGCCAATAGAAACTTAGCGGAGGATATAGCCCTAGATCAAGAAAAAAAAGTCTTGAGTGGAATTGACAACAATCCAAAGCTGAAAACTCACATACAAATAGCATTTCAAAAGAACATTATAGCTACAACATAACAAAATAACACGAGACTTTGATGATTGGTAAAACTACTACCTTTGCTCACTCATAACCTCAGACATAAATTTTAGGACATTCTAGGTAATAATAAGCTGAAATTCAACAGAACAATACCTCACCGCGAGAATGGCGCATACAGAGAACATTGGAACGGATACTATCTTTAACGTCTCGAAAAACTCGATGGTGCAACTGAGGGTGCCCTGAACGTCGCCAGAAAGCTCGAGGGGCTGACTCTGCTTTCAGTATAACCTGACTCACTATGAACGTTATTACTACCAACAATCTCTCCTGGACAACTATGTCCACCCTAGATAGGATAAGGCTTCTGTTATCTTGCCATCAACAAAAGAATGCAAGAATGGATAATGGACGATCGAAGCAAAAGATATCCAACCATTAGATTAACTATGTGTAATGGAGTGTGACAACATAAAAGATCACATACAATGATAATCAACACGTAAAGTAGGAAATAATTAAGTAATATGTGCACCTAATGATATGAAAACCTATCAAACGGATCAAAACATGATAATGTGCACGATCAACCATAATACATGAGAAATTAGTAAAAACATCAGAAACAACAAGCACCTTAGTCGAATAACGAAACTCCCCCAACACATATAAACGAGGGTTTCAAACCCTAAACCTCGAAATCCACTATCAAATGAAATGTGAACCTAGGTAGGTGAAAACCAATAAAACGGATCAAAACATGATAATGTGCACGATCAATGTAAGACATAACCCTGGGAAATTAAATTTACATGAGAAATGTGTAAAAACATCATAAAGAATAAGTACCATAGTCAAAAAACGAAAATCACCAAATATAGATAAACAAGGATTTCATACCCTAAACCTCTACATTCGCTATTAAATCTGATGAAATCTCAAGGAACTAGTAACTTGAATGTTAAGGACTCGAAATCACCCTGGGTATGAACTATAAGGATGTATAGAGAGATTATAAATGAATTCATAATGGTTCTAATGCATTTCAAATGTACCGAGATTACGAAGATTTTCTAGGCTTAAACTGATGGGGATCGATATACCGGAAAAAGTGCTGCATATATAGAACACAATTATCTTGATTTAAGGAGTAACGAGATATTACCAAAACTACTACTGAATTTATAAACATGCACAAAACATATGCTAATCACTTCACATACACCCCAACACCACCACCACAGCCACACACAAATTTTAGTATCCAGACCCAAGAGTCCACCAATCCAAACAATCATTTTTCGTTGTTTTAATCAGTAACTTAGAAAATTCATCATATGTAACACAAAATTTCAGAGAAAATGAATTTGTGATGATAAAATGAATAAAAACGCGTAATTGAATTTAGATCCGATATACTACCTTTAAGCAAGGCTACATTTCCATTCCACTTTTGCATCGATGGTCTCTCTCCACACACTGGGTAAAAGTCATAAAGCCCAAAAAGACACTTGAATTCCACATATACACATTACAGTGAAACAATAAAACAAAGCCCCAACTAATAATTTATGCGTCAATTCGACAAATGGTTACAAATCCATAAAACAGGCCTAAAACCAAGATTAGCTATCCAACTGTGTGTGTTTCTCTACTTACTAAAATATACATACACACACACACGTATAAGAATATTTATATAACAAAATGGGGGAATCAATAAAATCAAACTCATTCATAAGATATGTCAATTCATAAAGAAAATAATTATAAAAAAGAATAAATATATAAGAAAACAGAGAACCATTACAGAATTATATACAAAATATTAGGAAAAAGACAATCAGAGGAGTAAAAAACAAATCCCTAACTCGTAAAAAAACGAGTTTAAAACAGATGTTAGCGATCAAACAGTGTGCGTATATATTACTATATACACGCGGACACATGCCATGTATAGAAATCGGGAAAATGAAAGATCAACCTACCATATGCAAAGAAACATGAAATCAATAAAAGTAAACTAATTCAAATGATATGTTAATTCATCAAGCAAGAATATATACACGTGTGCGCAGAAGCAGCTTATCAAATTCCCTGACTTCTATACACAACACAGGCATACCTATGTTAGTGCGTAACATACATATGTGTGATGGGGAAATCAATACAAGTAAATATATTCACAAAAGCTACTATATCATCAAGCAATTAGTTAACAAAAAGATCCGTCTATAACAAAACAGTGAACCATTATCGAATTACAAATCCATAAATCACAGTATATACACAGTATGTTTATGTGTGCGTGAGAAAATAGGAAAATGTGGAAGTAACCAAATTCCATTGACGTTAATTCACCAAAAAAATAAACGATACATAATGAATGGAAAGTCAATGAAAGCAAACTGATTCATTTGATATGTTCATCAAGCAAACGGAAACAGAACATTACAGGATGGAAAAAAGTAAAGCCCCAACTCATAATACATGTAGATTTCACAAATTGTCACCAATCCATCATATAAAAAAATGACTTGAGAGTAATTCAAAGTCAACAAGAGATTCGAGACTAACTATCACGTCCGAAATAACAATAACACATACCAAAATGGGTCCTAGGATTACTAACGTAGAATCTATTATCGCCAAAAAGTAGTCACCTAAGAATGTGCCTCTATAAAATGGGTCTTAGGATTACTAAAATATTGTATAAATACAGAGAGAGGGGGAGAGAGAGATTGGTTCACGCCAAATAACAAGACTTCTAACGGAAACTCATGAGAATATTTGTATTGAAACCACTAGAGTGTATGTAGGTAGAGAGAGAGAGAGAGATAGAGAGACTAACAACTCAATCATTGCCAGAAAAACATGAAGCCCCAACCGAAAGAACAGAAATCAAATATAGAGAAGACAACTTTATGTCCGAATTCAGAACACACAAATAAGGGCTGGGTACCCCTATTTGAACCAATTGATCATTAAAACCTCAATTAATCATTCTCAAGAATATACAAAAGTGTGTGTATCTCTCTCTCTCTCTGTGTGTGTGTGTGTGTAGATATATATATATATACACAGAGAGAGAGAGAGAGACAGACTCACTTCCCAGTGGATCATTCCCAGAAAACAAATCATCAGAGAAAAGTTGTTTACCTAGTTGTACAGATTATAAAGTGAACTCCAAACTATCTACATTTCACATCATAAAAAAGAGGCATTACGAGAAAGGCCAAAGTTAAAAGTCTAGATTCAACTTACATTGATCAACTTCATCACAAGGCAGAAAATATGTGTAGCATGTTTCACAGCAAACGCTGCAGGTTGAAAAGTAAATTGGCCAAAATTCTCCAACTAAAAGGTATTGGATGTACTTTGATGGAAACATCGTGAATAAGGAAAGCATTCGATCAACAGCACAGAAAAGCAAACATGATAACTTACTTGGTCTGATTTGTACAGGTAATGAATAAAATGGTTCTAACAAGAATGCGAAGGAGACGTAGAAATGGGAATAACAAGGGATTGACATGTAAGATAGCAGATGATTAATGAGCTGTTACTGAGATTTTGTGGAGAAACGAGGCAAATAAAGGTGGAAAAAAGAGATTTTACCCTCCGTGCAGACACTTGAGAAGGTTGATCGTGTACCTGCGTTATACCCACATATGATAAAAATCCATTACGCACAAACATATATGTAAATAAAAGGATATCAATTTGAAACACGATGTATATCAGAGAGAGAGACTACCTAGGGTTTGAAACGAGGATGAAGTGGTTTGTGTGTATTTAGAGATTGTGTTGGAAAAGGGCGCTCTACCATTCCAACCATTTATATACAGGAGAGAATCGAGAGAGAATTTGGTTGTTTCCCATATTGAAGATTCGAAGAAACGGAAACGGATTTCGGAAGACGCTCCTCCGATTTGATTTGGAAAAAATTCAACAATTTCTCTCACCAAATCTCATATATCATTGTAATTGTCTTCTTCATTCAACAAAATCTCTACATGCATATGGACCCTAAAACCCACTCCAATCTCACGGCTATACAAGGGTAAATAACACTCGCAACCGAAAAAGGAACAAAATGGGGGGAGAGTTTCTCCAAACGATTTTCATATACGTCGTATTTATACTTCATATACGGGATCCATTACAATGATCTATTAATGTGCACATCATAAATCACCTGTCCAAAAAATTGATATACATTTTTTAGGACTTTGTAAGTTTAGAACATATTGCAATATGTATTCTGAAAATAGGGCAATTAAGTAATTAAGTAATATGTGCACTTAGGCATGTGAAAACCTATCAAACGGATCAAAACATGATAATGTGCACGATCAATCGTAATACATAGCCCAAGGAAACTAAATATACATGAAAAAGGAGTGAAAACGTGAGAAAGAACATGTACCTTAGTCGAATAATGAAAATCCCCAAATATAGATAAACGAGGATTTCAAACCCTAAACCTCTACATCCGCTATTAAATCTGATGAAATCTCAAGAAATTAGTAACTGGATTGTTAAGGACATGAAATCACCCTGGGTATGAGCTATAGAGATGTATAGAGAGATTATAAATAAATTCATAATGGTTCAAATGCGTTTAAAATGTACCAAGATTACGAAGAGATTCTAGGTTTAAATTAATGGGATCGATATACCGGAAAAATTCCCTCATATATAAAACACAATTATCTTGATTTAAGGAGTGACAAGATATTATCAAAACTACTACAGAATTGATAAACATGCACAACACATATACAACCCCATCACCACAGCCCCACAAATTTTAGCATCCAGACACATTAAATCCACCAATCCAAACAATCATTTTTCGTAATTTTAATCAGCAACTTTGAAAATTCAACATACGAAACAAAAAATTTCAGAGAAAATGAATTTGTGGTGATAAAATGAATAAAAACACGATATGAAACCTAATACTACCTTTAAGCAAGGATACATTTCCATTCCGCCTTTGCATCGACGCACACTGGGTAAAAGTCATAAAGCCCCGAAAGACACTTGAAATCCACATATGCACATTACAACAAAACAATAAAACAATAAAACAAAGCCCCAACTAATAGTCTATGTGTCCATTCGACAAATGGTCACAAATCCATAAAACACGTTTAAAACCATGATTAGCAATCCAACTGTGTGTGTTTTTTTTACTTATTGCAATACACACATACAAATATGCATATTTGTATAACAAAATGGGGGAATCAATAACAACAAACAAATTCATAATATATGTAAATTCATCAAGCAAACAAATATAAAAAAGAATGGTATATAAGAAAATAGAGAGCCATTACAGAACTATAGACGAAAAATACATTAGAGCGGTAAAATCATCACAAGGGGGGGGGGGATAATCAAAACAACACAAACATGAATTTTACCAGCATATCAAAATCTAGTAAAATATAAACAAGAAAGCGAAATTACATTCGTCTAAGGAAAATACAAATCAAATTCTAAGAGAGCAGAAATTTTAGGCCCCTGTGACCCGGACTCAACGTGGAAGTCCCAATGATAATTCTTATGCATTTCCCATGCCAATAGAAACTTAGCCGAGGATATAGCCCTAGATCAAGGAAAAAAAGTCTCGAGTGGAATTAACAACAATCCAAAGCTGAAAACTCACATACAAATAGCATTTCAAAAGAACATTATAGCCACAACATAACAAAATAACACGAGACTTTGATGATTAGTAAAACTACTACCTTTGCTCACTCATAACCACAGAAATAAATTTACATTTGAAAAAATTTCCACGATTTAGGACATTCAAGGTAATATTAAGCTGAAATTCAACAGAACAATCATAGTTGTCAAAATCGTCCGATTCGCGATTCGAATCGGACGATTCGATTCGATTCACTACCAAAACGATTCGAATCAACCTTCGAATCGCAAATGTCTAAAGAATCGGACCGAATCGGCGATTCACGATTCGAATCTTCCGATTCGGTCCGATTCACGATTCGGACCGATTCACTTTTTTTTTTTTTTTTTTTTTTTTTCGCGATTTTTTTACATTAAATTAATATATAGGCTCTTTATGATATATATATATTTGTTTTATGTAGGGTGTTTTAAATTAATATGTAGGCTGTTTTATGAAATATTTTTGTTTTTTACATTTTTAAGCTTAAAATGGATGAGAACATGTACTACGGTAAATTTTTGTGATATATTTTGGTATATTATCATGTGCTATGATTAGTTTTTTGTCATATTACGCTTAATTACCAATTCTATAGTGTTAAATTCCATTTACATATGTTTTACTACGTTTTTATCGTTTGGTTCCGATTCGACCGATACGATTCACGATTCGATTCACGATTCGCGATTCGGGGGGTAAACGATTCACGATACGATTCGCGATTTGACAACTATGAGAACAATACCTCACCGCGAGAATGGAGTATACAGAGAACATTGGAACGGATACTATCTTTAACGTCTCGAAAAACTCGATGGTGCAACTGAGGGTGCCCAGACGTCTCCAGAAAGCTTGAGGGGCTGACTCTGCTTTCAGTATAATCTGACTCACTATGAATGTTATTACTACCTACAATCTCTCCTGGACAACAATGACCACCCTAGATACGATCAAGCTTCCATTATCTTGCCATCAACAAAAGAATGCAAGAATGGATAATGGACGATCGAAGCAAAAGATATCCAACCATTAGATTAACTACGTGTAATGGAGTGTGACAACATAAAAGACCACATACAATGATAATCAACACGTAATGTAGGAAATAATTAAGTAATATGTGCACTAGGAATGTGAAAACCTATCAAACGGATCAAAACATGATAATGTGCACGATAAACCATAATACATAGCCCTAGGAAACTATACATGAGAACTTAGTAAAAACATGAGAAAGAACAAGCACCTTAGTCAAATAATGAAACTCCCCCAACACAGATAAACGAGGGTTTCAAACCATAAACCTCTAAATCCACTATCAAATGAAATGTGAACCTAGGTACATGAAAACCAATCAAATGGATCAAAACATGATAATGTGCACGATCAATGCAAGACTTAACCCTGGGAAATTAAATATACATGAGAAATGAGTAAAAACATCATAAAGAATAAGTACCACAGTCAAATAACGAAAATCCCCAAATATAGATAAACGAGGATTTGAAACCCTAAACCTCTACATTCGCTATTAAATCTGATGAAATCTCAAGGAACTAGTAACTTGAATGTTAAGGACTCGAAATAACCCTGGGTATGAGCTATAGGAATGTATAGAGAGATTATAAATGAATTCATAATGGTTCAAATGCATTTCAAATGTACCAAGATTACGAAGATTTTCTAGGCTTAAACTGATGGGGATCGATATACCGGAAAAAGTCCCTCATATATAGAACACAATTATCTTGATTTAAGGAGTAACGAGATATTACCAAAACTACTACTGAATTTATAAACATGCACAAAACATATGCTAATCACTTCACATACACCCCCAACCCCACCACCAGAGCCACATGAAAATTTTAGTATCCAGACCCAAAAATCCACAAATCCAAACAATCAATCGTAATACATAGCCCTAGGTATGTGAAAACCTATCAAACGGATCAAAACATGATAGTGTGCACGATCAATCGTAATACATAGCCCTAGGAAACTAAATATACATGACAAATGAGTAAAAACGTGAGAAAGAACTTGTACCTTAGTCGAATAATGAAAATCCCCAAATATAGATAAACGAGGATTTCAAACCCTAAACCTCTACATCCGCTATTAAATCTGATGAAATCTCAAGAACTTAGTAACTGGGATGTTAAGGACATGAAATCACCCTGGGTATGAGGAATAGAGATGTATAGAGAGATTACAAATAAATTCATAATGGTTCAAATGCATTTAAACTGTACCAAGATTATGAAGAGATTCTAGGCTTAAACTAATGGGATCGATATACCGGAAAAATTCCCTCATATATAAAACACAATTATCTTGATTTAAGGAATGACAAGATATTATCAAAACTACTACTGAATTGATAAACATGCACAAAACATATACAACCCCATCACCACAGCCCCATAAATTTTAGCATCCAGACGCATGAATCCACCAATCCAAACAATCATTTTTCGTTATTTTAATCAGCAACTTTGAAAATTCAACATACGAAACCAAAACTTTCAGAGAAAATGAATAAAAACACGATATGAAACCGAATTACTACCTTTAAGCAAGGATACATTTCCATTCTGCCTTTGCATCGACGGTCTCTCTCCACACACAGGGTAAAAAGTCATAAAGCCCAAAAAGACACTTCAAATCCACATATACACATTACAATAAAACAATAAAACAAAGCCCCAACTAATAATTTATGTGTCCATTCGACAAATGGTCACAAATACGCCTAAAACCATGATTAGCAATCCAACTGTGTTTTTTTTTTTTTACTTATTGCAATACACACATACAAATATGCATATTTGTATAACAAAATGGGGTAATCAATAACAACAAACTAATTCATAATATATGTAAATTCATCAAGCAAACAAATATAAAAAAGAATGGTATATAAGAAAACAGAGAGCCATTACAGAACTATAGACGAAAAATACATTAGAGCTGTAAAAACATCACAAGGGGGGGGGGGGGGCGATAATCAAAACAACACAAACATGAATTTTACCAGCATATCAAAATCTAATAAAATATAAACAAGAAAGTGAAATTACATCCGTCCAAGGAAAATACAAATCAAATTCTACGAGAGCAGAAATTTTACGCCCCTGTGACCCGGACTCAACGTGGAAGTCCCAGATAATTCTTATGCATTTCCCATGCCAATAGAAACTTAGCTGAGGATACAGCCCAAGATCCAAAAAAAAAAAGTCTTGAGTGAAATTAACAACAATCCAAAGCTGAAAACTCACATACAAATAGCATTTCAAAAGAACATTATAGCTACAACATAACAAAATAACATGAGACTTTGATGATTAGTAAAACTACTACCTTTGCTCACTCATAACCTCAGACATAAATTTGCATGTGAAAAAATTTCCACAATTTAGGACATTCTAGGTAATATTAAGCTGAAATTCAACAGAACAATACCTCACCGCGAGAATGGAGTATACAGAGAACATTGGAACGGATATACTATCTTTAACGTCTCGAAAAACTCGATGGTGCAACCGAGGGTGCCCTGAACATCTCCAGAAAGCTTGAGGGGCTGACTCTGCGTGCAGTATAATCTGACTCACTATGAATGTTATTACTACCTACAATCTCTCCTGGACAAATATGTCCACCCAAGATAGGATCAAGCTTCCATTATCTTGCCATCAACAAAAGAATGCAAGAATGGATAATGGACGATCGAAGCAAAAGATATCCAACCATTAGATTAACTATGTGTAATGGAGTGTGACAACATAAAAGATCACATACAATGATAATCAACACATAATGTAGGAAATAATTAAGTAATATGTGCACCTAGTTAAATGAAAACCTATCAAACGGATCAAAACATGATAATGTGCACGATCAACCATAATACATGGCCCTAGGAAACTATACATGAGAAATTAGTAAAAACATGCGAAAGAACAAGCACCTTAGTCGAATAACGAAACTCCCCCAACACAGATAAACGAGGGTTTCAAGCCATAAACGTCTAAATCCACTATCAAATGAAATGTGAACCTAGGTACGTGAAAACCAATCAAACGGATCAAAACATGATAATGTGCACGATCAATGCAAGACATAACCCTGGGAAATTAAATATACATGAGAAATGAGTAAAAACATCATAAAGAATAAGTACCATAGTCAAATAACGAAAATCCCCAAATATAGATAAACTAGGAGTAACGAGATATTACCAAAACTACAACTGAATTTATAAACATGCACAAAACATATGCTAATCACTTCACATACACCCCCAACCCCACCACCACAGCCACACGCAAATTTTAGTATCCAAACCCATGAAACCACCAATCCAAACAATCATTTTTCGTTATTTTAATCATTAACTTAGAAAATTAAACATATGTAACACAAAATTTCGAGGAAATGAATTTGTGATGATAAAATGAATAAAAACGCGTAATTGAATTTAGATCCGATACACTACCTTTAAGCAAGGGTACATTTCCATTCCACTTTTGCATCGATGGTTTCTCTCCACACACTGGGTAAAAGTCATAAAGCCCAAAAAGACACTTGAATTCCACATATACACATTACAGTGAAACAATAAAACAAAGCCCCAACTAATAATTTATGCGTCAATTCGAGAAATGGTTACAAATCCACAAAACAAGCCAAAAACCAAGATTAGCAATCCAACTGTGTGTGTTTTTCTACTTACTAAAATACACCTAAACACACACATGTATATGAATATTTATTTAACAAAATGGGGGAATCAATAAAATCAAAATCATTGATAAGATATGTCGATTCATCAAGAAAATAATTATAAAAAGGGAATAAATATATAAGAAAACAGAGAGCCATTACAGAACTATAGACAAAACATTAGGAAAAAGACATTAGAGGAGTAAAAAACAAATCCCTAACTCATAATAAAACGAGTTTAAAATAGAAGTTAGCGATAAAATAGTGTGCGTATTTATTACTATACACACGCGGACACATGCCATGTATAGAAATCGGGAAAATGAAAGATCAACCTACCGTATGCAAAGAAACATGAAATCAATAAAAGTAAACTAATTCAAATGATATGTTAATTCATCAAGCAAGAATATATACACGTGTGCGCAGAAGCAGCTTATCAAATTCCCTGACTTCTATACACAACACAGGCATACCTATGTTAGTGCGTAACATACATATGCGTAATGGGGAAATCAATACAAGTAAATATATTCACAAAAGCTGCTATATCATCAAGTAATTAGTTAACGAAAAGATCCGTCTATAACAAAACAGTGAACCATTATCGAATTACAAATCCATAAATCACAGTATATACACAGTATGTTTGTGTGTGCGTGTGAAAATTGGAAAATGTGGAAGTAACCAAATTCCATTGACGTAAATTCACCAAAAAAATAAACGATACATATGAATGGAAAGTCAATGAAAGAAAACTGATTCATTTGATACGTTCATCAAGCAAACGGAAACAGAACATTACAGGATGGAAAAAAGTAAAGCCCCAACTCATAATATTACATGTAGATTTGACAAATTGTCACCAATCCCTCATATATAAAAACGACTCGAGAGTAATTCAAAGTCAACAAGAGATTTGAGACTAACTGTCATGTCGGAAATAACAATAACACATACCAAAATGGGTCTTAGGATTACTAACATAGAATCTATTATCGCCAAACAGTAGTCACTTAAGAATGTGCCTCTATAAAATGGGTCTTAGGATTACTGACATATTGTATAAATAGAGAGAGGGGGGGAGAAGAGATTGGTTCATGCCAAATAACAAGACCTCTAACGGAAACTCATGAGATTATTTGTAATGAAACCACTAGAGTGTATGTATGTAGAGAGAGAGAGAGAGAGAGAGAGAGAGAGAGAGAGACTAACAACTCAATCATTGATAGAAAAACATTAAGCCCCAAACGAAATAACAGATATCAAATATAAAGAAGACCACTTTATGTTCGAATTCAGAACTCACAAATAAGGGCTGGGTAACCCCTATTTGAACCAATTGATCATTAAAACCTCAATTAATCATTCTCAAGAATATACAAGAGTGTGTGCATATATATATATATATATATATATATATATATATATATATATATATATATATATATATATAGAGAGAGAGAGAGAGAGAGAGAGAGACTCACTTCCCAGTGGATCATTCCCAGAAAACAAATCATCAGAGAAAAGTTGTTTACCTAGTTGTAGAGATTATAAAGTGAACTCCAAACTATCTACATTTCACATCATAAAAAAGAGGCATTACGAGAAAGGCCAAAGTTAAAAGTCTAGATTCAAATTACATTGATCAACTTCATCACAAGGCAGAAAATATGTGTAGCATGTTTCACAGCAAACGCTGCAGGTTGAAAATTAAATTGGCCAAAATTCTCCAACTAAAAGGTATTGGATGTACTTTGATGGAAACATCGTGAATAAGGAAAGTGACGTAGAGATGGGAATAACAAGTGATTGACATGTAATAACAAGTGATTGACATGTAAGATAGCAGATGATTAATGAGATGTTAATTAGATTTTGTGGAGAAATGAGGCAAATAAAGGTGGTAAAAAGAGATTTTACCCTCCGTGCAGACACTTGAGAAGGTTGATCGTGTACCTGCGTTATACCCACATATGATAAAAATCCATTACGCAAAAACATATATGTAAATAAAAGGATATCAATTCGAAATACGGTGTATATCAGAGAGAGAGACTACATAGGGTTTGAACCGAGGATGTAGTGGTTTGTGTGTATTTAGAGATTGTGTTGGAAAAGGGCGCTCTACCATTCCAACCATTTATATACATGAGAGATTCGAGAGAGAATTTGAGTGTTTCCCAAATTGAAGATTCGAAGAAACGGAAACTGATTTCGGAAGACGCTCCTCCGATGTGATTTGGAAAAAATCAACAAATTCTCTCACCAAATCTCATATATTTTTGTATTTCTCTTCTTCACTCAACAAAATCTCTTCATACATAGGGACCCTAAAACCCTCTCCAATCTCACGGCTATACAAGGGTAAAAAACACTCGCAACCGAAAAAGTAACAAAATGGGGGGAGAGTTTCTCCAGCCGATTTTCATATACGTCGTATTTATACTTCATGTACGGGATCCATTACAATGATCTACTAATGTGCACATCATAAATCACTTGTCCAAAAAATTGATATATATTTTTTAGGACTTTGTAAGTTTAGAACATATTGTAATATGTATTCTGAAAACAGGACAATTAAGTAATTAAGTAATATGTGCACCTAGGTATGTGAAAACCTATCAAACGGATCAAAACATGATAATGTGCACGATCAATTGTAATACATAACCCTAGGAAACTAAATATACATGAAAAATGAGTAAAAACATGAGAAAGAAAATGTACCTTAGTCGAATAATGAAAATCCCCAAATATAGATAAACGAGGATTTCACACCCTAAACCTCTACATCCGCTATTAAATCTGATGAAATCTCAAGAAATTAGTAACTGGGATGTTAAGGAGATGAAATCACCCTGGGTATGAGGTATACAGATGTATAGAGAGATTATAAATAAATTCATAATGGTTCAAATGCGTTTAAACTGTACCAAGATTACAAAGAGATTCTAGGCTTAAACAAATGGGATTGATATACCGGAAAAATTCCCTCGTATATAAAACACAATTATCTTGATTTAAGGAGTGACAAGATATTATCAAAACTACTACTGAATTGATAAACATGCACAAAACATATATCCCCATCACCACAGCCCCATAAATTTTAGCATCCAGACGCATGAATCCACCAATCCAAACAATCATTTTTCGTTATTTTAATCAGCAACTTTGAAAATTAAACATACGAAACAAAAAATTTCCGAGAAAATGAATTTGTGATGATAAAATGAATAAAAACAATATTATTGTTATGTTAAACCATGGGTATTCTACACCAAAAAATGCTCCTCCTTCTCTCTAGAATCCGGCTAGCCAAATTAACCCAGCCCTAATTTCCACCCAGCTTAACAGCGATGTCTAAACCCAGCCCTAGCATTAGATCCACCCCTAGTTACTCTCCTTCTACAGTTGTTACTCCCACTACCATGGTTTCCCCCACATCTGCTGGAGTGTCCACGATTAGCCAACATGCCCAAACTGTCATTGTTCCTCGTGGTGGTGAAGGCTGTGATGATGCTATGGAAGGAATGGAAGAAGGCCAAATTGGTACTGTTGAAGACCACATCGCAGCTACTCCCAATGGAGACATGATGAATGATTTGGTTATGGAGAAAAGGGCATATGCCAATTTCATTGAAAGCATGGGTCTGTCTCATGACGACATAATGCACGCCAGGTATTCACTGAAATCTCCTTGTGAACAGTTGGGAAAAAGTACAAATTGCCCAATAATTAAGGCTACCACACCACTGAGGCAATCACTGGAGGTGGGAAACATTGGAAGCACAAGTGAAACAGAGAATGTGGGCAGAGGAATTAAGGAAGAGATTAGACAACCTAACAAATCGTGGAAGTCAGTCATCACTAGTAGGAGTGACCCTAAGAATGACCCTAAATTTATTCTCCAATACCACAAACCTACTATTGTTGATGATAGGATTCAAGTTAATCCTCCTATAGAAGTGGCCAAACTTGGGTACTCCCAGATGGAATGTGCTGCTGTGGGATTTTTTCTGGGTAAGAATCTTCCCTATTCTCTAGTTAAGAACATTGCCCATAGAATTTGGGATAAGCATGGGTTAAGTAAAGTAATAGCCAATGATCAAGGACACTACATATTCATGTTTGACAACCAGAATTGTAGGGATGAGGTGGTGGAAAATGGGCCTTGGCATTTTGTTGGTAATGCCATTATCCTGCAGAAATGGTATCCGGAGTGCAACTTTGCTAAAGAAGATATTGAGAGAGTTCCAGTTTGGGTCATGTTTCACAATGTCCCTATGCAGTTTTGGACTGCAGAAGGTTTAAGCTACATAGCATCTGCTGTTGGTGTTCCATTATATGCTGACTCTATCACTGAAGAAATGAGGAGAATAAGCTATGCCCGTATTTGTGTTGAGATAAAACCTCAAAAGAAATTCCCCACAACCATTGACTTGAAAATGGAAAATGGGGAATTTTCTCAAATTAAGGTTGAATATCAAGGAATGCCTCACTCTTGCAGCCACTGCATCGCCTTTGGTCACACAACTATAAAGTGCACGAAGAAAGATAAGGGAGTGAGAGGGGAAACCATTCCTCCAAAGTCAACTGTGGAAGAGCCTAACCATGATGGATGGAAAACCGTAGGAGGCAAAACTAAACCTGGTCTGAAGGACTCAAGCCTGTGCATAGCTGCTATTGAAACAACTTCCAACTCTAACCCCCCTATATTGGAAGCTGCTACTGAACCAAACCCCATACCCAAACTTAACTCCCCCAAATCTACTTCCACCAACTCGTTTGAAGCCTTAATGGATATAGATTCTGAGGACTACACGACGGAGACTACTCCCTTGCCTTCTGGTATTGTGCTAAAGATTAAAGCTGTGGATGAGCTGTCTACCAAAATCAAGACTGATGAATCTCCCCTATCTTCTAAGGGGAAGAAGAAGAAGAAGGGGGGTACCAAACAACAATTCAAATGACCAAGATTGTGTCCTGGAACATTAGGGGTCTCAACTCCCCTCACAAACAGCAGGAAGTGAAGAAGTTGATTTATGATAATAAGTTAAGCCTTGTTTGTCTCCTTGAATCTAAAGTCAGAAGGAACCACATTGCCAAGGTGGCTGCCAGTTGCTTCTGGAATTGGAAGTATAGTCACAACTGCCCAGATAATGGTGGGGTAGCTAGAGTGATCTTAGCATGGGACCCAATTACATTTGATGTGGAGATTCTCTTATCCCATCCCCAAGCTCTTTTTTGTAAGATCAAGTGTGTGGGGGTCAACAAGTTTTTCTATGCTACTTTTGTTTATGGCCTTAATCTTCCTATTGAAAGGATTCCTCTTTGGAGTTTCCTTAGACAGAACCACAACCTCACAGACAATAGCCAATGGATCATTATGGGAGATTTCAACACTGTTAGAAACAGAGAGGATAAAAGTGGTAGGCTGGGAATTGATATTAGGGCTGCTGCTGACTTTAATAACTGCCTATTTGAGATAATGATGGATGATATGCTAGCCACGGGGCTATGGTTCTCTTGGAGTAACAAAAGTGAGGGGATTGAGAATACTCAAACCAGAATTGATAGAGTTCTCCATAACTCGCAATGGAGTGTTTCTTTCCCTGATTCCCATGCCACCTACCTATGCCCAGGGGTTTCTGATCATAGCCCCATTGTGATTTCTCTTCTCAACCAACCTAGCAAGCCAAAACCCTTCAAATTCTTTGATTATTGGATGAAGAATGCTGAATTTATGCCCACGCTTGTGACCTCTTGGCAGGAGGAATGTCAGCTATTCCCTATGGCTAAACTTTCCCACAAGCTTAGAAGACTTAAACCTCTTTTAAGACTTTTTAACCATAAGTTCTACTCCAATATCTCTGAGCGTGTGAGGATCGCTAAAGATAAGTTGGATCATATCCAGCGCTACCTGGACAGTGATGGTTCAAATAGCAGGCTTAGGAAGGATGAACATGAGTGTGCTACTCTCTATAGCTCCTTACGCGCTGCTGAAGAAGCCTACTACAAGCAAAAGGCTAGAATCAATTGGCTACAGTCAGGGGATATGAACACAAGCTTCTTCCATAATAAAGTAAAAGCAAACACCTCCAGAAGAAAAGTCTTGTGCATACAGAATGAGAGAGGAGTCACTATTGATGGCATTGAGGCAGTGAGTGAAGAGGCCATAAATTTTTTCACTAATTTGTTGGGGAGTCAGAAAAGGATATCTACCACTATCCCTACGATCATGAAAAGGAAGCTGAATCCTTCGCAGTGGCCTAACCTTACTGCCCCCATAACTGACATTGAGATTAAAAATGCTATGTTCTCCATTGCCTCCAACAAAGCTCCTGGCCCTGATGGTTTCAGTGCTGCCTTCTTTAAGAAGAATTGGGATGTTGTGGGGGATGATGTGATGGAAGCTATTCATCATTTTTTTAACCACAGCTACTTGCCTAGACAATGGAATACCACCTCTCTTGCTCTGATCCCCAAAGTTCCTAACCCAAACACTATGGCTGATTTCAGACCCATTGCGTGCTGCAACACGATTTATAAGTGTATTTCCAAGATTCTTACCCTTAGACTCAAGCCTCTTATGCCTCAATTGATTAATGAAAGCCAAGCTGCCTTTGTCCAGGGGAGATCTATCACTGATAATATTCTCTTGCTGCAAGAATTGATGAGGAATTACCACAGGGAATCTAACACTCCTAAATGCACTGTGAAGATTGATATTATGAAGGCTTATGATTCGGTGGATTGGGAGTTCCTTTTTGGCATTCTTATCCAAATCAACTTCCCTCCCAGGTTTGTTTCTTGGATTAAGGCATGTGTTTCCTCTGTCTGGTACTCTATTAGTCTGAATGGGTCTCTAAATGGGTTCTTTGAAGGCAAAAAGGGGCTGAGGCAAGGAGATCCCCTATCCCCCTTTCTTTTCCTTATTGTGATGGAGGCCCTCTCTTGTATTCTTGATAAGCATGCTAGCAGAGATACCTTCATTTACCATCCCAAGTGCAAAGAAAATAATATTAACCACCTGTGCTTCGCGGATGACCTGGTGGTTTTCTGCAATGGTGATACCCAATCCGTGGATTGTGTTAAGGATGCGCTTGAGGAATTTGCTGATTATAGTGGGTTAATCCCCAATCTGGCTAAAAGTAATTTTTACTGTTCTGGAGTGAATGCTGAAATTATCAGCTCTATGTCTTCTTCCTTGGGCATCTCCCACCAGCAGCCTCCTTTCAAGTATTTGGGAGTCCCCCTCATCTCTACTAGACTCAAGCATGTGGATTGTATGGTTCTTATCGACAAAATTACTAATAAAGTCAAAAGCTGGACCACTAGATTCCTGAGTTATGCAGGCAGATTGCAGCTTGCAATTTCTGTCCTGTTTAGTTCCCAAATTTATTGGTCATCGATCTTTATTCTGCCTAAAAGTGTGGTGAAGGCTATTGAGAAATGTATTAGAGAGTTCATATGGACAGGCCCTGAGCTCAAGCACAGTGGAGCTAAAGTGGCGTGGGATGAGGTCTGCAAGACTAAAAAGGAAGGGGGTCTGGGAATAAAGTGCCTGACTCATTGGAACAAGGCTGCAGTGATGAAAAACCTTTGGAACCTCTTCAACAAAAAGGATAGTCTTTGGGTCAAGTGGTGTCATACTTATAAGATAAAAGGGAGAAGCATATGGGCAATTCCCATTCCTCAAGACTCTTCATGGAGCTGGAGGAAAATTCTTAAAGCTAGAGAGGAATGTAGACTCATGGTTAAGGCTGTTATTGGAAATGGCAGGAATACGTTCATGTGGCATGATAATTGGCACCACCTTGGCCCTCTTCAACCTCTTTTTGGGGATAGAACCATATATGATGCTGCTAGCAACTCCAAGGCTAAGGTCTTCGAATTCATTGATGGGTTCAATTGGAAATGGCCAGCTTCTACCACTTGGGAGCTGAATGATATCAAAAACTCTCCCCTGCCTTCTATAAATCCTATGACCTCTGATAGTGTAAAGTGGACTCCTAACAGGTCGGGTAACTTCTCTATTGCGTCTGCATATGAGTCCACCTATTCTAGGGGGAATGAAGTTCAATGGCATGGGCTGGTTTGGAACAAGATGAGTATCCCAAAGTGTTCTTTCATTCTTTGGTTGGCTTGCAGAAAGGCTTTAGTGACTAAAGATAAACTCTTTGATTGGGGAGTTGTCGATAATAAAGCCTGTTTGCTTTGTAACTCTGGGATTGAGACTATTAAGCACATCTTAATGGAATGCCCATTCTCCAAAATTGTTTGGGATGAGATTCTATTTAGGAACCAATCTTATAGAGCTATGGGAAGGTGGGATATTGAGATCAGGAAGGCTGTTGCTGATAGTAAAGGGATTGACCTAAAATCCAGGATTAAGACCACTTCCTTCTCTGCCACCATCTATTGTCTGTGGCAGGAAAGAAATAGTAGGCTCCATAACAAGGGATTGGCCACAACGTCCAAGGTGATTAGGAGCATCGAGGAAATGGTGCGAGGAAAATCTAGCTATTGGAAGAAATATCGAAGATCTTACTCCAACTGGATGACTTGTAATTTATGGGGATTACCCAACTCTCTCTTGTATGACTAAATGTTTAGATCGTTGGTCTCTAGATGCATGTATCTAGCTGACTCTTTGGCCTTTGTATATTTGGATCTTTTGTTTCTAATACACTTTAATTACCGAAAAAAAAAATGAATAAAAACACAATATGAAACCGAATTACTACCTATAAGCAAGGATACATTTCCATTCCGCCTTCGCATCGACGGTCTCTCTCCACACACTGGGTAAAAGTCATAAAGCCCAAAAAGACACACGAAATCCACATATACACATTACAATAAAACAAAGCCCCAACTAATAATTTATGTGTCCATTCGACAAATGGTCACAAATCCATAAAACACGCTTAAAACCATGATTAGCAATCCAACTGTGTGTGTTTTTTTTTACTTATTGCAATACACACACACATATATGCATATTTGTATAACAAAATGGGGGAATCAATAACAAAAAACTAATTCATAATATATGTAAATTCATCAAGCAAACAAATATAAAAAGACATTAGAGGGGTAAAAATAACACGGGGGTGGGGGGCGATAATCAACACAACACAAGGAAAATACAAATCAAATTCTAAGCGAGTAGAGATTTTAGGGCCCTGTGACCCGGACTCAACGTGGAAGTCCCAATGATAATTCTTATGCATTTCCCATGCCAATAGAAACTTAGCTGAGGATATAGCCCTAGATCAAGGAAAAAAAGTCTTGAGTGGAATTAACAACAATCCAAAGCTGAAAACTCACATACAAATAGCATTTCAAAAGAACATTATAGCCACAACATAACAAATAACACGAGACTTTGATGATTAGTAAAACTACTACCTTTGCTCACTCATAACCACAGACATAAATTTACATTTGAAAAAATTTCCACGATTTAGGACATTCAAGGTAATATTAAGCTGCAATTCAACAGAACAATACCTCACCGCGAGAATGGAGCATACAAAGAACACTGGAACGGATACTATCTTTAACGTGTCGAAAAACTCGATAATGCAACTGAGGGTGCCCTGAACGTCTCCAGAAAGCTTGAGGGGCTGACTCTGCTTTCAGTATAATCTGACTCACTATGAATGTTATTACTACCTACAATCTCTCCTGGACAACTATGACCACCCTAGATACGATCAAGCTTCCATTATCTTGCCATCAACAAAAGAATGCAAGAATGGATAATGGACGATCGAAGCAAAAGATATCCAACCATTAAATTAACTATGTGTAATGGAGTGTGACAACATAAAAGATCACATACAATGATAATCAACACGTAATGTAGGAAATAATTACGTAATATGTGCACCTAGGTATGTGAAAACCTATCAAACGGATCAAAACATGATAATGTGCACGATCAACCATAATACATAGCCCTAGGAAACTATACATAGAACTTAGTAAAAACATGAGAAAGAACAAGCACCTTAGTCGAATAACGAAACTCCCCCAACACAGATAAACGAGGGCAGGGCCGGTCCTAAGATTGGGAGTGCCCTGTGCGAAAATCAATTTAGGACCCTTTAAAAAAATATTGTTCAAAGATATGAAATACCTAAAATGGGCCCCTAAAAAATTAAACTTATTTTTTAGGGCCCATTTTAGTTGGGTGAGATTTTTGTGTAGTTGAATCATTCTTTATACAAATTGTTTTTGGGTAGTTAAAAAACGGACCCCTAAAAATTTAAACTTATTTTAAAAATTAACATTTTTATATACATAAAATATTTTTGGACCCCTAAAATATATATATATAGGTGCATACTCTAAAATGGCCCTGTGCCATTGCCCACTTGGCACATGGCCAGGGCCGGCCATGAACGAGGGTTTCAAACCATAAACCTCTAAATCCACTATCAAATGAAATGTGAACCTAGGTACGTGAAAACCAATCAAATGGATCAAAACATGATAATGTGCACGATCAATGCAAGACATAACCCTGGGAAATTAAATATACACGAGAAATGAGTAAAAACATCATAAAGAATAAGTACCACAATCAAATAACGAAAATCCCCAAACATAGATAAACGAGGATTTCAAACCCTAAACCTCTACATTCGCTATTAAATCTGATGAAATCTCAAGGAACTAGTAACTTGAATGTTAAGGACTCGAAATCACCCTGGGTATGAGCTATAGGAATGTATAGAGAGATTATAAATGAATTCATAATGGTTCAAATGCGTTTCAAATGTACCAAGATTACGAAGATTTTCTAGGCTTAAACTGATGGGGATCGATATACCGGAAAAAGTCCCTCATATATAGAACACAATTATCTTGATTTAAGGAGTAACGAGATATTACCAAAACTACAACTGAATTTATAAACATGCACAAAACATATGCTAATCACTTCACATACACCCCCAACCCCACCACCACAGCCACACGCAAATTTTAGTATCCAAACCCATGAAACCACCAATCCAAACAATCATTTTTCGTTATTTTAATCAGTAACTTAGAAAATTAAACATATGTAACACAAAATTTCGAGAAAATGAATTTGTGATGATAAAATGAATAAAAACGCGTAATTGAATTTAGATCCGATACACTACCTTTAAGCAAGGGTACATTTCCATTCCACTTTTGCATCGATGGTTTCTCTCCACACACTGGGTAAAAGTCATAAAGCCCAAAAAGACACTTGAATTCCACATATACACATTACAGTGAAACAATAAAACAAAGCCCCAACTAATAATTTATGCGTCAATTCGAGAAATGGTTACAAATCCACAAAACAAGCCAAAAACCAAGATTTGCAATCCAACTGTGTGTGTTTTTCTACTTACTAAAATACACCTAAACACACACATGTATATGAATATTTATTTAACAAAATGGGGGAATCAATAAAATCAAAATCATTGATAAGATATGTCGATTCATCAAGAAAATAATTATAAAAAGGGAATAAATATATAAGAAAACAGAGAGCCATTACAGAACTATAGACAAAACATTAGGAAAAAGACATTAGAGGAGTAAAAAACAAATCCCTAACTCATAATAAAACGAGTTTAAAATAGAAGTTAGCGATAAAATAGTGTGCGTATTTATTACTATACACACGCGGACACATGCCATGTATAGAAATCGGGAAAATGAAAGATCAACCTACCGTATGCAAAGAAACATGAAATCAATAAAAGTAAACTAATTCAAATGATATGTTAATTCATCAAGCAAGAATATATACACGTGTGCGCAGAAGCAGCTTATCAAATTCCCTGACTTCTATACACAACACAGGCATACCTATGTTAATAACGTGTGCGCAGAAGCAGCTTATCAAATTCCCTGACTTCTATACCCAACACAGGCATACCTATGTTAGTGCGTAACATACATATGTGTAATGGGGAAATCAATACAAGTAAATATATTCACAAAAGCTACTATATCATCAAGCAATTAGTAAACAAAAATATCCGTCTATAACAAAACAGTGAACCATTACCGAATTACAAATCCATAAATAACAGTATATACACAGTATGTTTGTGTGTGCCTGTGAAAATAGGAAAATGTGGAAGTAACCAAATTCCATTGACGTTAATTCACCAAAAAAATAAACGATACATATGAATGGAAAGTCAATGAAAGCAAAATGATTCATTTGATACGTTCATCAAGCAAACGGAAACTGAACATTACAGGATGGAAAAAAAGTAAAGCCCCAACTCATAATATTACATGTAGATTTGACAAATTGTCACCAATCCGTCATATATAAAAACGACTTGAGAGTAATTCAAAGTCAACAAGAGATTTGAGACTAACTGTCATGTCCGAAATAACAATAACACATACCAAAATGGGTCTTAGGATTACTAACATAGAATCTATTATCGCCAAACAGTAGTCACTTAAGAATGTGCCTCTATAAAATGGGTCTTAGGATTACTGACATATTGTATAAATACAGAGAGAGGGGGAGAGAGAGATTGGTTCACGCCAAATAACAAGACCTCTTACCGAAACTCATGAGATTATTTGTAATGAAACCACTAGAGTGTATGTATGTAGAGAGAGAGAGAGAGAGAGAGAGAGAGAGAGAGAGAGAGAGAGAGAATAACAACTCAATCATTGCCAGAAAAACATTAAGCCCCAAACGAAATAACAGAAATCAAATATAGAGAAGACCACTTTATGTCCGAATTCAAGAACTCACAAATAAGGGCTGGGTAACCCCTATTTGAACCAATTGATCATTAAAACCTCAATTAATCATTCTCAAGAATATACAAAAGTGTGTGCATATACATACATACATATATATATATATATATATATATATATATATATAGAGAGAGAGAGAGAGAGAGAGAGAGAGAGAGAGAGTCACTTCCCAGTGGATCATTCCCAGAAAACAAATCATCACAAATCATCAGAGAAAAGTTGTTTACCTAGTTGTAGAGATTATAAAGTGAACTCCAAACACTTGAGAAGGTTGATCGTGTAATGAGATTTTGTGGAGAAATTAGGCAAATAAAGGTGGTAAAAAGAGATTTTACCCTCCGTGCAGACACTTGAGAAGGTTGATCGTGTACCTGCGTTATACCCACATATGATAAAAATCCATTACGCACAAACATATATGTAAATAAAAGGACATCAATTTGAAACACGGTGTATATCAGAGAGAGAGACTACCTAGGGTTTGAACCGAGGATGTAGTGGTTTGTGTGTATTTAGAGATTGTGTTGGAAAAGGGCGCTCTACCATTCCAACCATTTATATACATGAGAGATTCGAGAGAGAATTTGAGTGTTTCCCAAATTGAAGATTCGAAGAAACGGAAACTGATTTCGGAAGACGCTCCTCCGATGTGATTTGGAAAAAATCAACAAATTCTCTCACCAAATCTCATATATTTTTGTATTCGTCTTCTTCACTCAACAAAAACTCTTCATACATAGGGACCCTAAAACCCTCTCCAATCTCACGGCTATACAAGGGTAAAAAACACTCGTAACCGAAAAAGTAGGAAAATGGGGGGAGAGTTTCTCCAGCTGATTTTCATATACGTCGTATTTATACTTCATGTACGGGATCCATTACAATGATCTACTAATGTGCACATCATAAATCACCTGTCCAAAAAATTGATATATATTTTTTAGGACTTTGTAAGTAATATGTGCACCTAGGTATGTGAAAACCTATCAAACGGATCAAAACATGATAATGTGCACGATCAATTGTAATACATAGCCCTAGGAAACTAAATATACATGAAAAATGAGTAAAAACGTGAGAAAGAAAATGTACCTTAGTCGAATAATGAAAATCCCCAAATATAGATAAACGAGGATTTCAAACCCTAAACCTCTACATCCGCTATTAAATCTGATGAAATCTCAAGAAATTAGTAACTGGGATGTTAAGGAGATGAAATCACCCTGGGTATGAGGTATACAGATGTATAGAGAGATTATAAATAAATTCATAATGGTTCAAATGCGTTTAAACTGTACCAAGATTACAAAGAGATTCTAGGCTTAAACTAATGGGATTGATATACCGGAAAAATTCCCTCATATATAAAACACAATTATCTTGATTTAAGGAGTGACAAGATATTATCAAAACTACTACTGAATTGATAAACATGCACAAAACATATATCCCCATCACCACAGCCCCATAAATTTTAGCATCCAGACGCATGAATCCACCAATCCAAACAATCATTTTTCGTTATTTTAATCAGCAACTTTGAAAATTAAACATACGAAACAAAAAATTTCCGAGAAAATGAATTTGTGATGATAAAATGAATAAAAACACGATATGAAACCGAATTACTACCTTTAAGCAAGGATACATTTCCATTCCGCCTTCGCATCGACGGCCTCTCTCCACACACTGGGTAAAAGTCATAAAGCCCAAAAAGACACATGAAATCCACATATACACATTACAATAAAACAAAGCCCCAACTAATAATTTATGTGTCCATTCGACAAATAGTCACAAATCCATAAAACACGCCTAAAACCATGATTAGCAATCCAACTGTCTGTGTTTTTTTTTACTTATTGCAATACACACACACATATATGCATATTTGTATAACAAAATGGGGGAATCAATAACAAAAAACTAATTCATAATATATGTAAATTCATCAAGCAAACAAATATAAAAAGACATTAGAGGGGTAAAAACAACACGAGGGGGGGGGGGGGGCGATAATCAACATAACACGAGTAAAATACAAATCAAATTCTAAGCGAGTAGAGATTTTAGGCCCCTGTGACCCGGACTCAACGTGGAAGTCCCAATGATAATTCTTATGCATTTCCCATGCCAATAGAAACTTAGCTGAGGATATAGCCCTAGATCAAGGAAAAAAAGTCTTGAGTGGAATTAACAACAATCCAAAGCTGAAAACTCACATACAAATAGCATTTCAAAAGAACATTATAGCCACAACATAACAAAATAACACGAGACTTTGATGATTAGTAAAACTACTACCTTTGCTCACTCATAACCACAGACATAAATTTACATTTGAAAAAATTTCCACGATTTAGGACATTCAAGGTAATATTAAGCTGAAATTCAACAGAACAATACCTCACCGCGAGAATGGAGCATACAAAGAACACGGGAACGGATACTATCTTTAACGTCTCGAAAAACTCGATAATGCAACTGAGGGTGCCCTGAACGTCTCCAGAAAGCTTGAGGGGCTGACTCTGCTTTCAGTATAATCTGACTCACTATGAATGTTATTACTACCTACAATCTCTCCTGGACAACTATGACCACCCTAGATACGATCAAGCTTCCATTATCTTGCCATCAACAAAAGAATGCAAGAATGGATAATGGACGATCGAAGCAAAAGATATCCAACCATTAGATTAACTATGTGTAATGGAGTGTGACAACATAAAAGATCACATACAATGATAATCAACACGTAATGTAGGAAATAATTAAGTAATATGTGCACCTAGGTATATGAAAACCTATCAAACGGATCAAAACATGATAATGTGCACGATCAACCATAATACATAGCCCTAGGAAACTATACATAGAACTTAGTAAAAACATGAGAAAGAACAAGCACCTTAGTCGAATAACGAAACTCCCCCAACACAGATAAACGAGGGTTTCAAACCATAAACCTCTAAATCCACTATCAAATGAAATGTGAACCTAGGTACGTGAAAACCAATCAAATGGATCAAAACACGATAATGTGCACGATCAATGCAAGACATAACCCTGGGAAATTAAATATACATGAGAAATGAGTACAAACATCATAAAGAATAAGTACCACAATCAAATAACGAAAATCCACAAATATAGATAAACGAGGATTTCAAACCCTAAACCTCTACATTCGCTATTAAATCTGATGAAATCTCAAGGAACTAGTAACTTGAATGTTAAGGACTCGAAATCACCCTGGGTATGAGCTATAGGAATGTATAGAGAGATTATAAATGAATTCATAATGGTTCAAATGCGTTTCAAATGTACAAAGATTACGAAGATTTTCTAGGCTTAAACTGATGGGGATCGATATACCGGAAAAAGTCCCTCATATATAGAACACAATTATCTTGATTTAAGGAGTAACGAGATATTACCAAAACTACAACTGAATTTATAAACATGCACAAAACATATGCTAATCACTTCACATACACCCCCAACCCCACCACCACAGCCACACGCAAATTTTAGTATCCAAACCCATGAAACCACCAATCCAAACAATCATTTTTCGTTATTTTAATCAGTAACTTAGAAAATTAAACATATGTAACACAAAATTTCGAGAAAATGAATTTGTGATGATAAAATGAATAAAAACGCGTAATTGAATTTAGATCCGATACACTACCTTTAAGCAAGGGTACATTTCCATTCCACTTTTGCATCGATGGTCTCTCTCCACACACTGGGTAAAAATCATAAAGCCCAAAAAGACACTTGAATTCCACATATACACATTACAGTGAAACAATAAAACAAAGCCCCAACTAATAATTTATGCGTCAATTCGAGAAATGGTTACAAATCCACAAAACAAGCCAAAAACCAAGATTAGCAATCCAACTGTGTGTGTTTTTCTACTTACTAAAATACACCTAAACACACACATGTATATGAATATTTATTTAACAAAATGGGGGAATCAATAAAATCAAAATCATTGATAAGATATGTCGATTCATCAAGCAAATAATTATAAAAAGGGAATAAATATATAAGAAAACAGAGAGCCATTACAGAACTATAGACAAAACATTAGGAAAAAGACATTAGAGGAGTAAAAAACAAATCCCTAACTCATAATAAAACGAGTTTAAAATAGAAGTTAGCGATAAAATAGTGTGCGTATTTATTACTATACACACGCGGACACATGCCATGTATAGAAATCGGGAAAATGAAAGATCAACCTACCATATGCAAAGAAACATGAAATCAATAAAAGTAAACTAATTCAAATGATATGTTAATTCATCAAGCAAGAATATATACACGTGTGCGCAGAAGCAGCTTATCAAATTCCCTGACTTCTATACACAACACAGGCATACCTATGTTAATAACGTGTGCGCAGAAGCAGCTTATCAAATTCCCTGACTTCTATACACAACACAGGCATACCTATGTTAGTGCGTAACATACATATGTATAATGGGGAAATCAATACAAGTAAATATATTCACAAAAGCTACTATATCATCAAGCAATTAGTTAACAAAAATATCCGTCTATAACAAAACAGTGAACCATTACCGAATTACAAATCCATAAATAACAGTATATACACAGTATGTTTGTGTGTGCCTGTGAACATAGGAAAATGTGGAAGTAACCAAATTCCATTGACGTTAATTCACCAAAAAAATAAACGATACATATGAATGGAAAGTCAATGAAAGCAAACTGATTCATTTGATACGTTCATCAAGCAAACGGAAACTGAACATTACAGGATGGAAAAAAAGTAAAGCCCCAACTCATAATATTACATGTAGATTTGACAAATTGTCACCAATCCGTCATATATAAAAACGACTTGAGAGTAATTCAAAGTCAACAAGAGATTTGAGACTAACTGTCATGTCCGAAATAACAATAACACATACCAAAATGGGTCTTAGGATTACTAACATAGAATCTATTATCGCCAAACAGTTGTCACTTAAGAATGTGCCTCTATAAAATGGGTCTTAGGATTACTGACATATTGTATAAATACAGAGAGAGGGGGAGAGAGAGATTGGTTCACGCCAAATAACAAGACCTCTAACCGAAACTCATGAGATTATTTGTAATGAAACCACTAGAGTATGTATGTAGAGAGAGAGAGAGAGACTAACAACTCAATCATTGCCAGAAAAACATTAAGCCCCAAACGAAATAACAGAAATCAAATATAGATAAGACCACTTTATGTCCGAATTCAAGAACTCACAAATAAGGGCTGGGTAACCCCTATTTGAACCAATTGATCATTAAAACCCCAATTAATCATTCTCAAGAATATACAAAAGTGTGTGCATATACATACATACACACACACACATATATATATATATATATATATATATATATATATATATATATATATATATACAGAAAGTCTCCTGTAAGGACTCCTTATGGTGCAGACCCCGGTACATACCATTTTTTTAAAATAGTAAAAAAATGAATTTTTTGATTAAACTTCATGGATATGATCTTCATGGTGAGAAGATCATCTCCAATTTTTTTCGTCAAAAAATTCAATAAAAAAACCGTTGAGATGAGGTGATATGTAAAAAAATAGTATACATACGCATTTTCAACCGTTGAAATGTTGGGTCGGCGCCAGCCACTTTATTGATTGAATTTTTTGATGAAACTTCATGGATATGATCTTCTCACTATTAAGATCATATCCATGAAGTTTCATCAAAAAATTCAATCAAAAAGTGGGTGAGATGATCGCCAACATTTCGACGGTTGAAAATGCATATTTAGATCATTTCCTTACATATCACTTCATCTCAACGGTTTTTTTATCGAATTTTTTGATGAAAAAAATTGGAGATGATCTTCCTACCATGGAGATCATATCCATGAAGTTTCATGAAAAAATTCATTTTTTTACTATTTTAAAAAAATGGTATGTACCGGAGTCTGCACCATAAGGAGTCCTTACAGGAGAGGGCCTCTATATATATATATATATATATATATATATATATATATATAGAGAGAGAGAGAGAGAGAGAGAGAGAGTCACTTCCCAGTGGATCATTCCCAGAAAACAAATCATCAGAGAAAAGTTGTTTACCTAGTTGTAGAGATTATAAAGTGAACTCCAAACACTTGAGAAGGTTGATCGTGTAATGAGATTTTGTGGAGAAATTTGGCAAATAAAGGTGGTAAAAAGAGATTTTACCCTCCGTGCAGACACTTGAGAAGGTTGATCGTGTACCTGCGTTATACCCACATATGATAAAAATCCATTACGCACAAACATATATGTAAATAAAAGGATATCAATTTGAAACACGGTGTATATCAGAGAGAGAGAGACTACCTAGGGTTTGAACCGAGAATGAAGTGGTTTGTGTGTATTTAGAGATTGTGTTGGAAAAGGGCGCTCTACCATTCCAACCATTTATATACACGAGAGATTGGAGAGAGAATTCGATTGTTTCCCAAATTGAAGATTCGATGAAACGGAAACTGATTTCGGAAGACGCTCCTCCGATTTGATTTGGAAAAAATCAACAAATTCTCTCACCAAATCTCATATATTATTGTATTTGTCTTCTTCACTTAACAAAATCTCTACATACATATGGACCCTAAAACCCTCTCCAATTTCACGACTATACCAGGGTAAAAAACACTCGCAACCGAAAAAGGAACAAAATGGGGGGAGAGTTTCTCCAGACGATTTTCATATACGTCGTATTTACACTTCATATACGGGATCCATTACAATGATATAGTAATGTGCACATCATAAATCACTTGTCCAAAAAATTGATATTTATTTTTTAGGACTTTGTAAGTTTAGAATATATTGTAATATGTATTCTGAAAATAGGATAATTAAATAATTAAGTAATATGTGCACCTAGGTATGTGATAACCTATCAAACGGATCAAAATATGATAAACATGCACAAGACATATACAACCCCATCGCCACAGCCCCACAAATTTTAGTATCCAGACGCATGAATCCACCAATCCAAACAATCATTTTTCGTTATTTTAATCAGCAACTTTGAGAATTCAACATACGAAACAAAAAATTTCAGAGAAAATGAATTTGTGGTGATAAAATGAATAAAAACACGATAAGAAACTGAATCACTACCTTTAAGCAAGGAGACATTTCCATTCCGCCTTTGCATCGACGGTCTCTCTCCAAACACTGGGTAAAAGTCATAAAGCCCCAAAAGACACTTGAAATCCACATATACACATTACAATAAAACAACGCCTCAACTAATAATTTATGTGTCCATTCGACAAATGGTCACAAATCCATAAAACAAGCCTAAAACCATGATTTGCAATCCAAATGTGTGTGTTTTTTACTTATTGCAATACACACACACATATATGCATATTTGTATAACAAAATGAGGGAATCAATAACGTCAAACTAACTCATAATGTATGTAAATTCATCAAGCAAACAAATATAAAAAAGAATGGTATATAAGAACCATTACAGAACAATAGACGAAACATTACGAAAAAGACCTTAGAGGGGTAAAAACATAACAAGGGGGCGATAATCAACTAAACACAAACATGAATTTTACCATCATATCAAAATCTAACAAAATATAAATAAGAAAGTGAAATTACATCCGTCTAAGGAAAATACAAATCAAATTCTAAGAGAGGATAAATTTTAGGCCCCTGTTACCCGGACTCAACGTGGAAGTCCCAATGATAATTCTTATGCATTTCCCATGCCAATAGAAACTTAGCTGGGGATATAGCCCTAGATCAAGAAAAAGAAGTCTTGAGTGGAATCAACAACAATCCAAAGCTGAAAACTCACATACAAATAGCATTTCAAAAGAACATTATAGCTACAACATAACAAAATAACACGAGACTTTGATGATTAACAAAACTACTACCTTTGCTCACTCATAACCTCATGCATAAATTAACATTTGAAAAAATTTCCACGATTTTAGGACATTCTAGGTAACAATAAGTTGAAATTCAACAGAACAATACCTCACCGCGAGAATGGAGCATACAAAGAACATTGGAACGAATACCATCTTTAACGTCTCGAAAAACTCGATGGTGCAACTGAGGGTGCCCTGAACGTCTCTAAAAAGCTAGAGGGGCGGACTCTGCTTTCAGTATAACCTGACTCACTATGAATGTTGTTACTACCTACAATCTCTCCTGGACAACTATGTCCACCCTAGATAGGATCAAGCTTCCATTATCTTGCCATCAACAAAAGAATGCAATAATGGATAAATACGATCGAAGCAAAAGATATCCAACCATTAGATTAACTATATGTAACGGAGTGTGACAACATAAAAGATCACGTACAATGATAATCAACACGTAATGTAGGAAATAATTAAGTAATATGTGCACCTAGTTATATGAAAACCTATCAAACGGATCAAAACATGATAATGTGCACGATCAACCATAATACATAGCCCTAGGAAACTATACATTAGAAATTAGTAAAAACATGAGAAAGTACAAGCACCTTAGTCGAATAACGAAACTCCCCCAACACAGATAAACGAGGGTTTCATACCCTAAACCTCAAAATCCACTATCAAATGAAATGTGAACCTAGGTATGTGAAAACCAATCAAACGGATCAAAACATGATAATGTGCACGATCAATGTAAGACATAACCCTGGGAAATTAAATTTACATGAGAAATGAGTAAAAACATCATAAAGAATAAGTACCATAGTCAAATAACGAAAATCCCCAAATATAGATAAACGAAGATTTCAAACCCTAAACCTCTACATTTGCTATTAAATCTGATGAAATCTCAAGGAACTAGTAACTTGAATGTTAAGGACTCGAAATTACCTTGGGTATGAGCTATAAGGATGTATAGAGAGATTATAAATGAATTCATAATGGTTCAAATGCATTTCAAATGTACCAAGATTACGAAGATTTTCTAGGCTTAAACTGATGGGGATCGATATACCGGAAAAAGTCCCTCATATATAGAACACAATTATCTTGATTTAAGGAGTAACGAGATATTACCAAAACTACAACTGAATTTATAAACATGCACAAAACAAATGCTAATCACTTCACATACACCCCCAACCCCACCACCACAGCCACACGAAAATTTTAGTATCCAGACCCAAGAATCCTCAAATCCAAACAATCATTTCTCGTTATTTTAATCAGTAACTTAGAAAATTCAACATATGTAACACAAAATTACGGAGAAAATGAATTTGTGATGATAAAATGAATAAAAACGCGTAATTGAATTTAGATCCGATATACTACCTTTAAGAAAGGCTACATTTCCATTCGACTTTTGCATCGATGGTCAGACACACTGGGTAAAAGTCAAAAAGCCCAAAAAGACACTTGAATTCCACATATACACATTACAGTGAAACAATAAAACAAAGCCCCAACTAATAATTTATGCGTCAATTCGACAAATGGTTACAAATCCATAAAATAAGCCTAAAACCAAGATTAGCGATCCAACTGTGTGTGTTTTTCTACTTACTAAAATACCAAAAATCTCAAAAGCCTTGAGATTTTTGGTCTTCCTAGCAATAATATATTTATGAGTGGCTATATCAATGGAATTTTCCCCAACATCATTGACTTGGTTTGGTCTCTTGCAAGATGACAAAGTTCCCAAATTCTTAAACCTATCCCACAACCAAATTCATGCCCCCTCCCCCCAATTGGTCACTGCCAAATACATCAGAGTATCTTCAACTTCAATCCGATTTTCATTAAGGACCACTCCTTTCATCCATTTACAGTTACATCTCTCTTGAAATCCTTGATATCTCCAATAATACATCTGGTATAATTCTGCAGTGTTTGGGAAACTTCAACCCTCATCTTTTAATGTTAGATTTATGAATGAATAAATTTCACCGGAGCATTTCAACAACATATGGTGCAAAAGCGAACCATTTTAGGAGTCTTAATTTACATGAAGATCAACTTTAAAGAACGATGCCACGATCTTTAGTCAAATGAAGATCCTTAGAAGTTACTATAAATAATTGATCTCTCATAATCAATTTACCATCTTTCTTTCATCAATATGTATTAGAAATTTTAAAGACACGATGAATCTTAGGTTGCGTTTGTTTTTACCTCTTAAGTCTGAATCTGAACCATTCAGACTTAGGAGATATCAAAAAGTGTTTGTTTTTTATATGATTAAGAGGTTAATGATCATATTTACCTCTTAATGATTAAGAGGTAGAGTTAGGTCTGAAGTTTGAATCTGAAGATTTCAGATTCAGACTTCAGATTCAGATAAAAAAAACAAACACAACCTTACTATTATATATTTAGATGTAGTCCCCAGCTCATGAACGCCCAAACCTCAAATTCTAATTTTTCATCTTTTCACATATTATTTTTATAAGAAAATACACGTGTCTCATTACCATGCTATATCCGGCTTTTCAAAATTTCACATCACCTAACTACCTACCATCTGTCACATACATGTTCCCTGCAAATCCATAACTGTAAATATGCGTTAATCCATTAACATTAAAATGGGTTTCCTTTAGAATAAGAAGTCCTAAGCAACATGTAACTCTAAGAAAGTCTCAAAACATAACATTAAGATTTAATAGACATCCTTTATATCGTTACCCTTATTACCCCTCATTAAAACTATTATGTAAGTTACGAAAATTCCTACATAACTAATAAAAATTAACCCTAAGATACACCCCTAGATATAAGTGAATAATAAATTTTTAAACGGTTAATCAAGTTGTGCGATAGATAAATTTAGTCACGAGAGTTGAGTTTCGAGAATGATAAATCTAGAGAGAATAAGCGGAATGAATAACATCATATATATATATATATTCTGAGAACAATAAATATCATAATAAGGAGATCCATGAAAACAATCAAAAATAACAAAAAGTAAAGATCACACACAACAACGATATACATGGTTCGACAACTTGTCTACGTCCACGGAGAGGTTACTGTTTATATTAAGTGTCTCTCAAGATCTGAGGTTACATCCCTTTGCCCCGAGTCAGGGTGAACAATTTATAGATACATGAAAGTAGAGGTCGAGTTGTATAAGGAACTCAATTAACATGTTGGATATATCAAGGAGCACCTGAATATCTCCTCCGAGATTATTGGTAACTTATTTGACTATATCCATAAGTGTTTTAGTACATTTGGAATACTTTCATGTGAATTAAATCATGATTTGGGCCGAGCAATGCTTTGATTAATTCTGGCTTGGTCGAATACTCTCATGGGCCTTGTTAAATGGGTCCCCACAATTTCCCCTAAAATTTTTGGGCCTTGTGAACCATGGGCTAACGATTTTTAAAAGGTCCGTAACTTGGATGTCTTCACATTCTGATGGAATCCTTGTATCTATGAAAGAAGTGCAGGGGTACGCTTGTCCTGAACAAATATTCACGGCATAATTGTAATTCAGGAATAAGCGGGGGTACGGTCGTATGACCAGGCATTTGAACCACCAAAAATCGTTTAGGAGATTGTGCTCATCATTGTCATCGAGTTTCAAGCCGGATATACAGTCCCTCTCATCAATTCAGTTCAGTTCACTCTCTTATATGCTTGTTAAGCATTGCAAAGTTCAACTTCTTCAGTGTCCTCTTTTATTCCAGAGCTCCATTAATTTTTGTAAGTTCAGCCCTTCCCATATCTTTAGCTTTCCTTGGAACTTATTGTGTAGAAGCTAGGGTTTTCTTCCTCGTTTGTAGAATTATGGCAATAGTAGATAATAAATTGGTAGCTGAGTTTAGGGGTTAATACAATATTCCTGACTGGGTGATCATCGATTGTGCCCTTCTTCCTAGGAATGTTCGTGACGTTGAAGGGGGCACTGGATTCACACCCTCCTGATAACCCGGGGGGGGGGTTAACATTTCCCCAAAATCGTTGTTTCTTAGGTTCTTCAGATATTTTGAAATTATGCGTGCCCAGTGTTCCCCAAATGTTTGGAAGATAGTTAATGGGGTCTATAGGATAAACGCCCTTTATGGGACAAAACTAGGCCTTGCCAAAATCTGCTACTGCTACATGTGGTCGCTATTCAGAGAAGGTCTTATGTATTTAAAAACTAGAAAGGCTGAGAGGGTTTCTAGTGGTGGATCTTCCAGATTCCAATAAGGATTACTGGGAACACAGTTTCATTGTTAGAAACTGGCAACGTCCTCCTGCTGGTGTGGGCGAAAGGCACCGGGGCGCAATAATTTTTTACTATAGAGAGGCCTAAATAGGCCCCTTCTTCTTTTTCTGTTCTTAACTATGCATTTCTTACTTTTTGACCTCTATCCTCCTAGATAATGTTCTTATCCCCTTGTTCTTACAGTTCATGCCAAAAATCAAGAGCCTGATATAAGTGAGGTTGATGCCGATGAGCTTTTGAAAGTCTGTAACATCAAAGAAAGACAATCAGACGGCGAGCACTCAAGGTCGACATCCTACCTTGGAATACAAAAATATAACTACTATTTTTATTGCTCGCCAGGTTGATAAGGCTCTGTAATACCCCGTATTTTTGGCAATATTTATTTTGGGATTAATTAATTAAATGAGAATTAATTGGGAATTAATCCTGGTAAAATACTAGCGAGATGTGAGTTGTTATTTGACTATATTGAGTATATATGATGTTATATGAATATTGAATTATGAAATTTGTCATGAGATTGATATACGGCAATTTGGTCATTTTATTGGGACGCGTGTGACAGTCGCGTCAGGATATAATTATTTTATTTATAAAAGTGAATTTAAATTCTATTAACCGTATGGTCGTTTTGAGTGCGCCAACGCGTCCGGAAGGGTCGAGATAGTCAGAAAACACTAGCCGGGGGTTTAGTTTGGGTCCCGGGGTATTTTTAGGCCATACCGGCATCTTATAAGGGTAGTTTGGTAATATTGTATTTTTGGGAATTAATAATGACGAAAATTAGGAGTCTTTATCTGATTTGGAATAGACCCACTAAACCCACTAACCAACCCTTAATGACCCAGTAAGCTACGGGGGTTATTAGATTAGGTTTCCAAAACTTTCCCAAAGAAAACCCTAGCCACCATAGCCACCTTTGGAGAAGAAAGCTTGTAGAGAGGGAATTCTGCAGAGAGAGAGAGATAACTTCAGCAAATCAACATCAAAATCAGAGATAAACTCAAGGCAAGTGATTTAATTTCGTTTAATTTCAGAGAATGCTTTTCCATGCGTAGGAATTTAATAAAGATTAAATTGTTCTTGGAGTGTTATGAAAACCCATGTATTTTGGAACTTAGAACTTGAAATCTTGAAGAGAAATTGCATGTAGATTGGTAGGTAGATGATTATTCTGATGATATTAGATATTGGAAGAAATTAAAACGGATTTAATTAGGTAAATTCATGATTATAAATTCTAGGGTTTATATTCATGAAAATTTGGGGAAAAGTGTAGAGACTTGAGGATCTAATGATGTTTAGGAGGAATTGATTTCTTAAAATATGTTAGTATGTGACCTAGGTACTTTTAGGGATGATTAGAGACCTTAAACAATCGTTGGCTTGATGTTTAGATGAGTTTTGAAGAGATACAAATGGTGAAAAACGAAACTAGGGAAATTTGGGCTCGAAACTGGTCGTTCGTTAGAAGACCTCCCCAGGTCGTTCGAACGAGCTTCTAACGAATTGACCAGTCGCTTCTAACGAGGGGCAGTTTCGTTCGATAATCTCGTTTGAACGAGATCTCGTTAGATAGCCCAGTTCGTTTGAACGAAATCTCGTTCGAACAGCCTCGTTCGAACGAGTTGACAGTTTAGGCCTTTTGGCCTGTTTTGATTTTGGGAGTCCCGTAAACTTGTTTGAGGTTAGAGATAACATTCCTTTGATGGTGTATTAGGATACTTGGGACATTTGGGATATAATGAGGAGTAAATTATATAAGTGTGGATCAAATCAAATAGACATTTGATTCGAGACGTGAGTGCCTACTACGACGTGAGAATAAATTATGGCGCGTATAAATATGGACCGGGATTATATAAGTTGTATATATATTAAGTTGGTACGAGATTGCGATAAGTACTACAATTAAACTACGGTGATTATTAAGATGTATGCTTACTTAGTATTGGTATATGATTTGTGTGTATGACATACCTACCATACTTGCTATCACGGGAGGTTTGCGTTCGCTTAGGGCCCTCTAATCCTTGTGTTGCCCGGATTTAGACTGGTTACCTCGATGAACATAGGTCAGAGAAGGACTTATTGGGATGTTAATAAGTCTGCTGATCGTGGGAGCGCAGGTATGTGCGTGACCCATGTGATGTGACTGTGTTCGCCTCCATTATTTGTGATGTTGTTATCAGTGAACTATTCCTGAGAGATTCGGAATATGTGATCCTTATGTACGTGATGTACCGGGATGGATAGCAGAGTATGTGTGCACCGCAGCTTAGTCTCGGGGTGCTTATATTGTATATTTATGTTGCGGAAAATATACACTTAATAAAATGAGAACTTTCATATGGTATTTTGTGTATAATATGGAAATGTTGCGAGTTTATATAAAGGGATAACCTAAAACGAATTGTGTTGCTTAATTGAGAATCGGAATTTACGTTAAGCCCCTATTTAATTGAGATCGTTATAATGTTAATGGGAACCGAGTAATAAGGGTAGAACCTATGGCAGTCTAGCTAGATATGATGTCACTTAGCTAGTGGTTTGTGTCATTTTAGATGGGTACTTACGTTAGGAGTGCACAGTTAGACGAGAGGTGAGAATTTCATGTGAGTGCACGTCCTAACATGTACTTTGCATTTAATGTTTTAAATGTTTTTAAAGCACTTGCAGGTTTTTAAAATATCTCCACATTCGGGCTCTGACCCGTTTGCTTTCAAATCTATTTTCTTGTAAAACCATTTTAGGTGCCCAGCCACAAGGACACCATGCATAGGATACTCATTCAGGTGACGAGCTGTAGCTGTTTGTGGAAGCTACAGGGATTTGCTTTTAGACGCTTTTATCATTTGGATTCCATATTCAGTATTCTTCAGTTGTAGGGCATGTTGCCCAAATTCTATTAGTGACATTGCCATTTCAGTTGTCAGACTTTGGCATGTATTGATTCAGTATTCAGTTTAATTATTTCAGTTGTGGATTTGTAGTGAGGAGTCTTCCTCCAGACTTTATTTACATTTTGTGATGGCTATTCTATTTACTTCGGTATGGTGTATGGTGTTATTATTCTTCTTTACACTTGTTGCATGTTAATCAGACTTTAATTAAAATTTGGCAACTTACTTTTAAATACTAGGTGGTTAGTAATAATAAAAATGTTTTCGACAGTGATGCTATTAGCTGAGCCAACTTGGCATTTTGAATTAATTTAATAAAGGAGTAGCTACCCGGTATTTAATTAGTCGGAGTGTCACAGGTGGTATCAGAGCATCAGGTTCTAGTGTCCTTTAGGATCTGTACGGCTATTATGTTTTCGCTAAGTTTCTTTGATATAGAGCCCTATATTTTAGGACTGTTGTACTCTTTTTGTGTATGCTTCGTTCTTCAGCTATTTTAAGTTTATAAACAGAGAACTTATAAACTTTATTCTTATTTCAGATGCCTCCACGACGTGCACGACGAGTTCCCAGGGATGCAACGCCCGAACCCCAGCCCGCTCCAGTTCAGGGCATGATGAACGCCGCTGAGGTTGCAGCCATTGTAGCCCAAGCGGTAAATGCCGCAATTGCCGTAGTTCAGCAGGCACCACCTCAGGCGGCGGTTGCCGCGCCAGTACAGACAAATACATTCCCGTCTGCTTGGGAACGTGTACGTGACGCTTTTCAGAAAGCGCATCCGCCAGAGTTTGCAGGTAGCTCAGATGTGGTAGTCTCGAGCCAGTGGAGGAAGGCTATGCAGAGGCACTTGAGGATGTATGAGTGCACGAACGTTCAGAAGCAGGTGCTAGCTACTTTCAAGCTAGTTGGATATGCACTGCAGTGGTGGGGGTCTATTACCACCGTAGAGGAGAGGGATACTCTCACTATTGAGGACTTTTGGGTGCGGTTCGACCGCAAGTACTTTCCGTCGGCTGTTCACACGGAAATGAGGAGGAAACTGATGAATCTGAAACAGGAGGGTAAGACTGTGGCCGAGTATGAGGCCGAGTTCACGAATCTGTTGAATATCGTTCCGGATGAGATACCAACAGAGAAGAAGAAGATTGAGAAATTCACCAACGGGTTGACATGGAGGATCCGTCAGCATCTGTTAGGGAACCTTTCGTTGGCCACTTATTCAGATGTGGTTAACGCTTCCTTGTTACACTGCCAGGATCACCGCTTTCACATGGCTAAGGGCAAGAGATCGGGAGAGTCTAGCCATCAGGGCAGGACTGGAGGACATGGTGCCGGTGGGGCACAATTTGTTTAGGGGCAGAGACAGGGTGAGCAGGGTTCCCAGCAGGGGGATCAGAAGAGGTTCAGATCAGGGAATTACAGGCACGGACAGGGAGGTTTCCGTCAGGGCCATCAGGGTCCAAACGGCCATCAGGGCCAACAGGGGCAGAATGGGCAGCAGGGCCAGCAGGGCCAAGGGAGAAACGGTAACGGCCACCAGGGCCGGGGACCGCAGGGGCAGAGAGGAGGGAACTTCCCAGGGAAGTGTTTTGTTTGTGGCAAGACTGGCCATAAACGACAGGATTATCCTGATAGGGGCAGGGCCCCACAGCAGCAGCAGCAGGGTGCTCGCCAGGAGCCGCAGAGGCCTATGTTTCCCGCCGCTCTCCCCGCACCGCCACAGATGGCAACATTGCCACCCATTCCAGCAGTCCCAGTTCAGCAGGGGCAGCTACAGTATGGACGTGACTACAACGTCCACCAGGCAACAGTTCCACAGGCATCGCCCGCGATTGAGGGTACGTTTCCTATCCATGGCACTATGGGTCGGGTATTATTTGATACGGGGGCTACACATTGTTTTATAGCTACACATTTCGCGAAAGCTTTAGGATTGTTAGCTACGGCAGAGAGCACAGTGACGTGTGTCGACTCACCATTGGGGAGTGGGTCACTTATATTCTTTATATGCCGGGGAGTGGGGGTAGAGATTGGTAGTCTGGTATTACCTGCAGATATGTTGGTATTAGATATGCATGTTCACGATGTGATTATCGGTATGGATTGGCTCGCTGATTATAGAGCCATGATTGATTGCTTCGGTGGGAGCATTATTTTTGCCATTCCGGGGCAAGAGATGTTTGTAGTGGCGATGCCTCGCCCAGAGGGAGGCTCGACCGCTCATTTTTATTACCTAGAGGAGGATACCTCTAAGGAGGTTGTGATTCCTTTAGATTCGATCCCAGTTGTCAGGAAGTATTCGGATGTGTTTCAGGAGATACCAGGCCTACCCCCCAGTCGAGAGATAGACTTTGTTATAGACCTATTGCCAGATACGAGGCCTATAGCACGCGCACCGTACCGTATGGCTCCGGCAGAGATGCTAGAGCTACGAGATCAGATAGAGCAGCTGTTAGGTCAGGGCTTTATTCGCAGGAGTACCTCACCTTGGGGCGCTCCAGTTTTGTTTGTGAAGAAGAGGGACGGTTCACTGAGATTGTGTGTGGACTACCGAGAGTTGAATAAGGTCACGATACGGAATAAGTATCCGCTGCCTCGAATCGATGACTTATTCGACCAGTTGAGAGGAGCTTCTTTCTTCTCAAAGATTGATTTGATATCGGGATACCATCAGTTGCGTATCAGGGAGGAGGATGTCTCGAAGACTGCGTTCTTGTCGAGATATGGTTCTTACGAGTTTCGGGTTATGCCTTTTGGTTTGACCAACGCTCCAGCAGTGTTTATGGACTTGATGAACAGAGTGTTCAGGGGTTTTCTAGATCAATTTGTCATTGTCTTCATCAATGATATTCTGGTTTACTCCCAGACAGAGGAGGAGCACGCCGAGCATTTGAGGCAAGTTTTGCAGACACTACGTCAGAACGAGTTGTATGCAAAATATGAGAAATGCGGGTTTTGGCTGAAGGGGGTCTAGTTTTTGGGACATATTATTTCCGACCGGGGAATATCTGTTGATCCGGGGAAGGTATCCGCGGTGAGGGAGTGGGGACAGCCCACGACACCGACTGAGATTCGTAGTTTCTTGGGCTTGGCAGGATACTACAGGAGGTTTATTCAGGATTTCTCGAAGATAGCAGGTCCTTTGACACATCTGACTCGTAAGGGTGTGCCATTCATCTGGATTGATGCCTGTCAGTTGGCATTCGATGAATTGAAGGATAAATTGACCTCAGCACCTGTGTTAGCATTGCCGAGACCGGGAGTCGAGTATTTGGTTTACACCGATGCGTCTTTGGAAGGGCTTGGAGGTGTATTACAGCAGGAGAGACAGGCCATAGCTTATGCTTTCCGTAAGCTTAAGCCTCACGAGAGGAATTACCCCACGCATGATTTGGAGTTGGCGGCAGTGGTATTTGTCCTACGGATTTGGAGGCACTATCTTTTGGGAGAGAAGTTCTAACTGTTCACGGACCACAAGTCCCTACAATACCTGTTCACGCAGAAAGAGTTGAATATGCGGCAGCGTAGGTGGCTTGAGTTTGTGAAAGACTAACAGTTCGATATCCAGTATCACCCAGGTAAGGCTAACGTGGTAGCAGACGCGTTGAGCCGTAGGCCAGCAGATGAGGTGGCAGAGGTGTGGAAGGCAAAGTGGAAGGAGTTGGGACACCAGGATGCAGTGGCTCGATCTTTCATGTCCGTGATGACCGTTACACCGCAGATTGTCACGAAGGTAGTACGGGCACAGGCTAATGACTCGTTCTGTCAGGAGCAGATAGTTCGATTACTAGCAGAGGGAGCCGAGTCCTATACCGTCAGCTCAGACGGGGGATTACGCTTCAATGGGAGATTGGTGGTTTCGAAAGGGGAGAAATTGCGACACGAGGTGATGGCAGAGTCGCACGGCTCACGGTTCGCGGTACATCCCGGAGGGGACAAAATGTACCAAGACATGAGACGTCAGTATTGATGGAGCAGAATGAAGAGAGATATTGCCGAGTTTGTTTCGAAATGCGCCACTTGTCAGCTAGTAAAAGTGGATCATCAGAGACCGGCAGGGCTACTACAGCCGTTGGAGGTTCCGGTGTGGATGTGGGAGAGCATATCCATGGACTTTATCACGGGGTTGCCTACGTCGCAGAGGGGTCACGACTCCGTTTGGGTAATTGTGGACAGGTTGTCCAAAGTCTCTCACTTTTTACCCGTAAGGACTGACTACACTACGGGACAGTATGCCCAGCTCTTCATTTCAGAGGTTGTGAGACTTCACGGAGTGCCCCTAAATATCGTATCTGACAGAGACAATATATTTGTTTCGCGGTTTTGGGAGAGTTTCCAGAAGGCCATGGGCACGGAATTGCGGTTGAGTACGGCTTATCATCCGCAGACCGATGGACAGACAGAGCGCACAAATCAGATGTTAGAGGACATGCTACGCATGTGCATTATTGACTTTGGAGGTGGATGGGAGCGATACCTTCCACTGGTAGAGTTTGCTTATAATAATTCCTACCAGTTCACTATTGGCATGGCTCCGTTTGAGGCATTGTACGGTAGGCCTTGTCGTTCCCCAGCATGTTGGTTAGAGGTGGGGGACAACAAACTACTTGGGCCGGAAGTGATTCTGGATACTTCGGCAAGGATTGAGTTGATTCGGAGTCGCATTCGGGTACTCAAGACCGACAGAAGAGTTATGCTGATGCGAAGAGATTTTTCAGGGAGTTCCAAGTGGGGGACCAGGTTTTGCTCAGAGTATCTCCTATGAAGGGGATTATGCGTTTCGGGAAGAATGGGAAGTTGGCACCGAGGTATGTGGGGCCGTTTCCTATTATTGAGCGGATTGGACCAGTTGCGTATAGACTCGGGTTACCGGAGCATTTACACCGGATTCACGATGTGTTCCATATTTCCTCGCTAAGGAAATACCATAGAGATAATTTGGCTCATTCTCACATTGCTGTGGAGGACATCGATCTCCAGCCGGATAGCTCCTACGAGGAGGGGCCGATTGCTATTTTGGACCGAAGTGAGAGGAAGTTGCGGTCAAAGATAGTTCCGTCAGTGCGTGTTCAGTGGCGACATCATAATGTCGAGGAGTCCACATGGGAGCGCGAGGATGAGATGCGCGAACGTTATCCAGAGTTATTTTTAGCAGGTACTTTCTAGTTCCGAATTTCGGGACGAAATTCAGTTATTAGGGGGGAAGTATGTAATACCCCGTATTTTTGGCAATATTTATTTTGGGATTAATTAATTAAATGAGAATTTATTGGGAATTAATCCGGGTAAAATACTAGCGAGATGTGAGTTGGTATTTGACTATATTGAGTATATATGATGTTATATGAATATTGAATTATGAAATTTGTCGTGAGATTGATATACGACAATTTGCTCATTTTATTGGGACGCGTGTGATCGTCGCGTCAGGATATAATTATTTTATTTATAAAAGTGAATTTAAATTCTATTAACCGTATGGTCGTTTTGAGTGCGCCAACGCGTCCGGAAGGGTCGAGATAGTCAGAAAACACTAGCCGGGGGTTTAGTTTGGGTCCCGGGGTATTTTTAGGCCATACCGGCATCTTATAAGGGTAGTTTGGTAATATTGTATTTTTGGGAATTAATAATGACGAAAATTAGGAGTCTTTATCTGATTTGGAATAGACCCACTAAACCCACTAACCAACCCTTAATGACCCAGTAAGCTACGGGGGTTATTAGATTAGGTTTCCAAAACTTTCCCAAAGAAAACCCTAGCCACCATAGCCACCTTTGGAGAAGAAAGCTTGTAGAGAGGGAATTCTGCAGAGAGAGAGAGATAACTTCGGCAAATCAACATCAAAATCAGAGATAAACTCAAGGCAAGTGATTTAATTTCGTTTAATTTCAGAGAATGCTTTTCCATGCGTAGGAATTTAATAAAGATTAAATTGTTCTTGGAGTGTTATGAAAACCCATGTATTTTGGAACTTAGAACTTGAAATCTTGAAGAGAAATTGCATGTATAATGGTAGGTAGATGATTATTCTGATGATATTAGATATTGGATGAAATTAAAACGGATTTAATTGGGTAAATTCATGATTATAAATTCTAGGGTTTATATTCTTGAAAATTTGGGGAAAAGTGTAGAGACTTGAGGATCTAATGATGTTTAGGAGGAATTGATTTCTTAAAATATGTTAGTATGTGACCTAGGTACGTTTAGGGATGATTAGAGACCTTAAACAATCGTTGGCTTGATGTTTAGATGAGTTTTGAAGAGATACAAATGGTGAAAAACGAAACTAGGGAAATCTGGGCTCGAAACTGGTCGTTTGTTAGGACCTCCCCAGGTCGTTCGAACGAGCTTCTAACGAATTGACCAGTCGCTTTTAACGAGGGCAGTTTCGTTCGATAATCTCGTTCGAACGAGATCTCGTTAGATAGCCCAGTTCGTTCGAACGAAATCTCGTTCGAACAGCCTCGTTCGAACGAGACTTCGAACGAGTTGACAGTTTAGGCCTTTTGGCCTGTTTTGATTTTGGGAGTCCCGTAAACTTGTTTGAGGTTAGAGATAACATTCCTTTGATGGTGTATTAGGATACTTGGGACATTTGGGATATAATGAGGAGTAAATTATATAAGTGTGGATCAAATCAAATAGACATTTGAGTCGAGACGTGAGTGCCTACTACGACGTGAGAATAAATTATGGCGCGTATAAATATGGACCGGGATTATATAAGTTGTATATATATTAAGTTGGTACGAGATTGCGATAAGTACTACAATTAAACTACGGTGATTACTAAGATGTGTGCTTACTTAGTATTAGTATATGATTTGTGTGTATGACATACCTACCATACATGCTATCACGGGAGGTTTGCGTTCGCTTAGGGCCCTCTAATCCTTGTGTTGCCCGGATTTAGACTGGTTACCTCGATGAACATAGGTCAGAGAAGGACTTATTGGGATGTTAATAAGTCTGCTGATCGTGGGAGCGCAGGTATGTGCGTGACCCATGTGATGTGACCGTGTTCGCCTCCATTATTTGTGATGTTGTTATCAGTGAACTATTCCTGAGAGATTCGGAATATGTGATCCTTATGTACGTGATGTACCGGGATGGATAGCAGAGTATGTGTGCACCGCAGCTTAGTCTCGGGGTGCTTATATTGTATATTTATGTTGCGGAAGATATACACTTAATAAAATGAGAACTTTCATATGGTATTTTGTGTATAATATGGAAATGTTGCGAGTTTATATAAAGGGATAACCTAAAATGAATTGTGTTGCTTAATTGAGAATCAGAATTTACGTTAAGCCCCTATTTAATTGAGATCGTTATAATGTTAATGGGAACCGAGTAATAAGGGTAGAACCTATGGCAGTCTAGCTAGATATGATGTCACTTAGCTAGTGGTTTGTGTCATTTTAGATGGGTACTTACGTTAGGAGTGCACAGTTAGACGAGAGGTGAGAATTTCATGTGAGTGCACGTCCTAACATGTACTTTGCATTTAATGTTTTAAATGTTTTTAAAGCACTTGCAGGTTTTTAAAATATTTCCACATTCAGGCTCTGACCCGTTTGCTTTCAAATCTATTTTCTTGTAAAACCATTTTAGGTGCCCAGCCATAAGGACACCATGCATAGGATACTCATTCAGGTGACGAGCTGTAGCTGTTTGTGGAAGCTACAGGGATTTGCTTTTAGACGCTTCTATCATTTGGATTCCATATTCAGTATTCTTCAGTTGTAGGGCATGTTGCCCAAATTCTATTAGAGACATTTCCATTTCAGTTTTCAGACTTTGGCATGTATTGATTCAGTATTCAGTTTAATTATTTCAGTTGTGGATTTGTAGTGAGGAGTTTTCCTCCAGACTTTATTTACATTTTGTGATGGCTATTCTATTTACTTCGGTATGGTGTATGGTGTTATTATTCTTCTTTACACTTGTTGCATGTTAATCAGACTTAATTAAAATTTGGCAACTTACTTTTAAATACTAGGTGGTTAGTAATAATAAAAATGTTTTCGACAGTGATGCTATTAGCTGAGCCAACTTGGCATTTTGAATTAATTTAATAAAGGAGTAGCTACCCGGTATTTAATTAGTCGAGGTGTCACAGGCTCCAATAATGAAAGCTCCTGGGATTAGTCCTTCTGACCCCTTTATGATAGAGGAAGAGGAAGAAGAAGAAGAAGAAGAAGAAGAAGAAGAAGAAGAAGAAGAAGAAGAAGAAGAAGAAGAAGAAGAAGAAGAAGAAGAAGAAGAAGAAGAAGAGGAGGAGGAGGAGGAAGACATGCCCTCTGATAAAGAGAAGAAAGTTGAGGCTTCCTGATGATGATGATAATAATGATGATGATGATGATCAAGTCATCATGTCTAATCCATTTAAGTCTTTAAAGACATCTGATACTGGATCCCCCGGAACTAGTGGTTTTAATCCATCTGACAAGGGAAAAGAGAAGGAGAAAGAGAAGAAGAGAGAGGCAGAAGAGAGGAAGTGGGAGAGAGAGAGAGAGAGAGAAGTAAGAGGAGAAAATAAAGAAGAAGAAGATACGAGGGAGATAAAAAAAAGTTAGCCCTGAAGGACTATTGATTTACCCCTTCTGTTGTAGCTGCTGAGGGGGCTAGCATAGGTTATGCCCCTATCTCGCCCCCAACATGCTGAAGAGGGGGATGCTCATAGCTGATTATGAGCGTTCTTCGAGGTTGGGGTCATCCCAACTCGCCCTCAAAACTGCTCAGGGGATGGCCCTGGTAAGTCTCCTCCACTATTTATTTCTATGCACTTTACCTACTTCAAAACTAACTTGTTGCTCTTTTTCTTTTTGTGTAGTTATTATCTAATTTCATAACTCTTATGGATAACCATACCAGTAAGTCCAAGATCGAACGAAAGATGAAAGAAACTCTAAAATCCGAGAGGAAGGCCTTTGCTGAAGCTCGCTAGGCATGGAAATAAGAGAAAGAGAAGATGACAAATGATCATGATGAACTTGGGGCCTCCCAGAAGGTGGCGATCGTCGAGAAAGACAAGTTGGTCAATGTAAATGAAGCTTTGTCCAGTAAGATTGTAAAGTTAGAGGGGGAGTTTTCCCAAGAAAAGGATGCTAGCTACCGCGAGGGCTTCAAGAAGGCCTATGATGACATGAGCAGCGCTGGCCTTTGGATGCAAGGTCTCCTTTAAGAAAGGTTAGGACTAGTATCAAAGGGTTATTAGGACTCCCAGAGAATTTGAGCTCTTCGACCTCCATTCCCCTGGTTCTGACCCTCTAGAGGAGGACGAAGAGGGTGATGGACAACCTCCTAGACACGCTAAGAACAGTCATGTTGAGGTCGTCGTTGATGATGATGCTGGCGAAGAGCAGTCCACTATTGATAAGGGAAAGGCCATTGTTGAGGATGATCAGTGAAGGACCTATGATCGTATACTAGGAATTTTTCTTTCTTCTTTGTATAATTTCCTTTTTGTAATTATCTTTTGAAACTTAGTGTATTGGCCCTTGGCCTCCTTCCTTTTGTTATCAATGAAGATGAAATTTTTCTTTCTTTGCGCATATATTTAGTTAATCTTCTTATGCCAATACTTTTCCCTTGATTTGATGTGTGTTATTTGTAGTCTATCGATTTAGACCAATACATTCCTCCTAACTCACGTCTAGGGCAGATCCTTGGGTTAAATATTAATGTGAAGGCTCGCAAAGCCTTTGGAAAAATCTACAAGTCCTTGAGGGCGAGGAACGAGTATTATAAGAATTAATCTGAGTTAGTTGCCAAGTTGAAGGACACTCTTTAAGAGATGAAGGAGATCGTTGCCTCAGTTAAGGAAGACGTGAAATCTTTGAGGGATAAACTCTTGGAGAACATTAAGGCTAGCCAAGTGGGTGAAGCCCTTCAGGCAAATAATGATGCTCTGAGAAGGGAGGTAGATGGGCTGAAGTTTAATGTTGATTGGCTCAAGGAGTGCATTGAGAAATTAAGGAATACATTCAAAATAGGACCTCGAAAAGCCTGGTCAGAGGGCTATAATGCAGGTTGGGTAGATGCCCCAACAAAGATTGAATAGGCTGAAGATGCTACTTTTTCCCATGGATGGTTGAGCGCCCTTAAGGAGACCAAGACACCCAAAGAGTTCAGGTTGTGGTATAAATATGAGGCTGAATGCCTCGCCTACTGCCATAATCCTTTCTCGAGGGATGATAAATGGATCCCAATTGATGCCATTCCTCCCCATCTCTTAGAGCATGATCGAGATAGTGATGTGGAGGAGCTTGCTCCCAAACTAGATGATGGTCAAAGGTCAATCGTTGCTGAATACCCTGCTCTCCATCCTGGGCAATATTAAGCCTTTGTATATTTTTGGTCTTTATTGTAAATGTATCTTCTCATTATAATAGATGAAAAGTTTTATTTATCAATTTTCGATATTTTGAGCCCGTGTTGGCTAAACATGCGCGTTAGCTGACCAAACAATATTAATTGACCTAAATAATATTGATCGACCACCTTGGGTCCTTTGTTGTTCAGGTTTTATCATTTTTAGCATCTTAGATGACTAAATGGTATTGAGAAATAGTGTTAGCCACACGTTGTTTTGTGTTTGAACATTCTCCCAGTCCAACATGCCTTAGCAGTGTAATTCCATCTACTTCACCTGGTAACTGGGCTATCCGCTCGAGTAAGTTTTTTATGACCAATAAAGTTGGCTTTACTGCATAAGGATCCTCTATAGGGATTTTGGTGTTGCTAGGGCAACTCATGAGGTCTCTTGTGTTTGAAACAAGGACACGAGGGATGTAGTAATTGATGAGATTCTATTGACTTATTATAACTACTATAAACCCTGCTCAGCATGTGAAGTTTCCTGATTGAAAACAAGTTGAATAACTTGCCATAATCCCAAGAGTCCAATCATGCAAGGAGTTATCATTTAGAAAAGGTACGTATTGTTGAGATGAAAACAAAATTAATCAGCAGATGGATAATATAAAAGTGATTGAATATTGTCTGCCAAGCAACATAAGTTTGAAAATGAAAATTTGCTTAAACTAAATGTGCTTAACAGAAAATAAAGGAGACTAAAAGTATAACTTCTTGAGATTAACTGTGTTCCAAGCTCTTGGTATCTCCCTTCCCTCTAGCGTTTCAAAGTGATATGCTCCTTGAAGTTCATCTCTGATTACTCTGAAGGGTCCTTCCTAATTTAGTCCCAGTTTGCCATCTGAGGGTCTTACGGCACTGCTGAGGACTTTCCTTTGAACATAGTATCCTACTAGAAATTTCCTCGAATTTAATTTTTTGCTATATTTCCTGGCCAGTTGTTGTTGGTAGGAAGCCAACTTGAGGCCTACTCTCTCCGTTTGTCTGCTAAGTCGAGTTTAATGCGTAAGGCATCATCATTAAGGCCTTGGTCGACCAAAGTGGTCCTCATGGTGGGGAGACCTGCCTCCAATGGGATGATAACTTCCATCCCATAAGCAAGCACGAATGGTGTTTCCCCAGTTGGTTTCCTAGGGGTGGTACAATAAGCCCATAGAATATGAGGGAGCGGAGCTCATCCACGTTGGCACCCTTGGCTCTTTCTAGCTACTTTTTCAGTCCATCAAGTTTGGTTTTATTGGAAGCCTCTGCCTGTCCATTACTTTGGGGATATGCCACAGAACTGAAGTGGTGCCTCATACCATGTTCATCACAAAAACCTTAAAAAAAACTACTTTCAAATTGCGTATCGTTGTCGATGATGATAGTCCTTGGTAACCCAAAGCGTGTTACGATATTTCTCTGGATGAACCTGGTCATATCTGAGTTATGAATGTTCATCAGTGGTTCTGCCTCTACCCATTTGGTGAAGTAATCTGTGCCCACCAATAGATACTTTCGATTTCCAGATGCAACAGGTAGTGGTCCCACTATGACTACCCCCACTACGCAAATGGCTATGGGCTTATTAGTGATTTTAGGTTGCTGGCAGGCTGGTGAATCATTGGGGAGTGCTTCTGAGGCCATTAGTAACCCTCCTTAATTGCTCGGAAGGCTAGAGATCTTCCTCTTGCGTGACTCCCACAATGCCCTCATGAAGTTCACTAAGTACTTTCTCGGTGTCATGTGGGTGGACGTGCTAGAGATAAGGACCTATGAATGACTTCTTGTAGAGCTTCCCCTCTGGGGGGGGAGATAAAACGAGCAGCCTTGACCCTTACTTAGTGGGCCGACCTCTTATCGTCGGGAACTATATCGTTCCGTAGATAATTGATGATGGGATCCATCAAACTGGGAGCCCTATTTATGAGGAGGACTTGCTCGGCCACGACTGTCTGGTCAATACTTAGCTGCACGAGGAACTCTGTCTGAGTAGTTCTCCTTAGGTTGGAGTCGATTGCTGAGCTTAGGTCCGCTAAGGCATCGGTGTGATTATTTTGCCCATGGGGGAACTGTTGAATTTCTACTTTATCAAATCTTGCCATAAGTCCTTTTACCACAGTAAGGTAGGCTGCCATCCTATTATCTTTGGTGTTGAAGTCCCCGCTCACTTGCTTAGAGACAAGTTTGGAGTCACCGAATATGTGAAGGCGCTTTACCCCGAGTAGCTGGACTTTGCGTAAGCTAGCAATCAGTGCTTTGTACTCAGCTTCATTATTGGAGACCTCAAATCCCATTCTGATTCATTGCTCAATTGTAGTGTCTTATGGGATAATGAGAACGATCCTTACTCCTACCCCTTGGAAGTGGAGGCTCCATCAATGTATAGGGTCCAGTCCCTAGACCGTGCTTCCTCATTCGTTGACTACTCTGCTCCCAGTTGGTTGATTGGCTGGTCTCGTATGAATTGAGTAATAAAGTTTACTAAGACTTACCCCTTAATCATTGTTCTTGGCTGGAAGTGGATATCAAACCTCCCAAGCTCGGTCGACTATTTTGAAAGTCAACTGGAGAGATCGGCCTTTCACAGAACAACTTTGAAGGGGGTAAGAAGTGATTACGATTATTGAATGGGCTTGAAGTAGTGCTTCAGTTTCCTTGAGGCGATTACTAGTTCCTAGTCAAGTTTCTCCAGAGGTAGGTACCGTTATTCTTTGTCTAGAAGTGTCTTGCTGGAGTAATAAACTAGTGTTGACTTCCTTCCTTTTCACATACCAGGGTGGAGCTTACAACGCGGTTTGATACTACCAGGTAAAGGTATAGTGGGTTTCCATCACTTGCAATCACCAGTAAAGGTGGCTTGCTAAGGTAATATTTGATCTCCTCCAAAGCTCATGAACAGTTATCGTTCCATATGAGGCCTTTGTTCTTCTTTAGGAGCTGAAAGAATGGTCGGTAACGTTTTAAAAAGACTTGGAGATTAGGCGATTGAGTGCCACGAGCATACCAGTAAGCTTTTGAACATCTCGCAATGTTTGGGGAGGCTAGACTCTACTGATCACATCGATTAGGTCTGGATTGGCCATAATTCCTCTTTTACTGACTAGGTAGCCTAAGAACTTTCCTTATTGGACACTTACTTGCATTAAGCTTCATTCGATATTTCTTAAGGATCTCAAAGGTTATGACTAAATCCGTGAGGTAGTCACCCTTGATTTTGCTCTTGACCAGCATATCGTCAATGTAGACCTTCATTGTGTCTTCCTTCTGTGCTTTGATCATCTTGGTGACCAGCCTATGATAAGTTTCCCCAGCGCTCTTTAAGTCGAACGACATAACCTTGTAGTAATACAACCCAATGGGGGTTATAAAATATGTTTTATCCTGATCAGGTCCGAATAAAGGAATTTGATGGTAGCCATAATAGGCATCAAGGAAACTCATCCTTTCTTATGTTTTCGTAGCATCAACCAACTGATCTATTTTAGGAAGTGGGAAGCTGTCTTTGGGGCATGCTCTGTTGAGGTCTGTGAAGTTGATACATACCTTCCAACTGCCATTACTTTTGCGTACTACCACTGGGTTGGACAACCATTTAGGGAGTTAAACCTCCCTTATGGTTCCTGCATCCAATAGATTCCCTACTTAATTCTTTACTGCTTTGGCCTTCTCGAGGGCTATTCAGTGAGGCTTTTGCGTGATCGGCTTGGAGGCTGGATCGACATATAGGCAGTGGCAAGCTACATTGGGATCAATCCCTGGAAAGTCATATGGTTCCCAAGTAATGTTGTCCAGATTGCTCCCGAGAAATGCAATTAACTCTTTCTTCTCTTGATCGGTGAGTGTAGCTCTGATTAAAAATTTCTTTTCTAGCAAGTTATCGTCGGCTCCAACTTTTTTCAAGTTTTAATGACCCCGTCGACGGTATCCTCCACCCCTGGTCGGCCGTATCATAGTTTCTATTTAGAGGGTACAACCCCCCTTCTGGGCTTCCTCCTTAGTATCCTTTACTTCCTTCTTCTTTTCCTTAATGAGGCGAATGGTTGTGATACAACACTTCCTGGCTGTGGCTTGATTGCCATGAATTTCAACCATTCCCCGATCAGTAATACATTTCATCTTCTGGTGGTACATGGATTGTACGACATTCATGGCATACAACCATCCTTTACCTAAGATGACATGATATGGGTACTACTCAATGTCCATCACTAAGAACTCGATCAGCTTTGAGATATTGCCTACCCATACGGGAAATACTATATTCCTTAGGGGCATCATGATCCTTCCTGCAAAGCCTACCAACGAAATTGTGGCGTTTTTAAGGTCGGCGATGTTCTGCTTCAGTTTATGGAACAATTCTAGATACATCACTTCTAACGAACTCCCTTGATCCACAAATAACTTTTTAACATTCCAATTGGCTATTCTGAGTGTGATTACCAAGGCGGTATAATGTGGGGTTCTTACCCCAACCAAATCTTCCTCACTGAAAATGATATGCTTGGCTTAATCGACGTCCTCTGGTCACCGATGTTTTCCAACCCGGGTTTTAGCGAGGTGGATCTGAAAAGCCTCCATAACGGCAGCCACTTTCTTAATCTCCATTCGAACAACGTTCCCCTAGATCGGCTTAAGGTCTGATGCCCTATAGATTACTACAAACTCATGTTCTGTATCATCGTTGAGGATATTATCTGGATTTTGGTCACCATTAGCTATGGCCTTATCTGCTTTCTTCTTGATGTACTCATTGAGGTGCCCTGCTTGGTCCAACTCCTCTAAGTGTGACTTCAGAGCTTAGTAATTCTCAGTTCTGTGATCGCCCTCCAAGTGGAATGCGCATCTCAGCGCATTATTCCTTTTGGTTAGGTTACCACCCATCTTTTTGTGCCATTTGATGAATGGTTTATCCTTGCTTTTGCTCATAATTTTATAAATGGGTTCCTTGAAGACCGAGTTAATAACCTAGAATGCCTTGGAAGGATCGGCCTTGTTCCTATTCTTGGAGCCATTCTTGCCCCCGTTCTTGTTTCCCTTCTTTTGAGTATCACTCTTCTCTGTTCCCTTGTTTGCCTTTGTTCGACCACTGTCCTCTTCATTAAAATGGACCACATCTTCCGTCTTGGCGTATTTCTTAATACGATCCATGAGGTCATCGATGGGGTTTGGTTTCCTTATCAAATAGGGATTGGTGCAGCAAAGAGGTGGTTGGTAGGCCAATTTTGAAGGATGCTACAGTACATTGCTCTGAGTAATCCTCAACCTCGTTAAAGTATTCCTAATACCTTTTAGCATAATCCCGAAGGCTCTCTCGCGGCTTCTTCATCATAAGCAATGCATCCATCCATTTAAGGTGGGAGTTGCCGATTATAAAGAGAGCAGTGAAGGCCTCTTCTGGAGCCTTAAAGTTTCTGATCAACCTGTGAGGCGGCCTTTCAAACCACTTCTATGTTACATCATGTAGGCTAGAAGGGAAGATTCGGCACATCAGTGCATCATTGTGGCACCATAAGGTCACCGCTTAACTGTATTGCTAAACATGGTCTATGGGATGTGTCTTTTCATTGTAAATCTTGAACATAGGAAAAATAAACTTCTTTGGGGGATACTACTCTTTAATTGCCCTTGAAAAAGGGGTTTTTATCTGAGTGTTGAGAGCCCTCTTGTCTAGCTCTTTGGTAGACCTGGCTCCACGGTGGGCAGGATGCTGGTCTATCTCTCTTCGAACTAAAGTCCTAATCCTTTCATTATGTCGATCGTTGCTCCTATGGCACCTCTCTGGATGGCTACGCTCTGATTGACCATGCTATGACGTATCACATTCAGTTCTTTTATGATCACTCCTGGAGCTCCTCCCTCGGCTGCGAGTATTACTCACCTGGGGACTAGGAGTCCTATCTCGATGCTTCCTAGTGGCCCTTTGGAAATCTCACTCTATCATTTCAAGTCGCCTTTGGAGGTGAGCATTCTCTTCAGCCTGGAGGTGTGTATCCTCCTCTTGTTCATGAAGCCTGACTTCTTAAGCATCGACCAACCTAGTGATTTGCGCAGATCTAGGTGGTCCTTGGCTTTCTTCAAAAGGTTGCCTTTTCTGGAAAAACTTGGGGTTTGTATTTTGGCGAATCTCTGATCTGGCCCTAGGATGAGCTGGGCCTTCCTGGACATCACCAACTTGAGGAATGTTGCTGCTGTGGTGAGACATCACGGGTTTTCTGTTTGTGAAGATTTTTGCAGGAATATAAATCGCTTCCCAGAGACGGCGCCAATTATGAGCACAATAAATATATTGTGATATATATATATATATATATTCTGAGAACAATAAATATCATAATAAGGAGATCCATGAAAACAATCACAAAGAACAAAAAGTAAAGATCACACACAACAACGATATACATGGTTCGACAACTTGCCTACATCCACAGAGAGGTTACTGTTTATATTAAGTATCTCTCAAGATCTTAGGTTTCATCCATTTGCCCCGGGTCAGGGGTACAATTAATAGATACATGAAAGTAGAGGTTGAGTTGTATAAGGAACTCAAATAACACGTTGGATATATCAAGGAGCACCTGAATATCTCCTTCGAGATTATTGGTAACTGATTCGACTATATCCATAAGTGTTTTAGTACATTTGGAATACTTGCATGTGAATTAAACCATGATTTGGGTCGGGCAACGCTTTGATTAATTCGGGCTTGGCCGGCTATATATATATATATATATATATATCAAAGCGTTGTAATATTCTATTATTTTATTTTGTGAAATTTATGATTTACCCGAACAATTCATTATTGAATTGTGTAATAGGATTAGTAAATGGGTGTTAACTCTATCTGGTGTAATACCCCGAGATCTTTGGGATAATAATTTAATTATTTTTGGGAGAAATAAATATTATTTTAATTAGAGAATAATTAAATTGGCATTTGAGGTCAAAATTTGAAGATGTTAGGACGTGATTCGGATGACGATTCTGAGGGTGTGGTTGTTTCCGGAAGGGTCGAGATAGTCAAAATGACTGTACCTGGGGCTTAATTGGGTCCCAAAATATTTTAAGTTCGTTTGGCTAGAATTAAAGTTACCGAGTCATTTAAAGTGTGTATTATCATTTAAAGTTGTGTATTTTGGAGATAAGACTTAAAAGCCTACGGGAGAAACAAATATCATTAGAGAGAAAGAGAAAGAAAGAGAGAAAGAGAGAGAAGAAGAAAAGAAGAAGAGAAAGAGGAGAAAAGTTGAGATTTTCGGCCAATCCCTGATTTCGAGGACGAATCAGACTCTATAAATTTGAGGCAAGTGATTAAACTTGCTAAATAATTGTTGTGTATCATTTATTTCAGGATTTGTAGATAAAATTGTGGATTTTGGGTTTAAAATGTTAAAACCTAGATTTTGGGTAAAATCTTAGATTTGTTGTGTATATAATGGATTTGAGGTTACAAATTAGTTGAGGTGTGTTATTTATTAAATTCAATGTTATTATATGTTTGGGTTGAAGATAAGTGGATAGAAGATGGGAAAAATGATTTGGGGAATTTTTGGCTTTGATGAAAATAGCCATTCTCGTAGCTACTGATAGGCCGAATCGATTCGGCCCCTTACCGAATCGATTTGGAATGTTGCAGGTGCCCAGGTCTGAGTGATCGAATTGATTCAGACCCAAGCCGAATCGATTCGTCCCGAGACAGAAGCCCAGGTCTTTTGACCCGAATCGATTCGCCTTGGAGACCGAATCGATTCGGATTGGGCCCGAATCGATTCGGAAACAGGGCTGTTCGGGGGAGTTTTTCTGGAGTGAGTTTTGTCCGGTTTCGTTTGAGTTTGTCGATTGGGAATATCTATAGGAGTTATGAGAAGTGTGTTTTGGAGACTTTTAGGGAGTTTCCCTTATGATAAATTATTGGAGTCATATTGACTTAATTCGAGAGAATACCGATTTGGAGATTATCGTACCGACTAGTGGGGAAGCCCACTATTTTTGAGATTTTGTTTTGGAGATAATTATGGAATTAGAAGAGAGAGTTAGGATGTGCTTAGTGATAATGGATTTTAGAATTAAATCCCAAATGGGATAATTTTAAAGGTTCATATGATTGATTGAACCATAATATTAATTGGGAATAATACATGCCGATCGATGAGCATACGGATATAGAGAATGTCCGTAACGTAAATTGAATTGAGTGACGATTCATACAAATATAAGTGAGGTGTGAATTTCAAGTGAGAAATAGTATAGTGTATACAAAGTGGGGAAGTTATGTGAGTTATTGACGAATAGTATATAGAGAGTAAAATATACTAAATAATTATATTATTTCATTTACGCCTAAGAGTGTAATAAGAGTATGTAAATATTGTGATACATATATATACCTTGTGTGATGGTATACACTTATATGATGTGATGATGTATGTATATCATGTGTGAATGATATATATATATATATATGTGTGTGTGTGTGTGTGTGTGTGTGTGTGTGTGTGTGTGTGTGTGTGATGCATACCCCCTCTATGCTATCATGGGAAGTTGCGCGATGTGGGTGAGGCCCCTGACTTGAGGAGCAGGGTGCGTATAGTTCCCAGGTCATAGCGTCCATTTATTATTGTGTGATTTTTTATTAGGGGTGAGACGTGGTGGGTATATTTCGTCTCATTTTCGGGGAGGAACTATGACCGCTTCCCGTACGTTTTGATTTATTGTTTTACCATGGCGGTGTGATAATAGTCCGATATATGGTAACCTAGGATAAAGTAAGTAATTCCTGGAAGATGATAGCATTGGGAAACTGCGTCCTCGAGTTATAGCTCGTTGGGATGGTTATTATTATACTTGTGTGAATAGTATATTATTTGTATATGATCATGTGATATCATATTTATCTCTAGAGTAAAGAGATATAAAAAGATTGATTGAATCTCATTCCGAGAGATTTTATCCGGACTAAATTGTGATGAATATATTAATGAGAAAATGAAGAGTAGATAATTATATGAGTATATATATAGTACTTTGGGTATTGATGGTTTTAATGAAATTCTTACAAATAAGGAGGAAAATGGTGGTCTGCTACGTGATCATATATTAATGCAAAACTTTCGAGAGACTGTAGACGTGTGTAATTTTATTGAGATGAACTACCAAGGACTATTATTTACATCGAGGAGTGGCAGGAGGCCTTGAGACTTTGTATAAGAGGACATTGATAGATTTTTTTCACTAAAGATTGGGAAATTATTTTTCCTAATTCAACTGTTAAGGTGTTGGACCATGCATTTCTGACCACTGATAACTGTTGATTCATCTAAACCGCGACTTGGAGGAGGTCAGAGATGCTATTCAAAAGAAATGGGGAAGATTTATGTTTGAGAAAATGTGGATGAGTAGGAGGATTGTGTCGATGTTACAAAAGAGATGTGGAAAATTGCTAGTGGTACTGATGTTGTCTCTAAGGTTGTGATTGCGATGGATGAATGTGCATTGGATCTTAAAGGAAGGGACGGGGGTAATTTTAATCTGCCTTTTAAAAGTTACCTTGCATCTAATAAGGCAAAGATACTGCAATTATAATCTACCCCCTTTCTGCCTATAATTTTGATAAGTTGAAGTTACTAGAGGAAGAACAAGCTCAAATCCTTCATGAAGAAGAACTGTTCCGGCGTCAGATATCCAAATCTAATTGGCTGGAGGCAGGGGATAAAAAATACCAAGTTTTTTCATCATAAAGCATCTCAAAGGAGGAAAATAAATTTAATTACCAAGTTGACATCTCCGGACTGCAATTGGATAAATGGTGAAGGTTATATCTTTTCAACGACATGTTCGTATTTTCAACAGATATTTACTTCTACCTCACCCTCTAATCAAGACATTTCAGTCGTTCATAGTCATATCCATACAAAAAAATTTGAGGATATGAATGTAATTCTTACTACTCCGGTTAATGCTGATGAGATGAAAGCGACTCTTAATTAGATAAGCCCGTTAAAATCACTCGGGCCTGATGCCTTTCCTGCCTTGTTTTATTAGAAATATTGGAGTATAGTTGGGGCTAATATTTGCCATCTATGTATGGGATTTTTCAATGAGGAAGCTGATATTTCGAGTATTAATAAAACCTTCATTATGCTAATTCCCAAGATAAATAATCCAGAGAGTGTGTCAAATTACCGACCCATTAGTTTATGTAACATGGTCTATAAAATTATTTTTAAGGCGTTGGCCAATCGACTGCATTGTATATTACTCGATATTATTGAAGAGTCTTAGAGTACGTTTGTTCATGGAAGATAGATTATTGATAATTTTATGATTATTTTTGCCTTGTCTTAAAGGAAGAACAACTAGGTCTCGATATGAGTAAAAAATATGATCAAGTAGATGTTGGATATTAGATTAGGACTATAGTATTTTATTATTAGGCCCAGCTGTTTTAGGGCTTTAGTTACTAGGCTTACTTTTATTTTTACCATGTACTTCTAGACCATTCCAATGAGTAATATAAATCCCATAATGTGGCATCATTATTGGTAAGCCACTATATCACAAAAATCATCTTGGTATCAGAGCCAAATCAAACCCCAAACCAAATCCTAGAAATCAAACCCTAAAACCCTAGCCAAACCCTAACCCTCTAAGCTGCTGCCCTCTCTAGGTCGGGCTAGCCACCTCCTTCCTTGCCGGCGCTCCATCCTGGCCGAATTTCTTGCAGAGCCTCCGGAGATAGAGATATATTTTTCTTTTTGGCTGGATTGTCTTTTTAATATCTGATTTACTATTAGTTCACTTCAAATTTGTTCAGACTTAGTATTGGCCGAAGCTTTGTTGCTGTTTAGATCTGACTGGAGCTATTTCTTGGACAATGTGATCGGAGATATTCCTTATCGGTGCTCCTTCTGCCAGTTTTGGCCGACCTAAAGTTGTGAAGTTCACACTAGATCCGTGTTCCTTTTCTTTTCTCTACCCACATGAGGGGACGTGCCTCAAAATCCGATTTGTTGCCTTGTCCCTGTTGTTATTCCGACAGGAATGTAATCGGATTATTGTAGTCAATGCAAGTGGCGACTTGAATGATTTGACCTGAACCGCCATTTTGACCCATGAAGCACCGACATTAAGAGCATTTATTCAAGGCAAATCAGTGGCATTTATTCAAGGCAGGATACTCCATTTTATTTAGATCTGTTGGACGGTGATATGTTTTTTTACTGGTTTGATTGGGTAAGTTAACCTTGTTCATCTTCATCTAGGGTTTATACCCTCTTGTTAATTTAGGGGTTTTATTCCCTCTTACTGTTGGGTTTTATCCCATGAAGTCGGCTATTAATTTGCCTTTATTTGATGATTTTTTGAAGGTTTATACCTCTTTATGTTACTGAATTTGATTGGGTAGAACTTGTCAATATTTGGACCTATTTGTGTACTTATCGGATTTAATTTGAGTTTTTTTGGAGCTATGGTTGATTCATATGGTCCTAAAAAGGTTGCTCCCACCCCAAATACCTACTCTCTTGCACACTCTACTTTCATTCCCACTATTACTTCAAGTACTTCATCTGCTTTTCATGTTAAGGCTGTCAAGCCTACTTGGATTTTGGATTCTAGAGCTTCTAATCATATGACTGGTGAGCTATCTTTTTTTACCTCTCCCACTATCCCTGTGTGTCGTAGTGCGTGTCTTGCGAATGGTTCACATGCTCTTATTCGTAGCAAGAGAAACATCCGTCTATCACCTTCTCTCACTTTATCTTCAGTATTGCATGTTCTAGACCTCTCTTTTAATCTCATTTTTGTTCGTCAACTCTATAAAGATCTCAATTGTGCTATCATATTCTTAACATCGCATTGCTATTTGCAGGACCTGAGTTTGCTAAGGATCTTTGGCAGTGGATGTTGATACAAAAATTAGTCAGCTGACATGGACCAAGTATATGACAACACGTGTCGTCTTACATGGAAAAAGCATATATTCACCGAACAACTTATGATGTCGAGTTACTCAGCACCCCGAGGTACTGAGCGTACCGATCTACTCAACGTGCAGAGCATCTAGTTAAGAAGATCAAGCGACGATAACAGATTCAATGAACATTCTCATTATGTACGGATGTATATGTCTATTAACAACGTATTGTCTATTCATATTAATAGCCCAAAGGCTATAAATGCATTGTAAACCCCTCCAGAAAGGGGCGATTGATACTTGATCATTTGGACGATCATCATCAAGATTAAGAAAAAAAACTGGCAATACAAAACAGTGGACGTAGGCCATTTCCATAAGGCAAAACCACTTTAAAAATCCGTTTGTCCAATTTCTTATTTTATATTTATCTGTGATTAATTAATTAGATCAAGTCTAGTTTTTTACGTCAACAGATTGGCGCCGTCTGTGTGAACAACTATACGTAGCTTTTTTCACTAAAACATTCATCATACATGGCTGAGAAACCAGAATCCAGTAACAGGAACAATGACCGTGTCCCTCCCAATCCGTCTGCTCCCCCAACTATCCAAGATCTTACTGGTATAATGGCTAATTTAGCCCAAGGGCAAACAGCTATGCAAGAAACCATGCGTCAACTAATTCAAACTATTCGGAACGGGACGCCTGCCCAGTCAGGTCAACAAAGCGTCCAGATAAACACTCAATTGTTGTCTTCAAGAACCAGGCGTACTCTATTCCCAAATGTTTCTTAGCCCAGACACGTGGAATCGCATCATACTGAGAGGTCCAATGATTCCTCATATCAGCCTAGTTGGACATCTCCCATAAGGGTTGTGGACTCTCAGGCCAATGTTACTTTAACTCCGGAACGAACCAGCGCTCTGGAGAGATTAAGTAGAGTCTCCCCCTTTGACCGTTTGGGCCCTAGGAGGAATAAAAATCCCCCTAGGATTGCGTCGAGAAATTCTCAATGAGTAAACGATCTAAGGGAGGGTTCTTCCCAATCACGCACGACATCTCGCACCGAAATATCCCAAGAAGAGAATTCAGCACGATCTGTTATTCGAGCAAATAGATCTGAGGTTGCAAATGACGCCTAGAAGGGATCCATTCAAAGGTTAGAAGATAGGTTAGGGGAAATGGCTAAGGCCAGGAACCCTCTCCAAAGAACTTTTATCAAGGGATCACCATTCGTACAGGCAATTGTGGACTTTCCCACACCATCGAAGTTTAAAGCTCCTGTAGTTACGCCAAAGTACGATGAAAAAACTGATCATGTCCTCCACATAGAGAAGTACCAGGCTGCTGTCGATATCTATGCAGTCCCTGATGAAATGAGATGCAGGGCATTCTCATGAACCATTACTGAATCAACTCAAATATGATATAACAATCTTCCTCAGGGGCAGATAGATACTTTTCATCAATTGGCAGAGCTTTATAGGAAATTTCTATTTTGGCGTGAAACCAGTCAAGAGAGTAGCACATCTATTGAGTGTAAGGCAAAAAGCAGGAGAGAGCACCAGGGATTACATCACTTGTTTTAATAGCGAAAAACTTGAGGTCATTGACTACGAAGAGAAGACTACGATCACTGCTCTAATGAGTGGTCTTTTACGAAACAAGTTGTATTATACTTTGGCTAAAGATCCCCCCAAATCCATGGAGGAATTAATGGCTAAGGCAAACGAAATTATGAACACTGAAGAAGCTATGGCTGTAAAGAAGAATTGTGAGAGCAAAGCAGAGACTAAAACTGAGGGTAGGTCGAAAAAGAAAGATCAAAAGCATAATGGGAGCAATAAGCAATCGAAAGGAAAAGAGACGATAGAGCACTTGAGGAAGTATGGGAATTATACTCCTTTAAAAGTGGATATAAACCATATTCTAGGAGGAGATAAAGAACAACGAAGAACTGAATTGGCTGGAGAAATTGAGGACAACCCCTAAAAAGAGGGATAAGTCCAAGTTTTGTGAGTTCCCTAAAGACCACGGCCACACGATCAAGCGGTGCATAGCTCTCCAGAATGAAATCGAGGCACTCATTCGACGAGGAAAATTGAGCAGGTTTGTTGATCGCCAGAATGATGGGAAGACCAATGACAGAGCAAGGCAAAGGTCCAAATATCCTCGTCGAACAAGAGACGACAAGAAGAGGGACTACAAAGATGATCCGGGGATTACCCCGACCTCCCCCAAAATCCAAGGCAACCAGAACGCGAGGTATTTTCAATCCATTTTGTCTCATTCGAATGTAATGTGATTACAGGTGGAGATGCAGGAGGTGGGGATCATACTGCTGAAAGGAAAGCTTACCTCTACGAGCCCCAAGCTTGTTCCTATATACAGCGGATAAATTTGGCAGAAGAGGATCGCCCGAGGAAGGTGAACAATGATAAAATGGTCATCGATTTTTCTAAAAATGATCTGGAAAGTGTCTAATATCCTCATGACGATCCCTTGGTGATCAAGATGAGGATGAAGGATGTGGTGATCTCAAGAGTGTTGATAGATAATGGTAGCTCTGCAGACATCATGTTCTACCCGTGCTTTGACATCTTAAATTTAAATCTAGCCCAGTTGGAGCCATATCACAGGCCCCTCATTTGCTTCACTGGTGAGAAAGTCTTTCCACTTGGGACGATCAAGTTGGATATGCTTATTGGTACCTGGACTGCTTGTAGAATAGAAAAAGTTCAATCAGCCTACAACATAATCACGGGGAGGGTAGGCCTGAAAAAGTTAGAGGCAGTGCCATCCATGGTACATCAATGCTTAAAGTTTTCGACCAAGTTCGGAGCTGTAGTTGTTAAGGGCGATCAGAAAGTAGCTCGGAAATGTTATTATTCATCTGACGAACAGGAAGAGTTGGAGGAAGCCAGGAAGAAGACCACCACGTGCCAAGTGGATGGGTCTGAAGATGCATAGATTGAGACCTTGGACCCTAAAGATGAATTCGAGCTTGTGAAGGGTCAGGTCATGGAGGCCACGGAGAATATTAGTTTAGACGATCAACATCCAGAGTGAACAACTCAAATTGGCGCTTCACTGGATCCGTCAATAAAGCAGGAGTTAGTGTCATTTTTAAGGCACCAAAAGAAAGCTTTTGCGTGGAGTTACGAAGATATGTCGGGGATAAACCCAACCTTCCTCTCCCATGAGCTTAACGTTAATAAGGAGATTAAATCGGTGAAATAACGAAGAAGGGTTTTCAGCCCATAGAAGAACCAAGCCATTCAGGAGGAGGTCAAGAAGCTGCAAAAAACCTCTTTCATTGAGGATGTCAAATATCCTGAATGGTTAGCCAATGCAGTCATGGTAAAAAAGAAGAATAACAAATAAAGGATGTGCGTAGATTTCACTGATCTCAACAAAGCCTGCCTAAAAGATTATTTCCCTCTGCCCCGAATAGATCAGCTGGTAGATGCTACTTCAGGGCATGAGTTACTAAGCTTCATGGACGCTTATTCCAGCTACAACCAAATTAAGATGAAACCAGAAGATCGGGAGAGTACTTCTTTTATTACCCCAAGGGGTACATACTGCTACAATGTTATGCCATTTGGTCTAAAAATTGCAGGTGCAACGTACCAGCAATTGATGAATAAGGTGTTCGCGAAACAAATCGGCGACAACATGGAGGTTTATGTCGATGATATGCTGACGAAGAGCAAGAAAGCTGCGGACCACATAGCTGACCTGAGCTAAACTTTTGTTCAGCTAGAGAAATATCAGATGAAGCTAAACCCGACTAAGTATGTTTTTGGCATACGAGAAGGCATGTTCCTCGAGTATATTGTGAATCAACGAGGCATTGAGGCAAATCTAGAAAAGATTAAAGCTCTGTTGGAACTACGATCTCCAACTATGAAGAAGGAGGTGCAGAGCCTCACGGGGCGTATCGCAACTCTCAACAGGTTTGTCTCACGAGCAATGGACAGATGTCTTCCGTTCTTCAAACCACTCAGAAAAAACTTTCGAATGGAATGATGAATGTGAGAATGCATTCCAAGAGTTGAAATGATATTTAGGGACACCCCCTTCGCTGTCCAGGCCATTCTCAGAGCAATGGACAAATCGAAGTAACGAATAGGACTCTGCTGAATGGGTTGAAGAAATGGTTGGATGTTGCAAAGAGAAATTAGATTAATGAGCTACATCCTGTATTATAGGCTTATCGCACAAAACCCCGAACAGTAATGGGGGAGTCTCCTTACATGCTAGCCTTTGGAAGTGAAGCAGTCATACTAGCTGAACTGGGCCTACTCACTCACAGGGTGCTCAATTTCAATTCTCCTCTCAGCGATTTGATGAGACGTATGGATTTGGACATGCTAGAGGAAGTGAGAGAAGATGCAGTAATCAGGAACGCAACTTACCAGCAATGAACTGCCATGTTCTATAACAAAAGAGTCAAGAAATGTGATCTTAAGGAGGGAGACTATGTGCTCAAAAAGGTGATTCAGAAGCATAATAAGTTAGAGGCCAACTGGCGTGGGCCCTACTGGGTAACTACAGTTGTTCGACCTGGTACCTACAGAATAGAAACCTTAGAGGGAGAAGAATTCAAAAATGCGTGGAATACGGAGAACCTGCGCAAATATTACCAGTAATACAGATTCACATGTACCCCATTTCTTTCATTATGAATAAAAATGATATTTTCTCCGTATTCCTTTTTGTTCAATTTTTTTGGAGTACTCGTGCTACACACTACAACCACCAACTAAGGTTGGTTGGCATATCAACAACCACTAACTACAGTTGGTCGGCATATCAGCAACCACCAACTAAGGTTGGTCGGCATCTCTATAACCACCAACTAAGGTTGGTTGACATATCAACAACCACCAACTAAGGTTGGTCGACATCAATAAACTGAACCAATAATGTTGGCATAACAATCATACAAGGCAAGGACTGTTTGATTATGGGTGACCTCATAGGGCATCCAAAACTAGGCAAAAAGATGGGTGACTTCACGGGGCATCCACTGCCTAGGCACCAAGGTAATCTAGATAAGATTGTTACAACTAAGCAGGACCATGGGATGAAAATAATTCCATTTCTTAGGCACTTATGGGTGACAAGTCACTACAACTAGGCAGTAAATGGGGCAAAGTTCCATTTTCTAGGCAATTAAAACATAATAGGATAATTTGTCCCTTTATACACACTTATCAAAAACTCATATAATAAGCCAAACATATTATAAATTATTTCTAAGGAAAGAACACTACACAAAGATGAAGTTTTCTTCATTCAATACAATTATTTCCAAGGAAAGAAAATTACAAAAGATGAAGTTTTCTTTATTCAATACAAATTTCCTATTCTATTGGCCTTTTTCCCTCAGATTTTGGTACAAGTTCCATTACAGCTGGAGGATCATCTAAAGCATAAGGAGAATTGATGAAATTCATATCTCGTAGCATTCTGATGTTGTTGGAACTTGGTTGATCAAGTAGATGTTGAGGTTGGGATATCTCAAATTCTTCATAAAGTTGGCAATCACCAAGATACCTGGAAATCAAGCACTTAGGAATGGCACGGGCTGGAATCCAGCTGACATCCAACTTAAAAGGAGGATTAGGCAGATAAAGTACTCCGGGCTCATACCAATCCCATAAGGAATTTCCTTCTTCAAGCTTCATCACAGTCAAGGCGTTCAGCCATCCCTATTTGTATCCTTCATTGTTTGCTTATTTCAGACAAGCATCGAGATGGCAGAGAGCTTCGTTGTATCCCCATATCTAAAACTCTTTAGGCTGCTTATGAAATTGATAAGTCAATCTCTCAAGCTGCTCATATAATTTCTTCAACAAGTTTGCTTTACTTCCTAGTACGAAATTCTGGTCGGAGAGTTGCTCGATAAGAGTTTGAATTTTTTGGGACATTTCAGCCAAGGATTGATATTTTGCTTTCATCTGAGCAACCTCATTTGTTGAGGCTTGCTGAGTCCTAGTTTCTTCAACACTTCTTTGTCCAGATCTAGCTTTACCCCGCGAGGAGGACGTAGGTTTGGTTTATTTTAAAGTTTCCAGTTCCTCTCTCAAAGCAGCATATTCAGTTTCCAAAAATGAAAGACGTCCCGCAGAGGAAGAGGCAACAACTTTAAGTTGTTTCACTTCTTCTCGCAGGGCAATATTCTCTTCCTATAACAACTTGGCAATACTCCTATGTTCCTCAATTTCAAGTTTGAGAACACTCTCTCTCTTTTTATGGTCTTAAAAAGAAACTTATCATAACCCCAATCAGCATTCAACTGTTGATACTTCTGCTCATACCCTTCATGCATAAGTCCAGTATTTTCTTTGTGTTGAAACTGAAGATCCTCGATCATCCCTTGAAGATCTTCAATCATCTCATAATAAGCCACATTATCATCTACAGCCCGATCAAGCAGGCATTTTAAATATTGATAGGCCTCAATTGCTCGATCAGAGGCATCAGGTCCAAGGATATTAAGGATTTCAGCTTCAGTAAAATTTGTAAGACGATCTTTGAAGTAATCGTTACATTTCTTCGTCAACTCCGCATCATGAGCTGACAAGAGTTCCATCCTGGAAACTAACTAGCAAGGCAAAATAGTAATCAATCAACAACAGTGCCACTATGTGTCGAGCAAGTAAAGTAAAACAAAAATCAGAATAAAAAACAAAGTCCATTTTATTAATCATAGGAGGAGAAAGTCCAACCAAGATTATAATGAAAGGGAAAAATAGAAGAACAACATAATTAAAAAGCCGAACGACTCTACACCTTCTCCTTATTTCCTACAACATCTTCAGTCTTATTTGAACGAAGGAGCTGGTTGTTCGGATGGTAATAGAGGTTGCTCGGTAGAAGTTATCACCTGCTCAACTTGCTCGAAAGATTGAGGAAGGGTAGCAGCAGTTGCTGGTTCTGTTGATACCATAGAAGATTCATCAGATACAATTTCATCTTCTTTTTCTTCTTCAACAGCAGGAGGAGAGCCATAAGAATGTTCCTGAAATAACTTAGAATCCTCGACAACGTTCAACCTCTTCAAGGCTGCTACTCATCCATCTCTGAAGTATTTCACACTTGTATACTCCATCTGGGAAATTATAGAAGTATAGGCCTTGTTCCATCCTTTGTCCCAGCTAGAACTAAAGGAATTCTTCACAGGTGCTTTCCTCTTCGCTCTCTCCAAGGAGGTTTTCTCCCTGAGAAGCTCTTCGGTAGACTTCACCTTCTCTTTAAGGTATTTCTTACGTCGTTTAGCCTTTTCAAGCTTGGCGATAGCTTCCTCGGAGTCCTTCACATCCTACTTCCGAGCTATATCAGCAAGTTGAAGAGCTGACTCAGGTGATGTAATTTTCTTCTCCCAAGCAGCTTTGTCTTCTTCATACTTCTACCGAAATTCTCCTAAAGACTTTGACAACCCAACAAGGTCTTCCTCAACACCATTGGATGAGGTTGAAGCTTTGATGGCTTCATCCTTCTCCACAATATTGTTAAAGCACACCAATAACTGTAAGAAGAAGGAAGCCATAAATCAGAGCATGAACACAACAATGAAAAATTAGAAGGATAAGTATAATGACCATTTACTAATGCAAGAAGCTGGGCTACCACATCGACCACCTTATCCCGAGGATTTGAAGTTTTAGTAGCTCGGCAGTCGAGCAAAGTCCCCGACTTAATTAATTTCTTGGCCAAGTCAGGGGTAAGGACAACTGGAAAACTATCCCTCAGAAAAGAAATCCCAACTCCTTAGGCAACAGTATCTATCGGCCTCTCAGCACGACCCATCTTCAACCTCCTCAAAGGTGCATCTTCAATAAAAGGTGCCGTCTCTTTTGGGACAACAACTTCAATCAAAAGTGCTGCCTCTTTAGGGGTAACAGGGGGCTACTTGCTGACATTTTTGGTACGAGGAACAATATTCTTCTTCTTAGTTCCATCAGCTGGAACGTCGCTTTTGCTCTTCTTTGCTCCTTCAGCATCAGGAGCGGGCTTGGTAAAGAACTCGGGTAACCTCCTCTTCTTCGTCATCAAATCAGTAATAAGCGTACCCAAATCAGAAGAAGATTCTCCTACAATTGCTGGAGAATCCGATGCTTGATCAAAATCAATCACCACTGGAGGAATGAGAGGTCGGGCAATGAAAGATGAAGTGGTATTCTTATATCTCAGCAAATAAGAAGCAGACCTCACGTGCTCCCTGTTGATGGATTTGTGCAAACCCCAAATAAGTGTTAAATTTTTTAAGTTTATGTCACTTTCTTTTGGAGGTTTCCTTTTGTTATCAACTGTAACAAAAAAATGAGTGTCAGTGACACATTTAATCAAACATAAACAGAGTTGAATTGAAGAAATTCAAAACAACCTATCCCATTGCCATAAAGTGGACATTTGGGACCTTGGTAAACATCATTTCCTTTTAATGGGGGGTGTTGCCAATTTTTCATCACAACTCCATGATCAAAATAATTCCTATTAGCATCGGGAAGATTGACCACTAAAGCTCTATTGAAAAACCTAGTTTTTAAATAAAATGTGGTGTCACTGGTAACCCATTTATAACAATACATAATTTCAGGAATCCCTAAGCGGATTCCATATACTTGATTTAACCTATGTACGCCATTAATTACCTTCCATGCATTTGGAGCTACTTTTGCAGGAACAATATCAAAATATTGGCAAAACTCCAAACACAATGGATTCAGCGAAAAAGAAAAACCACAGTCCGTTACAAAAATGGAGGGAAACCAGTGTCCCTCAGCTAAAGAAAATAAATTAGAGGGTCAAGGAGGATCCTCTAGAATAACCCAAGAGGGAATCGCAAAATCAGCCCGGAACTTATCCACTGACTTGACAAGATAAACCATGGTGGATAAAGCAAAGAAAGAAGAAGGAAGAAAATTATTATAGAAAAACTGGGAAATCTGCTAAGGCGGATGATAGAAAGAACGACAGTATAAGGATAGAGTGAGAAGACAAAGAGTTTAGAAATCTAGAAGTAAAAAGTAGATGACGATCTGTTTCTATCGCTTTTAAATTCCCTGCATCGGGAAACAAGAAAAGAAATGATTACTAGAAAAGACGATTGCGTTTTCGGTGGCTATATGATGAAAAAGACGCAAATATCCAGGTGTTTGTTGAAGGTTCAAAATATTTACAAGTTTGCCATTTCGCACTCAAATGACTAGACTAAAGAAACAATTTCCTAAGTATTGGGGATCTATAATCTAACCAGACCGAGTAAAATACGTCCAAGAAACTTCTGGGCATAATGTTCCACACTCTCATATTTAACCTCAGTTGTGAAACATTGGGGGCTTCTGTTGATACAAAAATTAGTCAGATGACATGGACCAAGTATATGAAAACACGTGTCATCTTACGTGGCAAAAGCATATATTCACCGAACAATTGATGATGCCGAGCTACTCAGCACCCCAAGCTACTCAGCGTACCAAGCTACTTAACGTGCAGAGCATCTAGTCAAGAAGATCAAGCGACGATAACAGATTCAATGAACATGGAATTCAATGAACATTCTCATTATTTACAGATGTATATGTTTATTAACAACGTATTTTCTATTCAGAATAATAGCCTAAAGGCTATAAATGCATTGTAATCCCCTCCAGAAAGGGGCGATTGATACTTGATCATTTGGACGATCGTCATTAAGATTAAGGAAAAGACCCAACAATACAAAACAGTGGACGTAGGACATTTCCATAAGGCTGAACCACTACCCGTTTGTCCAATTTCTTATTTTATATTTATCTATGATTAATTAATTATATCAAGTCTAGTTTTTTATGTCAACAGTGGATATGAGCGCGATGGCCTATACCACCGTGAGGATCCTCTTATCCCTTCTACTTTTGTTTCTGGACTCAGTGCCTCTACTTCCACTGAGCCCATTGGTTTTAATGTTTCCTGACAAACTTTGCATTTTTGGCATGACCGTTTAGGACATGTCAATTTTCAGTACTTATGCTTACTTTTTCCCTTTTTATCTAAGACTTGAAAAATAAGAGTTTTCTTTGTGAGATATGCGAGTTGTCTAAACATATTCGAACTAGTTTTATTTCTCATATGAGTTGTACACCTAATATGTTTGATCATATTCACTCTGATGTTTGGGGACTGTAATACCCTGTATTTTTATGGCTTTTAATTATGAGGTTAATTAAATGGAATTGCTTTTAATTATGGGATTTCTTAAAAATTAATTTGGGATAATTAATTGGAAAATTAACTCGGATTTAAATGCTAGCGAGACGAGAGTTAGTATTTGGTTATTATTATGATGTTGAATATTACTGAGTGATTATGGTAATATGTGATCATTGAATTTATTAAAATTGTCGTGAGTTGAAAATACAACAGTTTCGGTAATTTAGTTGGGACGCGTGTGTCAGTCGTGCCAGGACCCAATTTAATAGATTTAAAAGTATTTTATTTTTATGTCAACCGTATGAGCTTTTTGAGTGCGCCAACGTGTCCGAAAGGGTCGAGATAGTCAGAAAACACTAACCGGGGGTTTAGTTTGGGTCCCGGGACATTTTTAGGCCAAACCGGCAATCCGGAAGGGTATTTCGGTCATTTTAAAAATTAAGGAATTAAGAGTAACGAATTTTAGAGTTTATTTTTATATTATTAGAAAGGCCTTTAGGGCCATTATCAGTCAAAAACAAGAGAGTGTGCTACGGGAGTTAGAGGAAAGTTGTCAAAGGATTTCCAAACCAAAACGGCCCCCCACCCCCACCATTTTCATCGAAATTGTGACCGGAAAGAAGAGAGGACCAGCCCTTGAACAACAACAATGGATCAGAATATCAGATTTACAGGCGAGTGATTTATCTTGCCAAGGTTCAAAGCATATACTTTACATGTTTTTATAGAATTGAAGATTTCTCATAAATAATGAAAATATAATGGATTTGAATGGTTTAAAATCATAATATGGGTAGGACTTGCATGTAGGTTTATGTTGGAGATGATAACAACTACGAATTTAAGATTTATGGGTAAATAATTTCAAATTTTGATTGGATTATGGGATGTTCTTGAAGAAATAGAAAAACTAGATTTTTATATGAAGATTGGGTAAATTGATCCAAGTAATTGATGTTATAGGTCGATTTGCTGAATCTAAATCGTGGGGAATGATATAACTATGTTAGTAGGATAATTAGTAAATTTAATTATGAGTTTTGGATGTTGGGATGATGATTGAGAAGTGTAAAAAGATGAAAACCCGTAACTGTTAAGAATTTCTGGGCTGATACCTATTTGATCGATCGATCGACTCAGGAATGTCGATCGATCGAACCATCGATCAATCGACCCCTTTTCATCGATCGATCGACCCATGCTGATTTTTGGCAATTGTTTCTCTTTAAGGTTTAAGGATTATTCCAAAGATAATATTGATTATTAGGGTGAGTAATATAATCTTGTGGGACTTAGATAAAGTCAGTAGGGCCTTAGTTATTATCGGAGAATACTATAACTTATGGGATTGAATGACGTTTCTTACGAGGGTCTACCGAGTGGGGTACGATTAGAAATCATTCGAATTGAAACTATAACGGGAATTAATGATGATATAAGATTATGGGCAGCAACAGATGGGTTTCAAGTACTGAGATGACATTAGAAACCAATAAGAGATCTTGTAACCTTTTGAGATGGGTTTAAGTACTCAAATTGATACGACGAGAGAGTTAACAAACGGAAAATATATTATGTAATGTTCAGGGTATGTTTGTTATGTATGAGATTTACTAGATGAAATGTGTAAACATCTATATTGTTATATGATTACTTAGGTTGTGTGAATGCCTAGTGTATGTATTTTCTTATGTGTATGACATACCTACCATACTTGCTATCACGGGAGGTCAGTTTTATTATGGAAAAGGACCCTCTTATCCTTGTGTTCCTTTGGGGGGATTTAGACTGGTACCTTAAGGACATAGTGCTGTGAATGACTTATTTGTGAGTTGATAAGTCAGCTGACCATGGGAGCGTAGGTATGTGCGTGACCCATGGGTATGTGAACTATGTTCGCCTCCAATATGTGTGATTTGTATTTAGACGGTTCCTGAGTGATTCGGAACACGTGATCCTTGCGTACGTGATGCACATGGATTTGATAACAGGGTATGCTAGCACCGCAGCTTAGCCTAGTGGTGCCATAGACTATATGTACCGAGAGTGATATACTTATATACTTGTGACTGGTTCATTGTTGCTTAGTAGATGTGAATAACTAAGATACTTGAATGGGTTAAGTATGAGAATTTAACTAATGCTTAAGATAAGTAATTTAAGGAATGTGAACATGGGTTATAAATATGGCTTATTTGGGGGTTACGTGTAGGTAATTTATGTTAGAACGCGAAGGCAGGAGTGGTACAAACTAGTTAGATAGTGGCATAACTAGGATGGGTTAAAGGCATACATTAGGCGTGCACAGTAGTTGAGAGGTAAGAAACTCATGTGAAAGTACGCAACTAACGTGTTTATAATATGTGAGGTTTAATTGTAATTTAAGTCACTTGCTAAACTTTTAAACTGTTTTCACATCGGGCTCTGACCAGTTTTCCTCCAAAAAATTTTTTGTTTTGTAAAAACCTTTTAGGTGCCCAGCCACAGGGACGCCAAACATAAGAGTTCCATTCCGATGACGTGCTGTAGCTGCTGTGGAAGTTACAGGATTGTGACAACCCGCCTAATTAAATACCGGGCGATCACTCTTTTATTAAATTAAATCAAGGTTAACAGTTGGTTCATTCTCAGCATCACTATCGATAAAAATAAATTTTCCAATTTAACACCCTAAATAATTAAGCTAAGTGTCAAAACCATTTTTTATACAAACTTCCAAATTTTAATTAAAGAAAAAGATTTATTTATATAAAACAACATTTCTACAATTAAGAATCACACCACGATAAACCAAAATAATATAATACATTCATCAATCGAATGCCAACATATGAAAACTAAAATCACAAGTCCATACTGAATAAATCCCAAAGAAACAATACTGGAATGACTGAAATATAAAGGTCCTAATAACAAATGAAATAATGAAAAGGGGCGACACGTGCCCAATAAATGAGAGTAATAGGAGTGGAGTCAATAACAGAAGTCGTCTACTCAAGTGACCTGCAACTCCCACCTAAGCTGCAGCTCGTTCTTCTCAAGGGATCCTAAGCAAGACGCCCCTGTGGCTGGGTACGTGAAAATATACATATATATATACAAGAGAGAGAGAGAGAAAAAGGAAACGGGTCAGAGCCCGAAAGTGTGTTTGATTTTAAAATACGTTTAGCAAGTATTTAAAATGATACAGGCCAATGCAATAACATATTAGCACGTCACTCTCTTGAGAAAATACTCACCTCTCTTCTAATGTGCACACCTATCGCACTAACCTTTCCCCACGGTTACTTATCATTTAACGCACTAGTCTTTATAAAAGATTTAACTTAACTTAGATTACTCGCAAGATTTATAATTCACGATTTCATTTTTAAAAGAAAGTTACCAAACAGTAATCAAAGTCCTCCATTTTAACTTTATAAAATCCATAAAGTTTTACAGTGACATATTATACTTTTTCAAAACAAGTATTTAATAATTTGAGTTAACAACCATATCCTACTTAACAAATCTCAGTAGACAGTTTCAAACATCACAATCTCATATATATATATATTAACTACTCGTATAATATATATATATATATATATATATAACATCACCCCTGAATAAAACTATGGTGCGTGCATACTCTACTATCCAAAGCCCCATATCACTCATATTAAGGGGAATACATTCGGAATCACTCTCGAATTGTATTAACATGAATACACAAAAAATATTGAGGCGAAGCATAGATTCCAAGTCTCTAAGAGGGTGGCACATACCGGCGTCTCTTAGGACCGTCTGAACTATCACATCGATAGCCTGTACCAAGGACATCTATCTTCTAGGGTACAAGTCAATATCCCCCATAAAGGTCCCATCGAGATAAGACTTGTCCCAGCGCGGAAACCTCAGGGATAGTAAGTAGCGTGGGTATGATTTTCACATGTATATAATATATGTACACACAATCATATAGATATACCAATACCAATATCATATTAATATAGGTTCTTCTCCTCACCCGTAATTATACCGTTTATTCTTAATTTCACATTTAAAGAATTACGCATAAGGTTTCATTCCTAACCTTATCTCGAAGGGTTTTATCACTTATTACCTAACACTCATGGATTATATCTTCCCAGTTTCTGAAATTCAGTAAGTGACTTTATTAGATTCCAACGTAACTCTCTTACGCGCCTCCCCCTTTAAATTCATAAATTTACCAACCTAAAGTAAATATCCCAAAAATACCATTTTCGATGAATCTTAAAGGTTCTAACATTTATTCATATACCCTACTGGTCCTCAATGTCTCCCAAATCGATTTATCACGAATGCCTAAGAATTATTTCACGATAATTTAATTTAACTAATTAAACAAGAAAAAAAAAGAGTCTGCCAGGAGGGGTCGATCGATCGAAGCTTGGAGCTTGATCGATCGAACCTTCGATCGATCGATGCTCTATGTTCGATCGATCGATCAAGCAGGTCTGGGTAAAATTCTGCAGAATTGCAGTTACGGGTTCTACCACTATTCTTCATCAAATTCCATATTTTTCAACACTAATCGACCCACAAATTCTACTACTAACATAGTAACATAATTCCAGATGTTTTCAACGTTCAGCATGCGTTTATTCATCATTAAACATGGTTAAACAACCCAAAATCACATCTAATCATCAAGAACCCTAAATTTTTCATAACTATGATCCAATTCAGTTTTTCTCCAGAATTTCTTCCTAATATAACATCAAAAGTTCGTGGGTAATACATCTATATCATCAAAAGTTTCCAGCATAAGGTTTTAATCTTCTCTACATGCAATTTCCTATCAAAATTTGGGTTTTCTTATATGGATCACATTACTAATTAATCCTAAACTAATATGAACATTGCACTAACGAAATTCGCAAGTTAAACACTTGCCTGGGATTTTCAGAAATCTGATTTCCTGTTGATTATGGTGTGGTTGCGTTCTCCTCCTCGCGATCTACGCGTTGGTGGTGACGGCGGTGCAAACGGTGGTGTTTTGGCCTTGAATCTCCTTGAAAGGTCTCTCCTCTCCTCTCCAATGGCCGTTCTAGGGTTCTGAATGTTCTAACCCTAAATGGCTAACCTAACCAGCTGATAAAGGATGCTAAAATTCGTGGGTTTAATTACCCTATTTTGTAAAATGACCAAAATGCCCTCCCGGGTCACTAATTAGGCCTAAAAACGCTCCGAGGCCCAAACTAACCCCTCGGGTATACTTTTCTGACTATCTCGACCCTTCCGGACGCGTTGGCGCACTCAAAACTACCATACGGACAACTTATAAAATATTTACTTTTTATTTAACAAAATTAGTCCCGACGTGACACGGGCACGTCCTGACTTAAATTTCCGAAATAGTCATTTAATTCACTTATGACTTTCAATATAACCAATATAATATATTACTATGCTCATCAGTAATATTCAACAAGTTTCCCATAATTACTAACTCTCGTCACGTTAATAATTATAACATAATTAATTTCCGGATTTTTATTAAATAAACCATTACATTAAATTTAATAAATCCCCAAATTAAAGATAGCATAAAAATACAGGGGATTACATACTTCCCCCCTAATAACGGAATTTCGTCCCGAAATTCGGAAAATAAGGCATACCTGGTAAAAACAACTCTGGATATCTCTCGCTCATATCTGCCTCACGCTCCCAAGTGGATTCCTCCACATTACGATGCTTCCACTGAACTCGCACAAGTGGAACTATTTTCGACCTCAATCTCCTCTCACTATAGTCTAGAATAGCCACTGGTCTCTCCTCGTTAGAGCTATCAGACTGTAAGTCAATCTCATCTATCGCAATGTGAGTATGGGCCATATCATCCCGAAGATATCGTCTCAACGATGAGATGTGGAATACATCGTGGATGCGATGTAAATGTTCTTGCAATCCCAACCTGTATGCTACCGGCCCAATCCTCTCGATGATGGGAAATGGTCCTACGTACCTCGGAGCCAACTTCCCCTTCTTCCCGAACCTCATCACTCCCTTCATAGGAGATACACGCAACAACACTTGATCCCCCACATTAAACTCCCGGAAGAACCGTTTCGCATCGGCGTAGCTCTTCTGCCTGTCTTGGGCTACCCGAATACGACTCCTGATTATCTCAATCCTCGCAAAGGTCTCCTGAATCACTTCTGGTCCTAGCAACTTGTTGTCCCCCACCTCGAGCCAACAAGTTGGATAACGACAAGGCCTGCCATACAAAGCCTCAAATGGAGCCATGCCAATCGTAAACTGATAGGAGTTATTATAAGCAAACTCTACCAGTGGAAGGTGTGGCTCCCAACCTCCTCCGAAATCGAGAACACACATGCGTAGCATATCTTCCAACATCTGATTAGTACGCTCTGTCTGTCCATCTGTCTGTGGGTGGTAAGCTGAACTCAGTCTCAACTCTGTACCCATAGCCTCCTGAAAGCTTTCCCAGAAACGTGACACAAAAATCTTGTCTCTATCTGACACAATATACAGGGGCACCCCATGTAATCTGACAATCTCAGCGATGAACAACTGGGCATACTGTCCCGTGGTATAATCTGTCCTCACTGGCAGAAAATGAGCCACCTTGGTCAAACGGTCTACAATCACCCAGATAGAATCGTGGCCCCGCTGTGATGTAGGCAACCCTGTAATGAAATCCATGGAAATACTTTCCCACTTCCACGCGGGTACTTCCAACGGCTGAAGTAATCCTGACGGTTTCTAGTGGTCCACCTTCACCAGCTGGCAAGTAGAACACTTGGACACAAACTCAGCGATGTCCTTCTTCATCCCACTCCACCAGTACTGTCGTCTCATGTCCTGGTACATCTTATCGCCTCCCGGATGTACTGCAAATCGGGACCCATGAGAATGAGTCATCACTTCATGACGTAGCTCCGCTCCTTCTGGAACCACTAATCTCCCATTAAACCGTAACCCTCCATCAGAACTAACAGAATAGGACTCATCACCCTCGGCTAGAAGTCGCACAATCTGCTCCTGACAAAACAGGTCTGTGGTCTGTGCCTGTATCACCCTCGTAACAATCTCGGTTGTGACTGTCATCACGGATATGAAAGAACGTGCTACTGCGTCCTGGTGACCCAAATCCTTCCCCTTTGCTTTCCAGATGTCCGCTACATCGTCTACCGGTCTACGGCTCAACGCATCAGCAACTACGTTGGCCTTCCCCGGATGATACTGTATATCGAACTGGTAATCTTTCACAAACTCTAACCACCTGCGCTGACGCATATTCTGTTCTCGCTGAGTGAACAGGTACTGCAGTGACTTATGGTCTGTGAACAAACGAAATTTCTCGCCCAATAAGTAGTGCCTCCAAATTCTCAATGCAAAGACGACCGCTGCTAACTCCAGGTCGTGAGTGGGGTAATTCTTCTCATGCGGCTTAAGCTTGCGGGAAGCAAAAGCTATAGCTTTCTCTTCCTGCTGAAGTACTCCCCCAAGTCCCCGTAAGGACGCATCGGTGTAAACCAGGTACTCTACACCCGACTTCGGTAAAGCAAGGACTGGTGCTGAAGTAAGCTTGTCCTTCAGCTCGTCGAAAGCCAACTGACAAGCGTCATCCCAAACATATGGTACCCCCTTGCGAGTCAGATTCGTCAATGGACCCGCTATTTTGGAGAATCCCCGAATGAATCTCCTGTAGTATCTGGCTAACCCCAAGAAACTACGCACTTCCGTCGGTGTCGTGGGTTGTCCCCACTCCCTCACCGCTGACACTTTGCTCGGGTCACCTGCTATCCCCTGCTCAGAAACAACATGGCCCAAGAATTGTACCTCTCGCAACCAGAATCCACATTTCTCGTACTTAGCATACAACTGATGCTCTCGTAGAGTCTGAAGAACCTGCCTCAAGTGCTCAGCATGCTCCTCCTCAGAGTGTGAATATATCAAGATATCATCTATGAAGACGATGACGAACTGATCCAAGAATTCTCTGAATACTCGGTTCATCAAGTCCATGAAAACGGCTGGGGCATTTGTCAGTTCGAACGGCATCACCCTGAACTCATAGGACCCATATCTCGACAAGAAGGCAGTCTTTGAAACATCCTGCTCTCTAATTCGTAACTGATGGTACCCCGACCTCAGATCTATATTCGAAAAGAAAGTTGCTCCCCTCAACTGGTCGAATAGATCATCGATTCGAGGCAACGGATACTTATTCCGTATCGTGACCTTGTTCAACTCCCGGTAGTCCACACACAATCTCAGTGAACCATCTCTCTTCTTTACAAATAAGACTGGAGCGCCCCAAGGTGAGGTACTCCTACGAATGAAGCCCTGACCTAATAGCTGCTCTATCTGATCTCGTAGCTCTCGCATCTCTGTCGGAGCCATACGGTACGGTGCGCGTGCTATAGGTCTCGTATCCGGCAATAAATCTATAACGAAGTCTATCTCACGACTGGGCGGTAGGCCTGGTATCTCCTGAAACACATCGGAATACTCCTTAACCACTGGGATCGAATCCAAAGGAATCACAACCTCCTTAGAGGTATCCTCCTCAATGTAATATAAATGAGCGGTCGAACCTCCCTCTGGGCGAGGCATCGCCACTACAAACATCTCTTGCCCCGGGATGGCAAAAATAATGCTCCCATCGAAGCAATCAATCATGGCTCTATAAGCTGCGAGCCAATCCATACCAATAATTACATCATGCTTGTGCATGTCTAAGACTAACATGTCTGCAGGTAATACCAAGCTACCAATCTCTACCCCTACTCCCCGGCATATAAAGAATATAAGTGACCCACTCCCCAGTGGTGAGTCGACACACGTCACGGTGCTCTCTGCTGTGGCTAGCAACCCTAAGGACTTTACAAAATGTGTAGCTATAAAACAATGCGTTGCCCCCGTATCAAACAAAACTCTACCCATAGTACCATGGATAGAAAACATACCCTCAATCGCGGGTGGTGCTTGTGGAGCTGCTGCCTGGTGGACTCTATAGACACGTCCATACTGCAATTTCCCCTGCTGCACTGGAGGTGCTGGAATGGCTGGTAGGGCTGGCACCTGGGCTGGAGCTGGGAGGGCAGGTGGGAAAAGTGGTCTCTGCGGCTCATTACGGGCTCCCTGCTGCTGTGGGGCCCTATCGCCCTCTGGGCAATCCTGGCGCCTATGGCCATGTTTGCCGCACCCAAAGCATCTGCCTTTGAAGTTACCGCCCCTCTGACCCTGCTGTCCACGGCCCTGCTGGCCGTTACCTCCACGCCACTGGCCCTGTTGGCCCTGATGTGCACGCTGTTGGCCTTGCTGGCCCTGCTGTTGTCCCTGTGGTCGGTGTTGGCCCTGCTGGCCCTGCTGATTAGGCTGGCCCTGATGGCCCTGCCTGAAACCCCCGAATCCCTGCCTAGAATCACTTGAACGGAATCGCTTAGCAGGGTCCCCCTGATGGGAACTCTGCTCGTGCTGACGAGTCTGTCCATGAGTTGGTGCCCCACCGGCACTATTACCCCCGATCCTGCCCTGCTGGCTGGACTCTCCTGCTCTCTTGCTTCCCTGAAGATGGAAGCGGTGATCCTGGCAATGTAGTAACGCTGCATTGAGTACGTCAGTGAAAGTACTCAGGGATAGATTCCCAATAAGGTGCTGACGAATCCTCCAAGCTAACCCGTCGACAAACAGCAAAATCTTCTTGCCCTCAGTGGGTGCCTCATCCGGCACAATAGTGAGAAGTCTCGTGAACTCCTCCTCATACTCAGCTACAGTAAGGTTCTCCTGCTTCAGATTTGGTAATTTCCGCCTCATCTCAGTCTGCACTGCGGGTGGAAAATACTTGCGGTCAAACCGCTCCCAGAACAACTGAATAGGAATCGTGTCCCTCTCCTCCAAAGTGGTAGTGGACTCCCACCACTGTAATGCGGCTCCCACCAGCTTAAAATAAGCCAATAACTGCTTCTGCACGTCAGTGCACTCATACATACGGAGGTGCCGCTGGATATCTTTCTTCCATTGGCTAACTGTAACAATATCGGAGCTACCAGAAAACTCAGGGGGATGCGCTTTCTGAAAAGCATCCCGAACCCTCTCCCATGCGGATGGAAGCGGTGCTGGTACTGGTGCCACCGCCTGAATCTGGTGTGGAGCCTGCTGAATCACCGCTATTGCGGCATTCACCGCCTGAGCAACAATGGCGGCTACTTCATTCGCATTCATTATGCCTGGTGCCTGAGCTGCTCGGCTTGGGCACGCCTATCTTTCGGAGCACGTCTCGGAGGCATCTGAAACGTGAACAAGTTTATTAGTCTACAATTATCAACAAATCTCGAATAGCTGAAGACTTAAACGTAAAAGCAAGAGTACAACAATCCTAAGAATAGGACTCTATAGCAATAACGTTAAGCTGAAAGCGAAATAAGCCGTACAGATCCTATGGACACTAGAACCTGATGCTCTGATACCACCTGTGACACCCCGCCTAATTAAATACCGGGCGATCACTCCTTTATTAAATTAAATCAAGGTTAACAGTTGGTTCATTCTCAGCATCACTGTCGATAAAAATAAATTTTCCAATTTAACACCCTAAATAATTAAGCTAAGTGTCAAAAACATTTTTTATACAAACTTCCAAAGTTTAATTAAAGAAAAAGATTTATTTATATAAAACAACATTTCTACAATTAAGAATCACACCACGATAAACCAAAATAATATAATACATTCGTCAATCGAATGCCAACATATGAAAACTAAAATCACAAGTCCATACTGAATAAATCCCAAAGAAACAATACTGGAATGACTGAAATATAAAGGTCCTAATAACAAATGAAATAATGAAAAGGGGCGACACGTGCCCAATAAATGAGAGTAATAGGAGTGGAGTCAATAACAGAAGCCGTCTACTCAAGTGACCTGCAACTCCCACCTAAGCTGCAGCTCGTTCTTCTCAAGGGATCCTAAGCAAGACGCCCCTGTGGCTGGGCACCTGAAAATATACATATATATATACAAGAGAGAGAGAGAGAAAAAGGAAACGGGTCAGAGCCCAAAAGTGTGTTTGATTTTAAAATACGTTTAGCAAGTATTTAAAATGACACAGGCCAATGCAATAACATATTAGCACGTCACTCTCTTGAGAAAATACTCACCTCTCTTCTAATGTGCACACCTATCGCACTAACCTTTCCCCACGGTTACTTATCATTTAACGCACTAGTCTTTCTAAAAGATTTAACTTAACTTAGATTACTCGCAAGATTTATAATTCACGATTTCATTTTTAAAAGAAAGTTCCCAAACAGTAATCAAAGTCCTCCATTTTAACTTTATAAAATCCATAAAGTTTTACAGTGACATATTATACTTTTTCAAAACAAGTATTTAATAATTTGAGTTAACAACCATGTCCTACTTAACAAATCTCAGTAGACAGTTTCAAACATCACAATCTCATATATATATATTAACTACTCGTATAATATATATATATATATATATATATATATATATATATATATATATATATAACATCACCCCTGAATAAAACTATGGTGCGTGCATACTCTACTATCCAAAGCCCCATATCACTCATATTAAGGGGAATACATTCGGAATCACTCTCGAATTGTATTAACATGAATACACAAACAATATTGAGGCGAAGCATAGATTCCAAGTCTCTAAGAGGGTGGCACATACCGGCATCTCTTAGGACTGTCTGAACTATCACATCGATAGCCTGTACCAAGGACATCTATCTTCTAGGGTACAAGTCAATATCCCCCATAAAGGTCCCATCGAGATAAGACTTGTCCCAGCGCGGAAACCTCAGGGATAGTAAGTAGCGTGGGTATGATTTTCACATGTATATAATATATGTACACACAATCATATAGATATACCAATACCAATATCATATTAATATAGGTTCTTCTCCTCACCCGTAATTATACCGTTTATTCTTAATTTCACATTTAAAGAATTACGCATAAGGTTTCATTCCTAACCTTATCTCGAAGGGTTTTATCACTTATTACCTAACATTCATGGATTATATCTTCCCAGTTTCTGAAATTCAGTAAGTGACTTTATTAGATTCCAACGTAACTCTCTTACGCGCCTCCCCCTTTAAATTCCTAAATTTACCAACCTAAAGTAAATATCCCAAAAATACCATTTTCGATGAATCTTAAAGGTTCTAACATTTATTCATATACCCTACTGGTCCTCAATGTCTCCCAAATCGATTTATCACGAATGCCCAAGAATTATTTCACGATAATTTAATTTAACTAATTAAACAAGGAAAAAAAAGAGTCTGCCAGGAGGGGTCGATCGATCGAAGCTTGGAGCTCGATCGATCGAACCTTCGATCGATCGATGTTCTATGTTCGATTGATCGATCAAGCAGGTCTGGGTAAAATTCTGCAGAATTGCAGTTACGGGTTCTACCACTATTCTTCATCAAATTCCATATTTTTCAACACTAATCGACCCACAAATTCTACTACTAACATAGTAACATAATTCCAGATGTTTTTAACGTTCAACATGCGTTTATTCATCATTAAACATGGTTAAACAACCCAAAATCACATCTAATAATCAAGAACCCTAAAGTTTTCATAACTATGATCCAATTTAGTTTTTCTCCAGAATTTCTTCCTAATATAACATCAAAAGTTCGTGGGTAATACATCTATATCATCAAAAGTTTCCAGCATAAGGTTTTAATCTTCTCTACATGCAATTTCCTATCAAAATTTGGGTTTTCTTATATGGATCACATTCCTAATTAATCCTAAACTAATATGAACATTGCACTAACGAAATACGCAAGTTAAACACTTGCCTGGGATTTTCAGAAGTCTGATTTCCTGTTAATTATGGTGTGGTTGCGTTCTCCTCCTCGCTATCTACGCGTTGGTGGTGACGGCGGTGCAAACGGTGGTATTTTGGCCTTGAATCTCCTTGAAAGGTCTCTCCTCTCCTCTCCAATGGCCGTTCTAGGGTTCTGAATGTTCTAACCCTAAATGGCTAACCCAACCAGCTGATAAAGGCTGCTAAAATTCGTGGGTTTAATTACCCTATTTTGTAAAATGACCAAAATGCCCTCCCGGGTCACTAATTAGGCCTAAAAACGCCCCGAGGCCCAAACTAACCCCTCGGGTATACTTTTCTGACTATCTCGACCCTTCCGGACGCGTTGGCGCACTCAAAACGACCATACGGACAACTTATAAAATATTTACTTTTTATTTAACAAAATTAGTCCCGACGTGACACGGGCACGTCCTAACTTAAATTTCCGAAATAGTCATTTAATTCACTTATGACTTTCAATATAACCAATATAATATATTACTATGCTCATCAGTAATATTCAACAAGTTTCCCATAATTACTAACTCTCGTCACGTTAATAATTATAACATAATTAATTTCCGGATTTTTATTAAATAAACCATTACATTAAATTTAATAAATCCCCAAATTAAAGATAGCAGAAAAATACGGGGTATTACAAGGATCTTCATAGTAGACGCTCTCATTTTATTCTTAATTCCTTCAGAGTCAATTGTATCATTTAGGGCATGTTGCCCATTCTTACTTAGTGGTTGTAGTTGCAGACTTTCATTATTTCAGTTTTTGGTTTATTATTTATTCAGACTCTTGTATTGGGACATTATTTACTCTGGCATCTTTATTATCGGAGTGTTTACTCCAGACTTATTTGATTTCATCTCATTGAGCATTTATATGAGATTGGTTATGCGATTGATGGTCTATTAAATAAATTATTGTTTAAGTGTTGGCTTAATTAATAAAATTTGACATCTCTCTTTTTAAATATTAGGTGGCTAGTAATTGATTAAATGTTTTTCGACAGTGATGCTAAGACTGAACTAACTTGATATTCTGTATTAATTTAATAAAGGAGTAACTACTAGGTATTTAATTAGACGGGGTGTCACAGGTGGTATCAGAGCATCAGGTTCTAGTGTCCTTTAGGATCTGTGCGGCTTATTATGCTTCCAGCGTAGGTTTCTTTGATATAGAGCCCTATGTTTTGGATTGGTGATTGCTTTAGAAAAATTTCGTTCTCCTGCTTCGATATATATGATAGTGAATCTTATTGGTAATCGGGTGTGTTCGTTCACCAAATAATGTAGTACGTCAAGCGAAGACAGTTGGGCGAACAACAGGAGACAAAGATCAGTTGAGGTTATTTGATTTATCCAAAGAAGGAGGACCGTAGTTGAAGTCACCGATATTATGGCACGGAAGTCTTGGACGGTGCAGTCGGCCAAGGCGCGACTTGTGACTTCCAGGCACAACTATAATAGAAGATGGGGTCAAATTAGACTTACCCAACAGGGTTGGAATGGGAGAGAAAGAGTTAGGTGAAACATTCAAGAGGACCAGCAGTGGATATACTCAAAATGTGGAGATGACGTGTGCTAGCCAAACGAACGTAATATATCCAAAGGCTTGGACATATGTCAGGGTATGGCCAGTAGAGAATGAAAATTTGGGGAATTTTTTTTCTTGGCTCGTAACATCGGAGTTTCTATGGTGAGAGACAATCACGACACTTAGAAGTGGAATGTGTCGTCGAGAGAAGGCGCACATGTGTGGTTTGACCATAAGTTCCTTTATCAGATGTACAGGGTAAAAGGCGAATGTTGTTCTGAACTCACATAAGAGGGTCGGACAGAGGTCATCTTGTGCGAGGAAATTTAATTATGTAGCGAACCTTACACCATGTGAAGTAGGTGAAATGGAGAAGAGCACATTAAAGGGAGAATTTACATACAAGAAGATTGAAGCACCTTATACTCTTGACTCATTTGAGTCTATATTATATAAGTGTTCATCTAGTTTGGAAATTATGACAAAATCATGTCTAACCTAGAATCCAAAGAACCTCAGAGCTTGCACTTCTATTTCATCATTGATTGAAGTGATCTAGACCTCATTACTAACACTCACACATAGTAGAATGGATCATATACATGTCATATTGCATATTAATGTGTGTATATATGTTGAGTGTGTTTAAAACCCTAATATTGCTTTTTAAATATTTTTTGGGATTTTATAAACATTTTAAAATAAGGTTTTAATAAATTAAAACTTGGTTTTAAAAGTTTGTGGGGTCAATCTTCTATTTCATATTGTTGGTTTTATTGGCCTAAAGTTGCCTTGGGTAGAATCCGAAAGCGGCAGAGACTTCAGGGTGTTCATTGTAATTACTTTCAGACGCGCGTTTTATCCTGTCTTATTGTCCAACACCTGTTGCCCTCTGATTGGTTGTAATTGTGTTTCTTCACAGAGTGTAAACCAGCGCCTATTTTCAACCCTTGGATTGTTTTTATCAACGATCTACATGCGCCTTTTCATAATCCCTGTGAACCCTGTTTGGACCAATCAGGAGAATTTTAAACCACCGCATATCGTGAGACCTTGGATTAGAGTCAATCCATCTTAACTCAATCTGGTCCCTTGATTTCAATCCTCATTCTCGAACCTTCTCAGCCTCCTATAAAAAGGCTCCTACTCTCAGCATTAGAAGACTTTTGCCATTTCGTCCTTTGAGAGAAAAAAGAAGAAAGTAGAGAGAGAAGAGAGAAAAAAGAGAGAAAGAGAGAAACCAGAAGAGAGAGAAAGAGTTAGTAAACCTAACCCTAACCCTAAATCGTCCGAACAGTTCAAACCAAATATAAATCTTCAAATCCCTGTATTTTCCCAAACACAACCTTGAGTGTTTGAGTGTTTTGAGAGGTGATTTGAGAGTTGGTTTGTTGCTGTAACCTCTTCGTTCTTGAGATCTTGTTTCCAACTTAATCATTTTCTTAGATCTATTTTTCTTTTATATAGAAATTTCAGATCTGAGTTTTTCATGGTATATTACACTTAGTTTGCATTTTTATTTCTCAGCTTGAGAAATATATTGTTGATTCTTTTCTAAAAAGTTTGTTTTTAACTTTGAAATCAACAATAATGTTTTCTGTTTCTAGTTCTCTTGAAACAAGACCTTTGACCTAGTTTGGAATTGCACTTGGTGGTTTTCAATCTCAAAAATCTTTTCAAAAATAGAGATTAATTAAGATCTTGATATGTCTTCTGAGCAAGATAGCCGTGGATTCTGGGATTTCTTTAAAGGTAAAAAAAGGTTGAGTTTTGTGAGAAGAGAGAAAAATAAAAGTCACTGCATATAGACTTATATGTAATTTGTTAGGACTGATTGTACATAATAAGTGTGTATGTGTGTGCATGCATGTGTTAGAGAGCACCTCCACAAACACTTTCACTCTACCACACGAAAAGTGTTGGTAATAAGATCTTGTGAACAAGAGTCGACGTAAAGAGCTTGAACAAATTGGGAGTTTACAAACTGGGAGAACAACATCAATAATCAGAATTGCAGAGAAGTTATAAGGACACCAGAGGGTACATTCCTAAACTTATATAGGTCTGAGTTGTATGCATGTTTGTTATATAGTTTGTAACTGTTAAAATTTGTTTATAGTGGATTTTGTTTTACTCCGTAGAGGGAGTCATGGATGTTTCCTCAGTTGGGTGAGGTTTTACCACGTAAAAAATCTTGTTCTTAATCTTCCTACATCTTCTCATCTCATTATTGGTTGTGCTGAGTTTGAAGTTTGTTTAAACTATTTTATAAACCTGTTAATCAAATCTTGAATAGATCTCGTACATACTTTTATAAAACACATCTTGTGTTCAAAATAGTTTTGGTTTTTAAGAAAAGAGATTCTTCAAAAAACTGTTCGGAGTTACTTAAATAGTTTAATTTTATTAAACGGCTTTAGTAACAGATTTTCAATTGGTATCAGAGCTTGGTAAACTTCTTTTAAAGAGATCCTGTGTTTCTGAAATTATTTTCTGAAAATCAAATATGGACGAGAAAAATGAAAGATTTGGTAACTTGACCAGACCTCCTATCTTTGATGGAACCAATTTTGCTTACTGGAAAGTAAGAATGATTGCTTTCATTCAAGGAAATCTGGGAGATGATGTCTGGGACATTGTTGAAAATGGTTACATTTTTCCTACAAAACCAGCCACTGAAGGAAGTAATGAGAGGGTTAAGAAAGTATTAAGTGAGTTCACACAAAAAGAGAAACAAGTTTCTCGAAATAATAACAAAGGAAAGAATGCCATATTTATGTCCATAAATGAACATGAGTTCAAAAGAATCTCATCTTGTACCACTTCTAAGGAAGCTTGGGACACCTTGGTTACTGCTCATGAAGGTGACACTAGAGTTAAAGCTGCTAAAACTCAAATGCTCATTCAACAGTATAACTCTTTAATTATGTCTGAGAGTGAGTCATTTGATGATTTCTATATGAACTTGACTGATATTGTGACAAAACTGCATGCTAATGGGATAACATATGACAGACAAGAAATTGTATCTAAAATTCTAAGATCATTACCACAGAAATTTGATAACAAAAGATATGCTATTGAGGAAATGTGTGATATAAACCTCACTCCTGAATTACTCAGTAGTAAATTAAGAACTGTGGAAATGGAACTGGAATTTAAGAAACAATTGACCCAGTCCCATAGGAAACAGACTAGTTCCAATCTAAGCTTCTCTTCTAAATTGATTAAGCCTAAGTTTAATACTTCCAATGATGACTCTGATGAGGAATGCGATATAGAGAGTTTGGACAATCAGATTGCCTTGATGTCAAAACAGTTTAAGAAAATCATTAAATTTAGAAACAACATGGCAAATAAACAAGGCAAGTCTAATTATCCAACGCCCTTTAATCACAGACCTCATGAGAAAAGCCATGACAAAAATCATAAGGACTCTCACGCTAGACCTAACAGAGACCTTAAGAAGACTGAGTGCTATAGATGTGGAAAACTAGGACACATTGCACAAGACTGTAGAGTTAACTTGAACACTCAAAACAAACACATTAGAGCCAACATTTTCAAGACATGGGATGATTCAAGTGACTCTGAAAATGAGGAACCTGAGTCATCTGATGTTTTTGACCCTTGCATGTCCTTCTTTGCCAAGATTATCTATAATGTTGATATGCCTGTGTTTGTTAGTGAGGATGATTCTAGTAATTTTACTACTGATGTTTCGAATAATGCTGTTACTGGTTTAGATGCTTTGATTACTGAGAATATTTCTATCTCTTCTTCGGGGTGTGTGAGTCAAAGGGAAAGCGATAATGACGATGTCAATGGGTGTGTGAGTTTTAAGAATGAAGCGTTAGGGGTCACTTCACACACTACATTTAGTGACTCGGACAATGAAGACGTCCCAGATATTCACACACTCTATGCTAAAACTCTCAAGAAAAGCACTAGACTAGAAAAAATTGTGAAAGATCTCACCAAAAAGCTGGAAGATCTAAGCCTGATGGTCAAACTGAATGCTGAAGAGTATACTACCCAATGTTTAACTCATGAAAGTAAAATTAAAATGTTTGATAAAAAACTCAAAGATTTGATTGAAACAAATGAAATTCTGGAGAAAAAATACAAAGGGACATTGTTAGAATTGGAACAAACTAAAGAAAAGACAACAACTGTTTTCAAAAAAATTTCAAAATTTGAAAATAATTCAAACTGTTTTGATGAATTTGTTGCTGAATCTAAAACCAATTCTGATGATCGAACTGGAATAGGATTTTGCCCCAATTTGAAGACACAAACAAAAACTTTTGAAACTATCAAGTTTGTGTCAGGAGGTAAAAGACCTATTGAAACCTGCCCAGATTTCCATTCCCTAAAAACTGAGTTTGATTCAAAACATCAGAATTTTAACATTGGAGAATCAAGTCACTCTAAACATGAAAGTTCACCTGAGGCTAAATAGGTCTGCCCCCCTATTAGGAAGAGTGAGTCCGCATTCAAGACTGTCCTACCTAGGAATCGAGTCCAACCTCAAAATTCCTCAAAACCGTTGTTTAGAGACTTTCCTAAGGAGACCCCAATCTTGAGCAATCTTTATTGCTCTTACTGTGATATATACGGTCACTCTTTTGATAGTTGCTATGCTAGGAGACTTGTTAAACCTGTCTGTTATCCTCCTACCTATCAGAACTTTAACTATTCTAGGAGGAGCCGCAACAATTATGTACTTCCTAGACAACCTGATAAAAACTCTAATTATAGGAAGATAAAGACCAAACCTAAAAGAACATTTACTCGAAGGATTCCTAAGCACTTTCCTAAACCAAATGCTCGTGTCTTTCATAAAATTCAAAATCATGCGCAAAATATTTTTCAACAAAAAACCAATGCTCGCAAATTTTATCAATTGAGAGCTAATAAGCGCAAAATGAAAACTAGAGCAATTTGGGTTAGAAAAGAAGATCTATTACCTCAGATGAAGTGTAATATATTTATTACTGCCTTAAAAGCTGAGCACACATCATCTGGTTGGTATTTAGACTCTGGATGTTCTAAGCACATGACTGGGGATGATACTAAACTTTTGAACAAAACCAGCTTCGCTGGTGGAAAAGTCATTTTTGGTGATGGAGTATCATCTCAAATCACAGGCAAAGGAACTCTCCAAGAAGATGGACTTCCTGTTCTTGAAAATGTTCTTCTTGTTAAAGGTCTTAAGGCCAATCTACTTAGTATCTCGCAATTTTGTGACTCAGATCATACTGTTACCTTTTCAAAGAACAATTGCAAAATTTTAAATGAAAAAGGTGAATGCATAATTACAGGATTCAGAACGGGGTAATTATATTTAGGTCCCATTTATTGGGTCAACAAGCTTATAAGTCCTATTGACTTTTTTATAATCCCATAGGTCCTATTCCAACTTTTTAGGAAATTTTTTCATAATTTTACCCTTTTAAAACCAACCATCCGTAACTTCCTTGAGGAAGTTACATAAGTGGTTGGACTTTTTGTTTTAATCTTCAAATGATCATAACTTTTGATTCACAAATCCGTTTTTCGCAAAATTACTATTTTTGAAATCTGCTCGACGAGATCTATCAAACAAGATCCATGAAGACTATAAAATTCCAAAGAATTTTTTTTACACAAACAGTAAACTTTACTGTATGCACTAGAATATGAAATAGTTTTATATCTGTGACATTTCACAAACAGACAGTAACATTTACTGTGGTAATACTACACAGTAAATATATATATATATATCCGGTGGATCCAAACCCTCTTCTTTCAAAAATACCTTATATTTAAAGGTTCGCGCTAACGGCATCCAATCCTTACCACCATTGTTGGAGCTTCAACGACCTTCGTCAGAGCTCCGATTTGGGGTGGGTAAGGGTGGCATGTGGTGCCGCTGGCGCGGACCTTTGAAAATAAGAGACTTTTGAATAAATGGGTTTTGGATCCACCGGAGTATCATAGGGTGCCGCTGGCGCGGACCTTTGAAAATAAGATTGGATCAATGGGATCGGGATCATCTGGAGCGCCAATTTGGGGTGAATAGGGGTGGCACAGAACTTTAAAATTTTACGAGCAAATTGGATATATATATATATATATATATATATAGTTTGTAAAAATGTCATAAATATTAAACTTTATTATATACACCAGAAAATGAAATAGTTTTATATTTGTGACATTTTCACAAACAATAACATTTACTGTGATAATATATTTATGAAATAGTTTTATATATATAACATTTTCACAAACAGTAACATTTACCGAGTTAATATTACACAATATATATATAACATTTTCACAAACACTAACATTTACTGAGTTAATATTACACAATATAAATATAACATTTTCACAAACAGTAACATTTACAGAGTTAATATTACATAATATATATATATATATATATATATATATATATATATATATATATACACACACACCCAAACACGGTAGATCCAAACCACTATTTTTTTTTTCAAAATTACCATATTTTCAAATGTTTACGCTAGCGACATTCAATCTCCACCACTACCCAACCCCATTGTCGGAGCTTTAACGACTTTCATCAGAGCTATGGTTTGGGTTGGTAGTAGTGGCATAGGGTGCCGCTGGTGCGGACCTCTGAAATTAAGAGAATATTAGATAAATGGATGTTGAATCTACCGGAGCTCCGATTTGGGGTGAGTAGGGGTGACATTGAGTTAGGTTTATATCTATAACATTTTCACAAGCATTAACATTTACTATGTTCATATAACACAGTATATATATATATATATATCCAAACCTCTTTTTCCTGATATTATCTTATTTTTAACGGTCCGCGCCAGCGGCATCCAATCCCCACCACCACCCACCCCCTTTATCGGAGCTCCAACAACCTTCATCAGAGCTCTGATTTGAGGTGGCATGGGATGCCGATGTAACATTTTCACAAACAGTAACATTTATTATTTGTGAAAATATTACAGATATAAACCTAATCCAATGCTATCCCTACTCACCTCAAACTGGAGCGCCGGTGTATCCAAACCCCATTTATCCAATATTCTCTTATTTCCTAAGGTCCGCGCCAGCGGCACTCCATGTCACCCCAAATCAGAACTCTGATGAAGGCTGTTGGAGCTCCGACAATTGGGGTTGGTGGTGGTCGGGATTAGATACCGCTAGCGCGGGCCGTTAAAAATAAGATAATATCAGAAAAAAGAGGTTTGGATCCACCGTATATATATATATATATATATATATATATATATATATATATATATATATATATATATATATATATATATGTATATATATATGTATATATATATATGTATATATATATGTATATATATATATGTATATATATATGTATATATATATATGTATATATATATGTATATATATATGTATGTCTATATATATATATGTGTATATATATATATGTATATATATATGTATGTATATATATATGTATATATATATGTATATATATATATATATATATATGTATATATATATATATATATATATATATATACTGTGTTATAACACAGTAAATGTTAACGTTTGTAAAAATATTATAGATATAAACATAACCCAATGTCACCCCTACTCACCCCAAATCGGAGCGCCAGTGGATCCAAACTCCATTTATCTAATATTCTCTTAATTTCAGAGGTCCGCGCCAACGGCACCCTATGCCACTACTACTCACCTAAATCATAGCTCTGATGAAAGTCGTTGAAGCTTCGACAATTGGGGTGGGTAGTGGTGGGGATTGAATGTCGCTAGAGCAAACCTTTAAAAATATGGTAATTTAAAAAAAAGAGGTTTGGATCTACCGTGTGTGTGTGTGTGTATATATATATATATATATATAAACTCAGTAAATGTTACCGTTTGTGAAAATGTTATATATATATTGTGTAATATTAACTCAGTAAATGTTACTGTTTGTGAAAATGTTATATATATAAAACTATTTCATAAATATATTATCACAGTAAATGTTATTGTTTGTGAAAATGTCACAAATATAAAACTATTTCATTTTCTGGTGTATACAATAAAGTTTAATATCTATGACATTTTTACAAACTATATATATATATCCAATATGCTCCTATTTTTAAAGTTCTGTGCCACCCCTATTCACCCCAAATTGGCGCTCCAGATGATCCCGATCCCATTTATCCAATCTTATCTTCAAAGGTCCGCGCCAGCGGCCCCCCATGATACTTCGGTGGATCCAAAACCCATTTATTCAAAAGTCTCTTATTGTTAAAGGTCCGTGCCAGCGGCACCACATGCCACCCTTACCCACCCCAAATCGGAGCTCTGACGAAGGTCGTTGAAGCTCCAATAATGGTGGTAAGGATTGGATACTGCTAGCGCGAACCTTCAAATATAAGTTAATTTTGAAAAAAAAGGGTTTGGATCCACCGTATATATATATATATATATAGTGTGTGTGTGTGTGTGTAGTGTTAGCACAGTAAATGTTACTGTCTGTTTGTGAAAATGTCACATATATAAAACTATTTCATATTCTAGTGCATACAGTAAAGTTAACTGTTTGTGTAAATTTTTTTCTTTGGAATTTTATAGCCTTCATGGATCTTGTTTGATAGATCTCGTCGAGCAGATTTCAAAAATAGTAATTTTGTGAAAAACGGATTTGTGAATCAAAAGTTATGATCATTTGAAGATTAAAAAAAAAAGTTCAACCACTTATCTAACTTCCTCAAGGAAGTTACGGATTGTTGGTTTTAAAAGGGTAAAATTGGAAACAAAGTTCCAAAAAATTAGGAATAGGACTTATATATAAGGGAAAAATATGATGGGACTAGAATGTATATAAGAAAGTCTAATAGGATCTAAACGTAAATGCCCCGATTCAGAACTCCTGGCAATTGTTATACTGTCATGAATAATTCTGAAATCTGTAATGTTGCCAGAATGGATGACAACGAGATATGGCATAATAGAATGGGTCACTTAAATTTCGATAATCTTAGTAGACTGACCTCTCAAGAAATAGTTAGAGGAGTTCCTAAAATCAAACCCATTCCTAACATTGTCTGTGGTTCCTGCCAGGAAGGTAAAATTGTTAAGGCACCTCATAAGAAAGTTAATGATGTTCTTACCTCTAATCCATTGGAGCTCATCCATATGGACCTAATGGGTCCTTCCCAAGCTGTTAGTCTATGTGGACACAGTTATTTTCTTGTTATGGTTGATGACTTCACCAGATTTACTTGGGTAGCCTTTTTAAAACAAAAGTCTAACACTTTTCAAACTTTCTTAAAAATCCTTATTCGGATTGAAAATGAAAAGGACACTCAAGTAGATAGAATCCGTAGTGATAGAGGTGGAGAATTCAAAGACACTGGTATAATAGAGTATTGTGACTATAATGGTTACAAACATGAGTTTAGTGCTCCTAAGACTCCTCAACAAAATGAAATTGCCGAGAGAAAGAATCGTACACTTCAAGAGATGGCACGTGTTATGTTATATGCCAAGAATTTGCCTAAGTATTTTTGGGTAGAATCTATTCGTACTGCCTGTCACATCATAAATAGGGTCTATCTTAGAAAGAATTCCAAAAAAACTCCTTACGAACTTTGGTATAAGAAAAAGCCCAATCTTAAGTACCTCAGAACCTTTGGTAGTACTTGCTATGTATGCAAAGATAGGGAACACTTGTCCAAATTTGAGAGCAGGGGAGATAAAGCTATATTTCTAGGATACTCGCCTAACAGTAGAGCCTATCGAGTGTATAATCTTCGCACTAAAACCTTGATGGAACCCATAAATGTAATTGTGAGTGACACTACTGTAGAGAACAAGACTGGTGAATCAACTATTATAGAAGAGCCTACAAACATTTTAGAAAATGACTCTCCCGAATTAGATGATTCATTACCAATTGAGATACCTGAAGTACCTAACTGGGTCTCTAAAGATCATCCCATAAATAACGTAGTTGGTAACCCTAGTAAGCCAGTACGTACAAGATCTCAAATAAGAAATTATGCACATTATGCATGTTTTGTTTCCCTAGTGGAACCAAAGAATGTAAATGAGGCATTGAATGACTCTCACTGGATTTCTTCTATGCAGGAAGAACTCCTTCAATTTGTCATTCATGATGTTTGGTATCTTGTACCTAGGCCTGATCACAAAAAGGTTATTGGCACACGTTGAATTTTTAAAAATAAATCTGATGAAAGTGGGATAATCATTAGAAACAAAGCTAGATTAGTTGCTCAAGGATATTCTCAAATTGAAGGAATAGATTTTAACGAGACCTTTGCTCCTGTTACTCGTTTAGAATCTGTTCGTCTTTTCTTTGCTATAGCTTGCCACTTGCATTTTACACTCTACCAAATGGATGTCAAATCTGGATTCCTTAATGGAATATTGACTGAGGAGACCTATGTAGAACAACCTAAAGGGTTCATTGACCCTCAATATCCAAATCATGTATTTCGTCTTAAAAAGGCTTTGTATGGACTTAAACAAGCACCTAGAGCTTGGTATGAGCGTCTTTCCAGTTTCCTCTTAGATAAAGGTTTCAAAAGAGGTGGAAATGATCAAACCCTTTTTGTCAAACATTTTGCAAACACATCATTATTGCTTAAATTTATGTTGACGATATTATATTTGGATCAACTTCTCCCTCAGAAGTAAAATCCTTCTCTGAAATAATGCATAAGGAGTTTCAAATGTCTCTTATGGGGGAGTTGCAATTTTTCTTAGGTCTTCAAGTCAAACAAAATTCAGAAGGATTGTTTGTTTCGCAATCTAAGTATGCTTTAGAGATAGTAAAGAAATTTGGCCTTGAGAGTGCTAAAAATGATAAAACACCGATGAGTACTACGGTAAAACTTTCTAAAGACGAAACCGAAAAACCCATAGATCCTACACTATATCGTAGTATGATAGGAACCTTACTATACCTTACTGCCTCGCGTCCTGATATTATGTATGCTGTGTGTATTTGTGCTCGATATCAAAATAACCCTAAAGAGAGCCATCTGAATTCTGTTAAACGAATCATTAAATATGTAAAAGGCACTCTGAATCTAGGACTTTGGTACACTAATGACACACCAAGCACTATAATTGGGTACACTGATGCTGACTGGGCTGGGTGTACTAATGATAGTAAAAGCACATCAGGAGCATGTTATTATATATGTAATAACTTGGTAGGATGAAGTAGTAAGAAACAAAACTGCACATCACTCTCAACAGTTGAATCTGAATACATAGCCGCTGGCAGCTGTTGTGCTCAATTACTATGGTTTAAACAAATGCTGAGTGATTATGGTATTCAAGAAAACCAATTGCATCTCTATTGTGATAATCAAAGTGCGATCAATATTTTTAAAAACCCTGTTCAACACTCGCGAACAAAGAACATAAAAATAAGACATCACTTTATACGCGGATTAGTTGAAACTAAGGAATTAGAAATCAATTATCTTCCTACTGATTTGCAACTCGAAGATATGTTTACCAAACCATTAGATTACAATCGATTTATTTCTTTGCGTAAATCTATTGGTATGGTGTGTGCTGATTAATCTCTTTGATCTCTTTATTTTTTCCCTTTGTCTATTTGAGACAAAATGGGGGGGAAATTTGAGTCTCTAATGATTCCGTACATATACTAAACAGCATGATCTTAGTACTTCATTGCAGGTTTTTGTACAGTTATTTTCAACAGTTGTAATGGGTATTCAATTGTAAATAGTTGAGTTATGTACTTTTTCTTTCTAGGATTTGGGTAGTTAGATTTTTGTAGGAATAGGTTTCCTTTCTGTTGTTGCCCTACGAGTTCTAGATGACTCAAAGGAGATTTTGTCTCATATTTCCAAAGGGGGAGATTGAATCACCTTATACTCTTGACTCATTTGAGTCTATATTGTATAAGTGTTCATCTAGTTTGAAAATTGTGACAAAATTATGTCTAACCTAGAATCCAAAGAACCTCAGAGCTTGCACTTCTATTTCATCATTGATTGAAGTCATCTAGACCTCATTACCAACACTCACACACAGTAGAATGGGTCATATACATGTCATATTGCATATTAATGTGTGTATATATGTTGAGTGTGTTTAAATCCCTAATATTGCTTTTTAAATATTTTTTGGGATTTAATAAACATTTTAAAATAAGGTTTTAATAAATTAAAACTTGGTTTTAAAAGTTTGTGGGGTCAATCTGCTATTTCATATTGTTGGTTTTATTGGCCTAAAGTTGCCTTGGGTAGAATCCGAAAGTGGCAGAGACTTCAGGGTGTTCATTGTAATTACTTTCAAACGCGCGTTTTATCCCGTCTTATTGTCCAACACCTGTTGCCCTCTGATTGGTTGTAATTGTGTTTCTTCACAGAGTGTAAACCAGCGCCTATTTTCAACCCTTGGATCGTTTTTATCAACGTTCTACATGCGCCTTTTCATAATCCCTGTGAACCCTGTTTGGACCAATCAGGAGAATTTTAAACCACCGCATATCGTGAGCCCTTGGATTAGAGTCAATCCATCTTGACTCAATGTGGTTCCTTGATTTCAATCCTCATTCTCGAACCTTCTCAGCCTCCTATAAAAAGGCTCTTACTCTCAGCATTAGAAGACTTTTACCATTTCGTCCTTTGAGAGAAAAAAGAAGAGAGTAGAGAGAGAAGAGAGAAAAGAAAGAAAAAAGAGAGAGAAAGAGAGAAACCAGAAGAGAGAGAAAGAGTTAGTAAACCTAACCCTAACCCTAAATCGTCCAAACAGTTCAAACCAAATATAAATCTTCAAACCCCTGTATTTCCCCAAACACAACCTTGAGTGTTTGAGTGTTTTGAGAGGTGATTTGAGAGTTGGTTTGTTGCTGTAACCTCTTCGTTCTTGAGATCTTGTTTCCAACTTAATCATTTTCTTAGATCTATTTTTCTTTTATATAGAAATTTCAAATATGAGTTTTTCATGGTATATTACACTTAGTTTGCATTTTTATTTCTCAGCTTGAGAAATATATTGTTGATTCTTTTCTAAAAAGTTTGTTTTTAACTTTGAAATCAACTTTAATGTTTTCTGTTTCTAGTTCTCTTGAAACAAGACCTTTGACCTAGTTTGGAATCGCACTTGGTGGTTTTCAATCTCAAAAATCTTTTCAAAAACAGAGATTGATTAAGATCTTGATACGTCTTCTGAGCAAGATAGCCGTGGATTCTGGGATTGCTTTAAAGGTAAAAAAGGTTGAGTTTTGTGAGAAGAGAGAAAAATAAAAGTCACTGCATATAGACTTATATGTAATTTATTAGGACTGATTGTACATAATAAGTGTGTGTGTGTGCATGCATGTGTTAGAGAGCACCTCCACAAACACTTTCACTCTACCACACAAAAGTGTTGGTAATAAGATCTTGTGAACAAGATTCGACGTAAAGAGCTTGAACAAATTGGGAGTTAACAAACTGGGAGAACAACATCAACAATCAGAATTGCAGAGAAGTTATAAGGACACCAGAGGGTACATTCCTAAACTTATATAGGTCTGAGTTGTATGCATGTTTGTTATATAGTTTGTAACTGTTAAAATTTGTTTATAGTGGATTTTGTTTTACTCCGTAGAGGGAGTCGTGGATGTTTCCTCAGTTGGGTGAGGTTTTACCACGTAAAAAATCTTGTTCTTAATCTTCCTACATCCACTACACCAAATCCTGCGAATGGTCACGCTCAGTGGGTCACGGCCCAAGTCCGCGACCAGCTGGTCGCGGACTTGGTCCATGACCCTCTCAAAATTTGGCGTGACCAGGTCGTGACCAGCTTGGCGCCAAAATCGCGCCAAAATTCCCTCCAAGCTTGGTCGCGGGTGGGTCACGGCCCAAGTCCGTGACCTATGGCATGAGGAAGAAGAAAGTACACACATTTAGGGTCACGGCTAAAGGTCGTGACCATTTCTGGGTGTGGTTCATGGCTATGGGCCGTGACCATACCTCATTCAAGCACTAGGGTGGATGAAAAAGGGTTGCGCACCACAGATTGAGGGTCACGGCTTGGGGTCGTGACCATTTCTTGGTATGGGTCACGGCTATGGGCCGTGACCATCCCTCATTTGAGCATTAGCAGGTCACACATGATATCCCTTATGGTGGTCGCGGATGGGGGTCACGGCTCTAAGCCGTGACCATTCAGCAGATGGAGAACTAATGGGTTGCGCTGGTGGGTCACGGCTTTAGGCCGTGACCAGATATAGCCATTAAAAAAAAAGCCGCTTATCTCAGTCCCATTTCCTATTTGGGTGTTTGCGATTTCGTCAAAGAGGGTTTGGGGTAATTTTTACGATTCGATTTCTTTGCTAAGATTTTTGAAAGGTATGTGTGTATATGTGTGTGTTCATTTCGATTTGATGATTTGTGGGAGCTGTGTGAATTTCGATTTGATGAGTTTTGAAAGGTATGCGTGTATTTGTGCTAGCATAAGCCGTCACCTCCAAAACTGATTGTAGGCCATTGAAAATATATTTCTATTTGGGTTATTATTCTTGTTTGTATGTGTGTTTATGTATAAATTTCAAGGTTCTAAAAAATGCGGGGCGTGATCGAGGCGTGGAGGCCAAGCCTTAAGCCTTAGAAGCCTAGGCGGGCCTTGGCGTAAAAAGGCGTGAAAAGGCGTTTAGGTCTTTTTAATATATTTTAATATTTTTTAACAATAACAAGGCTATTAAAATACTAAAATTGTACATATCATAAAAATATGTCTGAATATTTGCAAATAAAAATACTATTTGATTATTCTGAATGATATAATGGTCCGATTTGTAAAAAGATCTTTAAAAGGCGATATCGATTTACTAAAGCATTGTTATTTTTAGAGAAAAAGTACGCCTTAAGGGTTTTACCAAGCATAAGGCGTCAAAATCTTAAGGCGGGGCGTTTCTCCCAAGCCTCAAGCTTAGGCGTGCCTAGGCGGGTTTTTTAGAACAGTGATAAATTTATGTTTATATATGTGTGTATGCATATATTTATGTGTATATGTGTGTTTATGTATGTAACTATGAACAAATAAATTATTTTTTATGTCAATAAACCCTAGATTGTATGAGTGTGTATGTATAGATTGTATGTGTGTGTATGTATAGATTTATGGCAAAAAAAACATTAGGGTTTAGAAAACCCTAGATTGTATGTGTGTGTATGTATAGATTATGTCAATAAACCGTAGATTGTATGTGTGTGTATGTATAAATTATGTCAATAAACCCTAGATTGTATGTGTGTGTATTTTTTTGACAAAATATTATTCAAAACCCTCGACATTATATTTTTTTTGACAAAATTTAATTAAATGGAATTTTAATAAGTAAAAAAAATTACATCCACCTTGTTGTGGGTTATATGCATGTCATCATATTATATTGGGGGTTATATGCATGTCGTGATTTTTTTTTGACAAAATATAATTAAATGAATTTTTTTTGACATACTAGTCACAAACACGTATGCACATTATTATAGTGAGATATTGTTGGCTTGGTTGTTGGATACTATGTTGCATTTATTGAATTGATACTAGTGTCGATAAGTGTACTGTAATACCCCGTATTTTTGGGATTAATTAAGTAAATGAGAATTAATTGGGAATTAATCCGGATAAAATACTAGCGAAATGTGAGTTGGTATTTGACTATATTGAGTATATATGATGATATATGAATATTGAATTATGAAATTTGTCGTGAGATTGATATACGGCAATTTGGACATTTTATTGGGACGCGTGAGACAGTCGCGTCAGGATATAATTATTTTAATTGTAATAGTGAATTTAAATTCTATTAAACGTATAGTCGTTTTGAGTGCGCCAACGCGTCCGGAAGGGTCGAGATAGGCAGAAAACACTAGCCGGGGGTTTAGTTTGGGTCCCGGGGTATTTTTAGGCCATACCGATAACATAAAGGGTATTTTGGTAAATTCGTATTTTTGGGAATTTAAAGTGACGAAAATTAGGAGTCTTTATATGATTGGGAATTGACCCACTAAACCCACTAACCAACCCTTAATGACCCAATAAGCTACGGGGGTTATCAGATTAGGTTTCCAAAACTTTCCCAAAGAAAACCCTAGCCACCATTGGAGATAAGCTTGGAGAGAGAGAGATAGAAGGGAATTCTGCAGAAAAAGAGAGAGAACTTCAACAAATCGTCATCAAAATCAGAGATTGAATCAAGGCAAGTGGTTTAATTTCAATTATTATAGAGAATGCATCTTCCATGTGTAGGAATTTACATAAATCAAATTGTTCTTGAGAGTTTAATAAAAACCCATTTTAATTGGACTTAGAACTTGAATGTTGAGGAGTAATTGCATGTAGAATCGTAGAGAAATGATTACCCTGATGTAAATATATGTTGGATGTAACAAAAACGAATCTAGAATGGACTTATTGAGGATTTAAAATTCTAGGGTTTATGTTCTTGAAATTTGGGGAAAAATGGTAGAGATTTGATGAATTAATGATGGTTAGGATGTGTTAATTCCTTAAAAGATGTTAGTATATGGCCTTAGTATGTTTTAGGATGATTGGTGACCATAAAACATTGTTGGGAAGAATTTTGGTTGAGATTAGAGGTGTAGAAATTGGTGAAAAACGAATATAGAATTTCTGGGCTTGAATCTGGTCACTCGTTAGAAGACCTACCCAGGTCGTTCGAACGAGCTCGTTCGAACGAGCTTCTAACGAGTTGACAGTTTGGGGTTCTAACAAGAAGGATGTTCGTTCGATAACCTCGTTCGAACGAGATCTTGTTAGATAGCCCAGTTCGTTCGAACGAAATCTCGTTCGAACAACCTCGTTCGAACGAGACTTCTAACGAGCTGACCGTTTAGGCCTTTTGGCCTGTTTTGATTTTGGGAGTCCCGTAAATTTGTTCGAGGATGTAGATAACATTCCCTTGATGGTGTATTAGTGTACTTGGGACATTTGGGATATAATGAGGAGTAAATTATATAAGTGTGGATCAAATCAATTAGACATTTGAGTCGAGACGTGAGTGCCTACTACGACGTGAGAATAAATTATGGCGCGTATAAATATGGACCGGGATTATATAAGTTGTATATATATTAAGTTGGTACGAGAATGCGATAAGTACTACAATTAAACTACGGTGATTACTAAGATGTGTGCCTACTTAGTATTGGTATATGATTTGTGTGTATGACATACCTACCATACTTTCTATCACGGGAGGTTTGCGTTCACTTAGGGCCCTCTAATCTTTGTGTTGCCCGGATTTAGACTGGTTACCTCGATGAACATAGGTCAGAGAAGGACTTATTGGGATGTTAATAAGTATGCTGATCGTGGGAGCGCAGGTATGTGCGTGACCCATGTGATGTGACTGTGTTCGCCTCCATTATTTGTGATGTTGTTATCTGTGAACTATTCCTGAGAGATTCGGAATATGTGATCCTTATGTACGTGATGTACCGGGATGGATAGCAGAGTATGTGTGCACCGCAGCTTAGTCTCGGGGTGCTTATATTGTATATTTATGTTGTGGAAATTATACGCTTAATAAACTGGGAACTTTCATATGGTATTGTGTGTATAACTATGGAATAACAAAAGGGATGATCTATAATGAGTTGTATTACTTTTACGTGAGAACCTGAATTTACGTTAAGCCCCTATTTAATTGTGAGCGTTATAATGTTAATGGGAACCGAGTAATAAGGGTAGAACCTATGACAGTCTAGCTAGATATGACGTCACTTAGCTAGTGGTTTGTGTCATTTTAGATGGGTACTTACGTTAGGAGTACACAGTTAGACGAGAGGTGAGAATTTCATGTGAGTGCACGTCCTAACATGTACTTTGCATTTAATGTTTTAAATGTTTTTAAAGCACTTGCAGGTTTTTAAAATATCTCCACATTCGGGCTCTGACCCGTTTGCTTTCAAATCTATTTTTTTGTAAAACCATTTTAGGTGCCCAACCACAAGGACACCATGCATAGGATACTCATTCAGATGACGAGCTGTAGCTGTTTGTGGAAGTTACAGGGATTTACTTTTAGACGCTTCTATCATTTGGATTCCATCTTCAGTATTCCTCAGTTTTAGGGCATGTTGCCCAGTTCCATTAGAGTTACATTTCCATTACAGTTTTCAGACTTTGGCATGTATTGATTCAGTAATCAGTTTAATTATTTCAGTTTGTGGATTTGTAGTGAGGAGTTTTCCTCCAGACTTTATTTACATTATGTGATGGTTATTCTATTTACTTCGGTATGGTGAATGGTGTTATTATTCTTCATTACACTTGTTGCATGTTAATTAGACTTATTAAAATTTGACAACTTACTTTTTAAATACTAGGTGGTTAGTAATCATTAAAATGTTTTCGACAGTGATGCTATTAACTGGACCAACTTGGCATTTTGAATTAATTTAATAAAGGAATAGCTACCCGGTATTTAATTAGTCGGGGTGTCACAGGTGGTATCAGAGCATCAGGTTCTAGTGTCCTTTAGGATCTGTACGGCTATTATGTTTCCGCTAAGTTTCTTTGATATAGAGCCCTATATTTTAGGACTCTTGTACTCTTTTTGTGTATGCTTCGTTCTTCAGCTATTTTAAGTTTATAAACAGTGAACTTATAAACTTTATTCTTATTTCAGATGCCTCCACGACGTGCACGACGAGTTCCCAGGGATGCAACGCACGAACCCCAGCCCGCTCCAATTCAGGGCATGATGAACGCCGCTGAGGTTGCAGCTATTGTAGCCCAAGCGGTAAATGCCGCAATTGACGTAGTTCAGCCGGCACCACCTCAGGCGCCGGTTGCTGCGCCTGTACAGGCAAATGCATTCCCGTCTGCTTGGGAACGTGTACGTGACGCTTTTCAGAAAGCGCATCCGCCAGTGTTTGCAGGTAGCTCAGATGTGGTAGTCTCGAGCCAGTGGAGGAAGGATATGCAGAGGCACTTGAGGATGTATGAGTGCACGGACGTTCAGAAGCAGGTGCCAGCTACTTTCAAGCTACTTGGATCTGCCCTACAGTGGTGGGAGTCTATTACCACCGTGGAGGAGAGGGATACTCTCACTATTCAGGACTTTTGGGTACGGTTCGACCGCAAGTACTTTCTGTCGGATGTTCACACGGAAATGAGGAGGAAACTGATGAATCTGAAGCAAGAGGGTAAGACCGTGGCCGAGTATGAGGCCGAGTTCACGAATCTGTTGAATATCGTTCCGGATGAGATATCGACAGAAAAGAAGAAGATTGAGAAATTCACCGACGGGTTGACATGGAGGATCCGTCAGCATCTGTTAGGGAACCTTTCGTTGGCCACTTATTCTGATGTGGTTAACGCCGCTTTGTTACACTGCCAAGATCACCGCTTTCATATGGCCGAGGGCAAGAGGTCGGGAGAGTCTAGCCATCAGGGCAGGACCGGAGGACATGGTGCCGGTGGGGCACAATCTGTTCAGTGGCAGAGACAGGGTGAGCAAGGTTCCCAGCAGGGGGATCAGAAGAGGTTCAGATCAGGGAATTACAGGCACGGACAGGGAGGTTTCCGTCAGGGCCATCAGGGTCCAAACGGCCATCAGGGCCAACAGGGGCAGAATGGGCAGCAGTTTCAGCAGGGCCAGCAGGGCCAAGGGAGGAACGGTAACGGCCACCAGGGCCGGGGACCGCAGGGGCAGAGAGGAGGGAACTTCCCAGGGAAGTGTTTTGTTTGTGGCAAGACTGGCCATAAACGACAGGATTGTCCTGATAGGGGCAGGGTGCTCGCCAGGAGCCGCAGAGGCCTATGCGCCGCTCTCCCCGCACCACCACAGATGGCAGCATTGCCACCCATTCCAGCAGTCCCAGCTCAGTAGGGGCAGCTACAGTATGGACGTGTCTATAACGTCCACCAGGCAGCAGTTCCACAGGCACCGCCCGCGATTGAGGGTACGTTTCCTATCCATGGCACTATGGGTCGGGTATTGTTTGATACGGGGGCTACACATTGTTTTATAGCTACACATTTCGCGAAAGCTTTAGGATTGTTAGCTACGGCAGAGAGCACAGTGACGTGTGTAGACTCACCATTGGGGAGTGGGTCACTTATTTTCTTTATATGTCGGGGAGTGGGGATCGAGATTGGTAGTCTGGTATTACCTGCAGATATGTTGGTATTAGATATGCATGTTCACGATGTGATTATCGGTATGGATTGGCTCGCTGATTATAGATCCATGATTGATTGCTTCGGTGGGAGCATTGTTTTTGCCATTCCGGGGCAAGAGATGTTTGTAGTGGCGATGCCTCGCCCAGAGGGAGGCTCGACCGCTCATTTGTATTACTTAGAGGAGGATACCTCTAAGGAGGTTGTGATTCCTTTAGATTCGATCCCAGTCGTCAGGGAGTATTCAAATGTGTTTCAGGAGATACCAGGCCTACCCCCAGTCGAGAGATAGACTTTTTTATAGACCTATTGCCAGATACGAGGCCTATAGCACGCGCACCGTACCATATGGCTCCGGCAGAGATGCGAGAGCTACGAGATCAGATAGAGCCGTTGTTAGGTCAGGGCTTTATTCGCAGGAGTACCTCACCTTGGGGCGCTCCAGTTTTGTTTGTGAAGAAGAGGGACGGTTCACTGAGATTGTGTGTGGACTACCGAGAGTTGAATAAAGTCACGATATGGAATAAGTATCCGTTGCCCCGAATCGATGACTTATTCGACCAGTTGAGAGGAGCTTCTTTCTTCTCAAAGATTGATTTGAGATCGGGATACCATCAGTTGCGTATCAGGGAGGAGGATGTCTCGAAGACTGCGTTCTTGTCGAGATATGGTTCTTACGAGTTTCGGGTTATGCCTTTTGGTTTGACCAATGCTCCAGCAGTGTTTATGGACTTGATGAACAGAGTGTTCAGGGATTTCCTAGATCAGTTTGTCATTATCTTCATTGATGATATTCTGGTTTACTCCCAGACAGAGGAGGAGCACGCCGAGCATTTGAGGCAGGTTTTGCAGACGCTGCGTCAGAACGAGCTGTATGCAAAATATGAGAAATGCGGGTTTTGGCTGAAGGAGGTCCAGTTTTTGGGACACATTATTTCCGACCGGGGGATATCTGTTGATCCGGGGAAGGTATCCGCGGTGAGGGAATGGGGACAGCCCACGACACCGATTGAAATTCGTAGTTTCTTGGGCCTAGCAGGATACTACAGGAGGTTCATTCGGGGATTTTCGAAGATAGCGGGTCCTTTGACACATCTGACTCGTAAGGGCGTGCCATTCATCTGGAGTGATGCCTTTCAGTTGGCATTTGATGAGTTAAAGGACAAATTGACCTCAGCACCTGTGTTAGCATTGCCGAGACTGGGAGTGGAGTATTTGGTTTACACCGATGCGTCTTTGCAAGGGCTTGGAGGTGTATTACAACAGGAGAGAAAGGCCATAGCTTATGCTTCCCGTAAGCTTAAGCCTCACGAGAAGAATTACCCCACGCATATTTGGAGTTGGCGGCAGTGGTATTTTCCCTAGGGATTTGGAGGCACTATCTTTTGGGGGAGAAGTTCCAACTGTTCACGGACCACAAGTCCCTACAATGCCTGTTCATGCAGAAAGAGTTGAATATGCGGCAGCGTAGGTGGCTTGAGTTTGTGAAAGACTACCAGTTCGATATCCAGTATCACCCAGGTAAGGCTAACGTGGTAGCAGACGCGTTGAGCCGTAGGCCAGCAGATGAGGTGGCAGAGGTGTGGAAGGCAAAGTGGAAGGAGTTGGGACACCAGGATACAACGGCCCGACCTTTCATGTCTGTGATGACCGTTACACCGCAGATTGTCACGAAGGTAGTACGGGCACAGGCTAATGACTCGTTCTGTCAGGAGCAGATAGTTCGATTACTAGCAGAGGGAGCCGAGTCCTATACCGTCAGCTCAGACGGGAGATTACGCTTCAATGGGAGATTGGTAGTTCCGAAAGGGGAGAAATTGCGACACAAGGTGATGGCTGAGTCGCACGGCTCACGGTTCGCAGTACATCCCGGAGGGGACAAAATGTACCAAGACATGAGACGGCAGTATTGGTGGAGCGGTATGAAGAGAGATATTGCTGAGTTTGTTTCGAAATGCGCCACTTTCCAGCTAGTAAAAGTGGATCATCAGAGACCGACAAGACTTCTACAGCCGTTGGAGGTCCCGGTGTGGATGTGGGAGCGCATATCCATGGACTTTATCACGGGTTTGCCTACGTCGCAGAGGGGTCACGACTCCGTTTGGGTAATTGTGGACAAATTGTCCAAAGTCGCTCACTTTTTACCCGTAAGGACTGACTACTCTACGGGACAGTATGCCCAGCTTTTCATTTCAGAGGTTGTGAGACTTCACGGTGTGCCCCTAAATATCATGTCTGACAGAGACAAGATATTTGTTTCGCGGTTTTGGGAGAGTTTCCAGGAGGTCATGCGCACGGAATTGCGGTTGAGTACGGCTTATCATCCGGAGACCGATGGGCAGATAGAGCGCACAAATCAGATGTTGGAGGACATGCTACGCATGTGCATTATTGACTTTGGAGGTGGATGGGAGCAATACCTTCCACTGGTAGAGTTTGCTTATAATAACTCCTACCAGTTCACTATTGGCATGGCTCCGTTTGAGGCATTGTACGGTAGGCCTTCTCGTTCCCCAACATGTTGGTTAGAGGTGGGGGACCACAAACTACTTGGGCCGAAAGTGATTCAGGATACTTCGGCAAGGATTGAGTTGATTCGGGGTCGCATTCGGGTAGCTCAAGACCGGCAGAAGAGTTATGCTGATGCGAAAAGGTTTTTCAGGGAGTTCCAAGTGGGGGACCAGGTTTTGCTCAGAGTATCTCCTATGAAGGGGATTATGCGTTTCGGGAAGAAGGGGAAGTTGGCACCGAGGTATGTGGGGCCGTTTCCTATTATTGAGCGGATTGGACCAGTTGCATATAGACTCAGGTTACCGGAGCATTTACACCGGATTCACGATGTGTTTCATATTTCCTCGCTAAGGAAATATCTCAGAGACGATTTGGCTCATTCTCACATCGCTTTGGAGGAGATTGATTTACAGCCTGATAGCTCCTACGAGGAGGGGCCGATTGCTATTTTGGACCGAAGTGAGAGGAAGCTGCGGTCAAAGATAGTTCCGTTAGTGCGTGTTTAGTGGCGACATCACAATGTCGAGGAGTCCACATGGGAACGCGAGGATGAGATGCGCGAACGTTATCCAGAGTTGTTTTTATAAGGTACTTTCTAGTTCCGAATTTCGGGACGAAATTCTGTTATTAGGGGGGGAGTATGTAATACCCCGTATTTTTGGCGATATTTATTTTTGGGATTAATTAAGTAAATGAGAATTAATTGGGAATTAATCCGGATAAAATACTAGCGAGATGTGAGTTGGTATTTGACTATATTGAGTATATATGATGCTATATGAATATTGAATTATGAAATTTGTCGTGAGATTGATATACGGCAATTTGGACATTTTATTGGGACGCGTGAGACAGTCGCGTCAGGATATAATTATTTTAATTGTAATAGTGAATTTAAATTTTATTAACCGTATGGTCGTTTTGAGTGCGCCAACGCGTCCGGAAGGGTCGAGATAGGCAGAAAACACTAGCCGGGGGTTTAGTTTGGGTCCCGGGGTATTTTTAAGCCATACCGGCAACATAAAGGGTATTTTGGTAATTTTGTATTTTTGGGAATTTAAAGTGACGAAAATTAGGAGTCTTTATCTGATTGGGAATTGACCCACTAAACCCACTAACCAACCCTTAATGACCCAATAAGCTACGGGGGTTATCAGATTTGGTTTCCAAAACTTTCCCAAAGAAAACCCTAGCCACCATTGGAGATAAGCTTGGAGAGAGAGAGATAGAAGGGAATTCTGCAGAAAGAGAGAGAGAACTTCAACAAATCGTCATCAAAATCAGAGATTGAATCAAGGCAAGTGGTTTAATTTCAATTATTATAGAGAATGCATCTTCCATGTGTAGGAATTTACATAAATCAAATTGTTCTTGAGAGTTTAATAAAAACCCATTTTAATTGGACTTAGAACTTGAATGTTGAGGAGTAATTGCATGTAGAATCGTAGAGAAATGATTACCCTGATGTAAATATATGTTGGATGTAACAAAAACGAATCTAGAATGGACTTATTGAGGATTTAAAATTCTAGGGTTTATGTTCTTGAAATTTGGGGAAAAAGGGTAGAGATTTGATGAATTAATGATGGTTAGGATGTGTTAATTCCTTAAAAGATGTTAGTATATGGCCTTAGTATGTTTTAGGATGATTGGTGACCATAAAACATTGTTGGGACGAATTTTGGTTGAGATTAGAGGTGTAGAAATTGGTGAAAAACGAATATAGAATTTCTGGGCTTGAATCTGGTCACTCGTTAGAAGACCTACCCAGGTCGTTCGAACGAGCTCGTTCGAATGAGCTTCTAACGACTTGACAGTTTGGGGTTCTAACGAGAAGGATGTTCTTTCGATAACCTCGTTCGAACGAGATCTCGTTAGATAGCCCAGTTCGTTCGAACGAAATCTCGTTCGAACAGCCTCGTTCGAACGAGACTTCTAACAAGCTGGCAGTTTAGGCCTGTTTTGATTTTGGGAGTCCCGTAAATTTGTTCGAGGATGTAGATAACATTCCCTTGATGGCGTATTAGTATACTTGGGACATTTGGGATATAATGAGGAGTAAATTATATAAGTGTGGATCAAATCAATTAGACATTTGAGTCGAGACGTGAGTGCCTACTACGACGTGAGAATAAATTATGGCGCGTATAAATATGGATTGGGATTATATAAGTTGTATATATATTAAGTTGGTACGAGAATGCGATAAGTACTACAATTAAACAACGGTGATTACTAAGATGTGTGCCTACTTAATATTGGTATATGATTTGTGTGTATGACATACCTACCATACTTGCTATCACGGGAGGTTTGCGTTCGCTTAGGGCCCTCTAATCCTTGTGTTGCCCGGATTTAGACTGGTTACCTCGATGAACATAGGTCAGAGAAGGACTTATTGGGATGTTAATAAGTCTGCTGATCGTGGGAGCGCAGGTATGTGCGTGACCCATGTGATGTGACTGTGTTCGCCTCCATTATTTGTGATGTTGTTATCTGTGAACTATTCCTGAGAGATTCGGAATATATGATCCTTATGTATGTGATGTACCGGGATGGATAGCAGAGTATGTGTGCACCGCAGCTTAGTCTCGGGGTGCTTATATTGTATATTTATATTGTGGAAATTATACGCTTAATAAACTGGGAACTTTCATATGGTATTGTGTGTATAACTATGGAATAACAAAAGGGATGATCTATAATGAGTTGTATTACTTTTACGTGAGAACCTGAATTTACGTTAAGCCCCTATTTAATTGCGAGCGTTATAATGTTAATGAGAACCGAGTAATAAGGGTAGAACCTATGACAGTCTAGCTAGATATGATGTCACTTAGCTAGTGGTTTGTGTCATTTTAGATGGGTACTTACGTTAGGAGTGCACAATTAGACGAGAGGTGAGAATTTCATGTGAGTGCACGTCCTAACATGTACTTTGCATTTAATGTTTTAAATGTTTTTAAAGCACTTGCAGGTTTTTAAAATATCTCCACATTCGGGCTCTGACCCGTTTGCTTTCAAATCTATTTTTTTGTAAAACCATTTTAGGTGCCCAGCCACAAGGACACCATGCATAGGATACTCATTCAGATGACGAGCTGTAGCTGTTTGTGGAAGTTACATGGATTGGCTTTTAGACGCTTCTATCATTTGGATTCCATCTTCAGTATTCCTCAGTTTTAGGGCATGTTGCCCAGTTCCATTAGAGTTATATTTCCATTACAGTTTTCAGACTTTGGCATGTATTGATTCAGTAATCAGTTTAATTATTTCAGTTTGTGGATTTGTAGTGAGGAGTTTTCCTCCAGACTTTATTTACATTATATGATGGTTATTCTATTTACTTCGGTATGGTGAATGGTGTTATTATTCTTCATTACACTTGTTGCATGTTAATTAGACTTATTAAAATTTGACAACTTACTTTTTAAATACTAGGTGGTTAGTAATCATTAAAATGTTTTCGACAGTGATGCTATTAACTGGACCAACTTGGCATTTTGAATTAATTTAATAAAGGAATAGCTACCCGGTATTTAATTAGTCGGGGTGTCACATGTACATGTTATTAAATTTATTGGGTGTGTTCTTGATTTGCCTATAAAAAGTATATCACTTATCTTGCGATTAATGTGCATTTTTTGACGTTTACGTCAAGATATTAGGAGGCTACAACTTGACATGGAACAAAGGCAACGTGATTCCGTTCATTCATATTTTAACTTGACATGTATACCATAATTCTGTTGATTTTATACAGTTCTATTTTAGTTTGAGATTTGTTGTGATCAACTTGATTGGATATGTATTTTAAAGCCTTAAAATGGCGGCATAATAATCACAACTACATTGATATTATAGGCACCGGGTTGATATTATACATTTTTGTTCTCCTTTGCCTTTGTGTACTTTTCTTTACATATTATAGACAGCAGGTTGCTCATGTTCGTTCGAATTGCGATGTTAAAATGGGGGAATAAATCTGCGTCATATGTAAATCTACGACATATTATAGGCAGCATATCTAATTCTTCAGTGGTTTTGTGAGGTACTTTCTTTAATTTTACATACCCCTTCTTCATAACACATTGTTTACGTATTGCAGATCTAACCAATTAGATACCAGTTCTTCATTACATACCAGTTCTTCATTACACACCAGGTACTCTTTACTTTAACTAAAGTAGTTATATAATTGATATACATTATCTATTAAATATTTTAGATGATAGAAGGAGTACGGGATAATTATTGGTTTTGTTTGGTTTGGTTGTTGAATAATTATTGGTTGTTAGCTTGTTGTCGGATAGTATGTTAGAAGGAGTATCGGATAATTAGAACGAATACGGGATACTTATGAGGACTTAAGCTTAAAAATAAGGCATTAGAGGGTGAAAACTCGAAACAGCCCCCGTACGGTCCCGTGAGAGGAACCAACACCTCTCACGGGACCAATGTAACACGTAGGAACTGACCGCGCGATAACGGGACTCCCGGTTTGAGAATACGATGATAATTTAAAAATATGAGGACTTAAGCTAGAAAACATTGTGTTAGTGGGTGAAAATCCGAAACAACCCCCAAACGGCCCCGTGAATGGAACCAACACCTCACAAGGGACCAATGTAACTCGTAGAAACTGACCGCATGATCACGGGAGCCATGGTTTGAGAATACGATGATAATTTTAATATTTCTGGACTCGGGCTTAAAAACATAGCGTTAGAGGGTGAAAAGCTGAAATAGCCCCCGAACATCCCTGTGAGTAGCACCAACAGCTCGCACGGGACCAATGTAACTCATAGGAACTGACCGCGCGATCACGCGACCCCCGGTTTGAGAATACGATGAATATTTGTATATTTTTAGACTTAGGCTTAAAAACAAGACGTTAGTGGGTGAAAACCCGAAACAACCCCCGAACGGCCCCGTGAGTGCACCAAGACCTCGCACGGGACCAATGTAACTCATAGGAACTGACCGCGCTACCATGGGACTCCCGGTTTGAGAATATGACAGTAATTTGAATATTTCTAGACTTAGGCTTAAAAACATGGCGTTAGTGGGTGAAAACCCGAAACAGCCCCCCTACGGCCCCTTAAGAGGCACTAACACTTCTCACGGGACCAATGTAACTCGTAGGAACTGACCGCGCGATCACGGGACTCTCAATTTGAGAATACAACGATAATTTGAAAATATTAGGACTTAAGCTTAAAAATAAGGCGTTAGAGGGGGAAAACAAGAAATAGCTCCCGTACGGTCCCGTGAGAGGCACCAACACCTCTCACGGGACAAATATAACACGTACGAACTGACCACGCGATCACGGGACTCCCGGTTTGAGAATAAGATGATAATTTGAAAATACGAGAACTTAAGCTTGACAATAAGGCGTTAAAGGGTGAAAAACGGTTAATCCCTTCTTTACTTCCCATTTTCGCTATAAAGTCCGCCACATGGTTGCCTTCTCTATATATATGGAAGTTCCTGACTCCCAGACCACCTCCATTTGTAGGCCTTGTAATGTCCTCCCATTTACACCATCGATGCCTATTCTCCCCATAATTTGAATTCTAAAAAGACTTTGCCATTAGATTATGCATCCTTTCAATGACAACTTTAGAAGGGGACATAGCAGATATTAGATTATGCATAAGTTTTATATACACGTACATAACTGAGTAAAGTATATATCTTAACCAATAACCCAATTACACAATTCATTCCCCGATAATAAGTCATGACCAACTATAAAACTTTATTTGAATGGCAATCCATAACGTTATTTTCAATAAACATATCGCACACACCAAACTAAAATTTTTAATGAAAAAGCATCTTCAAAGATTAAAAATATTCTAAATCCTCGAAGTTCCATCCAACTCTACATAAGTTAGAGTAAACTAAACATAAAACAGAAGGATAACAATGATACCAGACAAAAGAAGTGACAGATGAAAGTATAACTTAAACTATGTGTGGTAAAAACATCTTTACATAAATGTGCATACGTTTCAAAATAAGGTAGTACTTAAAATCAAACTGAAAACCAACAGCAATTTGAAATAATCTCCAAAAATGAAGAATCCTGAATCCACTTATGCTGGAATTTGAAGGCCTTATGGATAAGATCAACTGTAATGGTAATCTGCATTATCAGTGGACTGTGATCAAATCAACTTTTGTTAAGATGATGAACAACTTCTGTGATCAGAACTAATATTTTCACTTAATAAGGACCATAAATCAACCACTAAATCCAGTCAATAAAGGAGAAAATTTATTAGTCATATACCAGTAATTGGTGTATGCAACTATATACCAAAACCCCCAAAATGCAGAACATTTAATCAATTAGGAAGCTATGCGGACCACTAATGGATCGATTCAGTTAGGCAGCTAGGTAGAACATAACACACTCGCACATAACTGATGCAAATATAGCAGCTATATATGGCTATATAGCAGCTATATATGGCCATATATAGCAGCTATATAAAGCAGCTATATATGGCTATATAGCAGCTATATATGCCCATATACAGCAGCCATATATGAGCCTATATAACTGCTATATATGGCCATATATAGCTGCAATATAAGGCCATATATAGCTGCTATATGTAATACCCCGTACTTTTGGCTATATTTATTTTTGGGATTAATTAATTAAATGCGTTGTTGATACCAAAATTAATATGCTGATATGGACGAATAATACGAAGACACGTGTCAATCTACGTGGCACAATAGCAGGGAGGAAGTTCATTTCCCAACCAACCATGAGTCTTTCCGAGAAACGAGGATACACCGAGGAACTCTAGCGCACCGAGGAACTCCTGAGCAACGAGCAACTATGGCGGTCCGAGCTGCACCTCGGTCGTATCATTAATTGCCAGATAATCAACAGTTCAAATATTCATTGAATGCTTATATTCTTGACGCGCACGCTGCATTAAATGTATTACCTTTTTACATGTATATCATTTAATGTATCGAACCTTTCATGTACAGCCTCAAGGCTATAAATACCTTGTATCAACCCCATTCAAGGGGACGGGAATTTCTTGAGAGAATTTGTAATCAAGAATTCTGCAAACACTCAACAATAACATAACAGTGGACGTAGGCTTTATTCCTAGCCGAACCACTTTAAAAATCTTTGTCTTATTTATTTATCTGTGATTGAATAATTAGAGCAATCTAGTTTTTTACATCAACAGATTGGCGTCGTCTGTGAGAAACGACTGTTACTATCGTTTTTCGCAAAAATCATTTGTTATCAATGGCAGATAATCCAGAATCCAGTAATCGAAATGCCGAAAATGCTGGAAATCTTCCAAATCCATCTGCAACTCCAGATCTGGCTGGAATTATGACAAATCTGGCTCAAGGACAAACCGCCATGCAAGAATCTATGAGGCAACTCATTCAAACTCTTCAAGGCGGTGCACCTACCTATTCAAGACAACGGAGTGATCGTGGGCAATCACGATCCAAACGTACTGGGTCATTTCGCAATGGGGAGTCTAATGATTCTTCTTATCAACCTGGGCGAACTTCATCAATATAGGTTACGGATACAGATCAACGTATCACTCTCTCTCCGGAGAGAACTAGCGCTTTAGAAAGATTAAGCAGGGTGTCTCCTTTCAGTCGATTAGGACCAAGGAGGAATATGAGTCCACCTAGAGCTCCATCGAGAAGTTTTCGGCCACCATCAGGTTTGAGGGAAGGATCAGCACAATCACGACTAGCTACTCGTCGAGATAAATCTCAGGAAGCTACGTCAGAGAAATCAATTGCTCGGACTAAGCGGCCTGAGGAAGGAAATGAAGCATGGAAAGGTTTCATTCAGCGGTTAGAAGATAGATTGGGAGAAATGGCTAAGGCAAGAAACCCCTTACAGAGAACTTTTGTTAAAGGGACACCTTTTGTGCAAGCCATTGTGGATTTTCCTACACCATCAAAATTCAAAGCACCTGTGGTGACCCCCAAGTACGATGGAAAGACGGATCCTGTACTTCATATAGAACAATACCAAGCTGCTGCCGACATCTATGCCGTCCCCGACGAGATGAGGTGTAGAGCATTCTCAGGAACTCTTACCGGATCTGCACAAATATGGTACAATAATCTTCCTCGGGGTAAGATTTCAACTTTTATTCAGCTAGCCGAGCTGTTCATTAGCAATTTTTATTTTGGAGCAAAGCCGATAAAGCGAGTAGCACACTTGCTAAGTGTTAGGCAAAAATCAGGTGAAAGTACTAGAGATTACATAACTCGTTTTAATAACGAGAAGTTGGAGGTCATAGATTACGAAGAAAAGACAGCAATCACTGCTTTGATGAGTGGTTTGTTGCCTAATAAGTTATACTACACTTTGGCCAAAGATCCACCTAAAACTATGTCGGAGTTGATGGCAAAAGCGGCCAAAATCATGAATGCCGAGGAGGCTATAGCTGCAAAGAAGAGTATAGATAAAGAAACCAAGGTGGAGGTCGACAAGTCTAAGAAGAAAGAGCAGAAAAGTAATAGTGGTGACAAGCACTCCAAGAATAATAGGACGACATGGGAAGTCCTAAAGAAGTACGATAATTATACTCCATTGAAAATGGGTATTAATCACGTTTTAGAAGAAATCAAGAACAGCGAGGAAATCAAGTGGCCAGAAAAACTGAGGACAAATCCTGATCTGAGGAATAAGGCCAAATACTGCGAGTTTCACAAAGATCATGGCCATATGACCAAAAATTGCATAGCCCTTCAGAACGAGATTGAAACGCTCATCCGAAGAGGAAAATTGTTAAAATATGTAGATCGCAGGGGTGAGAGGAAGAATGATGATAGAACTAGAGAAAGATCTAGATCTCCTCGTCGTGCCGAGGAGAAAAAGAAGAGGGACCATGAAGATGATCCAGATGATGACCCCGATCTTCCCAAGAAGCCAAGGCAGCCAGAACGAGAGGTATTTTCCATACGTTTTGGGTCATTTGATTGTAATGTTATTACAGGAGGAGATGCAGGAGGAGGAGACCTTACTGCAGAAAGAAAATCTTACCTCGGAGAGGCTCAAGCTTGTTCATATATTCAGCGAATAAATCTGGCCGAGGATGATCGTCCGAGGAAGGTAAACAAAGAGAAGCTAGTGATTGGTTTTTCAAAAAATGACCTGGAAGGTGTTCTTTACCCTCATGATGATCCTTTGGTGATCAAAATGAGGATGAAGGACGGGGTCATTTCAAGGGTGTTAGTAGACAACGGTAGTTCGGCAGACATCATGTATTACTCATGCTTTGATAGCTTGAATTTGAAATTATCTCAATTGGAACCTTATCACAGACCCCTTCTGGGTTTTGCTGGCGAGAAAGTTTTTCCACTTGGGACGATCAAGTTGGATATACTCATTGGAACTTGGTCTGCTTGTCGAACAGAAAGAATACGCTTCTTTGTGATGGATAAGAATGTGCAGTCAGCCTACAACATCATCATGGGAAGAGTTGGATTGAAGAAGTTCGAGGCAGTTCCATCTACAGTACATCAGTGTTTGAAATTTCCAACGAATTTTAGAGTCGGAATTATGAAAGGTGATCAAAAAGTAGTTCGGGAATGCTATTATTCGTCTGCCGAGCAAGAGGAACTTGAAGAATCAAGGAAAAAGACTACTACTTACCAAGTGGAGGAAGGCACAAAAATTGAAACTCTTGACCCTAGGGATGAATCTCAACTCGTAAAAGGGCAGGTGGTGGAATCTACAGAAAATATTATTCTGGACGACGAGCATCCTGAACGAGTAACCCAGATAGGATCGTCGTTGGATGTTTCGATAAAACAGGAGTTAATAACTTTCTTGAGAAATAGGAAGAATACTTTTGCTTGGAGTCATGAAGACATGCCAGGAATAGATCCAAACTTCTTATGTCATGAGCTCAATGTGAATAAGGAGATCAAGCTTGTGAAGCAGAGGAGAAGAGTGTTTAGTCCCGAGAAGAACCAGGCCATACAAGAGGAGGTCAAGAAGCTCCAGAAAGCCCAATTTATTGAAGATGTGAAATATCCAGATTGGTTGGCAAATGTGGTGATGGTAAAGAAGAAGAATAATAAATGGAGAATGTGTGTTGATTTTACTGATCTTAACAAGGCATGCCCAAAAGATCATTTTCCATTGCCCAGAATTGATCAGCTAGTGGATGTTACCTCGGGACATGAGCTACTCAGCTTCATGGATGCATATTCTGGCTACAATCAGATCAAAATGAAGCCTGAAGACAGGGAAAGTACTTCTTTTATTACCCCAAGGGGAACTTATTGTTATAATGTTATGCCTTTTGGTTTAAAAAATGCAGGTGCAACATATCAGCGGCTGATGAACAAGGTTTTTGCCGAACAAATCAGTTGCAACATGGAAGTCTATGTCGACGACATGCTCACCAAAAAAGCAAGAGAGCTACTGATCATCTAGTTGACTTAGGCCAGACCTTTGATCAACCGGATAAATACCAAATGAAGCTCAACCCGAGGAAGTGTACCTTTGGAGTACGAGAAGGAATGTTCCTCGGATACATCGTCAATCAACGAGGTATTGAGGCAAATCCAGAAAAGATCAAAGCTCTTTTAGGGCTGCGATCCCCAACGACGAGGAAAGAAGTACAGAGTCTTACAGGACGAGTTGCAGCGCTCAACAGATTTGTATCCCGAGCAACTGATAAATGCCTCCCATTCTTCAAAACACTGCCAAAAAGTTTTGAGTGGACTGATGAATGTGAGAAGGCCTTTCAAGATTTGAAGAAGTATTTGGGAGCCCCACCATTGTTGTCTAGGCCAATAACTGGAGAGAATATGTACTTGTATTTGGCAGTATCAGAGAATGCAGTTAGTTCAGCATTGATCAGATTGGAGAATGGAGTCCAGAAACCTATCTATTACACAAGTAAAGCTTTCTGAGGTGCAGAAATCAGGTACCCAAAGCTAGAAAAATTGGCACTGGCATTAATTGAAGCAAGTAGAAGAATGAGGCCATACTTCCAGGCCCATACAATCATTGTATATACTGACATGCCATTAAGACAAGCCCTTCACAAGCCAGAAAAATCAGGAAGATTGATGTATTGGGCAATAGAACTCGGTGAATATGATATTGTGTACGAACCCAGATCATCATTAAAGGGGCAAGCTGTAGCAGATTTTATAACAGAATTCACATACCCTGATACCCCCGAGGAACAAAAGGTACTTGCTGACCTACCTGTGGACGATACAGGATCAACAGACACAGGTCCAGACCAACCAAGGTTGGTAAAAGGACTTGTGGATGTAGAAAAATCATCATATTCAAACCCAGACCAACTCCGGTTGGTAAAAGGGCGCGAACAGATGACCGACGAGGAACGAAGGATACCCGGGGATGATGAAAGAAAACAAATGATATTTTACCGAGGAACTCTAACAGATAAGAAATTTGAAGACGAGTTACCTACATGGAGATTATATGTAGATGGATCATCCTGCACAGCTGGTTGTGGGGCAGGGATCGTTTTAAACACCCCAGATGATATTGACATGGAGTATGCCTTGCGATTCCAATTCAAGGCTTCCAATAATGAAGCTAAGTATGAGGCCATGATAGCAGGTTTTCATTTGGCGAAAGTTATGGAAGCACGGCAAATAATTGTTTTCAGTGATTCTCAATTAATTGTGAATCAAATGATGGGAATATATGCAGTTAAGGGAGAATTAATGGTGAAGTACCATGCAAAGGTGATGGAGTTATTGACAGAATTTGATGCTATTCAATTGGTGAGAATACCGAGGATGGAGAATGCTAGAGCAGACGCATTGGCCCGATTAGCGTCAGCTACCCGCACCGAGCTGCGAAGAACGATACCAATTGAAGTATTAGAAAGTCGGAGCATAGAAGAAGATCTTACGGTGAAGATTATTACCCTTGATTTAGGACCATCTTGGATGGATCCTATCAGGGCATACATTGAAGAAGGAGAATTACCAGAGGACAAGCTAGCTGCCAAGAAATTGAAGTATAAAGTTGCTCGGTATGTGTTAACTAATGGTGTTTTGTATAGACGAGAAATTATGGCAGGTTTGCAGAGATGTGTGCATCCATCAGAAGTCAAAGAATTGGTTGAAGAAATCCATGAAGGATCTTGTGGAGCTCATGTAGTAGGTCGGACACTTTTGCAAAGGGTAATGACACAGGGATATTACTGGCCGACGATGAGGGCTGATTGTATAGCCTATGCCAAGAAGTGTGACAAGTGCCAACGTTTTTCCTCCATCCGAAGAACTCCACAAGCATTGTTGACACCCATAACTTCACCTTGGCCATTTGCCATGTGGGGGGTTGATCTGGTTGGACCATTGCCGACGACCCGAGGAAGGTTCAAGTATCTCGTCGTGGCAGTGGATTATTTTACTAAGTGGGTGGAAGCTGAACCACTAATTGATATGACATACGAGAAGGTATATCAGTTCATTTGGAAGAACATCATTTGTCGATACGGTCTCCCCCATGCTTTCATCATAGACCATGGAACACAATTCGATAATGAAGAATTTGCTGCCTATTGTCATCAGTCGAACATTTTGAAGTATCATTCAGCACCAGGCCATCCCCAAAGCAATGGACAGACTGAGGTGACAAACAGAACATTACTAAATGGTTTGAAGAAGAGGTTAAGTGAAACTAAAGCAAATTGGATCAATGAGCTCCAATCAGTACTATGGGCTTACCGAACAACTCCCCGAGCAGCAACTGGAGAATCACCATATATGCTAGCATTTGGAAGTGAGGCTGTGATACCTGTCGAGTTGGGTCTCCCAACGCATAGAGTATTGAATTTTAATTCTCCAGTCAGCGATTTGATGAGAAGACTGGATTTGGATATGCTCGAGGAGGTTAGAGAAGAGGCAGCCATTAGGAATGCTGCTTACCAACAACGTACAGCTCTGTTCTACAACAAAAGGGTGAAGAAATGTGATTTAAAAGAAGGGGATTATGTGCTAAAGAAAGTCATTCAGAAGCAAAATAAGTTGGAAGCAAACTGGCATGGACCTTACCGAGTTACAGAAGTTGTTCGTCCAGGAACTTACAGAATATCAACTCTAGAGGGAGAAGAATTTAAGAATGCATGGAATGCTGAACACCTGCGCAAGTATTATCAGTAATGTAAAATGTAAAGCATTTCCTTCATTATGAATAAAACGAGGATGTTTCACCATTTTCTTTCTGTTCAAAGTTTTTCGGGGAATACTAGTGTTGTACACTACGCTGCTTGATAATAATAAGAAGACTATAGTTCAGACCCACGATCAATTCCGGTTGATAAAAGGGCGAGAACAACTTAAATACTCCTTTGGTTAGGAGGCGACACTAGTGGACAGCTCGAAAGAGCCAAAAAACTACTCCTTTGGTTAGGAGGCGACACTAGTGTGACCAACTACGGTTGGTAAGATATCTAGTGGACAACTCAACGAGCCAAAAAGTTCGAAAGAACCACTACTACTACCACTACTACTCCTTTGGTTAGGAGGTGTACACCAGCATGATCAATTACGGTGTTGGTAAGATACAAATATACTCTCAAATTACAACTTATGTTGGTCGGGAGGTAAGATTATTACAAAAAGTTCTTTGAAGAACAAAATATTCCAAAATATACCAAGTATAGCTGGTCGGGGATAAAAACCCACTAACTGTAGTTGGTCGACGAGGATAAATTATTGGCCTTGGTTGGTCGGACACATTTTATGAAAATATTTGAAATTGAACCAAATATGGTTGGTCGGGGATAAAGACCCATCAACTGTAGTTGGTCGACAAACATTATTTATCCACCTTTATTATTAAGTGATTGGACAACCTTGATACTTGTAACTTTTTATTACTAAGTTGGTTGATGGACAGCACAATATTGTTATCTTTTTAACAGATACATAGATACATATAAAGGTGTTTGATAAATACAAAACAATAGCAAGATTTACAAACAAAAATGAAGTCTTTCATTAAAAATTCAAAATGAGTTACATATTACATGTATGTGCTGACTATTACATTAAGATTCCTATTCTATTGGTTTCTTGCCCTTTGCTTTTGAGATAGGATCTTCGCCAGCAGGAGGATTTTCCAGGCAAAGGGGAGAATTAATAAAGTTCAAGTCCTCTGGCATTCTGACGTTCATTATTGAAGGTGTATCCATTAGATGCTCTGGACGAGATACTTCGATTTGGGAATGAAGGTTATAATCACCGAGGTATTTTGAAATTAGGCTACGAGGAATGGAACGAGCTGGGATCCAGGCCATATCCAATTTGAAAGGTGGCACAGGCAAGTCTAGTAACCCTGGAGCATGATAATCCCATAAAAAATGCCCTCGCTCCAATTTTAATACACCCAGGGCGTTCAACCATCCCTGCTTATAACCTTCATTGTTGGCATGTTCAATACGAGCATCCAAATAAACAAGAGCTTCATTATATCCTGCCATCCAGAATTCCCTGGGCTGCTTATGAAATTGAAAAGTTAATCTATCCAATTGTTCGAGAAGATTTTTAGCAAAAAGATCCTTGGTATGAAGATCAGACTTCGTTGCAGTAAGTTGATCTTCCAAGGATAGATTTTTCTTGGACATTTCTGACAAAGCACGATCCTTAGCATTCAATTGAAACGCTTGAGTTTCCAAAGTAGACTGAGTGCGAGCCTCTTCAACATTGCGACTAAGAACTCTTGATCGGCTCCGAGAAGCAACTGGAGAACTTTGCTCCTCGACAATTCTTCCTCGTCCCCGAGAACCTCTTCCTCGTCCCCGAGCAGTCACAGGAATAACAGACTTTCTCAAGTTATCCAGTTCTTGCCTTAGTTTGGCATTTTCAACCTCTAAGAACGAGAAACCTTCATCAGTAACGGGCACTAGAGCAGTGGAAGATGATGCTGCAGATTCATATTGAGCCAACTTTTTCTGTAAATTATTATTTTCTTGTTCCAGGATCTCGGCAATCTGCCTGCAAGCTTCAACTTCACCTTTTAGGGTCCTTTCCCTAATATCATATCCAGCAATGATCTTTTTATGGCCTGTTTCAGAAGAGAGCTGCTGGTATCTATTTTCATAATCCTTGTGCAACGAAGCCATTGATGCATTGTGTTGATTTTGAAGATCCTCTATGAAACCATGAAGTTCCTCGATCAATTCGTAGTATGCCACATTATTGGCCACAGATCTATCAAGTAAATCCTTCAGGTACCGGTAAGCCTCAACTGCTTGTTCTGAGGCATCGTGACCAAGGATGTCGACAATCTCTGATATACTTAGGTCTGTATGACCAGCTTTATAATAACCATTGCATTGTCGCATCAACTCAGTATCAGGAGCAGATATCAATTCCATTCTGGCCAAAAACTAATAAAGAAGAGGAAGCAGGAGTGAATAAATAAAAGCAGACAGAGTATCAATAATGAAGAGGAACGAAGATGTATTTTATTAGATCATCAAAAGGTTACATTGTTCGATTACAAGTAATGAAATATAGAAATAATGCCGAACAACTTCACACCTTTTCCTTGTCTCCCAAGACTTTCTCGGGAGGCTGGGACGAGGAGCTCGGTTGCTCAGTGGTAACAACTGTTTGATCAGCAGGAATCTTTTCGGCAAGAGGAGGCATAGAAGAAATGTCCTCGATGACAGAGGGTTGAGAAGCAGAGACTGGGTAACCCATAGCCATAGAAGATTCATCTGAGACAGGCTCATCTTCTTCTTCTTCCACAATTGCTGGAAGAGGACCAGGGAGGTGTCGTTGGAATAGATCAGAATCGTCTTTGACCTTCAACTCTTGCAGAGCAGCTACCCAACCATCGTGGAAGTATTTCAACTTCCCATATTGGACTTGGGATGTCATAGCAGCAATCCCCTTATCCCATCCTTTCTCCCAACCAGCACTGAAAGATTTCTTGACTGCAACCTTTCTCTTCAATTTCTCCGAGGAGAGTTTTACATCCAATTTTTCTTTTTGGACCTTGATATCTCGCAGGGTAGATAACTCTTCCTCTGCCTTTTTCAGCTTGTCGTCACATTTTTGATGTTCGACTTCTAAGCCTTTTATTTTATCTTCCAAATTCTTGGAGGCTTCAGCCATCTTCACCTTCTCAGCTTCAGCCACAACCAACTTTTTCTCCCAAACAGCTTTTTCCTCAACATACTGTTGACGAGATTCCTTTAAAGATTGGGTCAAACCCAACAGAGCATCCTCTACACCTGACGAGGAGCTTGAAGCTTTAATAGCCTCATCCTTCTTCACAATATTATTGAAACAGTTCACCAGCTGAAAGATGAGAGAAATAGTAAAGTCAATACAAAATGCAAGTATTCAGAGAAAGAAAGAAAAACCAGAAGTATGAGAAATTTCCTGAAGCAAGGTGACGAGCAGCTAAGGATGTCAGCATATCCCTAGGAATTTTTTCATCAATACCATGGACCTCGGGTACGACCGAGCTCATTGCAGAACTTGGAAGAATGATGTTTGGAACATCAGTACCACCAGCAGGTAGAGAGGAGGCAGTTTCAGCCGGAGTAACTGAGGATGATTTCCTCAATCTCCTCAACGGAAGTTCAGAACCTTCAACCAAAGAAGTCTTGGTCGGAGAGATTGTAATTACATCTACAGTAGCACTTTTCTTGCTCGGAACCACTGGAGGCTTCTCGGTAGCTTTAGAAGACCCAGCATCCACCTTTTTAGTCCCCTCTAGGACATCAGCTTTGCTTTTCTTGGCCCCAGCAACAGAAGTAACATCATCAAAGAGAGCAGGAGGAGCTCTTTTCTTACCCATCCTTTGACTTAAAGGAAGATGAGAATCTGAAGATGAACCTTCTGGAGTTGAAGCTGGTTCAATAGGGCGAGCAGTATAAGAGGTTGTGTAACTCTTATACTGTAGCAGATATGAGGCAGACCTGATGTGTTCGTCTGCAACGTTCTTGTGCAAATCCCAGATAAGTTTCAGATGCTTGATATTAACCTCTTATTCTTTTGGAGTTCTTCTTTTGCTATCAACTGCAAATAAATACATAACGAGATATCAATCATACATTTTGTCAAACATGATGAAAGCATAATTTCATAAGAAAAATAAAATGAAAAATAAACCTATCCCGTTGCCATATGGGGGGCATCTAGGACCATTGTATACTCCATCACCAACTAAAGGGGCATATTGCCAATTTTTTATAACCAACCCATGTTCAAAATAATCTCTATTTGAGTCAGGGAGGTTAACTACAAGAGCCCTATTCAGAAACCTAGTTTTTAAGTAATAAATATTATCTAGAGTGGCCCACTTATAGCAGTACATAATCTCAGGGATCCCAATACGAGTCCCATGAGTTAGATTTAATTTGTGCACCCCATTAATTATTCTCCATGAATTGGGGGCTATTTTTGCAGGGACAAGATCAAAATATTGACAAAACTCAAGACACAATGGATTTGGTGGAAAGGAAAAACCACATTCAGCAATAAAAAGACTGGGGAACCAATGTCCCTCAGCTAAACGAAAATAATTTTGAGGTTCAGAAAGTTCCTCCAAGATTACCCAAGATGGGATGGAAAAGTCAGAGCGGAACTTTTCAAGAGATTCAATAATGTAAACCATGATGAATAAAAGAAGAAGGAAGAAAATCTTACAGGAAGGAAGGAAGTCTGCTGACAACTAACGAAGGAAAAGATGAACGCACAAGAGAGAAGGAGAGAATAGAAAGCTTGAAGGCAGAAAATTGGAAAACGTAGAAGACGGTATGGTTACCTAAGAAGTTTAAATACTTTGCATTGGGAAGCGGCGAAAGAAATGATTACCAAAAAGAAACTACTGAACTTCCGGCGGCTAAAAGGACAAAAACTGCACGGAGATCGAAGCGCTTATAAAAAATTCAAAAAAAGGCGGAAGCTGCGAAATGAGAAGGAAATTTGAACACTATGTTCCTGAAACCCAGGAATGTCATTTAATATTGCCATATACCGAGAAAGAATGTTCCATACTCCTCAAAGTTCGAAATATGAAACATTGGGGGCTTCTGTTGATACCAAAATTAATATGCTGATATGGACGAATAATACGAAGACACGTGTCAATCTACATGGCACAATAGCAGCGAGGAAGTTCATTTCCCGACCAACCATGAGTCTTTCCGAGAAACGAGGATACACCGAGGAACTCTAGCGCACCGAGGAACTCCTGAGCAACGAGCAACTATGGCGGTCCGAGCTGCACCTCGGTCGTATCATTAATTGCCAGATAATCAACAGTTCAAATATTCATTGAATGCTTATATTCTTGACGCGCACGCTGCATTAAATGTATTACCTTTTCACATGTATATCATTTAATGTATCGAACCTTTCATGTACAGCCTCAAGGCTATAAATACCTTGTATCAACCCCATTCAAGGGGACGGGAATTTCTTGAGAGAATTTGTAATCAAGAATTCTGCAAACACTCAACAATAACATAACAGTGGACGTAGGCTTTATTCCTAGCCGAACCACTTTAAAAATCTTTGTCTTATTTATTTATCTGTGATTGAATAATTAGAGCAATCTAGTTTTTTACATCAACATGCGTATTAATTGGAAATTAATCCGGGTTAAAAATACTAACGAGATGCGAGTTGGTATTTGATTATGTGCATACATGTTTTATATGAATATTGAATTATGAAAAATTTGTCGTGAGATTGATATACGGCATTTTAGGAATTTTGTTAAGACGCGTGTGACCGCCGCGTCATGGTGTATTATTTTAATTATAAAAGTGAATTTAAATTCTATAAACCGTATGGTCGTTTTGAGTGCACCAACGCGTCCGGAAGGGTCGAGATAGTCAGAAAATACTAGCCGGGGGTTTAGTTTGGGTCCCAGGGTATTTTTAGGCCATACCGGCAACATAAAGGGCATTTTAGTAATTTTGTATTTTTGGAGAATTAAAAGTGACGAAAATTGGGAGTTTTAATCTGATTGGGAATTGACCCACTAAGCCACTAACCAACCCATATTAACTCAACAAGCTACGTAGGTTATTAGAATTAGGTTTTCTAATACCTTCCCAAAGCAAACCCTAGCCACCATAACCACCATTGGAGAAGAAGCTTGGGGAAAGAGAGTGAAAGGAAATTCTGCAAAAAAGCTCCATCAAACCAACATCTAAATCAGAGATAAATTCGAGGCAAGTGACTTAATTCCATTTAATTTCAGAGAATGTTCTTTCCATGTTAGATAATTCCAATTTTATGTTTGTTCTTGGTGAAATATGAAAACCCATGTAGTTTGGAACTTAGAACTTGAAAATCTTGAGGAGAATTGCATGTATAATGATAGGTAGATGATTATTCTCATGATATTTGTGATTGGAAGAAATTAAAACGGATTTTTATTGGGTTAATTCATGATTTAAAATGTTAGGGTTTGTGTTCTTGAAAAGAATTGGGGAAAAGTGTAGAATCTTGTGATCTAATGATGTTTAGGATGTATTAATTCCTTAAAAGTGTTAGTATATGACCTTAGTATGTTTTAGGATGATTGGAGACCTCAAAACATAGTTGGGACAAAGTTTAGAGGAGATTTGAGGAGTAGAAATTGGGTGAAAAACGATTTTGGAATTTCTGGGCTCGCAGCTGGTAGCTCGTTAGAAACCAACCCAGGTCGTTCGAACGAGCTTCTAATGAGTTGACCAGTCGCTTCTAACGAGGGGCAGTTTCGTTCGATAATCTCGTTCGAACGAGATATCGTTAGAAGGTGCAGTTCGTTCGAACGAACTGGATCTCGTTCGAACAGTCTCGTTCGAACGAGACTTCTAACGAGTTGACAGTGGAATCTCGTTCGAACAGCCTCGTTCGAACGAGACTTCTAACAAGTTGACAGTTTAGGCCTTTTTGGCCTCTTTCGATTTTTGGAGTCCCGTAAACTTGTTCGAGGATATAGATAACCTTCCTTTGATGATGTATGGATAGATTTGGGACTTTTGGGTTATTATGAGGAGTAAATTATATACGAGTGATTTAAATCAATGAACCGTTTGGGTTGAGACGTGAGTGTCTACTACGACGTGAGAATAGATTATAGCGCGTATGATTATAAATCGGAATCGTATAAAGTGTGTAAATTATATATTGGTACTAGAATGAGAATAGTGCTACAATTAAACTACGGGATTACTAAGACGTGTGTTTACTTAGTATTGGTATATGAATTGTGTGTATGACATACCTACCATACTCGCTATCACGGGAGGTTTGCGTTCGATTAGGGCCCTCTAATCCTTGTGTTGCCCGGATTTAGACTGGTTACCTTAATGAACATAGGTCATAGAAAGACTTATTGGGATATTAATAAGTCCGCTGATCGTGGGAGCGTAGGTATGTGCGTGACCCATGTGATGTGACTGTGTTCGCCTCCATTACTTGTGATGTTGTTATCTGTGAACTATTCCTGAGAGATTCGGAATATGTAATCCTTATGTACGTGATGTGCCGGGATGGATAGCAGAGTATGTGTGCACCACAGCTTAGTTCTCGGGGTGCTTGTATTGTATATTTATGTTGTGATTAATATACACTTAATTAATGGGAACCTTCATGTTAATGTTGTGAATATAATTACGGTATTGCTTCGAGAAACATAACGAGTTAGCTGATAGTGAAATATATTGCATATTGAGCATCTGAGTTTACGTTAAACCCCTACTTAATTACGAGCGTTATAATGTTAATGTAACCGAGTAATATGGGTAGGACCTATGATAGTCTAGCTAGATATGATGTCACTTAGCTAGTGGTTTGGGTCGTTGTAGATGGGTACTTACGTTAGGAGTGCACAGTTAGACGAGAGGTGAGAATATCATGTGAGTGCACGTCCTAACATGTACTTTGCATTTAATGTTTTAAATGTTTTTAAAGCACTTGCAGGTTTTTAAAATATAACTCCACATTCGGGCTCTGACCCGTTTGCTTTCAAATCTATTTTCTTTATAAAACCATTTTAGGTGCCCAGCCACAAGGACACCATCCATAGGATACTCATTCTGGTGACGAGCTGTAGCTGTTTGTGGAAGCTACAGGGATTTGCTTGTAGACGCCTCTATCACTTGGATTCCACATTCATTATCTATCAGTTGTAGGGCATGTTGCCCATTTCTATTAGAGTTACATTTCCATTACAGTTTTCAGACTTTGGCATGTATTGTTTTAGTATTCGGTTTACTTATTTCAGTTGTGGGATTGTAGTGAGGAGTTTTTCCTCCAGACTTTATTTACTTTATGTGATGGTTATTCTATTTACTTAATTATGGTGAATGGTGTTATTATTCTTTATTACACTTGTTGCATGTTAATCAGACGTAAATTAAAATTTGGCACTTACTTTTTAAATACTAGGTGGTTAGTAATCATTAAAATGTTTTCGACAGTGATGCTATTAACTGGACCAACTTGGCATTTTGAATTAATTTAATAAAGGATTAGATACCCGGTATTTAATTAGTCGGGGTGTCACAGGTGGTATCAGAGCATCAGGTTCTAGTGTCCTTTAGGATCTGACGGCTTATTATGTTTCCGCTAATTTTCTTTGATATAGAGCCCTATATTTTAGGACTGTTGTACTCTTTTTGTGTATGCTTCGTTCTTCAGCTATCTTAAGTTTATAAACAATGAACTTATAAACTTTGTTCTTATTTCAGATGCCTCCACGACGTGCACGACGAGTTCCCAGGGATGCAACGCCCGAACCCCAGCCCACTCCAGTTCAGGGCATGATGAACGCCACTGAGGTTGCAGCTATAGTAGCCCAAGCGGTAAATGCCGCAATAGCCGTTGTTCAGCAGGCACCACCTCAGGCGCCGGTTGCCACGCCAGTACAGGCAAATGCATTCCCGTCTGCTTGGGAACGTGTACGTGACGCTTTTCAGAAAGCGCATCCGCCAGAGTTTGCAGGTAGCTCAGATGTGGTAGTCTCGAGCCAGTGGAGGAAGGATATGCAGAGGCACTTAAGGATGTATGAGTGCACGGACGTCCATAAGCAGGTGCTAGCTACTTTCAAGCTAGTTGGATCTGCGCTACAGTGGTGGGAGTCTATTACCGCCATGGAGGAGAGGGATACTCTCACTATTCAGGACTTTTGGGTGCGGTTTGACCGCAAGTACTTTCCGTTGGCTGTTCACACGGAAATGAGGAGGAAATTGATGAGTCTGAAGCAGGAAGGTAAGACTGTGGCCGAGTATGAGGCCGAGTTCACGAATCTGTTGAATATCGTTCCAGATGAGATACCAACAGAGAAGAAGAAGATTGAGAAGTTCACCGACGGGTTGACTTGGAGGATCCGTCAGCATCTGTTAGGGAACCTTTCGTTGGCCACGTATTCTGATGTGGTTAACGCTGCTTTGATACACTGCCAGGACCACCGCTTTCATATGGCTGAGGGCAAGAGGTCGGGAGAGTCTAGCCATCAGGGCAGGACTGGAGGACATGTTGCCGGTGGGGCACAATCTATTCAGGGACAGAGACAGGGTGAGCAGGGTTCTCAGCAGGGGGATCAGAAGAGGTTCCGATCAGGGAACTACAGGCAGGGACAGGGAGGTTTCCGTCAGGGCCATCAGGGTCCAAACGGCCATCCGGGCCAACAGGGGCAGAATGGGCTGCAGTTTCACCAGGGCCAGCAGGGCCAAGGGAGGAACGGTAACGGCCACCAGGGCCAGGGATAGCAAGGGCAGAGAGGAGGGAACTTCCCAGGGAAGTGTTTTGTTTGTGGCAAGACTGGCCATAAGCGACAGGATTGTCCTGAAAGGGGCAGGGCCCTACAGCAGCAGCAGCAGGGTACTCGCCAGGAGCCACAGAGGCCTATGTTTCCCGCCGCTCTCCCCGCACCTCCACAGATGGCAACATTGCCACCCATTGAAGCAGTCCCAGCTCAGCAGGGGCAGCTACAGTATGGACGTGTCTACAACGTCCACCAGGCTGCAGTTCCACAGGCACCGCCCGCGATTGAGGGTACGTTTCCTATCCATGGCACTATGGGTCGGGTATTGTTTGATACGGGGGCTACACATTGTTTTATAGCGACACACTTCGCGAAAGCTTTAGGATTGCTAGCTACGGCAGAGAGCACAGTGACGTGTGTCGACTCACCATTGGGGAGCCGGTCACTTATTTTCTTTATATGCCGGGGAGTGGGGGTAGAGATTGGTGGTTTGGTATTACCTGCAGACATGTTGGTGTTAGATATGCATGTTCACGATGTGATTATCGGTATGGATTGGCTCGTAGCTTATAGGGCCATGATTGATTGCTTCAGTGGGAGCATTGTTTTTGCCATTCCGGGGCAAAAGATGTTTATAGTGGCGATGCCTCGCCCAGAGGGAGGATCGATCGCTCATCTGTATTACATTGAGGAGGATACCTCTAAGGAGGTAGTGATTCCTTTAGATTCTATCCCAGTAGTCAGGGAGTATTCAGATATGTTTCAGGAGATACCAGGCTTACCCCCCAGTCGAGAGATAGACTTTGTTATAGATTTGCTACCGGGTACGAGACCTATAGCACGCGCACCGTACCGTATGGCTCCATCTGAGATGAGGGAGTTACGGGATCAGATAGAGCAGCTGTTAGGTCAGGGCTTTATTCGTAGGAGTACCTCACCTTGGGGCGCTCCAGTTCTGTTTGTGAAGAAGAGGGACGGTTCACTGAGATTGTGTGTGGACTACCGAGAGTTGAATAAAGTCACGATACGGAATAAGTATCCGTTACCTCGAATCGATGACTTATTCGACCAGTTGAGAGGAGCTTCTTTCTTCTCGAAGATTGATTTGAGATCGGGATACCATCAGTTGCGTATCAGGGAGGAGGATGTCTCGAAGACTGCGTTCTTGTCGAGATATGGTTCTTACGAGTTTCGGGTTATGTCTTTCGATTTGACCAACGCTCCAGCTGTGTTTATGGACTTGATGAACAGAGTGTTCAGGGATTTCCTAGATCAGTTTGTCATTGTCTTCATTGATGACATTCTGGTTTACTCCCAGACAGAGGAGGAGCACGCCGAGCATTTGAGGCAGGTTTTGCAGACACTTCGTCAGAACGAGTTGTATGCAAAATATGAGAAGTGCGGGTTTTGGCTGAAGGAAGTCCAGTTTTTGGGACATATCATTTCCGACCGGGGAATATCTGTTGATCCGGGGAAAGTATCAGCGGTGAGGGAGTGGGGATAGCCCACGACACCGACTGAAATTCGTAGTTTCTTGGGCCTAGCAGGATACTACAGGAGGTTCATTCGCGGATTTTCGAAGATAGCGGGTCCTTTGACACATCTGACTCGTAAGGGTGTGCCATTCATCTGGAGTGATGCCTGTCAGTTGGCATTTGATGAGTTAAAGGACAAATTGACCTCAGCACCTGTGTTAGCATTGCCGAGACTGGGAGTTGAGTATTTGGTTTACACCGACGCGTCTTTGCAAGGGCTTGGAAGTGTATTGCAGCAGGAGAGACAGGCCATAGCTTATGCTTCCCGTAAGCTTAAGCCTCATGAGAAGAATTACCCCACTCATGATTTGGAGTTGGCAGCTGTGGTATTTGCCCTACGGATTTGGAGGCATTATCTTTTGGGGGAGAAGTTCCAACTGTTCACGAACCACAAGTCCCTACAGTACCTGTTCACGCAGAAGGAATTGAATATGCGGCAGCGTAGGTGGCTTGAGTTTGTGAAGGACTACCAGTTCGACATCCAGTATCACCCGGGAAAGGCTAACGTGGTAGCAGACGCGTTGAGCCGTAGGCCAGCAGATGAGGTGGCAGAGGTGTGGAAGGCTAAGTGGAAGGAATTGGGACACCAGGATGCAGTGGCCCGATCTTTCATGTCTGTGATGACCGTTACACCGTAGATTGTCACGAAGGTAGTACGGGCACAGGCTAATGACTCGTTCTGTCAGGAGCAGATAGTTCGATTACTAGCAGAGGGAGCCGAGTCCTATACCGTTAGCTCATACGGGGGATTACGCTTCAATGGGATATTGGTAGTTTCGGAAGGGGATGAATTGCGACACGATGTGATGGCAGAGTCGCACGGCTCACGGTTCGCGGTACATCCCGGAGGGGACAAGATGTACCAAGACATGAGACGACAGTATTGGTGGAGCGGTATGAAGAGAGATATCGCTGAGTTTGTTTCGAAATGCGCCACTTATCAGCTTGTAAAAGTGGATCATCAGAGACCGGCAGGACTGCTACAGCCATTGGAGGTCCCAGTGTGGATGTGGGAGAGCATATCCATGGACTTTATCACGGGGTTGCCTACGTCGCAGAGGGGTCACGACTCCGTTTGGGTAATTGTGGACAGGTTGTCCAAGGTCGCTCACTTTTTACCCGTAAGGACTGACTACACTACGGGACAGTTCGCCCAGCTCTTCATTTAAGAGATTGTGAGACTTCACGGTGTGCCCCTAAATATCGTGTCCGACAGAGATAAGATATTTGTTTCGAGGTTTTGGGAGAGTTTCCAGGAGGCCATGGGCACGGAATTCCGGTTGAGTACGGCTTATCATCCATAGACTGATGGGCAGACCGAGCGCACAAATCAGATGTTGGAGGACATGCTACGTATGTGCATTATTGACTTCGGGGGTGGACGGGAGCAGTATCTTCCACTGGTGGAGTTTGCTTACAACAACTCCTATCAGTTCACTATTGGTATGGCTCCGTTTGAGGCATTGTACGGTAGGCCTTGTCGTTCCCCAACATGTTGGTTAGAGGTGGGGGACAACAAACTTCTTGGGCCGGAAGTGATTCAGGATACTTCGGCAAGGATTGAGTTGATTCGGAGTCGCATTCGGGTAGCTCAAGACAGGCAGAAGAGTTATGCTGATGCAAAGAGATTTTTTCAGGGAGTTCCAAGTGGGGGACCAGGTTTTGCTCAGAGTGTCTCCTATGAAGGGGATTATGCGTTTCGGGAAGAAGGGGAAGTTGGCACCAAGGTATGTGGGGCCGTTTCCTATTATTGAGCGGATCGGACCGGTTGCGTATAGACTTGGGTTACCGGAGCATTTGCACCGGATTCACGATGTGTTCCATATTTCCTCGCTGAGGAAATACCTTAGAGATAATTTGGCCCATTCCCACATTGCTGTGGAGGACATCGATCTCCAGCCGGATAGCTCCTACGAGGAGGGGCCGATTGCTATTTTGGACCGAAGCGAGAGGAAACTGCGGTCAAAGATAGTCCCGTTAGTGCGTGTTCAGTGGCGACATCACAATGCCGAGGAGTCCACATGGGAGCGTGAGGATGAGATGCGCGAACGTTATCCAGAGTTTTTTTTAGTAGGTACTTTCTAGTTTCGAATTTCGGGACGAAATTCAGTTATTAGGGGGGAAGTATGTAATTCCCCGTACTTTTGGCTATATTTATTTTTGGGATTAATTAATTAAATGCGTATTAATTGGAAATTAATCCGGGTTAAAAATACTAACGAGATGCGAGTTGGTATTTGATCATGTGCATACATGTTCTATATGAATATTGAATTATGAAAAATTTGTAGTGAGATTGATATACGGCATTTTAGGAATTTTGTTGAGACGCGTGTGACCGCCGCATCATGGTGTATTATTTTAATTATAAAAGTGAATTTAAATTCTATAAACCGTATGGTCGTTTTGAGTGCGCCAACGCGTCCGGAAGGGTCGAGATAGTCAGAAAACACTAGCCGGGTGTTTAGTTTGGGTCCCGGGGTATTTTTAGGCCATACCGGCAACATAAAGGGCATTTTAGTAATTTTGTATTTTTGGAGAATTAAAAGTGACGAAAATTGGGAGTTTTAATCTGATTGGGAATTGACCCACTAAGCCACTAACCAACCCATATTAACCCAACAAGCTACGTAGGTTATTAGAATTAGGTTTTCTAATACCTTCCCAAAGCAAACCCTAGCCACCATAGCCACCATTGGAGAAGAAGCTTGGGGAAAGAGAGTGAAAGGAAATTCTGCAGAAAAGCTCCATCAAACCAACATCTAAATCAGAGATAAACTCGAGGCAAGTGACTTAATTCCATTTAATTTCAGAGAATGTTCTTTCCATGTTAGATAATTCCAATTTTATGTTTGTTCTTGGTGAAATATGAAAACCCATGTAGTTTGGAACTTAGAACTTGAAAATCTTGAGGAGAATTGCATGTAGAATGATAGGTAGATGATTATTCTCATGATATTTGTGATTGGAAGAAATTAAAATGGATTTTTATTGGGTTAATTCATGATTTAAAATGTTAGGGTTTGTGTTCTTGAAAAGAATTGGGGAAAAGTGTAGAATCTTGTGATCTAATGATGTTTAGGATGTATTAATTCCTTAAAAGGTGTTAGTATATGACCTTAGTATGTTTTAGGATGATTGGAGACCTTAAAACATAGTTGGGACGAAGTTTAGAGGAGATTTGAGGAGTAGAAATTGGGTGAAAACGATTTTGGAATTTCTGGGCTCGCAACTGGTAGCTCGTTAGAAACCAAACCAGGTCGTTCGAACGAGCTCGTTCGAATGAGCTTCTAACGAGTTGACCAGTCGCTTCTAACGAGGGGCAGTTTCGTTCGATAATCTCGTTCGAACGAGATATCGTTAGAAGGTACAGTTCGTTCGAACGAACTGGATCTCGTTCGAACAGTCTCGTTCGAACGAGACTTCTAACGAGTTGACAGTGGAATCTCGTTCGAACAACCTCGTTCGAACGAGACTTCTAACGAGTTGACAGTTTAGGCCTTTTTGGCCTGTTTTAATTTTTGGAGTCCCGTAAACTTGTTCGAGGATATAGATAGCCTTCCTTTGATGATGTATGGATAGATTTGGGACTTTTGGGTTATTATGAGGAGTAAATTATATACGAGTGATTTTAATCAATGAACCGTTTGGGTTGAGACGTGAGTGTCTACTACGACGTGAGAATAGATTATAGCGCGTATGATTATAAATCGGAATCGTATAAAGTGTGAAAATTATATATTGGTACTAGAATGAGAATAGTGCTACAATTAAACTACGGGATTACTAAGACGTGTGTTTACTTAGTATTGGTATATGAATTGTGTGTATGACATACCTACCATACTTGCTATCACGGGAGGTTTGCGTTCGCTTAGGGCCCTCTAATCCTTGTGTTTCCCGGATTTAGACTGGTTACCTTGATGAGCATAGGTCATAGAAAGACTTATTGGGATATTAATAAGTCCGCTGATCGTGGGAGCGTAGGTATGTGCGTGACCCATGTGATGTGACTGTGTTCGCCTCCATTATTTGTGATGTTGTTATCTGTGAACTATTCCTGAGAGATTCGAAATATGTAATCCTTATGTACGTGATGTGCCGGGATGGATAGCAGAGTATGTGTGCACCACAGCTTAGTTCTCGGGGTGCTTGTATTGTATATTTATGTTGTGATTAATATACACTTAATTAATGGGAACCTTCATGTTAATGTTGTGAATATAATTACGGTATTGCTTCGAGAAACATAACGAGTTAGCTGATAGTGAAATATATTGCATATTGAGCATCTGAGTTTACGTTAAACCCCTACTTAATTACGAGCGTTATAATGTTAATAGAACCGAGTAATATGGGTAGGACCTATGATAGTCTAGCTAGATATGATGTCACTTAGCTAGTGGTTTGGGTCGTTGTAGATGGGTACTTACGTTAGGAGTGCACAGTTAGACGAGAGGTAAGAATATCATGTGAGTGCACGTCCTAACATGTACTTTGCATTTAATGTTTTAAATGTTTTTAAATCACTTGCAGGTTTTTAAAATATAACTCCACATTCGGGCTCTGACCCGTTTGCTTTCAAATCTATTTTCTTTGTAAAACCATTTTAGGTGCCCAGCCACAAGGACACCATGCATAGGATACTCATTCTGGTGACGAGCTGTAGCTGTTTGTGGAAGCTACAGGGATTTTCTTGTAGACGCCTCTATCACTTGGATTCCAGATTCATTATCTATCAGTTGTAGGGCATGTTGCCCATTTCTATTAGAGTTACATTTCCATTACAGTTTTCAGACTTTGGCATGTATTGTTTTAGTATTCGGTTTACTTATTTCAGTTGTGGGATTGTAGTGAGGAGTTTTTCCTCCAGACTTTATTTACTTTATGTGATGGTTATTCTATTTACTTAATTATGGTGAATGGTGTTATTATTCTTTATTACACTTGTTGCATGTTAATCAGACTTAAATTAAAACTTGGCACTTACTTTTTAAATACTAGGTGGTTAGTAATCATTAAAATGTTTTCGATAGTGATGCTATTAACTGGACCAACTTGGCATTTTGAATTAATTTAATAAAGGAGTAGCTACCCGGTATTTAATTAGTCGGGGTGTCACACTGTATATGGCCATATATAGCAGCTATATATGGCCATATATAGCAGTTATATAGGCTCATATATAGCTGCTATATATGGCCATATATAGTTGCTATATAGATTGAAAACAAGACGAAGAGGGCGAAACCAGGAAATAGCCCCCGTAGGGTCCCGTGAGAGGCACCGACACCTTTCCCGAGACCAATGTAACACGTAGGAACTGACTACCCGATAATGGGACTCCCGATTTGAGATTACGACGATAATTCGAAAATATGAGGGCTTAAGCTTGAAAACAAGGCGTTGGTGGGTGAAAACTCAAAATAGCCCCCAAACGGCCCCGTAGGTGGCACCAACACCTCCCACGGGACCAATGTGACTCATAGGAACTGACCGCGTAGCCACGAGACTCCCGATTTGAGAATACGACGATAATTTACATAGTTCTAGACATAGGCATAAAAATATGGTGTTAGAGGGTGAAAACCCAAAACAGCCCCCGAACGACCCCGTGGGAGGCACCAACACCTCCCACGGGACCAATGTAACTCGTGAGAACTGACCGTTTAGCCACGGGACTCCCGGTTTGAGAATACGACGATAATTTGCATATTTCTAGACTTAGGCTTAAAAATATGGCATTAGCGGGGGAAACCCCGAAACATCCCCCTAACGGCCCCGTGGGAGGCACCAACACCTCCCACGGGACCAATGTAACTCGTAGGAACTGACCACGTAGCCGCGGGACTCCCGATTTGAGAATACGACGAAAATTTGCATATTTCTACACTTAGACTTAAAAACATGACGTTAGAGGGTGAAAACTCAAAACAACCCTCTAACGGCCCTGTGGGTGGCACCAACACCTCCCACGGGACCAATGTAACTCGTACGAACTGACCCCGCAGCCGCGGGACTCTCGATTTGAGAATATGATGATAATTTGCATATTTGTAGACTTAGGCTTAAAAACATGACGTTAGAGGATGAGAACTAGAAACATCCCCCGAACGTTCCCGTGGGTGGAACCAACACCTCCCACGGGACCAATGTAACTCGTAGGAACTGACCCCGCAGCCGCGGGACTCCCGGTTTGAGAATACGACGGTAATGTGCATATTTTTAGACTTAAGCAAAACATGGCGTTAGAGAGTGAAAACTCGAAATAGCCCCCGAACGGCCCCGTGGGTGGCACCAACACCTCCCACGGCACCAACGTAACTCGTAGAAACTGACCCCGCAGCCGCGGGTCTCCCGGTTTGAGAATACGACGGTAATTTGCGTATTTCTAGACTTAGGCTTAAAAACATGGCGTTAGAAGGTGAAAACTCGAAACAGCCCCAGAATGGCCCCGTGGGTGGCACCAACACCTCCCACGGGATCAACATAACTCGTAGGAACTGAGCCCGCAGCCGCGGGTCTCCCGATTTGAGAATATGATGGTAATTTGCATATTTCTAGACTTAGGCTTAAAAACATGGCATTAGAAGGTGAAAAATCGAAACAACCACAGAACGGCCCCGTGGGTGGCACCAACACCCCCCACGGGACCAACGTAACTCGTAGGAACTGATCCCGCAGCAGCGGGACTCCCGATTTGAGAATACGACGGTAATTTGCATATTTATAGACTTAGGATTAAAAACATGGCGTTAGAGGGTGAGAACTCAAAACAGCCCCCGAACGGCCCTGTGGGTGGCACCAACACCTCCCACGGGACCAATGTAACTCGTAGGAACTGACCCCGCAGCCGCGGGACTCCCGGTTTTAGAATACGACGGTAATTTGCATATTTCTAGACTTAGGCTTAAAAACATGGCGTTAGAGGGTGAAAACTCGAAACAGCCCCCGAACGGCCCCGTGGGAGGCACCAACACCTCCCACGGGACCAATGTAACTCGTAGGAACTCATCTCGCAGCCGAGGGACTCCCGGTTTGAGAATACGACTATAATTTGTATATTTGTAGACTTAGGCTTAAAAACATGGCGTTAGAGGGTGAGAACTCGAAACAGCCCCCGAACGTCCCCGTGGGTGGCACCAACATCTCCCACGGGACCAACGTAACTCGAAGGAACTGACCCCGCAGCCGCGGGTCTCCCGGTTGAGAGTACTAGGGTAATTTGTGTATTTCTAGACTTAGGCTTAAAAACATGACGTTAGAGGGTGAAAACTCAAAACAGCCCCCGAACGGTCCCGTGGGTGGCACCAACACCTCCCACGGGACCAATGTAACTCGTAGGAACTGACCCCGCAGCCGCGGGTCTCCTGGTTTGAGAATACGACGGTAATTTGCGTATTTCTAGACTTAGGCTTAAAAACATGGCGTTAGAAGGTGAAAATTCGAAATAACCCCGGAACGGCCCCGTGGGTGGCACCAACACCTTCCACGGGACCAACGTAACTCATAGGAACTGACCCCACAGCAACGGGTCTCCCAATTTGAGAGTACTACGGTAATTTACATATTTCTTGACTTAGGCTTAAAAACATGGCGTTAGAAGGTAAAAACTCGAAACAGCCCCCGAACGGCCCGTGGGTGGCACCAACACCTCCCACGGGACCAACGTAACTCATAGGAACTGACCCCGCAACCGCGGGTCTCCCGGTTTGAGAATACGACTATAATTTGCGTATTTCTAGACTTAAGTAAAACATGGCGTTAAAAGGTGAAAACTCGAATCAGCCCCCGAACGGCCCCATGGGTTGCACCAACACCTCCCACGGCACCAACGTAACTCGTAGGAACTGACCCCGCAGCCGCGGGTCTCCTGATTTGAGAATACGACGATAATTTGCGTATTTCTAGACTTAGGCTTAAAAACATGGCGTTAGAAGGTGAAAACTCTAAACAGCCCCAGAACGGCCCCGTGGGTGGTACCAACACCTCCCACTGGACCAACATAACTCGTAGGAACTGAGCCCGCAGCCGCGGGTCTCCCGATTTGAGAATACGATGGTGATTTGGGTATTTCTAAACTTAGGTTTAAAAACATGACGTTAGAAGGTGAAAACTCGAAATAGGCCCAGAACGGCCCCGTGGGTGGCACCAACACCTCTCACGGGGCCAATGTAACTCGTAGGAACTGACCCCATAGCCGCGGGTCTCCCGATATGAGAATACGACGGTAATTTATGTATTTCTAGACTTAGGCTTAAAAACATGGCGTTAGAAGGTGAAAACTCGAAACAACCCCAGAACGGTCCCGTGGGTGGCACCAACACCTTCCACGGGACCAACGTAACTCGTAGGAACTGACCCCGCAGCCGCGAGACTCCCGGTTTGAGAATACGATGGTAATTTGCATATTTATAGACTTAGGGTTAAAAACATGGCGTTAGAGGGTGAGAACTCGAAATAGCCCCCGAACGGCCCCGTGGGTGGCACCAACACCTCCCACAGGACCAATATAACTCGTAGGAACTGACCCCGCAGCCGCGGGACTCCCGGTTTTAAAATATGAGGGTAATTTGCATATTTCTAGACTTAGGCTTAAAAACATGGCGTTAGAGGGTGAAAACTCAAAACAACCCCCGAACGGCCACGTGAGTGGCAGCAACACCTCCCACGGGACCAATGTAACTCGTAGGAACTGACCCTGCAGCCGCGGGACTCTCGGTTTGAGAATACGATGATAATTTGCATATTTGTAGACTTAGGCTTAAAAACATGGCGTTAGAGGGTGAGAACTCGAAACAGCCCCCGAACGTCCCCGTGGGTGGCACCAACACCTCCCACGGGACCAATGTAACTCGTAGGAACTGACCCCGCAGCCGCGAGACTCTCGGTTTGAGAATACGACGGTGATTTGCATATTTTTACTTGGTTACTGATAATTTTAACTCATATATGCAATTTTTCTGCTTGATTAATTTTTTTGTAAAACTACTTGGTTACTGATATTTTTTTTTATGTATCCTATCATTTGTAGGATTTTTGCACGCGGAACAAACGAAGGAGGCAATGGTCTACAGCATGAAGATTGTTTATAGGTTGTGGACAATCAGGATTTTGTCAGCCATGCGGGCTTTTATTGTTTAGTTTTATGGCCGTGCAGGCTTTTATAATTTGATTGTTGAATTTTATGGCCGTGCAGGCTTTATAATAAGTAGGTTTTACATTTACAGGTTTTGGAATGTCAAGAAAATAGAGGAAACTCTGCCCAATTTTTTTTTGGCCTGTGAATTATTAAGACCTGTAATATTTATAAGTTTGTATATATATTTGTTTATTAACAGCGTTCTCGATTCGCAATTTGTTTTTTTTTTATTGTTTTGCCAATAATAAATATTTGTAACACCTCGTACGCGTCAAACGTTACACGTAGCAACTGATGGTGCACTCACAGGACCCTCAGTTTTAGGATTGGACCAAAAAAATACATTTTTTTTAAATTATAGTTAAATATGGTCATGCACTTTGTCCATGACCATTTTTATTTTTTCGTCACGCATAAAAATGGTCGCGGCCAAAGTCCGCGACCATTTTTTTCGTCACGGTTGTGGGTCACGGACTTGGGCCGCGACCATTTTTTTTGTCACGGTTGTGGGTCGCGGCCAAATTCCGTGACCAATTTGTTACGGTTGTGCGTCACGAATTAGGACCGCGACCAATTTTTTTTATATTTTTTGTCACGGTAATGAGTTGCGGACTTCGGCCGCGACCAATTTGTCACGGTTGTGGGTCACGGATAAGGGCCGCGATCATTTTTTTTATTTTTATTTGTCACGGTTGTGGGTCACGGATGAGGGCCGTGACCCCTCTGGGCCGTAACCATTTTTTGGTCACGACCCAAGTCCGCGACCCACAGCTTTGGTCAGGGATTTTGGCCGTGACCAATCGCCAGTTTTGGTGTAGTGATCTTCTCATCTCATTCTTGGTTGTGCTGAGTTTAAAGTTTGTTTAAACTGTTTTATAAACCTGTTAATCAAATCTTGAATAGATCTCGTACATACTTCTATAAAACACATCTTGTGTTCAAAATAGTTTTGGTTTTTAAGAAAAGAGTTTCTTCAAAAAACTGTTCGTAGTTACTTAAATAGTTTAATTTTATTAAACGGCTTTAGTAACAGATTTTCAAAGAATTGTTAGACCTTCTAGGAAATTCTACTTGGACGGTCAATGCAGATAGTAATGTCGCGTAGTGCTAATTTGGAGGTAAACGTTTCCTTGGGTGGGGAGATGCAAGAATCGAGGAATTTATATAGTAAGATTGGTAGAAATGGTGTTATAGAAGCACCACAAGTGGAAGACCCAACGGGGGACCCATTAAAATGATTGGTATAGCTGAAATATTACCGAGCGATGGTGATTTCAGTAAGAGATGGGGAAAATTAGTAGCGTGTTCCTTAGGTCCATCAAGCTAAGGGAACAATGGAGGTAGTCATCAGAGTCGAGACTATCAACGTTCGAGAGAAGGACCACCTTAACATGGTCAGTGTGACCGAAGATAAGTGGAGTATGTGTAGAGGTATTTTATGGGGAGTAAAACCCGTGCGTTATAAATGTTTCCCGAATCAAGTGTAGGGATAAAGGAATTGTGCCTGGCAAGGGCAACATTTATTGAAATATTCGGTTTGGTACGGACAGGCGCGTTAAGTTCAGGAACCATTTGAACATCCAGGACGATTGTCAGGATAGAAGTATGAGTTATATCCTCAGGTGATGTTGCATGTTGCTTGTGGCATGAACGAGTTGTTACAATGGTTATTATTGTTATTTCTGCTTGAAAGTCGAGTTTAGTGAGTATCAGCAATTTTAATTATTTATGTGAATATTTTCCCTGATAGTGTGGGGTTACCTTTATTGTCATCTGCGGAGGATGAATGGGTATATTGATAGCGGTATATACTTTATTGAAATTACTCGTTTTAGTGTTGTTTTATACAAGTATGATATTATCCTAATTGTGGTCTTATATATGATTGTACCGATAGTGTGCTGGTATTGTAAGCTTATCGGGGTTACTACATTGGGGTAGAATGTTTCGTTCTTGCGAGGCCCCATCTGTGAGAGGGCCGGGCTCGTAATTGTACTTTTGTATATATGTATATATATATATTGTTGTGATTTCAAAAAGGTATAATGGTCTCAGATATTTAATCCCAGTATGCATAGGGATTTAATTAATATGATTCGTATGTAATTGGTTTACTAGTCAGCGAAAAGGTTTAGCTGGTTATCATAATTGACGCTCAGGATGTCGTAATAAGTAGAGTGCATTATTTTATCGCCCTTTAGAGATTTGGGAGTTTATACTCATAGTTGTGTGTCTGGGGACGGGATTTTGAGAGCCCCGATTATATTTGCATGGTGTATATGGAATGTGATTTCCATCAATGTCAAGAGAAAGTGTCTTTCGGAAAGAGTTCCTTGTTTAAGTGTAATTGAGGAAGGAGATGTAACTTTATTGTTAAGAGACGGGAATATAGGGGTACATGATATGGACTGAGGGCTTAACGGATCCCGATGACCGACAATGTTAGGTAGTAGTGTATCGGGGGGTTCCTTGTTTAGATTTCGCTTTGCGAGAGATCCCACGCATGAAACTTAGCGTAAGGTTGGTAGTAGGGAGATGTTTGACCATTCGTCCATAAATTGGATACCTCGATCGTTATGGGAGTAAGTAGTTGTAACGGGAAGTTAACAAGGTATATTACGATGTAAGGCCAGTAGAGCCAGTTGTTAGTGAGTTACGATGTATATACTGATAATGTTGGTTGTGTTACGATGGGTTGAAGGATGCATTGAGGTTAAGGATGATTTAGGATTTATAGTCCGTGGTGATTGAGAACGCCTAAGTGGTATAGCCACGTTGCAAATGCAGGAGCAATAAAGAGTTTGGAATATGTATGAAGCGTATATGATGTGTAACACCGTATGCATGGGTTATAAGGGGTGTAGATATCTTGGTTGACTAAAGTAGTATCGTCAGAAGAAGGGATATAGATGGGTGAAATTATTACTTATGGGATTTAGTGTCGTAAAAGAAGGTGTTAATGAGTATACTCGTGTGTAATCAGTGTAGCACATCCGAATTTGGTAAAAAGGTAGTGTAAAGCCATTTAATAAGGGGATATCTCTTGAGAAGGAAAATATTTAATTATTATGGGAAATTTGGAGTAGAGTTCTGACCAATCGAATGTTGAGGGTGACTCAAGAGTAAATAGAATGAGGATGTCAATGAGGTATAAAGGGTCCAGATGTGCACAACGTGGTGAAAAGTGCAAGGGTCGAAACTTTTGGTATACGCCGAGAAAAGAAGAAAATCATTAAGTAATCACTTAACGGGAAGAATTATACGTGAAAGTTGACATTGAAGGGGGTGTAGTAAGTAGTAGAACGGTTGGGATTAGATGATCAACCAGATAATTTTGTATCAAGCCGACGATTTCAGGGAGGGAAGAGTCAAGTTGGAAAATTTCCTTCAGGGATTGCCAACTTATAGATGATAACGAGTTCCTTCGAATATGTGGAACAGGTTGTCCAGAAGGAGAGAAATGGTTATATTGGGTGATTTACACTATTAAATAGTGAACACGCCAGTACGTGGTCCTACGTAGTATTATTCACAACCAATAGGAGATCCCAGAAATCCACCTTCAAGGTGGGGTAGCAAGAAGTAGTGGAAATAACGCTTCGTTCTGAGGGTTGTATCACCTATAGCCCGAGGTGTAGGCGTAAGGTGATTGACGACTGGTGGATTGTATAAAAGAAATTTTGGATTCATTGCGATCTTTTCAATTCCAAATCGGGTATAACTTGTAAGTGAGGTACATTGTGGTAATGGGGAGAAGACATTACCTAATCGTAGAATTGGGTGAAAGCACCCGTATCTATTTATAGTGGACAAGGTGCTTACAAATGTTTTGTGTAACACCAACCGGCTGAAGTGGCTTTCCCTTGTGTAAAAGTCACAACGCTGGGAAAAGAGATTCAAAGAATGGAAAAGAGTAGTCAAATGTGTAATTGATTTCTTACAGGATGGGAGTTTGGTGTGTTGCTAAAAGCGGGAGTTAATGCGTAGTGAGGTGCGGACGCACAATAGTATTGAGATAATGCGGCCAATGATGTATAGGCTATTTTTATTCGAATGTTGTTTGGTAAGAGCACAACGTGACGTGCATTTATTGAAGTGTAGTCTGATAAAATATCAAAACTATTAAACAAGCTTGTTGTGAAATGAGGGCTTTAGTGATTGGACCTTATATATCTTGTTTTGAGTACTGGAAGATACCTAATTTTCTAGGTATGCCTTACTTTTCCGAATTTCGGGACGAAATTCCGTTATTAGGGGGGAAGTATGTAATACCCCATATTTTTATGACTTTTAATTATGAGGTTAATTAAATGGAATTGCTTTAAATTATGAGATTTCTTAAAAATTAATTTGGGATAATTAATTGGAAAATTAACTCGAATTTAAATGCTAGCGAGACGAGAGTTAGTATTTGGTTATTATTATTATGTTGAATATTACTGAGTGATTATGGTAATATGTGATCATTGAATTTATTAAAATTGTCGTGAGTTGAAAATACGGCAGTTTCGGTAATTTAGTTGGGACGCGCGTGTCAGTCGTGTCAGGACCCAATTTAATGGATTTAAAAGTATTTTATTTTTATGTCATCCGTATGAGCTTTTTGAGTGCGCCAACGTGTCCGAAAGGGTCGAGATAGTCAGAAAACACTAACCGGGGGTTTTATTTAGGTCCGGGGCATTTTTAGGCCAAACCGGCAACCCGGAAGGGTATTTCGGTCATTTTAAAAATTAAGGAATTAAGAGTAACGAATTTTAGAGTTTATTTTTATATTATTAGAAAGTCCTTTAGGGCCATTATCAGTAAAAAAAACAAGATAGTGGGCTACGGGAGTTAGAGGGAAGTTGTCAAAGGGTTTTCAAACCAAAACCACCCCCCACCACCTCCATTTTCGTCGGAATTGTGACCACAAAGAAGAGAGGACCAGCCCTTGAACAATAACAACAGATTAGAATATCAGATTTACAGGCAAGTGATTTATCTTGCAAAGATTCAAAGCATATACTTTACATGTTTTTATAGAATTGAATATTTCTCATAAATAATGAAAATTGAATGGATTTGAATGGTTTAAAATCATAATCTGGGTAGGACTTGCATGTAGGTTTATGTTGGAGATGATAACAACTACGAATTTAAGATTTATGGGTAAAGAATTTCAAAATTTGATTGGATTATGGGATGTTCTTGAAGAAATAGGAAAACTAGGTTTTTATATGAAAATTGGGTAAATTGATCCAAGTAATTGATGTTATAGGTCGATTTGATGAATCTAAATCATGGGGAATGATGTAACTATGTTAGTAGGATAATTACTATATTTAATTATGAGCTTTGGATGTTGGGATGATGATTAAGAAGTGTAAAAAGATGCAAACCCGTAACTGTTAAGAATTTCTGCTCTGATACCTGTTTGATCGATCGATCGACTCAAGAATGTCGATCGATCGAACCATCGATCGATCGACCCCTTTTCTTTGATCGATCGACCCATGCTGATTTTTGGCAATTGTTTCTATTTAAGGTTTAAGGATTATTCAAAATCCAATGTTGATTATTAGGGTGAGTAATATAATCTTGTGGGACTTAGATAAAGTAAGTAGGGCCTTAGTTATTATCGGAGAATACTATAACTTATTGGATTGAATGACGTTTCTTACGAGGGTCTACCGAGTGGGGTACGATTAGAAATCATTCGAATTGAAACTATAACGGGAATTAATGATGATATAAGATTACGGGCAGCAACGGAGGGGTTTCAAGTACTGAGATGACATTAGAAACCAATAAGAGATCTAGTAACCTTTTGAGATGGGTTTAGTACTCAAATTGATACGACGAGAGAGTTAACAAACGAAAAATATATTATGTAATGTTCGGGGTATGCTTGCTATGTATGAGATTTACTAGATGAAATGTGTAAACATCTATATTGTTATATGATTACTTAGGTTGTGTGAATGCCTAGTGTATGGATTTTCTTATGTGTATGACATACCTACCATACTTGCTATCACGGGAGGTCAGTTTTATTATGGAAAAGGACCATCTTATCCTTGTGTGCATTCGGGGGGATTTAGACTGGTACCTTAAGGACATAGTACTGTGAATGACTTATTTGTGAGTTGATAAGTCAGCTGACCATGGGAGCGTAGGTATGTGCGTGACCCATGGGTATGTGAACTATGTTCGCCTCCAATATGTGTGATTTGTATTTAGACGGTTCCTGAGTGATTCGGAACACGTGATCCTTACGTACTTGATGTACATGGATTTGATAGAAGGGTATGCGAGCACCGCAGCTTAGCCTAGGGGTGCCATAGATGTATATATGTACTGAGAGTGATATACTTATGTACTTGTGACTGGTTCATTGTTGCTTAGTAGATGTGAATAACTAAGAGACTTGAATGGGTTAAGTATGAGAATTTAACTAATGCTTGAGATAAGTAATTTAATGAATGTGAACATTGGTTATAAATATGTCTTATTTGGGGGTTACGTGTAGGTACTCTATGTTAGAATGCGAAGGCAGGAGTGGTACAAACTAGTTTGATAGTGGCATAACTAGGATGGGTTAAAGGCATACGTTAGGCGTGCACAGTAGTTGAGAGGTAAGAAACTCACGTGAGAGTACGCAACTAATGTGTTTATAATATGTGATGTTTAATTGTAATTTAATTCACTTGCTAAACTTTTAAACTGTTTTCACATCGGGCTCTGACCCGTTTTCCTCCAAATCTATTTTTGTTTTGTAAAAACCTTTTAGGTGCCCAGCCACAGGGACGCTAAACATAGGAGTTCCTTTCTGATGACGTGATGTAACTGTCGTGAAAGTTACAGGATCTTGATAGTAGACGCTCTCATTTTATTCTTGATTCCTTCAGAGTCAATTGTATCAGTTAGGGCATGTTGCCCACTCTTACTTAGAGGTTGTAGTTGCAGACTTTCATTATTTCAGTTTTTGGTTTATTATTTATTCAGACTCTTGTATTGGGACATTATTTACTCTGGCATCTTTATTATCGGAGTGTTTACTCCAGACTTATTTGATTTCATCTCGTTGAGCATTTATATGAGATTGGTTATTCGATTGATGGTCTATTAAATAAATTCTTGTTTAAGTGTTTGCTTAATTAATAAAATTTGACATCTCTCTTTTTAAATATTAGGTGGCTAGTAATTGATTAAATGTTTTTCGACAGTGATGCTAAGACTGAACCAACTTGATATTCTGTATTAATTTAATAAAGGAGTAGCTACCCGGTATTTAATTAAACGGGGTGTCACAGGGACCCTCACTTGTTACTGCTTTATCGGGTCATAAGTACTATATCACTTTCATTAGTGATATCTCTAAATGTACGTGGGTATATTTTCTCAAACATAAATCTGAGGTGTTACCTTTATTTGTCCAATTCCTCCAAATGATTAAAACACAATTTAACACCATTGTTCGTAATATTCGGTTTGATAACGGGGGGAGTATGTTTCTGATGCTTTTCATTCACAACTTAACCAAAAGGGCATTTTACACCAACTCACTGACCCCTACACTCCGGAGAAAAATGATGTGGCGAAACGTAAGAACCGTCACTTAATGGGAATGGTTCAGTGCCTTTTACGGGGTATGCATGTTCCTAAATCTTATTGGCACTTTGCTCTTCTCACGTCTACATTCATTATTAATCGCACTCCAAGCAAAGTTTTAAATGTGAAAACAGCTCTTCACTCTATCTTTCCTACTTCCCACCTTTTCCCAATATTAACCCGGATTTTTGGGTGTGTGTGCTATATTCAAGATCGACGACCCTCACGGCACAAACTTGATGATAAGGACATTAAATGTATTTTTGTGGGCTATCCAACCATGTCTAAAGCTTATAAATGTTATGATATTCTCTATCGACGTATGTATACTCTCGTGATGTTACCTTCCATGAGGATACTCCTTTTTATGGTAGGTCGGCTACTCCTCCACCCCACCCCACCCCTACCTCCTCCTCTTGAGGAGGTTTCTATAGTGGCTCGTCATATCCCTTTATTAGAAGTCTTTCCCTCTCTTCCTGAGACACCTTCTTTGTAGGTCTATGCTCGTCGTCCTCAGCTGCTCCTGCCTCCTCCACCTATGGACTCAGGTACTGTTGATGATCCTTCTTTACCACCCCCACCCTTCCTATTTTTATGGTCCAGGCCCCCTCCCCCACCTATTTATGGTTTTCAGTCACGCTATCCCACTCGTGATCACCGCCTTCCTGCTCGTTATGTTAACTCTTGTAGCACTAACCATTCTATTCTCGAGCATCTTTCCTATATAGGTTTTTAAGGGTCTTATCGTGCTTTTTTGGGTTGTCTGGACTTTATTTCTATTCCCTAGTCTTTACAGGTGGCTCTCCAAAATCCTAAGTGGGTAGCGGTGGTGACTAAAATGACTAAAATGAGTTATTTGCAGAAAGCGGTGGTGACTAAAATGAGTAAACAAGTTTGTAAGGACATTGTCCGTCACATTTAATTATGTCGTATACCGCTACAAGTCGTCAAAGAATCGAGGATGATATCACCTACAAAGGACGGATCCAAATTTCAAGTACTCTTCAACATCCAAGCTCCAACGAGATAATTTTGGTAAAAATATGTTTTAAGTTCCATTTGCATTTTATATTTAAAGTATTGGGATTATTTTTAAAAGGTTTAATTTTTTAAAATATAAAATTTCTTTTGCATAAAAGAAGTTCTATTTAAAAAAAAAAAAGGGAATCAAAAGATTTTTTTTTGTTTGCCAAATGATTTCTTAAAAGTTTTTTTTTAAATAAAAAAATCAAGAACCCTTAGTGCCTTTTTTTATTGCCACGCGACTGTGGAATAAAAAAAAAGAAGGGCTTCTTTTGTTTGTTGAAGTTCTCGGCCAAATAAAAAAAAAATCAAAGATCATTGGTGCCTTGTTTTGTCACGCGACTGCCAAATAAAAGGGCAGGCCTTTTTTTGTGGTGGTTTCGGTTTAATAACAAAAAGGGGAAAGGAGTTTGAATTCAAGTGGGTGCCACCTTTGTTCAACCATTGGCATAATGATTGCCATGGGTATATAAAAAGAAAAGGATTTTTCTTTGTTCTACTTGTGTTTGGCAATTACACGCAATTTGAGTCCCGTTTAAACCAAGAGCCTAAAAATGCCACGCAACCTTCTTTTGTTTCAATCAGTGGCATAATGATTGGTAGTATGTTTCTTTAAAGTTTGTTTTTTTAAAAAGGGAAGTTGCGTACAGATTATTCATACAAGGCAAATCCTTTTCCTTAACCCCTTCTTAAAGCTTATCTTGGCATGTTTCTTTTTTAACACGCATCTTGCCAATGGCTAAAAAAAATCTGTAACGTACCATTGTTTATCTCCTTATATCAAAACTTCTCTATAAAAAATAGACATGCACGTACAGTTTTTGCGTGAGAAGAAAAATTTTGTTTTGACAGAACACTTTCTGAAAAGGAAAAATTTTCTTTGTGTTCAATAATTTTTAGTATGTCTTCTTCTCACTTTTAAGGGTTCAAAACTTTTGTCCATTTTAATTCATAATCCCAATAACTTTTTATGAATTGTTTTGTGTAATACCCCGTAATTTTATGCTATATTTAATTTGGGGATTTGTTTAATAAAAATCCGGAAATTAATTATATTATAATTATTAACGTGACTAGAGTTAGTAATTATGGAAAAATTGTTGAATATTACTAATGAGCATAGTAATATGTTATATTGGTTATATTGAATGTTATAAGTGAATCAAATGACTATTTCGGAAAATTAAGTCGGGACGTGCTCGTGTCACGTCGGGACTAATTATGTTAATTAAAAAGTGAATATTTTATAAGTTGTCCGTATGGTCGTTTTGAGTGCGCCAACGCGTCCGGAGGGGTCGAGATAGTCAGAAAAGTGTACCCAGGGGTTTAGTTTGGGTCTCGGGATGTTTTTAGGCTTAATTAGTGACCCGGGAGGGCGTTTTGGTCATTTTACAAATTAGGGTAATTAAACCCACGAATTTTAGCCATCCTTAGCAGCCATTTAAGTCAGCCTTTTAGGGTTAGATCATTCAGAACCCTAAGACGGCTAGTGGAGAAGAGAGGAGAGACCTTGCTAGGTGATTCAAGGCCAAAAACACCACCTTTTGCACCACCGTCACCACCAACGCATAGATCGCGAGGAGGAGAACGCAGCCACACCAATATCAGCAGGAAACCAGACCTCTGAAATCCCAGGCAAGTGTTTAACTTGCGTATTTTCGTTGGTGCAATAATCATGTTAGTGTAGGAATGATTAGGACTATAATTTATGGAAGAAAACCCCACTTTGTGATAGGAATTTGCATGTAGACAAGATTAAAATTATATTCTGGAAGTCTTATGTAATGTAGATGATAAACCCACGAATTTGTGATGTTATTGTAGAAGAAAATTCTGGAGAAAACTGATTAGAACAAAAGATTAAGAAAACTTAGGGTTCTTGATGATTAGATGAGATTTTAGGTTGTTTAATCATGTTTAATGATGGTTATATGCATGCTTAACGTTAGAAACATCTGGAAATATATTACCATGATTGTAGTATAAGTTTTGGGACGATTAGTGTTGGAAATTATGGATTTGAATGAAGAATATTAGTTAAACCCGTAACTGCACTTCTGCAGAAATCGAAATACCTGTTTGATCGATCGATCGACCCTATAGCGTCGATCGATCGAACCCCAGTAGTCGATCGATCGACCCTTCCTGGCAGCCTATTATTCCCCTTGTTTAATTAGTTGAATTAATTTATCATGGAATAAACCTTGGGCATTCTAAATAAAATGATTTGGGAGATATTGAGGACCAGTAGGGTATATGGACATATGTTGGAACCTTTAATCTTCAACGAAGAGGGTAATTATGGGATATTTACTTTAGGTTGTTAGATTTATGAAACTTAAGGGTGAGGTGCGTAAGAGAGTTACGTTGGAATCAAATAAAGTTATTCACTGAATTTTAGATTTGTAAGGTTATAACCCATAAGTATTAGGTAATGAGTGAGAAAACCCTTTGAATTAAGGTTAGAGGTGAAACCTTATACGTTATACTAATAAGGTGAAACTTAGGACAAAGGTTGTAATTATGGGTAATGAGAGTGACCTATATTAATATGATGAAATTGGTATATTTATATGAATGTGTGTACATATATTATATACATGTGAAAACGTACCCGCGCTACTTGCTATCCCTGAGGTTACCACGCTGGGATGATCGTATCCTATGTTGCTTTATGGGGATATTGAATCGTACCCTAGAAGATAGAAATCCTAGGTACGGGCTATTAAATTGATAGTCGGACGGTCCTAAGAGACGTGTGGGTATGTACTGACCTCTTGGACTTGGAATCTATGCTTCGCCTCAACGTTGTTTTGTATATGATAATACAGTTCGAGAGTGATTCCGAACTAGTATTTCCCTTTATGTGAGCGATACGGGGATTGGATAGCAGAGTATGCCCGCACCATAGTTTAGTTGGGGTGCCATTATATATATATTTTATTCGAGTAGTTAATATATATATATGAGGTTATAAACTTTGAACTGCCTACTGTGATTTGATAAGTAGAACATGGTTGTTGACTCAAATTATTAATTACTTGTTTTGTGAAAATATGAAAAGGCACGGGGAAATCTTATAATCTAATGAAGCTAAAACGAGAGGAATACTTCAGATTGAAAGTTATATTTTATAAAACATTGTCATCGTCCGGTTTTGTATACATATGAATAAGTTAAGATAAACGAACCGTTGGGAAGGTTAGTACGATAGGAGTGCACATTAGAAGAGAGGTAAGTATTTCTCAAGAGAGAGACGAACTAATATGATGTTGCATTGGCCTGTATCAATTTAAATACTTGCTTAACGTATTTTAAAATCAAACACACTTTTGGGCCCTGACCCGTTTCCTTTCTCTCTCTCTTCTGTGTATATATATGTATATTTTTCAGGTGCCCAGCCACAGGGGCGTCTTGCTTAGGATTCTTTGAGAAGAACGAGCTGCAGCTTAGGTGGGAGTTGCAGGTCCCTTGAGTAGACGGCTTCTGTCATTGACTCCACTCTTATTACTCTCATTTATGGGGCACGTGTCACCCTTTTCATCATTTCATTTATTGTTGGGGATTTTTTTTTATATTTCAGTTATTCCAGTATTGTTTATGGGATTTGTTTCAGGATGGTTTATGATTTTAGTTTTATATTATTGACATTCGTTTGGTAAATGTATGGTTTTATTTAGATTTCGTGGTGTGATTCTATATTGTAGAAATGTTGTTTTGATATTAATAAAAATCTTTTCTTTAATTAAAACTTGGAAGTTCGTATGAAAAATGTTTTGACACTTAGCTTAATTATTTAGGGTGTTAAATTGAAAAAAAATTATTTTTATCGACAGTGATGCTAAGAATGAACCAACTGTTTACCTTGATTTAATTTAATAAAGGAGTGATCGCCCGGTATTTAATTAGGCGGGGTGTCACAGGTGGTATCAGAGCATCAGGTTCTAGTGTCCATAGGATCTGTACGGCTTATTTTCGCTTTCAGCTTAACGTTATTGCTATAGAGCCCTATTTTTAGGACTGTTGTATTCTTGCTTTTATGTTTAAGTCTTCAGCTATTCGAGATTTATTGATAACTGTAGACTGATAAACTTGTTCACGTTTCAGATGCCTCCGAGACGTGCTTCGAAAGATAGGCGTGCCCAGGCCGAGCAGCCAGCAGCTCAGGCACCAGGCACAATGAATGCGAATGAAGTGGCCGCCATCGTTGCTCAGGCGGTAAATGCCGCGATAGCGGTGATTCAGCAGGCTCCACCACAGGTCCAGGCAGTGGCGCCAGTACCAGCACAACTTCCATCCGCATGGGAGAGGGTTCGGGATGCTTTTCAGAAAGCGCATCCCCCTGAGTTTTCTGGTAGCTCCGATATTGTTACAGTTAGCCAATGGAAGAAAGATATCCAGCGGCACCTCCGTATGTATGAGTGCACTGACGTGCAGAAGCAGTTATTGGCTTATTTTAAGCTGGTGGGAGCCGCATTACAGTGGTGGGAGTCCACTACCACTTTGGAGGAGAGGGACACGATTCCTATTCAGTTGTTCTGGGAGCGGTTTGACCGCAAGTATTTTCCACCCGCAGTGCAGACTGAGATGAGGCGGAAATTACCAAATCTGAAGCAGGAGAACCTTACTGTAGCTGAGTATGAGGAGGAGTTCACGAGACTTCTCACTATTGTGCCGGATGAGGCACCCACTGAGGGCAAGAAGATTTTGCTGTTTGTCGACGGGTTAGCTTGGAGGATTCGTCAGCACCTTATTGGGAATCTATCCCTGAGTACTTTCACTGACGTACTCAATGCAGCGTTACTACATTGCCAGAATCACCGCTTCCATCTTCAGGGAAGTAAGAGAGCAGGAGAGTCCAGCCAGCAGGGCAGGACCGGGGGTAATAGTGCCAGTGGGGCACCAACTCAGGGTCAGACTCGTCAGCACGAGCAGAGTTCCCATCAGGGGGACCCTGCTAAGCGATTCCGTTCAGGTGATTCTAGGCAGGGATTCGGGGGATTCAGGCAGGGCCATCAGGGTCAGCCTAATCAGCAGGGCCAGCAGGGCCAACACCGACCGCAGGGACAGCAGCAGGGCCAGCAAGGCCAACAGCGTGCACATCAGGGCCAACAGGGCCAATGGCTTGGAGGTAATGGCCAGCAGGGCCGTGGTCAGCAGGGACAGAGGGGAGGTAATTTCAGAGGCCGGTGTTTTGTGTGTGGCAAGCACGGCCATAAGCGTCAGGATTGCCCAAAGGGCGATAGGGCCCCACAGCAGCAGGGAACCCGTAATGAGCCACAGAGACCACTCTTTCCACCTGCCCTTCCAGCCCCAGCCCAGGTGCCAGCCCTACCAGCCATTCCAGCAGCTCCAGTGCAGCAGGGGCAATTACAGTATGGACGTGTCTATAACGTCCACCAGGCAGCAGCTCCACAGGCACCACCCGCGATTGAGGGTATGTTTCCTATCCATGGTACTATGGGTAAAGTTTTGTTTGATACGGGGGCAACGCACTGTTTTATAGCTACGCATTTTGCGAAGTCCTAAGGATTGTTAGCCACAACAGAGAGCACCGTGACGTGTGTCGACTCACCATTGGGGAGTGGGTCGCTTATATTCTTTATATGCCGGGGAGTAGGGGTAGAGATCGGTAGCTTGGTATTGCCTGCAGACATGCTAGTCTTAGACATGCACGAGCATGACGTGATTATTGGTATGGATGGCTCGCATCTTATAGAGCCATGATTGATTGCTTCGGTGGGAGCATTGTTTTTGCCATTCCGGGGCAAGAGATGTTTGTAGTAGCGATGCCTCGCCCAGAGGGAGGTTCGACCGCCCATTTATATTACATTGAGGAGGATACCTCTAAGGAGGTTGTGATTCCTTTGGATTCGATCCCAGTTGTTAGGGAGTATTCCGATGTGTTTCAGGAGATACCAGGCCTACCGCCCAGTCGTGAGATAGACTTCGTTATAGATTTGTTGCCGGATACGAGACCTATAGCACGCGCACCGTACCGTATGGCTCCGGCAGAAATTCGAGAGCTACGAGATCAGATTGAGCAGCTATTAGGTCAGGGTTTCATTCGTAGGAGTACCTCACCGTGGAGCGCTCCAGTCTTATTTGTGAAGAAGAGAGATGGCTCACTGAGATTGTGTGTGGACTACCGGGAGTTGAACAAGGTCACGATACGGAATAAGTATCCGTTGCCTCGAATCGATGATCTGTTCGACCAGTTAAGGGGAGCAACTTTCTTTTCGAAGATAGATCTGAGGTCGGGGTACCATCAGTTAAGGATTAGAGAGAAGGATGTTTCAAAGACTGCCTTCTTGTCGAGATATGGGTCTTACGAGTTCAGGGTGATGCCGTTTGGACTCACAAATGCCCCAGCCGTTTTCATGGACTTGATGAACCGAGTGTTCAGAGAGTTCTTGGATCAGTTCATCATCGTCTTCATAGATGATATCTTGATATATTCACGCTCCGAGGAGGAGCATGCCGAACACTTGAGGCAGGTTCTTCAGACTCTACGAGAACATCAGTTGTATGCTAAGTACGAGAAGTGTGGATTCTGGTTGCGAGAGGTACAATTCTTGGGCCATGTTGTTTCTGAGCAGGGGATAGCAGTTGACCCGAGCAAAGTGTCAGCGGTGAGGGAGTGGGGGCAGCCCACGACACCGACGGAAGTACGTAGTTTCTTGGGGTTGGCCGGATACTACAGGAGGTTCATTCGGGGGTTCTCCAAAATAGCGGGTCCATTGACGAATCTGACTCGCAAGGGGGTACCATATGTTTGGGATGACGCCTGTCAGTTGGCTTTCGACGAGCTGAAGGACAAGCTTACTTCGGCACCAGTCCTTGCTTTACCGAAGCCGGGTGTAGAGTACCTGGTTTACACAGATGCGTCCTTACGAGGACTTGGGGGAGTACTTCAGCAGGAAGAGAAGGCTATAGCTTTTGCTTCCCGCAAGCTTAAGCCGCATGGAAGAATTACCCCACCCACGACTTGGAGTTAGCTGCGGTCGTCTTTGCATTGAGAATTTGGAGGCACTATTTATTGGGCGAGAAATTTCGTTTGTTCACAGACCATAAGTCACTGCAGTACCTGTTCACTCAGCGAGAGCTGAATATGCGTCAGCGCAGATGGTTAGAGTTTGTGAAAGATTACCAGTTCGATATACAGTATCATCCGGGGAAAGCCAACGTAGTTACTGATGCGTTGAGCCGTAGACCGGTTGACGATGTAGCGAACATCTGGAAAGCAAAGTGGAAGGAGTTGGGTCACCAGGACGCGGTAGCACGTTCTTTCATATCCGTGATGACAGTCACACCCGAGATTGTTACGAGGGTGATACAGGCACAGACCACAGACCCGTTTTGTTAGGAGCAGATTGTACGACTTCTAGCCGAGGGTGCTGAGTCCTATTCTGTTAGTTCGGATGGAGGGTTGCGGTTTAATGGGAGACTAGTGGTTCCAGAAAGAGCAGAGCTACGTCATGAGGTGATGACTCATTCTCATGGGTCCCGATTTGCTGTACATCCGGGATGCGATAAGATGTACCAGGATATGAGACGTCAGTACTGGTGGAGTGGGATGAAGAAGGACATCGCTGAATTTGTGTCCAAATGTTCTACTTGCCAGCTGGTGAAGGTGGACCACCAAAAACCGTCGGGATTACTTCAGCCGTTGGAAGTACCTGCGTGGAAGTGGGAAAGTATTTCCATGGACTTCATTACAGGGTTGCCTACATCACAGCGAGGCCACGATTCTATCTGGGTGATTGTAGATCGTCTGACCAAGGTGGCTCATTTTCTGCCGGTGCGAACAGATTATACCACGGGTCAGTATGCTCAGTTGTTCATCGCTGAGATCGCCAGATTACACGGGGTGCCCCTGAATATTGTATCAGATAGAGACAAGATTTTTGTGTCACGTTTCTGGGAAAGTTTTCAGGAGGCTATGGGTACAGAGTTGAGACTGAGTTCAGCTTACCACCCACAGACAGATGGTCAGACGGAGCGTACTAATCAGATGTTGGAAGATATGCTACGCATGTGTATCCTCGATTTCGGAGGAGGTTGGGAGCCACATCTTCCACTGGTAGAGTTCGCTTACAATAACTCCTATCAGTTTACGATTGGCATGGCTCCATTTGAGGCTTTGTACGGCAGGCCTTGTCGTTCTCCAACCTGTTGGCTCGCGGTGGGGGACAACAAGTTATTAGGACCAGAAGTGATCCAGGAGACCTCCGCGAGGATTGAGATAATCAGGAGTCGTATTCGGGTAGCCCAAGACAGACAGAAGAGCTACGCCGATGCGAAACGGTTCTTCCGGGAGTTTAATGTGGGAGATCAAGTGTTGTTGCGTGTATCTCCTATGAAAGGAGTGATGAGGTTCGGGAAGAAGGGAAAGTTGGCTCCGAGGTACGTAGGACCATTTCCCATCATCGAGAGAATTGGGCCAGTAGCGTACAGGTTGGGCTTGCCAGAACATTTACATCGCATCCACGATGTATTCCACATCTCGTCGTTGAGACGATACCTTCGGGATGATATGGCCCATACTCACATTGCGATAGATGAGATCGACTTGCAGTCGGATAGCTCTTACGAGGAGAGACCGGTGGCAATTCTAGATTACAGTGAGAGGAGATTGAGGTCGAAGATAGTTCCACTCGTGCGGGTCCAGTGGGAACATCATAATGTGGAGGAATCCACTTGGGAGCGTGAGGCAGATATGCGAGAGAGATATCCAGAGTTGTTTTTACCAGGTATGCCTTATTTTCCGAATTTCGGGACGAAATTCCGTTATTAGGGGGGAAGTATGTAATACCCCGTAATTTTATGCTATATTTAATTTGGGGATTTATTTAATAAAAATCCGGAAATTAATTATATTATAATTATTAACGTGACTAGAGTTAGTAATTATGGAAAAATTGTTGAATATTACTAATGAGCATAGTAATATGTTATATTGGTTATATTGAATGTTATAAGTGAATCAAATGACTATTTCGGAAAATTAAGTCGGGACGTGCTCGTGTCACGTCGGGACTAATTATGTTAATTAAAAAGTGAATATTTTATAAGTTGTCCGTATGGTTGTTTTGAGTGCGCCAACGCGTCCGGAGGGGTCGAGATAGTCAGAAAAGTGTACCCGGGGGTTTAGTTTGGGTCTCGGGATGTTTTTAGGCTTAATTAGTGACCCGGGAGGGCGTTTTGGTCATTTTACAAATTAGGGTAATTAAACCCACGAATTTCAGCCATCCTTAGCAGCCATTTAAGTCAGCCTTTTAGGGTTAGATCATTCAGAACCCTAAGACGGCTAGTGGAGAAGAGAGGAGAGACCTTGCTAGGTGATTCAAGGCCAAAAACACCACCTTTTGCACCACCGTCACCACCAACGCGTAGATCGCGAGGAGGAGAACGCAGCCACACCAATATCAGCAGGAAACCAGACCTCTGAAATCCCAGGCAAGTGTTTAACTTGCGTATTTTCGTTGGTGCAATAATCATGTTAGTGTAGGAATGATTAGGACTATAATTTATGGAAGAAAACCCCACTTTGTGATAGGAATTTGCATGTAGACAAGATTAAAATTATATTCTGGAAGTCTTATGTAATGTAGATGATAAACCCACGAATTTGTGATGTTATTGTAGAAGAAAATTCTGGAGAAAACTGATTAGAACAAAAGATTAAGAAAACTTAGGGTTCTTGATGATTAGATGAGATTTTAGGTTGTTTAATCATGTTTAATGATGGTTATATGCATGCTTAACGTTAGAAACATCTGGAAATATATTACCATGATTGTAGTATAAGTTTTGGGACGATTAGTGTTGGAAATTATGGATTTGAATGAAGAATATTAGTTAAACCCGTAACTGCACTTCTGCAGAAATCGAAATACCTGTTTGATCGATCGATCGACCCTATAGCGTCGATCGATCGAACCCCAGTAGTCGATCGATCGACCCTTCCTGGCAGCCTATTATTCCCCTTGTTTAATTAGTTGAATTAATTTATCATGGAATAAACCTTGGGCATTCTAAATAAAATGATTTGGGAGATATTGAGGACCAGTAGGGTATATGGACATATGTTGGAACCTTTAATCTTCAACGAAGAGGGTAATTATGGGATATTTACTTTAGGTTGTTAGATTTATGAAACTTAAGGGTGAGGTGCGTAAGAGAGTTACGTTGGAATCAAATAAAGTTATTCACTGAATTTTAGATTTGTAAGGTTATAACCCATAAGTATTAGGTAATGAGTGAGAAAACCCTTTGAATTAAGGTTAGAGGTGAAACCTTATACGTTATACTAATAAGGTGAAACTTAGGACAAAGGTTGTAATTATGGGTAATGAGAGTGACCTATATTAATATGATGAAATTGGTATATTTATATGAATGTGTGTACATATATTATATACATGTGAAAACGTACCCGCGCTACTTGCTATCCCTGAGGTTACCACGCTGGGATGATCGTATCCTATGTTGCTTTATGGGGATATTGAATCGTACCCTAGAAGATAGAAATCCTAGGTACGGGCTATTAAATTGATAGTCGGACGGTCCTAAGAGACGTGTGGGTATGTACTGACCTCTTGGACTTGGAATCTATGCTTCGCCTCAACGTTGTTTTGTATATGATAATACAGTTCGAGAGTGATTCCGAACTAGTATTTCCCTTTATGTGAGCGATACGGGGATTGGATAGCAGAGTATGCCCGCACCATAGTTTAGTTGGGGTGCCATTATATATATATTTTATTCGAGTAGTTAATATATATATATGAGGTTATAAACTTTGAACTGCCTACTGTGATTTGATAAGTAGAACATGGTTGTTGACTCAAATTATTAATTACTTGTTTTGTGAAAATATGAAAAGGCACGGGGAAATCTTATAATCTAATGAAGCTAAAACGAGAGGAATACTTCAGATTGAAAGTTATATTTTATAAAACATTGTCATCGTCCGGTTTTGTATACATATGAATAAGTTAAGATAAACGAACCGTTGGGAAGGTTAGTACGATAGGAGTGCACATTAGAAGAGAGGTAAGTATTTCTCAAGAGAGAGACGAACTAATATGATGTTGCATTGGCCTGTATCAATTTAAATACTTGCTTAACGTATTTTAAAATCAAACACACTTTTGGGCCCTGACCCGTTTCCTTTCTCTCTCTCTTCTGTGTATATATATGTATATTTTTCAGGTGCCCAGCCACAGGGGCGTCTTGCTTAGGATTCTTTGAGAAGAACGAGCTGCAGCTTAGGTGGGAGTTGCAGGTCCCTTGAGTAGACGGCTTCTGTCATTGACTCCACTCTTATTACTCTCATTTATGGGGCACGTGTCGCCCTTTTCATCATTTCATTTATTGTTGGGGATTTTTTTTATATTTCAGTTATTCCAGTATTGTTTATGGGATTTGTTTCAGGATGGTTTATGATTTTAGTTTTATATTATTGACATTCGTTTGGTAAATGTATGGTTTTATTTAGATTTCGTGGTGTGATTCTATATTGTAGAAATGTTGTTTTGATATTAATAAAAATCTTTTCTTTAATTAAAACTTGGAAGTTCGTATGAAAAATGTTTTGACATTTAGCTTAACTATTTAGGGTGTTAAATTGAAAAAAAATTATTTTTATCGACAGTGATGCTAAGAATGAACCAACTGTTTACCTTGATTTAATTTAATAAAGGAGTGATCGCCCGGTATTTAATTAGGCGGGGTGTCACATTTTGTGGAACCCAAGACATATTTTTCTGAAATATTTTGCTAGTCATTTTGGTACCGTTCTTGGTGCTAATCGAAGATTGCGGTCATTGAGGTTCGCTGCGTGTGGATCTTTGCTGAAGATAGAACTGCGTGTTCTTGTGGAGTAGCTGCGGTTGTTCCATTGCTGACGACACCGACTGACGCCTGCGGGTATTCGCGTGTCAAATTATTTCATTGTAATCCGTGTAAGTTATAATTTACAAAATTATAGTGAAATAAATGGTTTTGCCCTTCGGGGATTTTTTCCTGAAATTTTGCGTCGCATGCTATATCATATTTATGATTTGACACACGCACACACGTAGCTGCATGTTTAGGGACTGGATTTATTTAATTCAAAAATAGACTTTAATTAAATAAGTGTGTCAAATTGAATATTTGCGAATTTAATCAATTATCACACAACGTCATATTGTTCAAATTGGTATCAGAGCAGGTTGCGCTAATTTATCGCGTATTCCTTTTCCCGCAAAATTGTGTGATATTGATTTTTTTTTAAAAAAAAATGTTTTGTGAAAAATCGCAATTTTTCCAATGGAACGTTCATTTAATAAGGTGCCTATTTTTTATGGAAATAATTATGCCTATTGGAAAGCTCGCATGGAATCTAGTTTAAAAGCAATTGACGAGCGTGTTTGGTTGCTTTGTGAAAATGGGTGGACTCCTCCTACGGTCACCGTTAATAACATCACCACTTTAAAACCCGTTTCAACCTGGACTGAAGAAGATTATAAAATGTCTAATTTTAATTCTTTTGGTCTGAGTGCTATTTCTGGAGCTGTCACTCCTGATGAGTTTCGCCGAATTATGACGTGCATCACGTCTAAAGAGGCTTGGGATGTTTTAAAATTAACACATGAGGGTACGAACGCGGTTAAAGAATCAAAATTACAAAATTTGACCACCCAATTTGAGACTATCACCATGTCTGAGTCTGAATGCTTTGATGATTTTTATGCACGTTTGTCGGACATTGTTAACACATGTTTTAATTTGGGTGAGGTGATTGATAACACGCGTGTCGTTAAAAAGATTTTGAGATCTCTCCCAAAATGCTTTATTCCTAAAGTCACTGCTTTGAACTCTTTGGAAAACTTGAAATCACTTAAGTTGGAAGAACTTGTAGGAGATCTTCAAACCTATGAGATTGACATGTTTTCCAAAACCATTAAAGCTAAGGATAATGACATTGCTTTAAAGACTCATTATAAGAAAAAGAAAGAAAAAGTTTGTGAGTCCGATTCTGAGGGAGACTTTGATTTTAATGATATGGCTTTGTTTGCGAAAAATTTTAAAAAATTTCTCAACATGAACAAAAATAATTCTTCCAATAAAAAGAATTTTTTTGAGAAAAATAAAAAGAACGGAAAGGCCAAAGAAAGTGGTGAGAGGGAAAAAGAGAATGACTCCGATGAGGAGTGTGAGGAAGATTTTGAGAACGTGACATGTTTTGAATGTGGGGGTAAGGGACATAAGTTGTTTGAGTGTCCTACGTGGCTTAGAAAGAAAGGAAAGAAAGTAGCTATGCCCGCCACACTTAGTGGTGAGAAATTTGTAGCTTTTTCGAGTCGTGTGAGCATACCCACTTTGTCCCACAATAGTGCACACGAATGCGATAGTGATGAGTTGAGCGCTTCAAGTGAGGGAGAAAGTGAGAGTGAAAGTGGAGATGAAAGTGAGCTCCAAAAAGCGTTTAGAGATTTGTACACCGAGACCTTGAAAACGAAAAAGTACAATAGGGATTTAGGTCGTCGAGTGTTAGATTTGGAGAGAGAGAAGAAGGTTTTGAAAAGGGAAAAATTTAATTTGATCGACACGGTGTCTAGTCTGACGACATGTGTATCCCAACTCGAGAGTGATCTCGAACGTGCTAGGGAGGTCAATATCAATTTTGAGAACGCACCTAAGAAGGTTGAAAAGGTGGTTCTTAAGGATAAAGGTGAGAAGTTAGGAATAAGTCATGACAGTGCTTCTACTTACCAATTAGCACCCGAGCCGGTTCCCACTTTAGTGTTAGATTCACGTGAGTCTCACCCAAACCCACCTAGACATCCCATTCCTATTAGGAGAATGCTTCCTAGAGTTTTTGAGAAAGGTGTTCCTAGGCCTATTTATGTTTGTTCACATTGCTAAAGAAGAGGTCACCTTAAGGAATTTTATTTTAAGTTGGGTTATGTGTCACGATTTTCTATTACACGTGTTTCTGGCACACATGCACCCACACATGATACTTTACATGCTCCTGGAGACTACATGAGAGAGTTTGCACATTTAGGAAACCAAGTTAAGTTTTTAGTCAAAACTTCACAAGAATTGATGGAAGTTTTTCATAAGTTGTCACTACCTTTGGAAAACTCCTACGCACCTAATGATTGAGGTTTGACTTTTTTACTAGCATAGGATGTTTTCATGGTATTATTTGCCTATTGCTAGTTTGTATCATATTTGTGTATATTTTTTGCTTTTGAAAATTTTTGAAAAATACAAAAAGATTTTATTTTGATAAAATTTTTGAGAAAATCCAAAAAGATTTTTTCTCTTATTGTGTTTGCACCGTTTATGGATGAATACTTAGGATGACCAACTCACAACATCATTCCGTTATTTTCATGTGACTATTTGATAGTGTTTTGAGACAATAGGTCAATTCATCCTTGTGCTTTATAATGTTTGGAGTCATTAAGATGTAATTAAGTGTTACTTCCTACATGTTTGACTCATAATGTCCTTTATTGCACACATGCACGGATTTGTTTGATTATTGTGCTTGTCTTATCACATGTTGGTTGGGTGCTTTCACTTCAATCCTGTCCTTTAAAACGAACCAAGCTCGATAAATTTTGATAAGGAAATTGTGCATATAAGAACCGTTTGTGAGATTGTGTGCTTTTAGTTGAAAACGGGGAAGGGCTGCGAAAGGTTCACTTGACCTTTGCGAATACTAAGCCACCGTTAAAATTGGACCAAAAAATGGAGGAATTTTATTATCCGGGGTCCAAAGAGGTTTAAAAAAGCCCGAAAAATTTAAAGGCAATAAAAAGAAATTCATGCCAAAAAGGGGCCAATTAGGTTTTTGCACCAATTCTCCAAAGTTTGAGAATTTAGTTTATACACCTCTAAAAAGAAAATATCTTTGAGGGAGTTTGGATGGAGAATTAAAATGGGTTTGCACGTACTTTAAAATCTTGAAAAAGCGCTAAATAGTTTTGGACGTTATTGGGGTGGAAATCACTTTGATTTTGATTTGCATAAGTCGATGTCATCTAAATTCAACAAATTTTTCACGTAAGGATACTTTTGATGTTCATTCGTTAGGAGTACACATATTCATCATGCACATATGATTGATTGAGTTGATTTACCTATCGAATGTGTTCACACCCATTCATTCCGTTTCCATGACTTAGTTGTTTGAGTTTACTTCCATGGTGTGATTTTTGTATCTTATTTTTATGAAAAATTTGAAAAATCAAAAATAGTTTGTGGATGTTTTTGGAACACTACTTTGCATGCGCGTAGCTTGATCTTTGTTTGCTATGCATTTTGTCGTAACACTCCATGTTTTATTTTTTCTTCTTATCTGTCTATTTGGAGACATCATAAAAAGGGAGAGAAAGAATTATCATTTTATGGGGGAGTTTTTGCATTATGGGGAAGATTTGATTATTAATGCTTTATTCTTATATAATTTCAAACTCAATGCGTCACGAAGGTTTTTGCTTTATCTCAAGCGTGTAGGTAATAAGATTGAAAATCATGATGTTGCACACCCTGATGAGAAAAGCTTTGAGAGTTTTGATGTTGAAGAAAAAATTGAGAACTTGCAAATTTTACCTTTTCTGTTTTGGAATTCATGGGAGGGTAAATTTGTATAGGTATTTTGGCATTTGATAATTCGGATGTTTTTATGTATGTACCGACATAGACATAGGGGGAGATTTGTAAGGACATTGTCCATCACATTTAATTATGTCGTATATAGCTACAAGTCGTCAAAGAATCGAGCATGCTATCACCTACAAATGACGGATCCAAATTTCAAGTACTCTTCAACATCCAAGCTCCTACGAGATAATTTTGGTAAAAATATGTTTTAAGTTCCATTTGCATTTTATATTTAAAGTATTGGGATTATTTTTAAAAGGTTTAATTTTTTAAATATAAAATTTCTTTTGCAAAAAAGAAGTTCTATTTAAAAAAAAAAAAGGGAATCAAAAGTTTTTTTTTGTTTGCCAAATGATTTCTTAAAAGTTTTTTTTTAAATAAAAAAATAAAAAACCCTTAGTGCCTTTTTTTATTGCCACGCGGCTGTCGAATAAAAAAAAAGAGCTTTTTTTGTTTGTTGGAGTTCTCGGCCAAATAAAAAAAAAAAAATCAAAGACCCTTGGTGCCTTGTTTTGCCACGCGGCTGCCAAATAAAAGGGCAGGCCTTTTTTTGTGGTGGTTTCGGTTTAATAACAAAAAGGGGAAAGGAGTTTGAATTCAAGTGGGTGCCACCTTTGTTCAATCATTGGCATAATGATTGGCATGGGTATATAAAAATAAAAGGAGTTTTCTTTGTTCTACTTGTGTTTGGCAATTACACGCAATTTGAGTCCCATTAAAACCAAGAGCCTAAAAATGCCACGCAGCCTTCTTTTGTTTCAATCAGTGGCATAATGATTGGTAGTATGTTTCTTTAAAGTTTGTTTTTTTTAAAAAGGGAAGTTGCGTACAGATTATTCATACAAGGCAAATCCTTTTCCTTAATCCCTTCTTAAAGCTTATCTTGGCATGTTTCTTTTTTAACACGCATCTTGCTAATGGCAGAAAAAAATCTGTAACGTACCATTGTTTATCTCCTTATATCAAAACTTCTCTATAAAAAATAGACATGCACGTACAGTTTTTGCGTGAGAAGAAAAATTTTGTTTTGACAGAACACTTTCTGGAAAGGAAAAATTTTCTTTGTGTTCAATAATTTTTAGTATGTCTTCTTCTCACTTATAAGGGTTCAAAACTTTTGGCCATTTTAATTCATAATCCCAATAACTTTTAATGAATTATTTTGTGGAACCCAAGACATATTTTTCTGAAATATTTTGCTAGTCATTTTGGTACTGTTCTTGGTGCTAATCGAAGACTGCGGTCATTGAGGTTCGCTGCGTGTGGATCTTTGCTGAAGATAGAACTGCGTGTTCTTGTGGAGTAGCTGCGGTTGTTCCATTGCTGACGACACCGACCGACGCCTACGGGTATCCGCGTGTCAAATTATTTCATTGTAATCCGTGTAAGTTATAATTTACAAAATTATAGTGAAATAAATGGTTTTGCCCTTCGGGGATTTTTTCCTGAAATTTTGCGTCGCATGCTATATCATATTTATGATTTGACACATGCACACACGTAGCTGCATGTTTAGGGACTGGATTTATTTAATTCAAAAATAGACTTTAATTAAATAAGTGTGCCAAATTGAATATTTGGGAATTTAATCAATTATCACACAACGTCATATTTTTCAAATTGGTATCAGAGCAGGTTGCGCTAATTTATCGCGCATTCCTTTTCCCGCAAAATTGTGTGATATTGATTTTTTTTTTAGAAAAAAACCGTTTTGTGAAAAATCGCAATTTTTTCAATGGAACGTTCATTTAATAAGGTGCCTATTTTTTATGGAAATAATTATGCCTAGTGGAAAGCTCGCATGGAATCTAGTTTAAAAGCTATTGACGAGCGTGTTTGGTTGCTTTGTGAAAATGGGTGGACTCCTCCTACGGTCACCGTTAATTACATCACCACTTTAAAACCCGTTTCAACCTGGACTGAAGAAGATTATAAAATGTCTAATTTTAATTCATTTGGTCTGAGTTCTATTTCTGGAGCTGTCACTCCTGATGAGTTTCGACGAATTATGACGCGCACCACGTCTAAAGAGGCTTGGGATGTTTTAAAATTAACACATGAGGGTACGAACGCGGTTAAAGAATCAAAATTACAAAATTTGACCACCCAATTTGAGACTATCACCATGTCTGAGTCTGAATGCTTTGATGATTTTTATGCACGTTTGTCAGACATTGTTAACACATGTTTTAATTTGGGTGAGGTGATTGATAACACACGTGTCGTTAAAAAGATTCTGAGATCTCTCCCAAAACGCTTTATTCCTAAAGTCACTGTTTTGAACTCTTTGGGAAACTTGAAATCACTTAAGTTGGAAGAACTTGTAGGAGATCTTCAAACCTATGAGATTGACATGTTTCCCAAAACCATTAAAGCTAAGGATAATGGCATTGCTTTAAAGACTCATTATAAGAAAAAGAAAGAAAAAGTTTGTGAGTCCGATTCTGAGAGAGACTTTGATTTTAATGATATGGTTTTGTTTGCGAAAATTTTTAAAAAATTTCTCAACATGAACAAAAATAATTCTTCCAATAAAAAGAATTTTTTTGATAAAAATAAAAAGAAAGGAAAGGCCAAAGAAAGTGGTGAGAGGGAAAAAGAGAATGACTCCGATGAGGAGTGTGAGGAAGATTTTGAGAACGTGACTTGTTTTGAATGTGGGGGTAAAGGACATAAGTCGTTTGAGTGTCCTACGTGGCTTAGAAAGAAAGGAAAGAAAGTAGCTGTGCCCGCCACACTTAGTGGTGAGAAGTTTGTAGCTTTTTCGAGTCGTGTGAGCATACCCACTTTGTCCCACAATAGTGCACACGAATGCGATAGTGATGAGTTGAGCGCTTCAAGTGAGGGAGAAAGTGAGAGTGAAAGTGGAGATGAAAGTGAGCTCCAAAAATCGTTTAGAGATTTGTACACCGAGACCTTGAAAACGAAAAAGTACAATAGGGATTTAGGTCGTCGAGTGTTAGATTTGGAGAGAGAGAAGGAGGTTTTGAAAAGGGAAAAATTTGATTTGATCGACACGGTGTCTAGTCTGACGACATGTGTATCCCAACTCGAGAGTGATCTCGAACGTGCTAGGGAGGTCAATATCAATTTTGAGAACGCACCTAACAAGGTTGAAAAGGTGGTTCTTAAGGATAAAGGTGAGAAGTTAGGAATAAGTCATGGCGGTGCTTCTACTTCCCAATTAGCACCCGAGCCGGTTCCCACTTTAGTGTTAGATTCACGTGAGTCTCACCCTAACCCACCTTGAAATCCCATTCCTATTAGGAGAATGCGTCCTAGAGTTTTTGAGAAAGGTGTTCCTAGGCCTATTTATGTTTGTTCACATTGCAAGAGAAGAGGTCACCTTAAGGAATTTTATTTTAAGTTGGGTTATGTGTCACGATTTGCTATTACACGTGTTTCTGGCACACATGCACCCACACATGATACTTTACATGCTCCTGGAGACTACATGAGAGAGTTTGCACATTTAGGAAACCAAGTTAAGTTTTTAGTCAAAACTTCACAAGAATTGATGGAAGTTTTTCATAAGTTGTCACCACCTTTGGAAAACTCCTACGAACCTGATGATTGAGGTTTGACTTGTTTACTAGCATAGGATGTTTTCATGATATTATTTGCCTATTGCTAGTTTGTATCATATTTGTGTATATTTTTTGCTTTTGAAAATTTTTGAAAAATACAAAAAGATTTTATTTTGATAAAATTTTTGAGAAAATCCAAAAAGATTTTTCCTCTTATTGTGTTTGCACCATTTATGGATGAATACTTAGGATGACCAAATCACAACATCATTCCGTTATTTTCATGTGACTATTTGATAGTGTTTTGAGACAATAGGTCAATTCATCCTTGTGCTTTATAATGTTTGGAGTCATTAAGATGTAATTAAGTGTTACTTCCTACATGTTTGACTCATAATGTCCTTTATTGCACACATGCACGGATTTGTTTGATTATTGTGCTTGTCTTATCACATGTTGGTTGGGTGCTTTCACTTCAATCCTGTCCTTTAAAACGAACCAAGCGCGATAGATTTTGATAAGGAAATTGTGCATATAAGTACCGTTTGTGAGATTGTGTGCTTTTAGTTGAAAACGGGGAAGGGCTGCGAAAGGTTCACTTGACCTTTGCGAATACTAAGCCACCATTAAAATTGGACCAAAAAATGGAGGAATTTTATTATCCGGGGTCCAAAGAGTTTTAAAAAAGCCCGAAAAATTTAAAGGCAATAAAAAGAAATTCATGCCAAAAAGGGGCCAATTAGGTTTTTGCACCAATTCTCCAAAGTTTGAGAATTTATTTTATACACCTCTAAAAAGAAAATATCTATGAGGGAGTTTGGATGGAGAATTAAAACGGGTTTGCACGTCCTTAAAAATCTTGAAAATGCGCTAAATAGTTTTGGACGTTATTGGGGTGGAAATCACTTTGATTTTGATTTGCATAAGTCGATGTCATCTAAATTCAACAAATTTTTCACGTAAGGATACTTTTGATGTTCATTCATTAGGAGTACACATATTCATCATGCACATATGATTGATTGAGTTGATTTACCTATCGAATGTGTTCACACCCATTCATTCCGTTTCCATGACTTAGTTGTTTGAGTTTACTTCCATGGTGTGATTTTTGTATCTTATTCTTGTATGAAAAATTTGAAAAATCAAAAATAGTTTGTGGATGTTTTTGGGACATTACTTTGCATGCGCGTAGCTTGATCTTTGTTTGCTATGCATTTTGTCGTAACACTCCATGTTTTATTTTTTCTTCTTATCTGTCTATTTGGAGACATCATAAAAAGGGGGAGAAAGAATTATCATTTTATGGGGGAGTTTTTGCATTATGGGGAAGATTTGATTATTAATGATTTATTCTTATATAATTTCAAACTCAATGCGTCACGAAGGTTTTTGCTTTATTCATACGTGTAGGTACAAAGATTAAAAATCATGATGTTGCACACCCTGATGAGAAAAGCTTTGAGAGTTTTGACGTTGAAGAAAAAATTGAGAACTTGCAAATTTTACCTTTTCTGTTTTGGAATTCATGGGAGGGTAGATTTGTAAAGGTGTTTTGGCATTTGATAATTCGGATGTTTTTATGTATGTACCGGCATAGACATAGGGGGAGATTTGTAAGGACATTGTCCATCACATTTAATTATGTCGTATACCGCTACAAGTCGTCAAAGAATCGAGGATGCTATCACCTACAAATGACGGATCCAAATTTTAAGTACTCTTCAACATCCAAGCTACTACGAGATAATTTTGGTAAAAATATGTTTTAAGTTCCATTTGTATTTTATATTTAAAGTATTGGGATTATTTTTAAAAGGTTTAATTTTTTAAATATAAAATTTCTTTTGCATAAAAGAAGTTCTATTTAAAAAAAAAAAGGTATCAAAAGTTTTTTTTTGTTTGCCAAATGATTTCTTAAAAGTTTTTTTTTAAATAAAAAAATAAAAAACCCTTACTGCCTTTTTTTATTGCCACGCGGCTGTCGAATAAAAAAAAAGAAGAGCTTTTTTTGTTTGTTGGAGTTCTCGGCCAAATAAAAAAAAATCAAAGACCCTTGGTGCCTTGTTTTGCCACGCGGCTGCCAAATAAAAGGGCAGGCCTTTTTTTTGTGGTGGTTTCGGTTTAATAACAAAAAGGGGAAAGGAGTTTGAATTCAAGTGGGTGCCACCTTTGTTCAATCATTGGCATAATGATTGGCATGGGTATATAAAAATAAAAGGAGTTTTCTTTGTTCTACTTGTGTTTGGCAATTACACGCAATTTGAGTCTCGTTTAAACCAAGAGCCTAAAAATGCCACGCAGCCTTCTTTTGTTCAATCAGTGGCATAATGATTCGTAGTATGTTTCTTTAAAGTTTGTTTTTTTTAAAAAGGGAAGTTGCGTACAGATTATTTATACAAGGAAAATCCTTTTCCTTAATCCCTTCTTAAAGCTTATCTTGGCATGTTTCTTTTTTAACACGCATCTTGCCAATGGCTAGCATTGTTTATCTCCTTATATCAAAACTTCTCTATAAAAAATAGACATGCACGTACAGTTTTTGCGTGAGAAGAAAAATTTTGTTTCGACAGAACACTTTCTGAAAAGGAAAAATTTTCTGTGTTAAATAATTTTTAGTATGTCTTCTTCTCACTTTTAAGGGTTCAAAACTTTTGTCCATTTTAATTCATAATCCCAATAACTTTTTATGAATTGTTTTGTGGAACCCAAGACATATTTTTCTGAAATATTTTGCTAGTCATTTTGGTACCGTTCTTGGTGCTAATCGAAGACTGCGGTCATTGAGGTTCGCTGCGTGTGGATCTTTGCTGAAAATAGAACTGTGTGTTCTTGTGGAGTAGCTGCGGTTGTTCCATTGCTGACGACACCGACCGACGCCTGCGGGTATTCGCGTGTCAAATTATTTCATTGTAATCCGTGTAAGTTATAATTTACAAAATTATAGTGAAATAAATGGTTTTGCCCTTCGGGGATTTTTTCCTGAAATTTTGCGTCGCATGCTATATCATATTTATGATTTGACACACGCTCACACGTAGCTGCATGTTTAGGGACTGGATTTATTTAATTCAAAAATAGACTTTAATTAAATAAGTGTGCCAAATTGAATATTTGGGAATTTAATCAATTATCACACAACGTCATATTTTTCAAATTGGTATCAGAGCAGGTTGCGCTAATTTATCGCGTATTCCTTTTCCCGCAAAATTGTGTGATATTGATTTTTTTTTTTAAAAAAACGCTTTGTGAAAAATCGCAATTTTTCCAATGGAACGTTCATTTAATAAGGTGCCTATTTTTTATGGAAATAATTATGTCTATTGGAAAGCTCGCATGGAATCTAGTTTAAAAGCTATTGACGAGCGTGTTTGGTTGCTTTGTGAAAATGGGTGGACTCCTCCTACGGTCACCGTTAATAACATCACCACTTTAAAACCCGTTTCAACCTGGACTGAAGAAGATTATAAAATGTCTAATTTTAATTCCTTTGGTCTGAGTGCTATTTCTGGAGCTGTCACTCCTGATGAGTTTCGCCGAATTACGACGTGCACCACGTCTAAAGAGGCTTGGGATGTTTTAAAATTAACACATGAGGGTACGAACGCGGTTAAAGAATCAAAATTACAAAATTTGACCACCCAATTTGAGACTATCACCATGTCTGAGTCTGAATGCTTTGATGATTTTTATGCACGTTTGTCGGACATTGTTAACACATGTTTTAATTTGGGTGAGGTGATTGATAACACGCGTGTCGTTAAAAAGATTTTGAGATCTCTCCCAAAACGCTTTATTCCTAAAGTCACTGTTTTGAACTCTTTGGGAAACTTGAAATCACTTAAGTTGGAAGAACTTGTAGGAGATCTTCAAACCTATGAGATTGACATGTTTCCCAAAACCATTAAATCTAAGGATAATGGCATTGCTTTAAATACTCATTATAAGAAAAAGAAAGAAAAAGTTTGTGAGTCTGATTCTGAGGGAGACTTTGATTTTAATGATATGGCTTTGTTTGCGAAAAATTTTAAAAAATTTCTCAACATGAACAAAAATAATTCTTCCAATAAAAAGAATTTTTTTGAGAAAAATAAAAAGAAAGGAAAGGCCAAAGAAAGTGGTGAGAGGGAAAAAATGAATGATTCCGATGAGGAGTGTGATGAAGATTTTGAGAACGTGACTTGTTTTGAATGTGGGGGTAAGGGACATAAGTCGCTTGAGTGTCCTACGTGGCTTAGAAAGAAAGGAAAGAAAGTAGCTATGCCCGCCACACTTAGTGGTGAGAAGTTTGTAGTTTTTTCGAGTCGTGTGAGCATACCCACTTTGTCCCACAATAGTGCACACGAATGCGATAGTGATGAGTTGAGCGCTTCAAGTGAGGGAGAAAGTGAGAGTGAAAGTGGAGATGAAAGTGAGCTCCAAAAATCGTTTAGAGATTTGTACACCGAGACCTTGAAAACGAAAAAGTACAATAGGGATTTATGTCGTCGAGTGTTAGATTTGGAGAGAGAGAAAGATGTTTTGAAAAGGGAAAAATTTGATTTGACCGACACGGTGTCTAGTCTGACGACATGTGTATCCCAACTCGAGAGTGATCTCGAACGTGCTAGGGAGGTCAATATCAATTTTGAGAACGCACCTAAGAAGGTTGAAAAGGTGGTTCTTAAGGATAAAGGTGAAAATTTAGGAATAAGTCATGACGGTGCTTCTACTTCCCAATTAGCACCCGAGCCGGTTCCCACTTTAGTGTTAGATTCACGTGAGTCTCACCCTAAGCCACCTAGACATCCCATTCCTATTAGGAGAATGCGTCCTAGAGTTTTTGAGAAAGGTGTTCCTAGGCCTATTTATGTTTGTTCACATTGCAAGAGAAGAGGTCACCTTAAGGAATTTTGTTTTAAGTTGGGTTACGTGTCACGATTTGCTATTACACGTGTTTCTGGCACACATGCACCCACACATGATACTTTACTTGCTCCTGGAGACTACATGAGAGAGTTTGCACATTTACGAAACCAAGTTAAGTTTTTAGTCAAAACTTCACAAGAATTGATGGAAGTTTTTCATAAGTTGTCACCACCTTCGAAAAACTCCTACGCACCTAATGATTGAGGTTTGACTTGTTTACTAGCATAGGATGTTTTCATGATATTATTTGCCTATTGCTAGTTTGTATCATATTTGTGTATATTTTTTGCTTTTGAAAATTTTTGAAAAATACAAAAAGATTTTATTTTGATAAAATTTTTGAGAAAATCCAAAAAGATTTTTTCTCTTATTGTGTTTGCACCGTTTATGGAAGAATACTTATGATGACCAACTCACAACATCATTCCGTTATTTTCATGTGACTATTTGATAGTGTTTTGAGACAATAGGTCAATTCATCCTTGTGCTTTATAATTGTAACAACCCGCCCTTTTGGAGACCATTAAATTCCATAATTGGATATAAATTGGAATTTGGGGAATTTTCCTAAATAGTAATTTTTGGGATTTTCGAGGATTGAATGATTTTCGATGAGTGCTGTAATTATTTTTGGGACTATATAGGTCGAAATATTTTAATTATATGTCGTCATTGAGTAAAGCGACACGAGGTAAGATTTTTAATTGGAAAACCCGCATTTATTTATTTTGGGTTGGAATAGTGATTTGCGGTCAAGTACCTCGGATGGGAATTTCGATTGCGCCGTGAGTCTCGGAATGTCCGAGATAGTCGGAAAAGAGTGTCCGATTGTCGAAAATGAGTTTCGAATAATTTTAGAGGTAAAAGTAACTCGTAAATGGGTAAACGAGTCGTTTTTGGGTTTTAAGGGTTTAAACCCTTTTTCTTTCTTTATAAAGAGGGAGAGAGGGAAAGAAAATAGAAAGAAAGAAAGAAAAGAGAGAGAAGAGAGAGAGGAAGGAGAAAAGAGGGGAGAAAAGGGAGATTCGAGCCAAACTCCGCCGGATTCGACTCGAGATCGTCGGATTTTATCCACGAGGCAAGTGTTCACTTGCTTTATTTACTTTTGTGCATTAATCTCATATCATAGTTGGTAAAAATGTGATTTTGGAGTTAGAACCCTTAAAATAAATTGGGTAAAAATTGATTATGAGTTTACACATTGATGTAGTGTAAACTCTTAATGATTTTTAGTATCAAAACCATGTTAATGGAGTATAAAATGGGTTTAAAGGTTAAGTTGGGGTTTTTATAGTTTTAGGATTTAAAACTAAGAGAAATGATCTAATACCCCAAAATAATTGATGTATTAGTTGTAAAACATAGATTAGATGTTTATTGAGTTGTTGGGTGAGGTTAGAAACAACAAAAATGGAGAAAAATGGAGTTTGGGATGTTGGAAGAGATAATGAATAGTAACCCGTAACCTTTGGGGTCATTTTCGACCAAGAATATAAATGATTTAGCTTTCGGACAAAACACGAAAGTTGTAGATCTTTTCGACATGGTCGCGTGGGCACCAACCGCGTATTTTTTTGATTTTTTTACGATTTGATATGATTTTTACAAGATGGCAGTTCCGGGTTGAAATCATCAACTCGGAAATCAAATCGGGAATTGGAAAAATTACGGCTAGGATTAATTGCGTAGATGTTTGGGATAATTTTTGGGGTAGTTTAGAAACCTCGAAAATGAATTTGGGTTGTTGGATGAAAGGATTTGAGGAAAAATAATTTGGGAGACCTGGTGTGACCGGTCGATCGCGCCCCTAAGGCCGGTGGACCGCGTCAAGGAGAAAGGGCCTACTGCTTTGTTTCGTAGGCTTATTTACAACCCGCGGTCGACCGGGGGTGTAGTACCGGTCGACCGGTGCCCTATTTTCAGCAAAAGATTTTGGAGATTAGGATTATTTCTCCTTTTTGAGTTTAATGTTTAAGGGCCTTCCAAATTAGAGATTATGGAGGGTTATGTCATAAAGGACTTGAGGAATTGGGAGTATATATATGTGTATATTCACTTAGAGTGAATTAGCATAATTGGAGATATCCAAATGAATCCATAGATGGGATTTTAGTATATATATTACTTGTTAAAGTAAGAAAATATTTTGGGTTTAGTATCATGCACATATGATTGCATGATTATGATTCTTTAAGAGAATCTTTGGGATTATTGGTCATCGATAGATGGTTTGGCAAATATAGCCATTTTTATATATTCAGGTAGGAATATATGGTATATATATATATATACTATGTGATTATGTATATATATGATATGATCTAAATGATTTTGAAAATATATAGATGAATATTTTCAAAATGGGAAAAAGATAAATGATTTTCATAATTAATAAATTATGGATTGTACACACCTCCCTAAATCTCTATCATAAGGGAAGTTGCGCGCGTTGTGGTGAAGCCTTCTTGGCTGTTGAGCAGGTTGGATATAGTCCCTAGGCCATATGGGCATTTGTATTACTGCGCTGGTTAGGGGATTCCGGGTGTGGTCCTGACTTTCCCGCAGGCAATATGGCCGCTTACCGACGTTGGTAGGTTCCCAGGTTGTCTTGTATAGATAGGACCTGGAAGATGATAGCCATTTAGGGGCGCGTCCAGTGGGGAAACCCGGAGGGGCGGTCTTAGATTTATTAAAGCAATTCATGATAATGGATTGGCTTTAATTTACATTTCCTCAGTATAAAAAAAGGGAAATGGGATAACGGTTTGGCTTCGGTAGCACTCCCGGATGGAAGAAAGGATGTGGAAGCATGATTTGATCAAAACATTTTCATGATAATGGAAATGGCTTTGGGTACATTTCCTGAGTATAAAAAGGGAAATGGGATGATATAAAGGGAAAACATTTTTATGATAATAAAATTGGCTTTTAAAAGGTATATTATTTGTTAAAGCAATTCATGATAATGAATTGGCTTTTATATTTACATTTCCTGAGTATAAAAAGGGAAATGGGAAATTTTGAGAATAATAAAATTATTGATAAATACTTTGTATATGAATCCTCAGTCCGGGAGATAGATCCGGATGGTTATGATAAAATATGAATATGTATGTATAAATGGATGAATCGAGTACCTAGGGTCTAATGGATCCCGACGATCGACCTTGCCGCATAGTAGTGTATCGGGGAGGTTCCTTGTTTGGATTTCGCTTTGCGAGACACCCCGCACACGAATATGGCAGTGTGTTGAGACTGGGGAGAAGTTTAATCCTTAGTGTTCTTATATTAAAAATGTTTATGGTATATATATATATATATATATATATATATATTTATATATATCTTTCTGTACTGAGGGACTGGAGGATCTCGACGATCGACCGTGCCGCATAGTAGTGTATCGGGGGGGTTCTTTGTTTGGATTTCGCTTTGCGAGACACCCCACGCACAAACATGGCATAGCGTTGAGACTGGGGTGAAGTTTAGCCCTTAGTACATTGCTTGGACTATCTAGGATTGATAGTGGGTTTGTGATAGACTAGTTTAGCAAGGTAGCTTGACTAGAATGTTCTAGATAGATGCGCTAGGAGTACACTATTAGCGGAGAGGTGAGGGGTATCTCATGGGAGTGCGATACCAAACTTAAATATGAGATAAAACCTTTTTCAAAATAATAAGGCATTTATGCACTTGCAAAATATTTTCAAAATTCGGGCTCTGACCCGTTTATCTACTTTTCCTTTCTTGCTATATTATATATATACATAGGTGTCCAGACACAGGGACGCCTGGATGGAAATTCTTTCGAGTCAGACGTCAGCTGCAGCAGCTGTGGATGCGTGCAGGTTTTTGATAGCCGCTTCCATCGTTGTACTCTAGATAGGAGGTACTGTATAAACATTCGAGCCAATGGCTCAATTGCATTTATTTATTCTTTCGGTACATCATTCGATATGGTTGTATATTTTGACCGAGTGTTCGGTTATTTTATTTCATTTCAGTTTCATTTAAGCATTAAATTGTAGATGTTTTATTTATTATCGTTAAAAAGAGTAGTAAAGTTAAAATTTTGACACCGGCCTGATAGGTTATTAGTAATTAAATGGATTTTTCGACAGTGATGCTAAGAATGATCCATATGAGACTCCTGTTTTAATTTATATTGGATTGATCGCCCGGTATCTTATTAGGCGGGTTGTCATAGATGGTATCAGAGCATCAGGTTCTAGTGTCCTTAGGAATATGTGTGGACGTACTACGCTTTCAGCGTTGCTCTCGATTTGATATAGAGCCTCAGGATTAGGATTGTTGATTTCTCTTGCGAGATTTCGTTCTCCCGCCATATTAGAAGATTATAGAAATCTTTTGCGCGCTCGTTTGAGAATCGTGTGCGGAGCTTGGATGGTAGCAGGAGGTGAGGCTTAGCTGGAGCAGCTGGTAGAAGGTGGGATGAGGACCATAGTAGAGGTCACTCTCCTTATGGTGATTGTTAAGGATTTTGGCGACGACTACTAAATAATGGTAGTTAGGATTACCGCAGTACCGCTGAAGTTGAGAGTGGTACTAAAGTTGAATTCCTCATTGAAGTTGAGGGTTCGAAAGGGATCTTACGGATAGTCTTAACCGTGAGTCCCCATGATTTTGTCGGAACGAGAAGGATGTCGTTATGAGTTGTACCTCAATCTAGGAGGTATAATTGGCGTGGCTAGATAAAGTCGCGGTATTAGTTAGCCCTGGACTCGTGTGTGTAATTTGAGTTATGACGGTCACAATAACATAATATCATGTGTGTTTATGTGTTTTCCGCAATAGCGGAATTTTATTTTCCTTCATTCACCATAGAGGCGGGTGTTGATATATTGTGTATATATATGTATATCTCTCTCTCTCTCTCTATATATATATATATCTGGGTTGTGATACTCGTTTTATATGTCTATACGAGTATGGTATTATGGTGTATATATATGTATTGGTTGATCGGAGCGATAGCAGGCTAATGATGGCAAGACTATCGTGTCCATGGTTCCTCGAGGGAACAGGTTGTTATTGTGGTGTCTCACCTTGATAAAGGTTGAGTTCACCTTTATTATTATGGATTGATGAAACCTCGATGAGCAGAGGCTTCCTTATTTTGGTTGGTATGTATGGCAACCTTATATATATGATTTAAGGCCGCAGGATTTGTGTTGAGCTGTAAGATAAAGCTCATTATGGTTTGCGCAAGGGCTTAGAAATAGTGCAAGCGCTGGGTGGTGTGACTCTTAGTTAGAGATAGGAGTTCAGACCACCTTTTGTTGTTTAGGGATAGGATTATCTCGGTTGCATGTCTGAAATAACGGGACTCCGTGACCGACGAAGTCAAGTGTTAATGTGTGGAGGGGTTCCTTGTTTGGATTTCGCTTTGCGAGACACTCCACACATGACTCTTAACGTCTTCGGGCGTGGAGAGCTGTTATTGGATGCAAGGATGTGGGTTAGTCTTATAGTGTGGATGAACCGCTATAGACTACGAGCCCTGTGATGATGGTATGTTTATGGAAATATTATGCTATGGAAAAGCACTAAATTGGTCCTCTCACCACAAGTAGTTGGGTGGAGTGGGACTTAGAGAATTTGATTTGAGGATGATATCCCTGCCTTAATAAGAAGGCAAATTTGGAGAAATTGGGTTGAGAAATATAACCAGCCTTAATGAAAAGGCAAATTTTGAGGAGATACAATTTGGGTATTATGTTCGTGACACTTTCTACAGAAAGTGGGCACTTCGATTGATTAGGTTTCCTTCCGTATGGGCGGAAGGATAAGATACTAGAAATGCATTCGTAGGTTAGCATAGGCAGGATTTAGGATGTCCCGCTGGTGTGTCTTGGGCCGTTACATCTCGATGACCGACAACGCGAGGGAATAGTGTAACGGGAGGGTTCCTTGTTTGGATTTTGCCTTGGCGAGACGTCCCACGCACGAAACCGAGAAAATGTCGGGATTCGAGAGAGGCCTTGGGCACTAGGGACATACTTAGGATTATATTAGTTTCACGTAGGTAGAGTAACGCATAGATAGTAACATTGTAGGATGTAGGCTCGATAGAGTTAGCGATACCGAGGTTAGGAGTTTGGAATTTCGCGGGTTGGAAGGACCCATAGGTGAGTATTACACCGAGGAAAGGAGATCCTTATTGGGAGAGAGTGTTACGTGTCAGACGTTCACTACGGATGTGCAGATATGCACAAGTTAGAAAGGTGTATGGGCACCTTGGTAAGTTGGTTTATATACCGCCTGAAATAGAATGGGCGTAGTATATAAGGTTGAAATTCATGCCGATAGGCATTATAGATGATGGGTATTATGTGACATATAAGAGTCACTTTGCGATCGTGATATTCGTGTAGCATATGGTTGGGAACCGTTAGGTTAGTATCGTTTCCCTTGAGGTATTAGGATTTGGAGTGATCCTAAGATTGGTGGTGTAGGTCGTATCTGAATTTCGAGGATGAAATTCCGTTGTAAGGGGGGGAGTATGTAACAACCCGCCCTTTTGGAGACCATTAAATTCCATAATTGGATATAAATTGGAATTTGGGGAATTTTCCTAAATAGTAATTTTTGGGATTTTCGAGGATTGAATGATTTTCGATGAGTGCTGTAATTATTTTTGGGACTATATAGGTCGAAATATTTTAATTATATGTCGTCATTGAGTAAAGCGACACGAGGTAAGATTTTTAATTGGAAAACCCGCAATTATTTATTTTGGGTTGGAATAGTGATTTGCGGTCAAGCACCTCGGATGGGAATTTCGACTGCGCCGTGAGTCTCGGAATGTCCGAGATAGTCGGAAAAGAGTGTCTGATTGTCGAAAATGAGTTTCGAATAATTTTAGAGGTAAAAGTAACTCGTAAATGGGTAAACGAGTCATTTTTGGGTTTTAAGGGTTTAAATCCTTTTTCTTTCTTTATAAAGAGGGAGAGAGGGAAAGAAAAGATAAAGAAAGAAAGAAAAGAGAGTAAAGAGAGAGAGGAAGGAGAAAAGAGGGGAGAAAAGGGAGATTCGGGCCAAACTCCGTCGGATTCGATTCGAGGTCGTCGGATTTTATCCACAAGGCAAGTGTTTACTTGCTTTATTTACTTTTGTGCATTAATCTCATATCATAGTTGGTAAAAATGTGATTTTGGGGTTAGAACCCTTAAAATAAATTGGGTAAAAGTTGATTATGAGTTTACACATTGATGTAGTGTAAACTCTTAATGATTTTTAGTATCAAAACCATGTTAATGGAGTATAAAATGGGTTTAAAGGTTAAGTTGGGGTTTTTATAGTTTTAGGGTTTAAAACTAAGAGAAATGATCTAATACCCCAAAATAATTGATGTGTTAGTTGTAAAACATAGATTAGATGTTTATTGAGTTGTTGGGTGAGGTTAGAAACAACAAAAATGGAGAAAAATGGAGTTTGGGATGTTGGAAGAGACAATGAATAGTAATCCGTAACCTTTGGGGTCATTTTCGACCAAGAAGATAAATGATTTAGCTTTCGGTCAAAACACGAAAGTTGTAGATCTTTTCGATACGGTCGCGTGGGCACTGATCGCGTATTTTTCTGATTTTTCTACGATTTGATATGATTTTTACAAGATGGCAGCTCCGGGTTGAAATCATCAACTCGGAAATCAAATCGGGAATTGGAAAAATTACGGCTAGGATTAATTGCGTAGATGTTTGGGATAATTTTTGGGGTAGTTTAGAAATCCTGAAAATGAATTTGGGTTGTTGGATAAAAGGATTTGAGGAAAAATAATTTGGGAGACCTGGTGTGACCGGTCGACCGCGCCCCTAAGGCCGGTCGACCGCGTCAAGGAGAAAGGGCATACTGCGTTGTTTCGTAGGCTTATTTACAACCCGCGGTCGACCGGGGGTGTAGTACCGGTCGACCGGTGCCCTGTTTTCAGCCAAAGATTTTGGAGATTAGGATTATTTCTCCTTTTTGAGTTTAATTTTTAAGGGCCTTCCAAATTAGAGATTATGGAGGGTTATGTCATAAAGGACTTGAGGAATTGGGAGTATATATATGTGTATATTCACTTAGAGTGAATTAGCATAATTGGAGATATCCAAATGAATCCATAAATGGGATTTTAGTATATATATTACTTGTTAAAGTAAGAAAATATTTTGGGTTTAGTATCATGCACATATGATTGCATGATTATGATTCTTTAAGAGAATCTTTGGGATTATTGGTCATCGATAGATGGTTTGGCAAATATAGCCATTTTTATATATTCAGGTAGGAATATATGGTATATATATATATATATATATATACTATGTGATTATGTATATATATGATATGATCTAAATGATTTTGAAAATATATAGATGAATATTTTCAAAATGGGAAAAAGATAAATGATTTTCATAATTAATAAATTATGGATTGTACACACCTCCCTAAATCGCTATCATAAGGGAAGTTGCGCGCGTTGTGGTGAAGCCTTCCTGGCTGTTGAGCAGGTTGGATATAGTCCCTAGGCCATATGGGCCTTTGTATTACTGCGCTGGTTAAGGGATTCCGGGTGTGGTCCTGACTTTCCCGCAGGCAATATGGCCGCTTCCCGACGTTGGTAGGTTCCCAGGTTGTCTTGTATAGATAGGCCCTGGAAGATGATAGCCATTTAGGGGCGCGTCCAGTGGGGAAACCCGGAGGGGCGGTCTTAGATTTATTAAAGCAATTCATGATAATGGATTGGCTTTAATTTACATTTCCTCAGTATAAAAAAAGGGAAATGGGATAAAGGTTTGGCTTCGGTAACACTCCCGGATGAAAGAAAGGCTGTGGAAGCATGATTTGATCAAAGCATTTTCATGATAATGGAAATGGCTTTGGGTACATTTCCTGAGTATAAAAAGGGAAATGGGATGATATAAAGGAAAAGCATTTTTATGATAATAAAATTGGCTTTTAAAAGGTATATGATTTGTTAAAGCAATTCATGATAATGAATTGGCTTTTATATTTACATTTCCTGAGTATAAAAAGGGAAATGGGAAATTTTGAGAAAAATAAAGGTATTGATAAATACTTTATATATGAATCCTCAGTCCGGGAGATAGATCCGGATGGTTATGATAAAATATGAATATGTATGTATAAATGGATGAATCGAGTGCCTAGGGTCTAATGGATCCCGACGATCGACCTTGCCGCATAGTAGTGTATCAGGGGGGTTCCTTGTTTGGATTTCGCTTTGCCAGACACCCCACGCACGAATATGGCAGTGTGTTGAGACTGGGGAGAAGTTTAATACTTAGTGCTCTTATATTATAAATGTTTATGGTATATATATATATATATATATATATATATATATCTTTCTGTACTGAGGGAGCGACGGATCTCGACGATCGACCGTGCCGCATAGTAGTGTATCGGGTGGGTTCCTTGTTTGGATTTCGCTTTGCGAGACACCCCACGCACGAACATGGCATAGCGTTGAGACTGGGGTGAAGTTTAGCCCTTAGTACATTTCTTGGACTATCTAGGATTGATAGTGGGTTTGTGATAGACTAGTTTAGCAAGGTAGCTTGAATAGAATGTTCTAGATAGATGCGCTAGGAGTACACTATTAGCGGAGAGGTGAGGGGTATCTCATGGGAGTGCGATACCAAACTTAAATATGAGATAAAACCTTTTTCAAAATAATAAGGCATTTATGCACTTGCAAAATATTTTCAAAATTCGGGCTCTGACCCGTTTATCTACTTTTCCTTACTTGCTATATTATATATATACATAGGTGTCCAGACACAGGGACGCCTGGATGGAAATTCTTTCGAGTCAGACGTCAGCTGCAGCAGCTGTGGATGCGTGCAGGTTTTTGATAGCCGCTTCCATCGTTGTACTCTAGATAGGAGGTACTGTATAAACATTCGAGCCAATGGCTCAATTGCATTTATTTATTCTTTCGGTACAGCATTCAATATAGTTGTATATTTTGACCGAGTGTTCGGTTATTTTATTTCATTTCAGTTTCATTTAAGCATTAAATTGTAGATATTTTATTTATTATCGTTAAAAAGAGTAGTAAAGTTAAAATTTTGACACCGGCCTGATAGGTTATTAGTAATTAAATGGATTTTTCGACAGTGATGCTAAGAATGATCCATATGAGACTCATGTTTTAATTTATATTGGAGTGATCGCCCGGTATCTTATTAGGCGGGTTGTCACAATAATGTTTGGAGTCATTAAGATGTAATTAAGTGTTACTTCCTATATGTTTGACTCATAATGTCCTTTATTGTACACATGCACGGATTTGTTTGATTATTGTGCTTGTCTTATCACATGTTGGTTGGGTGTTTTCACTTCAATCATGTCCTTTAAAACGAACCAAGCGCGATAAATTTTGATAAGGAAATTGTGCATATAAGTACCGTTTGTGAGATTGCGTGCTTTAGTTGAAAACGGGGAAAGGCTGCGAAAGGTTCACTTGACCTTTGCGAATACTAAGCCACCGTTAAAATTGGACCAAAAAATGGAGGAATTTTATTATCCGTAACGTACCATTGTTTATCTGTAACGTACCATTGTTTATCTGAAAAAAATCTGTAACGTACCATTGTTTATCTCCTTATATCAAAACTTCTCTAAAAAAAATAGACATGCACGTACAGTTTTTGCGTGAGAAGAAATTTTTTGTTTTGACAGAACACTTTCTGAAAAGGAAATATTATCTTTGTGTTCAATAATTTTTAGTATGTCTTCTTCTCACTTTTAAGGGTTCAAAACTTTTGTCCATTTTAATTCATAATCCCAGTAACTTTTTATGAATTGTTTTGTGGAACCCAAGACATATTTTTCTGAAATATTTTGCTAGTCCTTTATTGTACCGTTCTTGGTGCTAATCGAAGACTGCGGTCATTGAGGTTCGCTGCGTGTGGATCTTTGCTGAAGATAGAACTGCGTGTTCTTGTGGAGTAGCTGCGGTTGTTCCATTGCTGACGACACCAACCGATGCCTGCGGGTATTCGCGTGTCAAATTATTTCATTGTAATCCGTGTAAGTTGTAATTTACAAAATTATAGTGAAATAAATGGTTTTGCCCTTCGGGGATTTTTTCCTGAAATTTTGCGTCGCATGCTATATCATATTTATGATTTGACACACGCACACATGTATCTGCATGTTTAAGGGCTGGATTTATTTAATTCAAAAATGGAATTTAATTAAATAAATGTGCCAAATTGAATATTTGTGAATTTAATCAATTATCACACAACATCATATTTTTCAAAGTTCTTATAAACTATTTACAAAACAGTTTTTTTGTTTTTTTTTCAAAACACAAAAATAAATTAACTGTACAAATGTTTGTCTTTTACATTTTCAAAAAAGGAAAAATTATCTTTGAATTTATATAAAAACGAACACGGGCTCCAAACGTAACATGAATAACAAAAGTGGGATTGAGAAAACTGACACACCTGTAGCAAGAAATCGGCTGTTAAAATTCAATGAGAAAAGGAGGCGACAGAGGTGTATAAGGGGTGAGATGAGTTGGTGATTAAATTTGCAATGGTATGGTTACATTGATTTATTGGTTTTTTTCATAGCCCTAGGGTCACCAAGAACATAGTATATACCAAAGAGGCAATCATAGTGGCATGTATATTTCACCATTTGAATTGTGATACCATTTGTTGTTTCTTAATTGTGACTTTGTTATTTTAACTTGAAGCCTTCATTTACAATCAAACAATACTCAACTTGAAACTGTATTGTTCGATCATAAATGGAGGCTTTTAACCGACGATCAAACTTAAGGTTTTTTCGAACTTGTATTTGTGAGTCTCATCAAATGAAAGAGAGAGAAGGTTTTATGTTGGCTATTCCAACGTTGGATGTTTAGGAGGGAAGGATTTTGTGTGGGTTTGATCAAGCACAACAATGCACAAGCTATTAGGCAATGTCCTAACATAAATACCTTAGGAATAGAATAGAATAGAATAGAACGAAACAGAGTATATACCTGATTAAACACGAGAATCACAGTGTGATGTCTATCTATTTCACCATATGAGAGCACCATATATATTTGATTTGCAATTCGATAAAACAGAAATTGAGTTGAAACCGTATTGCATATTTCATATGAAGTTTGAAGCCCCCATTTACGATCAAACAACATTCCATTGACATTGAGTTGTGTTGGAAAAATTGGACTTAAAATGGACTTAAAAGCTGTCCAGATTTTCTGGACATAATTTTTGAGCAAATTTGAGCTCAAATTTAGGTGGGACTCACACCACGATAATTATGGGACCATATACGAACGCGTTCTCCTTCGCAAGGAGATTAACGTAGTGTATGCACATGTCCAATTTCATTAAGTTATGAATGATAAATATGTCCCCAAAGTGACTCACAAAGCAATAAAAGTTAATGAATTGGGTATGTTTTAACTCTTGTCCCACATTGGAAGAGTAGTGGAAAAATGATGAGTTAATAAAACCCAAATGATAGACTAAGGCTTGGATGCCTTGGGGTATCCCAACTCTTTGAAGGGGAGATGGCCTACACTATGCATGTGTTGGGCTTGGGCCAAAATCCCACACGCGCGTTGTCCGTCCGTCCGGTTCGGTTCGCGCTTATAAAGTTCTCCTACATTTTTTGGTCGAATTAATTAAACTTTGTGGCCTTTTATTAATTAATTACGAAATGAATTAATTATTAATTAACTGTTTGACAGTTAATTGCCAAAGGTCAACAGTTAACAAAATTAACTATTTTTGACAGTTAATTTTGGTCTTGACTGTTACCAACAGTCAACACAAAAGCTATAAATACAAACCATTCCCTCCAGTTTTGGTTTTGGTTGTTGTCAATTAACCCCTCCAGAAAATTCCGAAAATGTTACTGCATTATTTCATTCATCCAGAAAAATATTTTCTTCATTTCTGCATATCATGCTACTGTTCCGGTTGAGTATTAACACAGATTTGTGTTCGTTGGGATTAATTATTACTGTGCTTCATAATTAATTCGAGAAATCTGTTCTATCTTGGGAGACAATGATTCAATAACCTTTGAGCACATTGGAGGGAATAAATTTTTCTTAAGGAGACTGTTCTACAGGGCTCGAATTTATGTTTTTATTTGTGTTATTAATTCTGCAATATCAAGTAAGTTATTTTAATTCTGTACTTTTTGACATCTAAATAGTAGAGATAACAATCTTAAGGCAAATGTATTTTGTTCTAATTTTATAGTGTACAATTTTTTTTTAATTACAGAACTTTATTTGTACAAATAAATATGTTTTTACAGAAAATTTGAATAAAAATATTGTTTTTTACAGAAATTTAATAATATAGTTTTTGTTACAGAATTTAATTTCTACACTATTTATATATTCTTTGTTAGAAAATAAAAATTTTATTTGTAAATTTTTTGTTAAATCTATTTATATAAAACTTTTAATCTTAAAATTGTAATTCTGTTTTGTACGGAATTTTTTTTAATATTAAAAATAGTGTGACACAGATTTTTCTTGTTTTACTTAGACTAATATAAACTACTGTTTAATAATTTAGTCTAATTCTAAATCTTGTGTAGAAATTTTGCTTTATTTTATATTATATAATTTCGATATTATTTAGAATTCTTTTGGAATTCATTTATTGTTAATTATAATTGAGGAAATTAGTAGATCAGAATTGTGTATTCTGTTTTGATTACTTCATTTATATATGAATATTATCGTTGATAAAAATTCTGTTTTTGTAACATAAACGGAATCGCATAGTACGAATACTATTCCTGCAAATGTGGCTGTCACTAACACAAATGTGACTGCACCCGAATCTATGCCACACGGGGAGAAATCGGAAAAGTTCAATGGGACTGACTTCAAACGTTGGCAAGGACAAATGTATTTCTATCTCACTACCTGCTATCTGGGTAGGTTTGTATATGATGATTGTCCCTCTATTCAAGAGGGAGATGACTCGAAAAAGGTTGGTATTGTTGATGCTTGGAAGCACTCTGACTACCTGTGCCGGAATTATATTCTGGCCAACTTGGAAAAAACATTGTATCATGCCTACTGCACGATCAAGACATCCAAGGAATTATGGAATTCTTTGGAAAAGAAGTACAACACTAAAGATGCTGGGATGAAGAAATTTACCGTCGGGCATTTTCTGGACTTCAAAATGGTTGACTCTAAACCAGTGATCTCGCAGGTGCAAGAACTCCAAGTGATCCTCCACGACATTCATGCTGAAGGAATTTTCCTTAGTGAAACCTTCCAAGTTGCGGCAATTGTTGAAAAATTGCCACCATCTTGGACTTTATTCAAAAATTATCTCAAGCACAAGCGAAAGGAGATGGATGTGGAGGAGTTAGTGGTCAGGCTGAGAATTGAAGAAGATAACCGTGACTCTCAAAAGAAAAGTGGAAAGAATCCAATGGAAACGAAAGTCCATGTTATTGAAGGTCCTAAGAAGAATAAGCAAAAGCATAATGAGGAAGGCACTTCCAAACAAAACAAGAAGAAGTTCAAAGGCAAATGCTACAACTGTGGTAAACCTGGACACCACTCAAGCGAGTATCGTAAGCCTAAGATGCAAAATTAAAATAATCCTCATGCAAATATAATTGAGGGTGAAAACATCGCCAATGACTTGGCGGACATGAATCTTTCTACTGTAGTCTCTGAATGTAACTTGGTTGGCAATACCAAGGAATGGTGGGTGGACACTGGAGCCACACGACACATTTGTGCAAACAAATGGATGTTTCCCACATATAAGCCTTTGGAAAATGAGGAGACCCACTTTATAGGGAATTCTTCCACTTCTAAGGTGGTGTGACAAGGAAAGATTGCTCTAAAAATGACTTCTGGAAAGGAACTTACTCCCAATGATGTTCTTCGCCTGCCTGATATCCGAAAGAATCTGATTTCTGGATCTCTCCTGACTAAAAATGGGTTCAAGCTTGTGTTTGTCTCTGATCGCTTTGTGTTGTCAAAGAATGACATGTATGTAGGAAAGGGCTACCTAAATGAGGGGCTCTTCAAAATCAATGTTCTTACTGTAACCCCAAAAACATCTGTTTTAACGAAGGAAAATGCTAGTTCTTCTTAATTGATTGAGTCATCTAATATTTGGGATGCTAGATTAGGACATGTTAATTTTGATACATTGCGTAGATTAATTAACTTGGATTTTTTGCCAAAATTTAATATTTATAAAAATCATAAATGTGAAATTTGTGTGGAATCTAAATTAGACAGATTACCTTTCCATTCAGTTGAAAGAATAACTGAACCTTTAGATTTAATTCACACTGATATTTGTGATTTAAAATTTGTTCAAACGTGGAAAAAAATATTTTATTACTTTATTGACGATTGCACAAAATATTACTTTAAGCAATATAAAAATGAAATTGAGAATGAATTAAGTAAAAAGATAAAGGCAATAATGAGTGATAGAGGAGGAGAATATGAATATCCTTTTGAGGAATTTTATTCTGAGGATGGTATAATCCATCAAACAACCGCTCCTTATTCGCCTCAATCAAATGGTGTTGCTGAATGCAAAAACCGTACATTGAAGGAGATGATAAACTCAATGTTATTAAGTTTAGGAGCTCCCCAGAACTTGTGGTGGGAAGCCTTACTTTCTGCTAATTACATTCTCAATAAAGTACCTCACAAGAAGACTCACGAGACATCTTATGAATTATGGAAAGGTCGAAGACCTTCCTATAAATATTTACGAGTGTGGGGGTACTTAGCCAAAGTGATGGTTCCTAAACCTAAAAAGGTAAGAATAGGGCCAAAAACTGTGGATTATGTGTTCATCGGTTATGCTACTAATAGCAGTGCATATCGATTTCTAGTTTGTAAATCTGAGATATCGCATATTCATGTTAATACGGTTATTGAATCGAGGGACGCTTCATTTTTTGAAAATGAATTTCCGTATAACATGACCCGAGAATCTGGTCCTTCTAAAAGAACAAATCAAGCTACTACAAGTGGTACTCATCAACCTATTGAACCAATAGAGGATGAACCAAGATGTAGTAAAAGAGCAGGAACCTCGACTTCTTTCGGTCCGAATTTTCTAACATATTTGCTAGAAAATGAACCTCAATCGTACAAAGAATCCATATCCTTACCCGATGCTTCTAATTGGAAAGAAGCAATTAATAGTGAAATTGAATCCATATTACAAAATCATACATGGGAACTAGTGGATCTTCCACCAGGTTCAAAATCGTTAGGTTATAAATGGATCTTCAAAAAGAAGTTGAAGGCCAATGGATCAATTGATAAATATAAATCTAGACTTGTAGCTAAAGGCTATAGGCAAAAGGAAGGATTGGATTACTTCGACACATATTCACCGGTAACAAGAATAACCTCCATTCGGATGTTAATAGCAATAGTTGTTATTAATGGACTTGAAATACATCAAATGGATCTAAAAACCGCATTCTTAAATGGTGAACTAGATGAGAAAATTTATATGGAGCAACCTGAAGGGTTCAAGGCTCCCGGACAAGAAGGAAAAGTATGTAAGCTTGTCAAATCACTTTATGGATTAAAACAAGCACCTAAGCAATGGCATGAAAAAATTGATAATGCAATGTTATCAATTGGTTTCAAAATTAATGAATGTGATAAATGTGTTTACTTTAAATACATTCAAAATGGATATGTCATGCCTCTATGTTGATGATATGCTTATCATGGGTAGTAACTTGGAAATTGTCAAAACTACAAAACAAATGTTGAGTAGTCGATTTGACATAAAAGATTTGGGAATCGCTGATGTTATATTAGGAATTAAAATTTATAAAACACCGGTTGGACTTATATTATCTCAATCTCATTACATAGAGAAAGTACTTGAAAAATTCAAGAAGTATGATATTAGTCCTACCAAGACACCTGTAGATGTAAATTTACATCTAGTAAGAAATAATGGTGAAAGCGTATCTCAACTAGAATATTCTCTTATTATCGAGAGTTTTATGTATATCATGAACTGTACACGGTACATAGCATACTCAATAAGTAAGCTAAGTTGATTTAGGAGTAATCCATGGAGAGATCACTGGAAAGCAATATTAAGAGTTTTGGGTTATTTGAAATATACTCAAAACTATGGACTGCACTACTCAAAATATCCAGTTGTTCGTGAAGGACATTGCGATGCAAATTGGATATCCGATACAAAAGACTCTAAGTCTACGAGTGGGTATGTATCTACCCTTGGAGGTGCAGTCGTATCTTGGAAATCCTCAAAACAAACGTGCATTGCTAGATTGACAATGGAATCTGAATTTATTGCACTAAACAAAATTGGAGAAGAAGCTGAATGGCTTCGAAATTTCTTAGAAGATGTTCCAAATTGGTCGTAACCTGTGCCCGCAATATGTTTACATTGCGATAGTCAATCGACAATTAGAAGGGAACATAATCACATGTATAACGGAAAGTCACGACATATTCATCGTAGACATAATAACGTTAGACAACTTCTCTCAAACGGAATTATCTTAATTGACTACGTAAAGTCAAAAGATAATATAGCGGATCCACTAACAAAAGATTTAAACCGAGAGCAAGTTGAAAGATCATCAAGAGGAACGGGTTTAAATCCTATAAATAAATAAGAATTAATATAGTGGCAACCCAACCTAGCTGACTGGAGATCCCAAGATCTAGGTTTAATGGGAAAATCGAACTACATTGTATTCAGTAAGCACTGGAGGATATTTAATCCTAACCATTCCAAAGATGAGACAATACACATCTGTCGCGAAATTAGGATAAGTTATGCTTTTAATGACATTCATATCTTAGTATGTTTAAGTGGGGTATTGCAGGATACTCTTTATGGAAGTCACCTACGTGAGTAAGAAGGGGTCCACTTCTATGAGAATAATGAAAGGCAATTTCTCTAAAATACTCACGGAACCAAGTGGTGTCATGGCCAAAATGAACACAAACGTGAGAACCAACTGTGTTGAATAATTGTTGTGTGAATACTGTTGTTTAGGTTTATAAAAACGGTTGCGATTCAAAAACGTGAAGTCTACTGATTAACTAAGTAAATCCGATGGTATATCACTAAGAAAAGTTCAAGGCCATTAGGCTACTTCTCTCGATGCAATAAATCTTCTGTTTTACTCAACCTGTGTCTGCATCTGCATAAGCATCTGTTTGTTTTTATTTATAGCAATATATCATTCATGTGGGGGATTGTTGGAAAAATTGGACTTAAAATGGACTTAAAAGCTGTCCAGATTTTCTGGACAAATTTTTGAGCAACTTTAAGCTCAAATTTAGGTAGGACCCACACCACGATAATTGTGGGACCATATACGAACGCGTTCTCCTTCGCAAGAAGATTAACGTAGTATATTCACATGTCCAATTTCATTAAGTTATGAATGATAAATATGTCCCCAAAGTGACTCACAAAGCAATGAAAGTTAATGAATCGGATATGTTTTAACTCTTGTCCCACATTGGAAGAGTAGTGGAAAAATGATGAGTTAATAAAACCCAAATGATGGACTAAGGCTTGGATGCCTTGGGGTATCCCAACTCTTTGAAGGGGAGATGGCCTACACTATACATGTGTTGGGCTTGGGCCAAAAGCCCACACGCGCGCACGCCCTCCGTCCGGTCGGCCGACTCGATTCGGTTCGGGCTTGGGCTTGGGAAATTCTCCTACATTTTTGGGCCGAATTAATTAAACTTTCTGGGCTTTTATTAATTAATTACGGAATTAATTAATTATTAATTAACTGTTTGACAGTTAATTGCCAAAGGTCATCAGTTAACAAAATTAACTGTTTATTAACACAAATTTGTGTTCGTTGGGATTAATTATTGTTGTGCTCTATAATTAATTCGAGAAATCCGTTCTATCTTGGGAGACAATTATTCAATAACCTTTGAGCACATTGGAGGGAATAAATTTGCCTTAAGGAGACTATTGTACAGGGCTCAGATTTATCTTTTTATTTGTGTTATTAATTCTATAATATCAAGTAAGTTATTTTAATTCTGTAATTTCATTTTAATTCTATAATAATTATTTCATTAATAATTATGGAAGCCTCCATTTAGTTGTTGGATCGTAAATGGAGGCTTCTAACCCACCATCATTCATACTTAGGGTTTTTCTGTCTAACGAAGAGAGAAAGGGCTTTATGTTGTCTAATTTAACGTTGAATGCTTAGAAGAGAGAGGGGTTTTTGTTTTGTGTGGGTTTGAGTGAAGAAGATACACCTGATTAAACACAACAATCCAACTTGTATTTGTGGGTTTAGTCAAACCACGAAGAAGAGGGTTTGTGTTAAATAATCAAACATTCAATGCTTAGGATAGGAGGGGAGGGTTCACAAATCAATATATAATCAAAACTGATTCGGTTCACAAATCTTTAATATATATGGAAATACCCACCACACACAGATCTCTTAAAATCGTTTCCTAACCCATGAAAACGAAAATAGGATATGAGAGAGACTAACAATATAATATCCAAATCCCACACTCCAAACCGTAGATAAATAGCCCAACAATTTGATTCACCATATATCTTCTCAATCTGATTTCGTTCCCCCAACAATTTGGGCATTTAAACTAGGAACGCTTTATTCTCGTACTAGCACGTGTATTAGTGTTGATAGAAAATTAACAAAAAAAAAAAAAATAACTATTAAATGTTGTATATCAAAAATTACAAATAGTTCATACTACATGATTAAATTTTACCCAACAAATATTAGTAATTCATTGTTAAAAAAATAAACTAAAACATAGTGATTTGTGTGTTAAAAAAATGTATGTTATTTATCTAAAAGATTATTAAATTGAATCAAGCCGAAGTATAAAAAAGTAAAAGGAAACTGGTGGTTAATGATTAAAATTTTTTAGCATTTAAAGAAAAAACTATATTTTTAATTCTAAAAAAGATTAAAAAAAATAACATTTTATGATAAATAGCAAAATACTACTAAGGACACTACACTAAATTTTTTATAGAAAATGAAAATAATAAAGAATATAATGAATCTGAATATTACGAATTTGACAAAATTTAGTTTATGTTTAAAAATAAAATTAACAAACTCATATGAGATCCTAATTAATCAGTTACTAGACTCGGGAATTGGACGGATATGACCGGGTCAAAAATGGATTTAGTTGGATTTGGTCGGGTCGAAAACGGGTTACGATGATGTTTTGGTCGAATATGGACGGGTTTGGGACATATCGATTTGGGTTAATCCTCACTTTCTTTCATTTTAATAAGATAAACCTATTGTAAACAATACGACACAAAAGAGTAAAAAGGGGAAAAACATGAAACTATTAAACCATTAAAGCAAATAACCAACTGATTTGATTCTCTCTTACATACGGTAGCTCCCTCACAACAATGATAGATAGAGGAGATAACCAACTTTTTTTTTGGTTTTCGAGAAAGTACCATCTTGATCCGCAACTAACCCGCAATTGACCCCCAAATAAACTAGTTTAGTGGTCCAGTAAACCCATTTGAACCCACAATCAAAATAAGATGGAATCGGACAATTAATTTTGGTCAGTAAATGGGCAGTTCCCTTAATAGGAAACCATATTATTGGCCCTAGTCATAACATAAGATAATACAAAAATGTAATGGGAAAATGTATTTGACTCTTAGTCATAACCATTAAAAAGTAAATTAACATTAGTACATCTTCAGTGAAATCGAACTCACATTATGGTCTCAAATATACTACAATTTCTTTTATTACCCACTTTGTCATCTAATGATATAAACAAAACTTAACCCATACCTAAATGAAACCCATTTCCAAGAAAATATAATGGAAATAACCACAAGATATTACCATTGGACTAAGAAGAAAAAAGGCTTCCTATGATTTTTATACCATCGTAAAATGATTTTTATAACGGATTTTAAATTAGCTAAATGAGTTATAAATTTCAGGGCTAGAAAAGTTCAAAAAAATTTATTAAAACATATTTGGTATGACACTAATAAAGATGTCATTATTAAAGGCGTCTCCAAATTGTATCTTTAATGACACTTTCTCAAAACACCGTCATAAAAATAGCTTAAAACTGTCATGAAAAATATTGTTATGCCAATTTCCCTTGAGTCGTTATAACAAGTAATAAACTTTAATAACATTTTTTTGAGCAAACTACTATAAATAACTATCCAAGCCACATCATTTCACAAACACTATTGTTTGTAACTATTCCTTACAAACCTTCATATGTATTTGTTGTAATAATTTATTCTCACCAAATTTGCCTGCAATTCACACGAATAATGATATTTACACCATTAAACCAATAAACAACACAAATAATTTAACCAACTACAATCCATCTATTCCAATCAAACTTAAACAAATATCGTTAAAAAAAAACTACTAAAAATTCGTATTTTCAATCCAATTTCAACCATCCATATATTTACAAAAAAAAAATCAATAATCACACATTGATTCAAACCTAAACTTATATTATAAATATACAAACTGACAAAGAAAAACGTGTGCAGTCTCCACCCAATATATGTACTTCAAAGCTCCTCAATGCAGCAAAACTCGATAACTAGCCAAATCTGCAGATATAACATAACTTGTGTTAGAGATGCTATTTTTTATAATATATAACAATTCTATGATTTCTTTCTGTCCATAAACCAAAGGCCAAAACCCACAAAACAAACAGACGGGAACAAGAAGAAAAATATATTTTTTTCCCTTGTATATTAATCTCTTTATTTTTGGTTAAAAGAACCAAGATTGCTTGTTGACTACTAAGCCAATAATCGGAAGTCAAAATACATGGAGCAAAAGCAATGGTCAATTTTTCATCATAAAGCACCATTGAATATGAACCAAACAATGGAAGTTTTTCGACTGTTAGTGATACACCATATCGGATCCGACCACTTTAAATTCCTAAAATGATGGTCTGACCTTGGCTTAAAGGCTCGAACACGGAATTTGTTGGGCCCTAAGGTGGCGCGATCGGTCTAGGATTACAGAGATCACCAGTGGTCCCAACCACATGGTCATTGAGTGTCCGGAATACAAACTCTAACTGATAACCCTTATCTCCTTTTCTACCTGTACAAAGTACAAATTTCCCATAAAGACTGCTAGAAGTGTCTCTAATACTTGTACCATTGTACCCCTTGTCGGCTACACATAACCAACTACCAATAAGCCGTCGCCACATCACCAGGCTGTTGGAGGGACATACCATGTCCACCACCTTATCCCTGCAGCAATACAAGACCCAATACGATCCAACACTACTCATATGTCATTCTCATGGTGGCAACTAAACAGCACAAGGTTAAGCCTATCAGAATTTAAAAGGGTGAAGAAACAAATAAACTTGATCCTCAACACGAATCGTGAACATTTATCAAGGGCTCAATCACTCCTCATATCAGATGAAATAACCATATATTCAGGCCAATAATAGCGAATAAACAGAGTAAACAAAATTTGAACTTCAACATGAAAACTTCAAATCTATGGAGGGCCAAGTAACTTACGAAGAAAATTTACAATACATGCTTTATGAAATGTATAAAAACCGGACAAAATATGTGTATATTCTCAAAGAACAAAACATCATCGTAACATAGATGTCACAGAAAGACAGGATCTGAAGTAAAGAAAATTGTAATTGCCATATCACAAGGAACACTATAGAATGTAGGATTCATTGTAGCAGAAACAGATGCATTATGACCACGAAAAAATAATTGGTTTCTATATACAAGAGATCGCCTAAATCCATCTTTGGTTTACTACAATCATAAATTCAATTTATGCCATCCACCTTCCCATTATCTCCATTATGATATGCATGTACAATATGAAACCCAGGATGAAACACATAAAATGTATTTTGTTTTTATGGTAGTATTCAAATTATAGAGAGAAACAAAGGTACCTAAACATCAAAATTACTCAAAAATATCAGATTTCTAACAATGATATGCAAATAATCCAATAGCTGCTTCTAAGGCCATCCACACAGAGACAACATAAATAATGTAAAACTGCACATTTGCCGAGAGTTTACATTGTTGGATATAGAGTAGGACGAGGTAAAACAAATGTAAAAATATAGTGGGCGGTAGACTTTTTCCCGCCCAGGATGTGGTCTAAAACTAGGCGTTAACATATACCCGCCCAGTATATATCCGTTAATCCAACCATTAAACATCAAGTATAAATTGCAAATCCAACCGTTGGTGATGTGTATGTAATATATAGCAACACGTGGCGCATAGTTGTGCTCCCAGGAGAAAACTATCTTTTATTTTGCATTTTTAGTTTAGGGTATTATTGTCATTTTCTTTTATTTTTAGTGTTTAATTAGTCTCCAAGCCTGTTTGGGGCTAATTAGTCCTTTTTAGTTGTTAGTCATCATTTTTTGTCTTTTTGGGTATTAGCTTGGTTAGCAAGCTAACATCTCTTATAAATAGGCCCTTAGCCCTCATTTGTAAGGACAACTTGAATATTGATAAAAAAGAATATAGAGAGAAAAATAAACCCGTTTCCTTAGTTTAGTTTTTTTTTATGGTGGTGGTGTTGTGTAGTTAGTAGTTGCTGTGTAGTGTAGTATAACCGCTTTCGCATTCTTGATTCACATCAAATTGGTATCAACGTTGCATTTCTTTTTGGTGTTCGTCGTGGTGCGTGAAGTGGGTATCGAGTTGTGATTCCGACTCCGGCAACCCTTTTATTTTTAGATTGATAAATGTCCAAATGAGAATCGGGTGGATGAAAACCCTAAATTCCATTACCGCTAAAAGGGGGGATACACCTCCTTTTAGCCTCCTCCATCACCTCCCTCCACCTCAACCTCCTACCACCACACAACCACCACCGTGTCAAATGAAATACCGTCTCCTACCTTCCCCCAAACCCTAACCCTATAAAAAAACACAAGAACCATCCAAAATCTCCTCCGACCAAAACCCTAGCCCCCCCTTATTTTTACCCTTTTTTTCTCATTTCCCTCACTCATTTATGCCCAACCACTATCAAACCCAACAAAAATGAGCTTCCCTGCTCCGATCCAATCCCCCACCCCCTGTTTGATCTCAAATCCGATTAAAATTCGTTTTATCACCCATTTGTGATAAACATGACTTTCATGAAAAATGCGTCCCACTTGGGGCCCATTTCCGACTATTTGCCATTTTGGGTCCGCCTTTCTAGAATGTCGTCATCTTCAATCCGCTTATTTCGCCATCGTACTCGCAAATGTGCGGTCGCCAGAGTTCCCATTCGGTCAGATTCAAGAGTCCACCACACCAAGTAGCAACCATGTACTTATGGTGTCGAGAAGGCGGCTATGATCATCAGTTTTTGGTTGCTCGAATTTCGTAGAGGGACATCGTTGGGATTTGGGATTATTAGACCCATTATTGATAAGGTTCATACACATGAGACTAATTCCAATTTGGCAGCCCACTTTTTGTTGATTTTGATTGGGGTCCGAAGCTTTTCTTGATTCGTATCATGTGGCATTGATGATTCACCCTCCAATCTCGAGGCCAAGCTTTTTCGAAGACGGGAAGAATGATGTGTATGTGATATATAGCAACACGTGGCGCGTGGTTGTACTCCCGGGACAAAACTATGTTTTATTTTGCATTTTTAGTTTAAGGTATTATTGTCATTTTCTTTTATTTTTAGTGTTTAATTAGTCTCAAGGGTAGAACCAGAATTTTTGAAGGGGTGGGCTAAAATCAAGCCAAAAGTTCGTAATAATGAAATTTCTCTATACAAAAAAAATCATCACAAAGAATTCATCCATTACACACGCAAAACAAAAAAAACTTCCGAAATTATGTTGGCTAAGTCTTTAAACATTCAAATTCATATATTAAAAAAATACCCAAACTGTGCTCAATTAGTACAATTGGAATGTAGCAATCTAAATTAATATTCAAACTAAGGTCTCTTCAAGAAAGAGAGATACCAATATCCTCTACATTAAATGATTTAAAAGAATCACTAGTTTTTCTTTTATTTGTTAAGTATTATAATGTGCCATAATTACTTATAACCTAACAAAGTAACAAAGACAATTTTTTTTACTTACAACTACCATAAACAAGATTAAATAATTATTACAATCTCAATCATTCAATACGCATGATGAAAGTTGAAAAAAAGTTATAAACAAGATTCAATCATTAAGAAAGTATGATTTATGTACCTAACGCGAGAAAAAGTCTAAATTAGACAATTTGACTGCATAAGAGAAAAAAAATCAATTTTCAACCTAACATAATATTTTAAAAGTGTTAATTAAAAACAAACTCCTATTAATTAAGTACTACTAAGTACTAAGTCAATAAGCAATTAAAAACTACAAATGAAACCACACAATATAATACTAATTCAAATTCACAAATGATGAATAACTTGAACAAGTCTAAAATGCTAAACAGTAGTTTCCAATATTTCTGAAAACATTACCTAATCAAATATAAACAATCAATTAAGTTAACTAATAATAAATAAAGTACTAATATTAGATTATTTATTTGCATAAATCTTGATGAATAAAAAAAAGTAAGAAATAAGAAAAAAACTTATAAATAAATAGTGGTTTAACAATGTTAAAATGGTAAACCACCTTAACATTCTTCAGGAGAACAACTCAGCAACAGCAGTCAGTAAACAAATCAAAATAATAATTGATATGCGGTGGCGGTGAAACAACACTATTGATAGGGCGGAGCTTCAAGCTGTCGACCCATCATCGACTCTGAGTCGTAGGGATGGGTTTGAGTGGATAGCTGTTTGGGAGGCGAGGTGCTGTTTTGGTGGAAAAACAAGAAAAGAGATTATTTAACTTTTGTTTGCCGCTTGATTTGTACGCATGCTGGTGGGTTTCTGTTTTCTTCTTTTTGACAAATTGGGCTGGGGAGTTGGGTGGGCTATATTTCACTTGGTCTGAGTTTAATATACATAATTAGTTGATTTTTTTTCTTCTGGCCCCCAGATCCACCGTTGATTAGTCTCCAAGCATGTTTGAGACTAATTAGTCTTTTTTAGTTATTAGTTGTCATTTTTTGTCTTTTTGGGTATTAGCTTGATTAGCAAGCTAACCTCTCCTATAAATAGGCCATTAGCCCTCATTTGTAAGGACATCTTGAATATTGATAAAAAAGAATATAGAGAGAAAGAAACTATTTTTCTTAGTTTAGTTTAGTTTTTTTTTTTTTTTTTGTTGGTGGTGTAGTGTAGTTAGTAGTTGGTGTGTAGTGTAGTAATAACACTTCCGCATTCTTGATTCACATCAGTTGGTGAATAATTTTTTTTCTTCATTAAATCTTGGTGGGACGCTATTTACCGCGCATGGCGGGTAACAGTTTACCGCCCAATTCTGTGGGTCCCATTTATCAACAACGTATCCACAATACCCACCGGCTACACACTTGAACATGAATCAATGCATTGTATCTTATCCATTGTGGGAAGAAACAATGCAAATGTTTAAACATTTTCATCTACCATTGTGGATAGCCTAACATCAGCAACTCAAGGACTGCAATACTTGGAGAAGCATATTGCGATTATCCTTTTTTAAACACCAAACTTCCGGTAAGCTAACCGTTTTTGGTGATGATTTTCATGACCTCATTTTCAGCCTTTTAAGATGAGTTGGAAAGTTGATGTGCCTTCTAAAATACAAGTTTTTGCTGGATTAGCGGCTCATGGGAAGGTGAATATATGAGACTTATCCCAAAAAATAATTTTCTTAAACAGAAACATAAATAACAATAATAATAATATTGTTACACAAAATCAAAGACGGTACAAAAAGATAATCGACGCGATCCATTGGAGCAGAATTAGAGAAAACAACAAAAAAGCACTAATGCCTTCTTGAATAATGAGAATCTTTATGTTTAAGATGTAGCAAGAATATGAGTTCAACATTTGAAGGATTGTTTTTAAATAAAATTGATGGTTCCATCAAATAATTATAGCATCTCATCTTTTTTAATGGTAAGAAATAATGCATTGAATACCACTAAGAAATCAGTTTACTTACTGTGAAGCATGACAACTGCTGAGAATCAATTGCCTCAATGTAGGGGGTCATGTCCCACCCTGAAAAAAACACGGCCGTCAATCAAGGACCTAAGCATATTAACATGGGTATTTTTATTCACACTCAATATTTTTTGGGGGAAAGTACTCTTAGGTCCCTCACAAACTAATTTTAAATACTAAAGGAATTTTGACAAATTTTAAACAATTAGGTCCACTAATTTTCTTCTTGTAGAAGTCCACGTTAGTGGAATAACAAGTGGACCTAATAGTAAATTGTCCTTAAATGTTTAAAAATTATTACCAAGAGATCTAAGTGTAAATTGCCCTATTTTTTTCTACCCATCCCATCACAATGGTTTTTAACGTTTCAATATTTTAAATATCAAATAACAGTTTTATCACTTAAACCACCCCACTACAAAAATTTTAGCCTAAACAAAAGTCAACAAGATGGTTACATCCCTCCAGGCCATTATTTGTCTCTACCAAAAACTAACACATTCTGATGAGAGTTTGAATGGTAAGAAATAATGAATTGAATACCACTAAGAAATCAGTTTACTTGTTGTGAAGCATGACAACTGCTGAGAATCAATTGCCTCAATGTAGGGGGCCATGTCCCACCCTGAAAACAAACATAACCGTCAATCAAGGACCTAAGCCTATTAAAATGGGTATTTTTATTCACACACAATTTTCTACCCACCCCATCACAATGTTTTTTAATGTTTAAATATTTTAAATATGAAATAACAGTTTTATCACTTGAACCACTCCACTACAAAAGTTTTAGCCTAAATAAAATTCAACAAGATGGTTACATCCCTCCAGGCCATTATTTGTCTCTACCAAAAACTAACACATTCTAATGAGTTTGAACGAGAATTTGTGAACTCCTTTGTCCCTTCTTTCATTCAAATCATTCTTTCATATCACTAATGTCCCGTATAGTTTTTGGTATGGGAATTCATTTTTAGTGTCGAGTATCATTTCTGAAATACACAAAGATCAGTTCGGCATATTCAAATCTTTCTTTCATATCACTAATGTCCCATATCCATATTATCTTTCTTTATCCTAGAACCATACCAACCATTTACAGTTTGTATGTGAAGCTCGTAAACAAAAAAAGATCGTACCCAGAGCACAAGGCTCCCGCTTAACTGCAAGGTCTAGGAGATGATCTGGCCTTACCCCCATATGAGTGGGTTAAAAGACTTAAAACCCATTAGTGTAAATAGTGGGGGTCATTCCATTTATAGATATTAAAACATAGATCCATTCTCTATACGAGTATATATATATATATAAATAACTAGATTTTTTATTTAATTTCTTCGATTTTTCTTTATTATGTAGCCCGATAAGTGCATCTAATGTTCTTGATAAGGAGCTTTTGGCTTAGTGAGCTTCCGTTTTCTTTTATATAATAAAGCTTTACTTTGGTATCATTACCATCAAGGGGGTCTCTATATTTTATGTAGCTTAGATCTGTTGTTAAGTAACTATATAAGATGCATTGAATAATTTCTGTCTGGATGAATTATTTTCACTTAGTATAATAATAGAATATATCAAAATGCATTTGCAACAGATGTCTGCAGAAAATTGTATTAGGAGTTATTTTATTTTATTGAACTTGTATATGTTCTTGGAAACAAAATATTATATAATACCTATTAAAACTTTCTACCTACTATGCAAAACAACCACTTTAGTCAAACTGCTTTGTTACTTTTACTTTTTAATCATGGGATATATTACACACAATTTGTTTGAACAAGAAAACCACAAGCGGTGTCAACAAAATGTAACCTCTTCTATCATCATGAAAATATTTTATATCTTTTATATCATTCAAAAAGGGTCAAAATGCATACAAATGACAACAATATACCGCTTCTCTCAACATTAAACAACACAACAACAAAAAATAGGATTCAAGTCTATAAAAGCAAGTTCCCTTCTTTAAGTCAGTCAAATAGCTTACTTTGCATTTCATCTTGCCGAGTACTCTTATCGATTAAAAGACATCGTGCCAAAATCACAGCCTGCTGAACTTCCTTCAAACAGGTAATATCACCACTTTGAAAGCCATTTGCACTTCTTCCAGAATATCCATTATCTCCCCACAGTGTGGGGGTCATCAATATGTAACACCCATATTTTTGAGAACTTAAATAATTATGTGATTAATTATTATTGTAGGATTAATTAAATTAAAATGGGAGAATTAATTGGTAATTAATCCAGATTTAAAAATAAATATTAACTAGCGTGACAAGGTTTAATACTTATTAATGTGAATTATTGAATATTATTGAGTGAATAAGTAATATGGAATTATTGAATCTGATAAATTGTCGAGAGTGAAATATACGACAGTTTGGTATATTAAGTCGGGACACGCGTGTGAGTCGTGTCGGGACTAATTGAATGGAATATAAAGGTAAATTATTTTTAGTAACTCGTATGGTAATTTCGAGTGCGCTGTTGAGTCCAGGAGGGTCGAGATAGTAAAAAAACACTACCCGAGTATTTTATTTAGACTCCGGGAGATTTTTAGGCCAAGCCGGCACCCGTAGGGATAATTTTGTAATTTTGATTTTTGGAGAAATTAAATGGACGAAAATTGGGAGTTATTATATCAACCACAAGAGGTCCATTTAGGGTTAGAATATACAAAAGTAAAGAACGGCCACAGAGTGTGAGGGAGAACAAATTCCAAGAAGGAAGGCCCAATTAGCACAACCTTGCACAACCACCACCACAATCGTGTAGATCGGAACAAGAGGAACACACCCATACCAACAACATCAAGAGATCAGACGGTTGATTCGAGGATAGTGTTTATTACTTGCTCCTTTTTAGCAATAATTGTGTTTATGTTAGAGTAGATAAATTTCACCATGAATTTGATGATAATTATGATGAAAAATAAAGGGTGTCTTGCATATTATAGGGCTGAGATGTTGACAATTGATATACCCATGTAGATAAGTTTTAATCACGAAATTTGATGTGTATTGATGATTAAAAATCTGAAAAATTATTGATTGAAACTCAAAATTTAAGAGTTAGGGTTCTTATACAATTATATTTGGGGATTTCATATATTCTTGATGATTGATGACAAATTATTGATCCCAGGGTCTTAGAATTGTGGTATATACATTGTGTTATTGTTTGGGTTTGATGATGAGACGATGAAAGAAAATCTATAGAGGTTTTAGGGATAAAAATGGTGGAAAAATGCAGAATTCTGGGGAAAAAGACGAGGCAGTGCGCATCGCGCGATGTCGCGCGTAGTCGTTCGAGCGAGATAAACATCTCGCGCAAAGTCGCTCAAGAGACACGTGGCAGTCGTTCAAACGAAGTTTCCATCTGGTTCGAGCGATGAGGTAAATTTTTGGGAACTTTCTTAGGGTCCAATTTTGGAATATTCAGTTTATTGGGGTGAGAGAAACTGCCAGTTAACAAATTTAAAACGAGACAGGTTTACGAGTAAGTGTGTGAGATTTATACTTTAAATATTTTGGAAAGAAGATTTACCTTGTAGATTACGAGAGAGTTATGGTAATCTAATAGTATTATACAATACGTAACAATGAGAATAAAATACGTATGGTAAGTATGCCACTAGGTTGGGAGAATACCTATAAAATTTAATAGGATGTGTGTATGCCTATTATTTGATATTTTTGTTAAGTGCACTAATGGGCGATAACCCAGGGGTGCAAAGTTATGTTGTTAAATACACTAAAGGGTGATAACCCGGGGGTGTAAAGTTTTTATTAAGTGCACTAATGGGTGATGACCCAGGGGTGCAAGGATATTGTATTAAGTGCACTAATGGGTGATAGCCCGGGGGTGCAGGATCATTTTATTAATAGCACTAATGGGGTTCAAACCGGGGGTGCATCACTGAAATATATATGTATAGGGATGTTAGGACTATATATATATATATATGTGTGTGTGTGTGTGTGTGTGTGTGTGTGTGTGTGTATTTATGAGAAATTCTACTAAGAGAAACTAGTAGTTATGGCAACAATGACAAAAGAAACAATCTTAATGAGATAAAGATTTAAATACTCTAATAGTGAACACGAAAGGTAGTAAAATGTGATAGACTACTTATGGGGTATTGTATGGGTGATACAGGAATACTACTGTTGAATGTAGATGGTGATACGTTGACTTTGAACTAGTTATCTTGGGTAGAGTTACTAGTACTAGATAGAAGATGCGTTAGCACCACACATTAGAAGAGAGGTGAGAACTTCATGTGAGAGCACGAATCTAACATGCACACAATACTTGTTTTAAGGCAGTTTTAAATACTTGCTAAAACATATTTTTACACATCGGGCTCTAACCCGTCTCTTGCATCTCTTTTCTCTCTTGCTATATATATAGGTATTATATCAGGTGCTCAGCCACAGGATCACCAGATTTAGAGACTTGGAGGGCTTGGCGTGCTGCAGCTGATGTGGAAGCTGTAGGTCTTTGCATTAGACGCTCCTATCTTTTCTCTCAGTTTATCTAGACTCTTCATTTAGTGCATGTGTCGCCCAATCCTTAAACATTTTATCAGAGATTGTATTTAGTTTACTTTCTATTGATTTTAGTTGGACTTAGTTTACTATGGATCTGTGGTTTAGAGTTTTGAACTGGAATATTTTATCCAGTTGTATTTTATTTCAGTACGTGATTTAAATTCATTATTTTTTTTATTATTCAGTTGAATGGTGAATGGATTATATTTAAATTCCTGGGCTTTATAAATAAATGATTTTTGGTTATAATATAAAAAGGAAAGTATTTTGACACTAGCTTAATTTATATTAGGTGATGAATAAAGTTAATGTTTTCGACGGTGATGCTAAGAATGAACCAACCGAACATTCTATTTTAAAATTTTATAAAGGACTGATCACCCGGTATTTAATTGGGCGGGGTGTCACAATACATCAGAAGCTTCACGATAATCTTAAATCATATCATCTTTGTTGAAGGTAGAAACATTTGTAGTACTTGTGCCCGTATCAAGAAGAAGTCGTATGTTCAATTCCACCTATAACCAGGAATCATCAAGAAAGAAAAGAAAAAAGCATTACCAGCAATTTTCCATGATAAATTTTAGGGGGTTGTTTACTTTACCAGTTTAACCCCAAAAATAATTTGGTAATTACACATGACCCCTATACATTATTAATTAGAATACCCCCTCTGTTAATGCAATAGATGATGCAAAAGGTAAAAGTGGGTTGACACTAAGGCAGTGTTTCGGCCAGATCAAACCAAAAATGTGACCGTGGCAAAAAAATCTTGATTTTTCTGGGGAAAGAAGAAATCGCCAGTTCCGATTTTGATTCCTAATTTTTTGGAAATTAGAAATTTTTGCCGAAATTAAAATTTTAGGAAATTTCAACAAAATAGAAAATCATAACAATTCAGGAGGAAAAACAAAATTGAAAATTCGGAAATATCAGGATATTTCAGGGGAAAATTCTTAATCAGCATATATTTAAAAACATTTCAGAATAGTATAATTTCAGAAACAAAATAATTTTTTTTGGGAAAATTGGATTGATATAATTTGGGAAAGTCTAATTAATGACCACATTTATACCAAATTATCTCGGGGGTAAAAATACAAAATAAAAAATGAAACATAATAAACAAACTAAAAGAAAACTAAATTTTAAAATGCATACCTGATACACAGTGCGGAATCCCGCAGCCCCACTGACAGAAAGATGAAGACCATATGCCACTTCAGTTATTTTAAAACGCAGCGTGATATTGAAGGTATGCATGGGAACTAAAGGTAAAGTATTCAAATCTGAGAAAAGGGGAAAAAAACAAAAAGACAATGTGAATCCATTTTTACCACTACTAAATGTAGAGCAAACATAATTCTTTACTTTTTTCCAGATAAATATCGAAGTAAGCATAGGTAATAAGAATAAAATACCACACGTTCTACTTACAGATATAAATTTGACGGAATCTTTTCTAGAAAATTTGGACATAACAAACAACCAGGGTGGAAAATGAATATCTGTGATATAGATAGTTTAGGAGGGTCGTGCGTCAATGGTTTGTTGAGTGGAGTGCTTCTCGAGAACCTAGCTGTTACCCATCTGGTAGAACTTATACCAAGGCCAAATCAGAAACAACAGATCACGTAATAGGGGGTGATACTGTTGATAACAAATATTGTTAAGGCACGAAAGTAATTTGACCTTCGTGCATAAAGGCATAAGACCGTTTTGAAACCAAGTGGATATTCTCGGCGAAATGTCACACCTCGACGCAGAAGGGTGAACACTGTGCTTGAGCACTCGATATTCCATGAACATCTACAGGGGAGGAGTCTCTCGATACACTGTTCGCTATATTGAACCATCTCAAAGAGAGCGGAAGCTAGTCAAAGCTGTTCTCGAACTTCATATCAAAAGTTGTAAAACGCAAGTAACTCAGGGCTCCATTCAAGGGAAATAAAAGCTGAATTAGTTTGGATCCTCCACATGAACCTCTTGTCATATATGCAATGGAGGGTGAGAGAGTTGGCACTTCATTAGAAGGCAGTCTCAACACTTGCTATGACGGAAGGAGGTTGTTAATGGGTGTTACTTAGTAATTATGTTCTTGAAGTTAAGGGGCTAGGTAGGTCAGAACTGGTGGTGAATATATATCAACGATGCCAAGGGGGGTATTTATAGGGAGGCTTGGTGTATTTCTATCCATTGGATCTCAAAAGGTTTAATCGGTAGAAATGGGTAGTTTACTTTATCGAGAGGGGGGTTAGATTTGTCATTGACATTAAAAAGATTTGATTTGCCAATTGTTGGAGGAAATAAAAACAATTAATGTTTGTAATGAATGTACTTTCTTAGGTTTTAGGTATGGATAATCGATGTCTTCGATAAGTTGGCGAGGTGGTCTAGAGTGGGGTGTAAAGGGGTTATTTTGAATGGGTGTTCGTGTAACCTTACAAATGATGAAAATTTAGGAAGAAAAAATATGGAATTGTTTGTTCCCTTTGATGTACCCTCCAATTTTATAACATCGTGAGTCGCAAACCCATAATTCTTAATTACCCATAACCCCAATAACATTTTTTTTATCATTATTTATCAAAATACCCTTACAGTTAAAATGCAACCATACCAAAGGATCAGTCACCAACACTCATCTTTCTCAATTAACAAACCCTAAATAAAAATTTAGGTCTCATCAAGGTTTCAATCTTTACCCAAATCAACATCTCTCTCTTCATTATGTCAATTGCGCCTTCGCAAGATAGAGAATTGGTCATGGATCCATGACTAAAGGGGATGCAATACGACAAGGAATGGCGGTGATGTGGGTTCATGTAGCAGATAGGGTTCTCGAAAGTAAAAACCCTAAGTCCTTCAACTCATTTGAAAAGAAGCCTATAGTAGACGCATCAACCTCCCTGAACTGGAACTAAGCATTTCACAACAAGGATTAATCGATTAAATCATTCCTTGTGAACTGGAACTAATCATTCCGAGAAATATGAAATTGAATTTTCTGAAATCGACTTTTAATCCCCCCAAAAAATAGAATTTAGATTACATGACGAGGGCAAGGTGAAATCAATTAATACATACCCACAAGATAGGTGTGACTTCCACAGATGGAGTGTGTGTATATGTATATGAGAGAGAGAGAGAGAGAGAGAGAGAGAGAGGAAGGGAGTAAATCCCAATGAAGAGAGTATTAGTGAGAGCTCAAGAATGGACGGAGTTGAGGTGTCCGTGCCTAATTATTTTTTTAATACGTACAGAAAAATATTTCAATAGACCCGCTTGAGGGAACGGACCCCCCTATGAGGGAAGTATACAAGATAAAAAAGAAGAACGAACAAAAGGTGGACCAAAACAAGGAGTGGAAGAGTGGTTAACAAAAAAAATCTCCTCCAACCCTAATAAACAGCTCTACTCAAACTCCTCCAAAAAAATCAACAAAAGATAGATCGTGAGCGCTAAGCTTTGAGCCATAAGTGCATAGAATTCATTATGATATAATGAAGATTTTTCGGATACGTCTCAATGCCTTTAAAAGACCTTATGTTCATTTCCCTCCACAACATCCAAAACAATACACAACGAAGAGACGTCCCACGATCCCCGAATGTGCTTCCACACTGGCCCGCGCCTCCACCCTTCCAACACCCCCAGCACCGAATTAGGCATAAATCGTTGAATCCTAAAGAGCTTTAAAAAATATCTCACAAACTCCTCAACAACCCACAATGCAACATGTGATCCACTGCCTCCCTCCTACAATGCCAGCACCGACTTTCCATATGATTGCCCCTCATCTGCAAGACATCAGTCGTAGCACTTGCCTCTTTTGTTGTCGCCCAAGCAAAAAAAGCTATCTTGATCGGGGCTTTAGTCCTCCACACTTGCCTCCATGGGAATATCACATCTCCCCCTCGCATGGGAAAGAATAATAACCTCTAATAGAAAATTCTCTATACCCACTACCCTTCCACCTCAAAACATCCTCACCACCTTCGCCCAATCGGAACACCTACCTCCCCCAACGCCGAAAGAAAAGAGCCAACCTCCTTTAATTCCCAATCCTGAAAAGATCTTCTGAAACACAGATTCCATACATCTCTTTCTCCCACCCTTGCCACAATACTTGCTACCACACCACCCATGTCTCTCCCTAAACGAAACATCCCTGCCTTGAGAGAATATTTCCCACACCAAACATCCCTCCAAAAACTTACCTTTTGCCCGTTACCCAGATTGTTACACAGATTGTCTAACGAACTCGATCCACCCCCAAGCTATATTCTTCCACATTCTCACTCCATGAGGAGATCGAATAGTACTCGTGGTCCAACCATTAATAAAAATTCCAAACCTTACAACCACCACGTGCCTCCACAAACGAGACTCTTCCAACGGAAATCGCCGCAATTATTTACGCAAAAGATCTTTATTGAAGCTCACCGAACTCCTTACACCTACTCCTCATCCCTCACCAGTTCACAAAAATCACATAAGTGTGAATAGTGAGATGGTAAGGTTGATTTTCACACCACCCATTTAAAATTTCAAAGTCACAGAAGTGCGAGAGATCATGACTCCAGTTTATGGTCTGAGTATTGCTAAAAACCTAAAATGAAAGTAAAATGAGTTAAATAAGATAGGAGATGCGAATAGACAAAGAAAGGGAGATGCCAAGCCCACTATACTCGTACTCTAAATTTTGAACCCAATACTCCACATCCTCAACCCAAACCCTCAACTAACAAACCCAAGAAGGCATCCTGGAAATAAATGAAAAAGAAACCCATATGAGAGAGATAACAAAGGGAATCACAAAAAATAATAGGCTAGAGAGATACATACCAAGGAGAGTTAACAGTAATCGAAGCGTTTTTTGTACTTCTCCCCTGTTCCATAAAAAAATAGTTAGTGATAAAAAGCTTAAATGAAATATAATAGCTTGGATAGCAGAGGTAACTAAAAAAATTAAAAATGGAACAAATGTATACAGACTCGAACTTGGCAAGTGTAGATTTATAAACAAGGAAATAACTACCTAAATCGACATTGGAGATGGTGGTCAGAAGCTGTCTATGATGAAGGGGAAGCTCATGAGGCTCATGACGATGGAGGTGACGATCACAAACAAAACATAACAAAAATCACCCAAATAATAAAAACCAGAGGTTAAACAAATAAGAGAGAGAGAGAGAGAGAGAGAGAGAGAGAGAGAGAGAGAGTCGTTGATTACCTCTGAAGGACAGTCCTTCACCTTAATTTAAAAACAGAAACCCTAATATTTTGATATGCGAAAAACCCTCATCTGAAATGACAAAAAAACACCAAGTTAGCTTACAACTGGAGGTGATGTTTGAGAGAGAGAAATAGAGACTGATGGGTAGACGAAGTGACATGTAGAGAGTGAGAGTGAGGGTTGAATATAAGATATGGAGTGTCAATGTAGTAGACTAGAAAGAGGTGTAGGTAAAATTGGGTTTGGTGATGTTGCAGAAGTTGGTACTAACATAAACTCAGTGTAGAAAATGGATTTCCAAAATTAAGACAAAGAACCAGATATAATGTTAGTGTATTTAATATCTAGAACCTTGAAACCAATCATCAGAGAAAGCAAAAACACTTGAACATCATAAATGCAAAAGCACAATATTCTCGTTGTTTATTAACTCTAATAACACCCATCCTCAACAGCAACTCTATACGAACCTGAAGTAGAACAACAAAAAACCATAACAGATATTCAAGATCCCGCATACAACCTGCAGTAGAACAACATAAATCAGATGTTAAACATTTATGAGCTAATGTAATCACAAAAATAAACCTCAACACAAATGTTGAAATAAAATTATAAAATCAAGGAGTACCAATAGCTCCTAGGGTCATTGTGCATGGCTTCACAATAGTAGGTAGTCTATATTCCTGTGTAACATTGTTTCAGTTCTTGTAGATTATACAAAGTATCACAAGAACTAACCCAAATACGAACCCACTATGTTTGGAAGCACTAATTGTCATAAATTAAAACCTAAGAGATATGTTATAGAATTAAACAGTATGATACTATAAGTGTTATATTACAAATGCCAAAATCAAATATATTACTTAAGAGCATAACTATCTAAAGTAATCAATAACAAAAAAGACTCAAAGAGCTCTATACATACCATATGATGTAAGGTAGATTTGACCATTGACATGACCAACATTTGTTGGACAAACAAACTCAAGTATTAATAGCAATGTTTTAAATTGTGGTCGCCCAAGGTGTCGCATTTTAGTTTTGGTGGCGCATCGCGTAAATCACGTCGTGCATCGCGCAAGCAATTCATGCTTTTGATATTATAATAAAAAATACTAATAAATAAATAAGTTCAAACAATCATTCAAAAAAAAATACATCATTCGAAATAAAGTCATAGGTTCATAAAGTACTACATAATTCCAAGTAAAGCCACCATATTTCGAACAAAAATCCATAATCCAATTTTTATTTCCAGTTTTCTTTTCTATTTTCAATAGAAAATTTAGAAACCTAGGGAAACACATTCATTCGTAAGAAATAAACCATTATTTTTAAGATGTCACTCATAGAAATTTTGAAAGTCAAAATATAATTTATAGGAAGTTTGAAGTCTAAAACGTAATTGACCAAAAAAGAGTACTAGCCAAAATTTAATTTACAGACATGAGGGATCAGAATGCATACTACAGAAATTTCAGGGGACAAACTGTAATTATATGAAAGGGTTCGACTTGTCATTTTTTTTTTAAATTAGGCATAAAATGTACGTTTTCAAAATTTTAGGGTCAAAATGTAATTTGCAAAAAAGTCAGGGATTTTAAATGATATTTTGAATTTTTTTGAATTTGCAAAAAAGTAGTTTTTCAATTTTCAGGAAAATCAAGGTAAAATTGAGATTTTATTTGAAAAAATATTAAATTTGAACACATTTTCCAGAGTTCATTTCTACGTCAAAAATTTAAATTTTTTTTTGGAAAACAGTCTTATTTCTAGAATTAAACAGGCCCTCAAAGTGTTTTAAGATATCGATTTGTATTTTCTAAAGGTTTAAAAAACAAAATATGCAAAAACGACGTACTTTTGTAATTGGTGTATTAAAATACCTTATGTCCAAATCGCAACAACCTAGCATAAAGAGCGTCAAAATAGTGCAAAGAGCACAAAAAAGGGTCAAAAACACGTGCCACGTTTCTGCAAATCAGATTGGGCTATGTCATCTCGTTTTTTCGTGCAAAAAAGCACTATCGTGCGCTTTTTAAAACTCTGGCTAATACTGTAAATTAATGAGAGTGCAAAACATTAACACCTCATGAACCAAACAAAACCAAAACAGCTAAACCAATAAGGCTGCAAAACATTAACACAATAAAGAGTTACACCAATCAAAACCTAAATTACCACAATAAAGAGTTTGCAAGGAGTTCTTAATAAGGAGTTCACAACACCGTGTTGCTTCTGCACCAATGAAACTAAACAAATTAACTCTACAACACCCCTACAAAACATGTCTCTAAAACTTCAAAATATATTGCCATATTTCTCATACAAAAAGGAAAATGAATAACCTTGTCTCACTCCTACCGAATCCACCATCGCCATGGAATTTTGCCGTTGCGCCAAAAGTTATAATAGTCATTAAAAAGAATTATTTAGACCATAAGTTTCTAAATATTTCCAAATTCAAAACCCAATACAAAGAAAACCGAGGTCAGGATAAATTTCAAATAAAAAGTCACAAAGAATGTAAAACACTCGCTCGTGCATTTCTTCAAAAATCAGCTAAAAACACCCGCAATAATTTTAAAAAAAACATTGCACATGGTTCAACTTAGGAAGGAATACAAAAAGGTGAAACATACAGTGAGGAATTAGGGAGTGCAACCGGAATTGAAAAAACAAAACTTATAACCCAAATTAAATAAATGTCCAATTGTAGACGAAAACCAAAACCACAAATCATGAATCTCACCTGAAGTTGAAGAAATCCACAGAACACCACTGCCTCAAACCCTATACAAATACGACCACCATAACAAATGGAGTGATATATATAAAACTAAAACCTCCATTTTTTTCGGCAAAAGCTCCATTTTTTTCGGCGAAAAATCTTTTTCTTTGGTGCTGGCAATGGTACCGCTGGCGCGGACCAAAAAAATGAAAGAAATAGACGAATGGAGAGTGAAACGAGGAGATGGATCTCTATGTTTGCACTTCAAAATGACCTAAGTTGGGGTAAAGAAATAAAACTCTCTCCCAATTATAATGAAGTTTCCAAAAACACAAATAATATGATAAAGAAAATAACATCACATAGTGGGTTTACAAATCACAAATGGCAAGCTTGTTAATAAATAGCAAAAAAAATAGGTTTTTTCAGAAGAATAACATAACAAAAAACCACTAACTAATTTGAACAATCAAAATAAAACACTACACTAACTAATTTGAACAGTCCTAACAAAGATGATAAATTGTTGTATATGGTAAATGAACCAAACACTTCACTTTTTAAAGGGAATTTCAACAAATAGTTCATTTGCATTATTCCATAATCAAAAGAGGAAATATGTGGGGGATCAAATATACAGTCACCAGTAAAAAATTGAACAAAAATGCAACATATAAAAAATTAACACGCGCCAAACTGAACATACAATGTCCTATGATAATAGCAAGAGAATGATACCTCAACTAAAACTCCAAGTATAATTGAACTCCATTAAACTGAAACTTCAAAAAACTATATATTAAAAAACAAATATCAAATACAAAAATGAAAAAAGTGAAGCAAAGAAATAAAACTCGCCACTCTTACCATTCCATATCCTCCCCATTCCTACATCCTGAAAAGCAAAAGCCCCAAAATGAGGAAAATAAATAAAGAACTGAGAGAGAGTGTGGGAATCGAGGCCGTGAAGATGGTTGTCAGTGACGGCCTGAGCAGGCGGCTTTAGACCGCACTGGTGTTGTTTTGAGAAGAGGCAAAGAGATGCTCCCACTAGATCTTGAAAGAAGCTTAAGTTGTTAATGAGTGTTTTCAAATTAAAGTATAAGAGAGAGCGGTAAAACAAGGCATCTTTGATAACCGTTGGATTTCAGTTTTGCTGGACAAATGTGAATCATGAAAATACTTTTTATAAGAGCAACAATAAAACATCATTGCCCCATATTATATAGATAGTACTCATGCCTACAACACTACTAATTATTACAATATATATTAAAAATAACTAAATATATTAATCAGAAGCAAACTTTCTATAACTATAGGTCGTTATGAGCAAGACCACTCCCTTTTTTCCCTTCACAATGACCAATCACTGCTCATTATCAACAGATCTAGATACATGTCCAATTGTATATGTATTGAACAAGATGTGGACAAAGAGTTTACATTGGTTGAGAGGTTTGAAAAAGAAGTGATTCCATAATGCTATAGTTTTTAAGGAGTTTTGAGTGTTACTCATTTTTAAGGACTTTCTTTTCGGCTTTGGATAGTGATGGGTCCCTCTTTATCCAGTACCTTCAGTAGCAGAGACTCAAAGTCAACTTCATTAGTTTATATTTCATGCAGCGAAACTTGTCTCGTGATACCAAATCAAATAATCTTAAAGAAAACCAAAATAATTATATATGACCAAATGCATCCAATGAATTTTAACATTCTTTTATCGTTTAAATACCTTAGCATGTTTTGACGCATTGTTTATGTACTCATAACTTACATATTTTAGGGTTTGAATTTTTTTAACCCCGTAACAATAAGATTGTAATTCAACATATTTCCTTACATGTACTGATCCCTTTCCAAATGAGAATCAAGTTTAAAAAATTTTACCGTGTTGTTAAACTAACTAATAAAAAAATGCAAAATAAAGCACCCTCAATAATCAACAGCAATAAGGCAACTTTACCTTATATCTGAAAAATCAAAATGGGTTGAGAAACTAAAACCATAAACTCAACAAATTCAAACTGAAATAACATTTGCTTTCTAAAATCCAAAGATACTTCAGTAGTAGTTCTACAAACATAAACAATAAAAACTCATTAACTATGTATCAACATACAAATCATATATCAGATTATCAATTAAAAACTAAAAAAGAACATATGTCCTGTTAGAATAGATAGAAAGATAGAAAGATGATTGTATTAAGATGTCAAGTGTATTTTTATATTACATGAGAAACCTATATATAGTGAAAAGAGAGGAACAAAGGGCAGTAAATTGAGGAGTGGTGGAGGTAGTGGTGGGGTGAGTGGTGATAGTGGAGGTAGTGGTCGGGTGAGATTAAATATCCAGATATAGTTTACAAATACCTGCAAAGCAAGGCATGATACTAAAACCTATATGGAGTTAAACAACAAAGTTCAATAACAGAGAATAAGTCGTAAATGGAGCTACATATATACCTACATAGCAAAGGCATGGTGATGTGAATGAAGAATTTGAGGTTATTTTTAGTATTTTATTGTATTTTTGTTATTTTTTTAGTCTTTCTTTTATTTTTAGTATTTCATTGTACTTTCATTTTTTGTTCGTATTTAGAATAAGGAAGGTATGGGCTCTTAGGGACATAATTGTAATTAGATTCTTAGCTTAGAGGCTAAGCAACCTCCTTCCTATAAATATCCATTTTGTAGCCTCATTTGAGGTATTCTTCCATTTTGAGATATTGAGATTTGAGAGAGTTAAGAGATTTATCTTTTCTTGCTCCTATTTGACGCCATTTAAGTCAATTGGTATCGGAGCCTAGTTTGCTCCACCGGTTGCTATTGTTGTTGTTGTTGTAAAAAAATAAAAACTCGTAAACAACGTCAAGGTGGGTCCAAGAAAAGATGAGCATCTCCACAGAAAACCCTTACAATCAAATCTTGGAGGCCCTCAACCGATTGACAGCCCGGATTGATGAACTTGATGCTAGTATTCCTCCACCAACAACCACCTCTCACCATGACCCTAACCCCACCCACGCTTCCGCAACCCATTTCCCATATTTACCCCAAAATCAAAACCCTAACGCTATTTCCCCCACCACCACATCAAGAAACACCCCACCACCTCAAACCGCTGGCTGAACAACCCAGAATCCAACCAAAGACAGCCGCACCTGCCCAATTCAGCCCCACCCACCACCGTTTAGTACTTCTGAATCCCACCCTACCCAAAACATATCCATCCCGAGGCCCCCCCTCCAAACCACCATAAATGAACCCCAGCCTCCCATCTACAAGCTCTGAAGCCTAACAACCACCGAGCGCCTTCATCCTGGCTGGAACACCCCACCCGTGGGAACAAACGTGTCGCTTGACCCTAGACGACCTCAAGGGCTACCGATCAGCCTTTCTGAAAACAGTCCAACCCCTTCGATCCATATTCCGAGTCACGCAAGTCAGATCCAGCCATTGGTCACTCCTGACAAGGCCGTCGACTTCAGCCGAAACCAACGAAGGTCATGCGAGCCCACCGAGGGTTGTCCAAATCAGTTGGGAGCCTTCAAACCCCTTCCGGCACAAAATATTACAATCCGGGTGCAATCTACCACTCGCACGCTTCAAGACCCACTAAAAATTCAAGAAATTGTCCCCAACATTCAAGAACCGGTGACCCATACAAGATTCCACTGAAAGTATTCAAGAACCCTTCTCCCCCAAATTCCCATTTTGACCCAATCCTATCAAGAACATATGTAAGAACTAGGGTTTGGCACCAAAACCTTGATTTTTGACCATGGGGGTAGATATTTTTTTATGATTGGCATGAGGAAGAAGATAAAGATTGATGCAAGATTTGAAGAATCTTCCTCAAATTTTCAGCAAATCACATTTTGCCCCACCATTTTTGCCTCTTCCGCTCATTATCGGAATTTTTGCATTCAACCTCAATTTTAAAGTTCGAGGACGAACTTTCTCGAAGGCGGAGAGAATGATGTGAATGAAGAATTAAGGGTTATTTTTAGTATTTTATTGTATTTTTGTTATATTTTAGTCTTTCTTTTATTTTTAGTATTTCGTTGTACTTTCTTTTTTTGTTAGTATTTATAAGAAGGAATGTTATTGGCTCTTTGGGGCATAATTGTAATTAGATTCTTAGCTTAGAGGCTAAGCAACCTCCTTTCTATAAATACCCATATGTAGCCTTATTTGAGGTATTCTTCCATTTTGAGATTTGAGAGAGTTTAGAGAGATTTATCTTTTCTTGCTCCCATTGGACGTCATTTACGTCACATGGTATTATAACATATATGGAGTTAAGCATCAAAGTATTAAGACATTGAGAGTAAAATGTGTGTGTGTGTGTGTGTGTGTGTGTGTGTGTGTGTGTGAGTGAGAGAGAGAGAGAGAGAGAGAGAGAGAGCATTTTAAAAACAATGGTCTTAACACTAAGGTGATGAGATTTGAAAAATGATACCGCAACAAAAAACTACAATGGAAAGACTCTAATTTCAAAGCGCCTAATTATATGATTTGTACTTAAAAAACTGTTACGGTCAGAAATGAAAAAATCACGAGTTTGAAAAGCATAATTTCAAAACAATGATTTTATCCAAAATTCCCAAATTTTAACCCAAAAAACTCTCCTTGCAACTTCAAACCCCAAAAAACTACTGTCTAAATTTGAAATATGCGGCGGTAAAAAAAACAAAAAAATCGAAATATGAAGAGAGTAAAGGGTCTAAGCACCAAAGCCCTAAACCACAAACACATGAAGCTTCATTCAAAATCTTAATTTTGTAACCCTAAATCTCACCTAAATACCCTTGCTCTTTCCTTGCTCTTCTGGTGATCCTTATGGATGTGGTATTTGGACATTGCATTCTAAAGGTTAGCAAGATAATAGGCAATTCGATATCCATGTAAAAATTGTATTCAATCGGGTAAAATAGAGGTTACAAATGACAAAGCTAGAAATAGGAGTAAATTATAGAAAGGTAAAATATTACTAAATCTTACATTAGTAACTAATTGTAACAGGAAAAGACTCCCACCCACAAAAATAAAATAAATACATAAATTTAATATTTTAAATGGAAGTAACCGTACTAAAAGTCACACTCACACCCTTATCAAACTCCATTAATAATAGAAAAAACATGCATACACACTAATTTAAACTCAAATGATGAGTGAATTACACATACCAAACAAAACAATTCAACCACGGAGTTATGATCACTACAAATTATTACTTGGAATGAAAAGAACAACAACAGTACAAAAGTTATCATCTAAAGATGAAAGTATCGAAATATAAAAAAATTAAACTTTAAGTGTGATGTAAATAGCAGAATTTCAACTCTAAAATGTAATAGGAGTTGCCCAAAACAGAAGTTGGTATGGGAATGGGAATACCCCAACACCAAAGCTGGGATGGAGATGGGAATGGCCCAAAATAGAACTCAATCCTTATCAAGGTGTGGGGAATTTGTATTCATTAGTTGGAACTTATTCCCCAACCTTACCTCTTCATCCTAATACAATTGTTAGTTCATACATATCAACCGCAAATAATGTTTCAAACTACAAAAGATTGGCAATGCAATTTCACAAAAACTAAATCATGTAAAAACTATACAAAAGAAAGTAAACATACATTTGGGCAATTTCACAAATACCTGGAATGCATACAATTTTCACTCTTTGATCATGTCCCTGTCCATGAGAGATGAATCGGACGAAAAGGAATCCTAAGAAAAATCTCAAGATGATACTGTAAGCCAAGGGAAAACCCGAAAAATAAAAATAAAATATAGATTAGGCAAGAAAATGAACAAAGAGGGAAAGAGAAAATAACTCAAAAGCAACATATATAACAGAACATATATAGAAGTTTTTATGGCATCACAGTTTCAACGTCTTGAAGGCAATACCTGTCAAACTGAAAGGTTAGTACCCATGTGAACATCCTTAGTTCAATTTGCAAAATTTCTCTCTCATGGCACCAAATTTTAGAGTTCTAGTGGGCCAACTACTTGCACCAATAGTTCTCTTGAGTAATATAATGTAATTTAAACAGTTTGAAATTGCAAAATAAAAATCCTTGGAAAAATACCACTCCCACCTAAAACACGGTATTATTGGTCATCTAGCATTCTAAATATGGCAACAAACATGCATTATTGTTAGCACAACCTATCTTATTACACCAAAATTGTTTAAATCTGAAAATCTGAAAATATGATACACAAAAACTGGATATTTTTAAGAATGTTAAAAGCCATATAAACACTTCAATTGTAACCACAAAGTTTCAAGTTAACCTAAATTGGTAAACCAGTTAGGTTTTAGACTTTCAATGTGTAGTATACACAATAAAACGAAGATGAATAAGAGGTTGTTTGTAGAATCTTCTCTGAGATGATACACAGAAAACTAAAACTCAAAAGCAACTAACAAATTTTATTTGCAAACTATACATTATTTAATATCATAACTGTTATAAACCAAAGATCTGACAACAATCTGAAATTTCTAAACATAATACAAAAGAGAAAGCTATTCAGATGAATTTAATTCGAACTTAAAAGAATGATTGTGCATACTTTAATATATCAATCAAAACTGGCAAGCACAAACACACTATTACAGCATTACTGCTACAACTTACAACTCTTTACTTTAATCCTGCAAAAAAGTTTCAGAAAAAGTTTCAACTTCCTAAAACTAATATCTAACAATTGGAGGCATTTTCACAAACAATGTATAAGCAAATGTATGATTTCTCTTTGTAATTTATCATTTTTAAAACAAAATATAGCAGTGTTAGACAGAGAGCTACCTACAAATATTCAAAAACAACAATCTCTACCATTATTTTTGAAATTTCGAATACAGTTAGAAATGGTCATCCATGAACTGGAATCAACAATCTAAAACTTAAAAAGCACCGATAATTGAAATAGGGTTATTTGTACCAAAAACCTATATCACAATCAAACTATATTAGAAAACCTAACTTACAAACCCTAAAGCTTCCATAAATAAACAATATAATGGATCATCACTAAAAACTTCATATCACCAATATCAAAACCAATGAACGTGACTCGAAAGAGGATAACAACGCGGAGAGAGAGAGAGAGGAGAGAGAGAGAGAGAGAGAGACTTACCACAAAGAATCACGGTAAAGAGGGTCAGAGGTACGACAGAGCAATCACATTACCCATCTTTGAGACATGAATTACCGTTGTGACACAGCATGGATTACCCTCGGATATTCATAGTTGGGCCAATATGAACCGGAAGATTACGTTTATAAGTTGGTAATAGTAAACATGATTGCTCCATAATACTATAGATATACTAGCATATACCCGTGCAGGTGGCACTCTCTTAGATTTGGATCAAAATACTCATGCCCACACTATGTTTTCGACCATTTAAGAATTTTTAAAAGACTTGAAGGACAATATATTTTCCAAAAATGGGTAAATCATTTAACAGTATGAAAATAATTGAGGGGCCAAATATATTTTTCAACAGGGATCAACAATATTTACCAAAAGTTGGTTACAAAATTTAAGAAAAAGAAACGACGCTAAATAGAGAGACAAACAAAGACATACCCACATTTATGTGACTTTGCATTGACATCACAATGTGTGTCTTCATCTATGCATCCAACAAATAGCAGGCACCTACAATAAAGTCAAAACATATTTGAGATTTCAAATATTGAGACTAATAAATGTAATATATCTTGACAAAAATTCGTTCAAAATTACGAAGTACCATAACAAAGGGTACTATTATCGTGTCTAGCAAGACATGTCTCCTACAATAAAGTCACTTTATGATAAGGTGACTAAGAAAATAACACACAGGCAAAGGCTCTAGGTTTTGTTTCTTTCTTCACTTTTCCAAACTCGATCCAAGTGAAGATCCTTTCTGGTTTGTAAATTGATGAGACGAAAAAACAGTTAGAATAACAAATTTGTCTTCAACTCTGATTGTGTAATGCTATTATACATTTCTATAGCAAGATGGTACCAATAGCACCCACTACAATATAAACTCAGTATATGATATGAATAACATTACTTTAGAGTTTTCATTCTTTGTGGAGTACCATGGCTAAAAACATTTGTACCCACAACAAATAATCTTACAGAACTGACACAAAACCTGAGCACGTCCAAATCAATAAATAAAGTCAAAAGGGTACTTACACTTTTTTATGAGCTCAGATCATCTACATTTTGGTAACATCTGGAAATGTACGCTTGAGACTTTCACTAAATATACATGACTACAAAACTCAGTGGTAGAGAATGTAACAAAAAAATTACTATAGATCTGCAAGGGGCAAAGGAGAGAGGCAAACAAATGTATAAGCCATCATTTAAAGACATTTGAAAACTGATTTGAAGGCTACAAATCAACATTATAAATAAGAATTCTTAAAACTTAGGTCTAAAACAAAACCCATGGTCATTAAAAACCTATTTTGTACTATATAACACAAGCTACTAAAAAACAAAAATAAAAACAAAACTAGTCAACTTCAGTTTTGAATGGGGTGACAAATTTAATACCCCGTATTTTTATGACTTTTAATTATGAGGTTAATTAAATGGAATTACTTAATTTGGGATTTATTAAATTAATTTGGGATAATTAATTAGAAAATTAATTCGGATTTAAATGCTAGCGAGACGAGAGGTAGTATTTGGTTATTAATATGTTGTTGAATATTACTGAGTGATTATGGTAATATGTGATCATTGAATTTATTAAAAATGTTGTGAGTTGAAAATACCGAATTTTCGGTAATTTAGTTGGGACGTGCGTGTCAGTCGTGTCAGGACCCAATTTAATGGATTTAAAAGTATTTTATTTTTATGCCATCCGTATGAGCTTTTTTAGTGCGCCAACGTGTCCGGAAGGTTCGAGATAGTCAGAAAACACTAACCAGGGGTTTAGTTTGAGTCCTGGGGCATTTTTAGGCCTAACCGGCAACCCGGGAGGGTATTTTGATCATTTTTAAAATTTAGGAATTTAGACCCACGAAGTTTAGAGTTTGTTTATATATTATTAAAAAGGCCATTATGGCCATTATCAGCCAAAAACAAAGAGGTGGGCTACGTGAGTTAGAGGAGAGGTTACAAAAAGTCCCCAAACCAAAACCACCATCCACGACCACTAATTTGGACGAAATTGTGACCGGAAGGAAGAGAGGACCAGCCCTTGAACAACAACAACGGATCAGAACATCAGATTTACAGGCAAGTGATTTATCTTGCATGTAGGTTTATGTTGGAGATGATAACAACTACGAATTTAAGATTTATGGGTAAAGAATTTTGAAATTTGATCGGATTATGGGATGTTCTTGAAGAAATAGGAAAACTAGGTTTTTATATAAAAATTGGGTAAATTGATCCAAGTAATTGATGTTATAGGTCGATTTGATATATCTAAATCGTGGGGAATGATGTAACTATGTTAGTAGTATATTTAATTATGAGTTTTGGATGTTGGGATGATGATTAAGAAGTGGAAAAAGATGCAAACCCGTAACTGTTAAAAATTTCCGGGCTGATACCTGTTTGATCAATCGATCGACTCAAGAATGTCGATCGATCGACCCATGCTGATTTTTGGCAATTGTTTCTCTTTAAGGTTTAAGGATTATTCCAAAGCCAATGTTGATTATTAGGGTGAGTAATATAATCGTGTGAGACTTAGATAAAGTCAGTAGGGCCTTAGTTATTATCGGAGAATGCTATAACCTATGGGATTGAATGACATTTCTTACGAGGGTCTACCGAGTGGGGTACGATTAGAAATCATTCAAATTGAAACTATAACAGGAATTAATGATGATATAAGATTACGGGCAGCAACGGAGGGGTTTCAAGTACTGAGATGACATTAGAAACCAATAAGAGATCTAGTAACCTTTTGAGACAGGTTTAAGTACTCAAATTGATTCGACGAGAGAGTTAACAAACGAAAAATATATTATGTAATGTTCGGGGTACACTTGCTACGTATGAGATTAACTAAATGCAATGTGTGAACATCTATATTGTTATATGATTACTTAGGTTGTGTGAATGACTAGTGTATGGATTTCTTATGTGTATGACATACTTACCATACTTGCTATCACAGGAGGTTAGTTTTAATCTGGAAAAGGACCCTCTTATCCTTGTGTGCCTCCGGGGGGGATTTAGACCGGTACCTTAAGGACATAGTACCGTGAATGACTTATTTGTGAGTTGATAAGTCAACTGACCATGGGAGCGTAGGTATGTGCGTGATCCATGAGTATGTGAACTATGTTCGCCTCCAATATGTGTGATTTGTATATAGACGGTTCCTGAGAGATTCGGAACACGTGATCCTTACGTAGGTGATGTACATGGATTTGATAGCAGAGTATGCGTGCACCGTAGCTGAGCCTAGGGGTGCCATATATGTATTTATGTACTGAGAGTGATATACTTATGTACTTGTGACTGGTTCATTATTGCTTAGTAGATGTGAAGAACTAAGATATTTGAATGGGTTAAGTATGAGAATTTAATTAACACTTGAGATAAGTAATTTAATGAATGTGAACATGGGTTATAAATATGGCTTATTTGGGGGGGGGGGGGGGGGTTACGTGTAGATACTCACTGTTAGAATGCGAAGGCAGGAGTGGTACAAACTAGTTAGATAGTGGCATAACTAGGATGGGTTAAAGGCATACGTTAGGCGTGCACACTAGTTGAGAGGTAAGAAACTCATGTGAGAGTACGCAACTAACGTGTTTATAATATGTGATGTTTAATTATAATTTAAATCACTTGCTAAACTTTTAAACTATTTTCACATCGGGCTCTGACTCGTTTTCCTCCAAATCTATTTTTGTTTTGTAAAAACATTTTAGATGACCAGCCACAGGGACGCCAAGCATAGGAGTTCCATTCTGATGACGTGCTGTAGCTGTTGTGGAAGTTACAGGATATTGGTAGTAGACGCTCTCATTTCATCTTTGATTCCTTTAAAGTCAATTGTATCAGTTAGGGCATGTCGCCCATTCTTATTTAGAGGTTGTAGTACAGACTTTCATTATTTCAGTTTCTGGTTTATTATTTATTCGGACTCTTGTATTGGGACATTATTTATTCTGGCATCTTTATTATTGGAGTGTTTACTCCAGACTTATTTGATTTCTTCACGCTGAGCATTTATATGATATTGGTTATGCGATTGTTGGTTTATTAAATAAATTCTTGTTTATTGGTTAACTTATTTAATAAAATTCGACATCTCTCTTTTAAATATTAGGTGGCTAGTAATTAATTAAATGTTTTTCGACAGTGATGCTAAGACTGAACCAACTTGATGTTCTGTATTAATTTAATAAATGAGTAGCTACCCGGTATTTAATTAGACGGGGTGTCACAGGTGGTATCAGAGCATCAGGTTCTAGTGTCCTTAGGATTTGTGTGGCTTGTTATGCTTCCAGTGTAGCTTTCTTTGATGTAGATCCCTATGTTTTGGATTGGTGATTGCTTTAGAAAAATTTCGTTCTACTGCTTCGATATATATGATAGTGAATCTTATTTGCAATCGGGTGTGTTTGTGCGCCAAACAATGTAGTACGTCAGGTGAAGACAGTTGGGCGAACAGCAGGAGGCAAGAATCAGTTGAGGTTATTAAATTTATTAAAGAAGGATGACCGTAGTTGAAGTCACCCATATTATGGCACGAAAGTCCTGGACGGTACAGACGGCCAAGGCGCGACTTGTGACTTCCAGGCACAGCTATAGTAGAAGATGGGATCAAATTAGACTCACCCAACAAGGTTGGAATGGGAGAGAAAGAGTTAAGTGAAACATTAAAGAGAACCAGCAGTGGAAATACTCGAAATGTGGAGATGGCGTGTGCTAGCCAAACAAACGTAATATATCCAAAGGCTTGGACATACGTCGGGGTATGGCCCATTGGGAGTGAAAATTTAGGGTAAATTTTTCTTGGCTCGTGAGAGAGGAGTTTCAATGGTGAGAGACAATCACCACACTTAGAAGTGGAATGTGACGTCGAGAGAAGGCGTACACGTATGGTTTGACCATAAGTTCCTTCATCAGATGTTCAGGGTGAAAGGCGGATGTGATTCTGAACTCACACAAGAGGGCCGAACAGAGGTCACTTTGTGAGGAGAAATTTAATTATGTAGCGAACCTTACACCGGGTGAAGTAGGTGAATGTAATACCCCGTATTTTTATGGCTTTCAAATTTAGGGATTTATTAAATTTAATTGAGATAATTTAATTTAATTTTAATCCTGAAAGTTGTTTTAAATATTTACTAGCGTGACGAGAGTTAGTAATTATTGAAAGTTTGTTGATTCGTTAGATATTACTTATTGAGTAAAGTAATATATAAGATTTATGTTATAAAAATTGTCACGAGTGAATGAAATGGAAATTATGAAAATTTAAGTCGGGACGCGCCCGTGTCGTGTCAGGACTAAATTATTACTATATAAAGTGAATAAATTATAAGTTACTCGTATGGTCGTTTTGAGTGCACCAAAGTGTCCGAAAGGGTCGAAATAGTCAGAAAAGTGTACCCGGGGATTTAGTTTGGGTCTCGGGGCATTTTTAGGCCTAATTGACATCCCAGGAAGGCGTTTTAGACATTTTACATTTTTGGGCATGAAAACCCACGAATTTTTTAAGAGTATATCAGATAATAGGAGTTGTCTTCTACGGTTAGAACAACTAGAAACCTAAGACGGCCATTGGAAGGGAAGAGGAGAAGCTCTCCAAGGAGTTCAAGGGCAAGAACTCCACCGTTTACATCACCGTCGCCGCCAAACTTTAGATCACGCAACGAGGATCGCAACCACACCAATCTTGCCCACAAATCTGAACGAATAATTCCCAGGCAAGTATCTATCTTGCTTTATTTTTAGTTAATGTCTCAATCATGATAATCTAGGATTGTTTAGGACTTGTCCCATGAAAGAAATTATTGATTAAGAGACTTTACATCGCATGAATAGAGAGATTCAATATATTCTGGATACACCCATCATATGTAGAGGATTAACCACAAATTATTATGAGTTTAGTAACAAGAAAATATGGGAATTAATTAGAGGAATGTATATTTCTTTCAAAATTAGGGTTCTTGAAGATTTTGTCAATTTTTACCCCATTAATTCGATATCGTTGATGAAATTACACATGTTTCACGTTGGAAACCTTATATATATGTATATAGAACATGTAGTATTGTTATTTGAGAATTCTGGAGTTGTTAATGACGTTTTTGGAGGAATTGGAAGATGAAACCCGTAGGTTTAATTTGCAGTTTCTGGGCAAGAACTGCTTGATCGATCGATCGACTGATCGATCGATCGATCGACCCCTCCTGGAAAACTGCATATTTCTCATTCGTTAGTTTAATCCGATTAAGATGTATGGGAACCCTTGATTGTTGTTGTTGGAGTATAATGGGATATAGAAATGACCAGTAGGGCCTAGGTAGACCCGTTGAGTAACATTTTAGTGTAAGATGAGATTTTGGGTTAACGAGGAATGATTCATGTGTATAAGGAATCATGCATGTATTTAATAAAAAGACCGGGACTCGTAAGGAAGTTAGACCGGAACGTAAGTGAGTGAATGCCTACTGAAATTATACTTAGAATACTTCGAGAGAGGAGAAGTGAGTATGAAGTGAATAATAAATAAGAATACAAATAACGAGTTTGTTATACGAAATAATCGAGTAAAATGTGTAATAACGGATAATTATAATTATGGGTCGTGAGCGCACCTAATTTAGCAATGTGGATGTGTATATCTATATATATGACTGTGGGATTGTGCATATATTATATCTGTATAACAATCATACTCGAGCTACTTGCTATCACGGGGGTTTTCGCACCGGGACGATCTTATCTCGATGGGACCTTTATGGGGGATATTGACTCGTACCCTAGAACATAGAATTCCTTGGTACAGGCTATCTGATTGATAGTCAGACGGTTCTAAGAGACATGCGGGTATGTGCTGAACTCTTAGTGACTTGGAACTATGCTTCGTCTCCATTTGTATGTGTTTTATGTTAATGCCGTTCGAGAGTGATTCCGAACTAGCATTTCCCTAAATATGTGTGATACAGGGACTTGATAGCAGAGTATGCCAGCACCATTGATTTTATGTGGGGTGCATACAGTATATATATATATATATATATTATATGAGTGATTGGTATATATATCTACTTATATATGGAAACCTTGCACCATAGATTTTATGTGGGGTGCCGTTAGTATATATATTATGCGTGTAACTAATATATATACGGATATATATATGAGATCTTTCTACTATGCGTAATAGTAGTTAAGTAATGTATAAATTTTCAACTTCACTATAAGTATTCAGAGACTTTACAACGGTACTGGGTTATTCTAAATAACATAATAAATCCTTAAGAGATTGATTTTTAAAGTGAATATCATAACCTTATTTTCAAGTGATTAAACCTTACGGAAAATAAGTTAGAGAGACTTTTGAGGTTTAGTAGTACGGTAGGCGTGCACACTAGATGTGAGGTGAGAATTCTCAAGAGAGTGTCGCATACTAGCATGGTTGTTGCATTTGCAGGTAAGCATTTTAAATACTTACTAAACTATTTTTAAACTGTTTTACAATCGGGCTCTGACCCGTTTTCTGTTATCTCTTCTCTCTTGTATATATATGTATATATTACAGGTGCCCAGCCACAGGGGAGTCATGCATAGGTTCTTTGGATTGGACGCGTTGTAGCTTATGTGGGAGTTGCAGGCCTTTGTTTTAGACGACCTCTTCATTGATTCGGTTCTTGTTATAGTTCTTCATAGTTAGGGCATGTGTCGCCCATTTCCCATTCAGTGTAGATTTGTCAAAGATGTATGTTCATTTATTTTCAGCATTGGTACTCTTTGAGTATTAACTCCTATCAGGATGATTTCATTTGTAGTTTAAATTTGGTTTCGTTAATCTAGATGGATTAATTCTCTTGTGTTGATTGCTATCCGTAGCACCTATGTGATTCTAAAACTATTGGTTATTAAAAAGGTTTCCAAATTGGAATTTAATAAAAATGGAAATAAAGTTTTAAATTGTTTTGACACTTAGCTTAATTATTTAGGGTGATTAAATTGGGAAATTTTATTTTGCGACAGTGATGCTAAGAATGAACCAACTGTTCACCTTGATTTTAATTTAATAAAGGATTGATCGCCCGGTATTTAATTAGGCGGGGTGTCACAGTGAAATGGAGAAGAGGATATTAAAGGGAGAATTTACATACAAGAAGAATTGTTAGCTCTTCTGGGGAATTCTGCTTGGACGGTCAATGCAGATGGTAATAATGTCGCATAGTGTTAATTTGGAGGTAAACGTTTCCTTGGGTGGGGAGATGCAAGAATCGATGAATTTCTATAGAGTAAGACTGGGAAAATGGTATTGGAGAAGCACCACAAGGGGAAGACCCAACGAAGAACCCGTTAAAATGATTCGGATAGCTGAATTATTACCGAGCGATGGTGATTTTAGTAAGAGACGTGGGAAACTAGTAGCGTGTTCCTTGGGTTCATCAAGCTAAGGGAACAATGGAGGTAGTCATCAGAGCCGAGACTACCAACGTCCGAGAGAAGGACCACCTTAACATGGTCAGTGTGACCGAAGAGAAGTAGAGTATGTGTTGAGGTATTTTGAGGGAAGAGAAACCCGTGCGTTTTAAATGTTTCCCGAAGCAAGTGTAGGGATAAAGGTATTGTGCCTTGCCAACAGTTATTGAAATATTCGGTTGGTACGGACAGGCGTGTTGAGTCCAGGAACCATTTGAGCATCCAGGACGATTGTCAGGATAGAAGTATGAGTTATATCCTCAGATGATGTTGCATGTTGTTTGTGGCATGAACGAGTTGCTACAATTGTTATTATTGTTATTTTTGCTTGAGAGTCAAGTTTAGTGAGTATCGGCAATTCTATTATTTATGTGAATATTTTTCCCTGATAGTGTGGGGTTATCTTTATTGTCATTCGCGGAGGATGAACGGGTATATTGATAGCGGTATATACTTTATTGAAATTGCTCATTTTAGTGCTGTGTTATACGAGTATGATATTATCCTAATTATGATTTTATATATGATTACACCGATAGTGTGCTAGTATTGCAAGTTTATCGGGGTTACTACCTTGGGATATAATGTTTCGTTCTGGCGAGGCCCCATCTGTGAGAGGGTCGGGCTCGCAATTGTGCTTTTGTATATATATATATATATATATATATATATATATATATATATATATATATATATATATTGTTGTGATTTCAAAAAGGTATAATGATCTCGGATATTTAATCCCAGTATGCGTAGGGATTTAATTGATATGATTCATATGTAATTGGTTTACTACTCAGTGAAAAGGTTTAACTGGTTATTATTAATTAACGCTCAGGATGTCGTAATAAGTAGAGTGCATTGTTTTATCTCCCTTTAGAGATATGGGAGTTTATACTCATAGTTGTGTGTCTGGGGACGGGATTTTGAGAGCCCCGATTATATTTGCATGGTGTACATGGAATGTGATTACCATCAATGTCAAGAAAAAGTGTCTTTCGAAAAGAGTTCCTTGTTTAAGTGTAATTGAGGAAGGAGATGTAACTTTGTTGTTAAGAGACGGGAATATAGGGGTACATGATATGGACTGAGGGCTTAACAGATCCCGATGACCAACAATGTTAGGTAGTAGTGCATCGGGGGGGGGGGGGGTTCCTTGTTTGGATTTCGCTTTGCGAGACATCCCACGCATGAAACTTAGCGTAAGGTTGGTAGTAGGGAGATGTTTGACCATTCGTCCATTAATTGGATACCTCGATCGTTATGAAAGTAAGTAGTTATAACGGGAAGTAAACAAGGTAAATTGTGATGTAAGGCCAGTAGAGCCAGTTGTTAGGAAATTACAATGTAAGTACTGATAATGTTGGTGTTTTGTCACGGCGGATTGAAGGACGCATTAAGGTTAAGAAGGATTTAGGATTTCAAATTCAGAGGTGATTGAGAACGCCCAAGTGGTATAGTCACGTTGTAATGCAGCAGTGATAAAGAGTTTGGAGTACGTATGAAGCATATATAATGTTTATAAACCGTATGATTGGGTTATAAGAGGAGTAGACACCTTGGTTAATGTAATACCCCGTATTTTTATGCTATATTAATTTGGGGATTTATTAAATTTAATGTGAGTTATTAATTTAAAATAAATCCGGAAATTAATCACTTTATAATTATTAACGTGATGTGAGTTAGTAATTATGGGAAACTACTTGTTGAATATTACTAATGAGTAAAGTAATATATAATGTTGGTTCTATCAAATGTCAAGAGTGAATAAAATGACAATTTTGGAAATTTGAGTCGGGACGCGCCCGTGTCGCGTCGGGACTAAATATTGATGAATAAAAGTGAATAAATTATAAGTCACCCGTATGGTCATTTCGAGTGCGTCAAAGTGTCCGGAAGGGTCGAGATAGTCAGAAAGTGTATCCGAGGGTTTAGTTTGGACCTCAGGGCGTTTTTAGGCTTAATTAGTACCCCAGGAGGGCATTTTGGACATTTTACATTTTTGGGTAATTAAACCCACGAAATTTCAAGGGTTATATCAGATGTCTAAGGTTACCTTCTAGGGTTAAAACAACTCAAAACTTTAGAACGACCATAGGAGAGGGAAGGAGGAAGTTTTCCAAGCAATCCAAGGCCAAAAAGTCACCCGATTGCACCGCCACCGCCACCAACGCGTAGATCGCGCGACGGGGAACGCAACCACACCAAAATTGACCCCAAATCAGAATTCTGAAAATCCCAGGCAAGTATTTATCATGCTTATTTTCGTTAATGCATCAGTCATGTTAGCCTAGGGTGATTAGGATGAGTTTTATAGAAGAAAACCCATGTTGGAGATAGGAAAACCGCATGTAGTTATGATTTGATTGATAATCTGGAAACCCCTTCATATGTAGAGGCTTAACCACGAATTTATTATGCATTAGGAGTAGAAAATCTGGGAAAAAGACTGATTAGAACCTTCTGGGAAAAAGACTGATTAGAACCTTCTGGGAAAAAGACTGATTAGAACCATGTTAAAAAGATTTCTAGGGTTCTTGAGATTTACATGAATTTTAGCCTGTTAATCCATGGTTATTAATGGAAATTTGCATGCTTTACGTAGGAGATGTATGATATGGGTTAATACTCTTAGTAGTACAAATTTTTGGGCGATTGGGAATGAAAAATCTGGATTTGGATGAGGTTGTGTGTTAGAACCCGTAACTGGTTAACTGCAGAATTCGCCATACCTGCTTGATCGATCGATCGAGCCAAGAGCTTCAATCGATCGAAGGTTCAATCGATCGAGCCCCAGGCCTCGATCGATCGACCCCTCCTGGCAGACTCACATTCCCCTTTTTAAAATTGTTGAATTGATTCTAAATGAAGAATACTCCTTAGACATCCTTATTAAAATATTTTGGGAGATAAAGATGACCAGTAGGATTTATTAATGATTAAGGGACCTTTAATGTAAGGCGAAATTTATATTTTTGGGGTGTTTATATATAAGGGATGATGGAATTTTGTATTAAAGGGAGAGATACGAAAAATGGTTATGATGGAAAATAGATGAATTACCTACTGAATTTTACAGTTGGGAGGATAGAGTCCATGAGTGTTACGTAGTAAGTTGAAATAATCCCTCAAATTAAAGTTAGAGACGAACCGTTATACGTGATAACTAATAATGGGAAAATAAGGATAAATGTCGTGATTATGGGTTATGGGATGAACCTAAATTGATATGATAAAAGTAGTATATTTATATGACTGTGTGTATGCATATATTATATACATGTGAAAATCATGCCCGCGCTACTTGTTATCCCTGAGGTTACCGCGCTAGGACAGTCTTATCTCGATGGGACCTTTATGGGGGATATTGACTCGTACCCTAGAAGATAGATATCCTTGGTACAGGCTATCTGATCGATGGTCAGACGGTCCTAAGAGACGTGAGAGTATGTGCTGACCTCTTAGAGACTTGAAATCTATGCTTCGCCACAATATTGTTTGTGTATGTGTTAATACAGTCCGAGAGTGATTCCGAACAAGTATTTCCCTTAGTACGAGTGATACGGAAATTGGATAGCAGAGTATGCCCGCACCATAATTTTTATGAGGGGTGCTGTTGGAATATATATATTATACGAGTATTTAATATATATATTAAATTCTGAAATTTGGAATTTCATACTGTGCTTATGGTAAGTGAGAAATGAATCTTGACTTCAATTTGGAAATACTTGTTTTGAAAAGTATAATGGAACACTGGAAACTTTATGAGTAAATAAGGTTTAAATGAGAACTTTGTGATCAAATGAAATTATCCTCTTACACAATTATATTGTTCGGTTTTAAATCTTACGAGTAACCTAAGATAAGTTAATCCGTTGGGAAGGTTAGTGCGATAGGCGCACACATTAGAAGAGAGGTGAGAATTTCTCAAGAGAGTGCCGCACTAATATGTTGTTGCATTGGCCTGTAAACATTTTAAATACTTGCTAAACAAATTTTAAATCATTTACACTATCAGGCTCTGGCCCGTTTCTATTTTTTTTCCTCTCTTGTATATATATGTATATATTACAGGTGCCCAGCCACAGGGGCGTCTTGCGTAGGATCCTTTGGAAGGAACGCGCTGCAGCTTAGGTGGGAGTTGCAGGCCTCTTGCTTAGACGACTTCATTTATTTGATTCCACTCCTAGCATATTCATTTAGTCGGGCATGTGTCGCCCTTTCCATTATTCAGTTGTTTTATTGGACATTGTGATTCAGTTATTTCTAGTTTTGTCACTTTGGGATTTATTACTGTCTGGATGTTTTACTTTAAGTTTTAAATGTTGAGATTTAGTTGTTGAATGTTTAAATTATTTGGATTATATGTTCCAGGATAATTGTGGTGTGATTCTTTAATATTGAATTGTTGTAAACATTTAAATCTTGGTTTATAAAATAAAATTTGATATGTAATGGATAAAAATGATTTTGACACTTAGCTTAATTAATTAGGGTGTTTAAATTGAAAAAGTTATTTTTTTCGACAATGATGCTAAGAATGAACCAACTGTTCACCTTGATTTAATTTAATAAAGGAGTGATCGCCCGGTATTTAATTAGACGGGGTGTCACAGGTGGTATCAAAGCATCAGGTTCTAGTGTCCTTAGGATATGTACGGCTTATTTCGCTTTCAGCTTAATATTTTTGCTATAGAGCCCTATTTTAGGATTGTTGTATTTTTGCTCTTACATTTACGTCTTCAGCTATTTGAGATTTGATAATAACTGTAGACACGTTTCAGATGCCTCCGAGACGTGCACCGAAGGATAGGCGTGCCCAAGTCGAGTACAATGAATGCTAATGAGGTAGCCGCTATTGTTGCTCAGGCGGTGAATGTCGCGCTAGCGGTGGTACAGCAGGCTCCACCCTAGATTCAGGCAGTGGTGCCAGTACCTGCATGGCTTCCATCTGCATGGGAGCGAGTTAGGGATGCCTTTCAGAAGGCGCATCCTCCTGAGTTCTCTGGTAGTTCAAATATCATCATTGTCAGCCAATGGAAGAAAGATATCCAGCGACATCTTCGTATGTATGAGTGCGTGCAGAAGCAGTTGTTGACTTCCTTTAAGCTAGTGGGGGTCGCTTTGCAGTGGTGGAAGTCCACCACCACCTTGGAGGAGAGGGACACGATCCCGATTCAGTCATTCTGGGAGCGGTTTGACCGCAAGTACTTTCCACCCGCCATGCAGACTGAGATGAGGCGGAAACTACTGAACTTGAAGCAGGAAAATTCTACCGTTGCCGAGTATGAGGAAGAGTTCACGAGTATCAAGACTTTTAAACAAGCTTATTGTAAAGCGAGGGCTTTAGTGAGTGAGCCTTTCTTTATATTTTGTTTTGAGTACTAGAGGGTACCTAATCTTTCCAGGTATGCCTTACTTTTCCGAATTTCGGGACGAAATTCCGTTATTAGGGGGGAAGTATGTAATACCCCGTATTTTTAAGACTTTTAATTATGAGGTTAATTAAATGAAATTACTTTTAATTTGGGATTTATTAAATTAATTTGGGATAATTAATTAGAAAATTAATTCGGATTTAAATGCTAGCGAGACGAGAGTTAGTATTTGGTTATTAATATGTTGTTGAATATTACTGAGTGATTATGGTAATATGTGATCATTGAATTTATTAAAAATGTCGTGAGTTGAAAATACGACATTTTCGGTAATTTAGTTGGGACGCGCGTGTCAGGACCCAATTTAATGGATTTAAAAGTATTTTATTTTATGTCATCCATATGAGCTTTCTGAGTGCGCCAACGTGTCCGGAAGGTCCGAGATAGTCAGAAAACACTAGCCGGGGGTTTAGTTTGGGTCCCGGGACATTTTTAGGCCTAACCGACAACCCGGTAGGGTATTTTGGTCATTTTAAAAATTTAGGAATTTAGACCCACGAATTTTAGAGTTTATTTTTATATTATTAAAAAGTCCATTACGACCATTATCAGCCAAAAACAAAGAGGTGGGCTACGTGAGTTAGAGAAGAGGTTACAAAAAGTCCCCAAACCAAAACCACCATCCACCACCACTAATTTGGACGGAATTGTGACCGGAAGGAAGAGAGGACCAGCCCTTGAACAACAACAACGGATCAGAACATTAGATTTACAGGCAAGTGATTTATCTTGCAAAGATTCAAAGCATATACTTTACATGTTTTTATAGAATTGAAGATTTCTCATAAATAATGAAAATTGAATGGATTTGAATGGTTTAAAATCATAATCTGGGTAGGACTTGCATGTAGGTTTATGTTGGAGATGATAACAACTACGAATTTAAGATTTATGGGCAAAGAATTTTGAAATTTGATCGGATTATGGGATGTTCTTGAAGAAATAGGAAAACTAGGTTTTTATATAAAAATTGGGTAAATTGATTCAAGTAATTGATGTTATAGGTCGATTTGATATATCTAAATCGTGGGGAATGATGTAACTATGTTAGTAGTATATTTAATTATGAGTTTTGGATGTTGGGATGATGATTAAGAAGTGGAAAAAGATGTAAACCCGTAACTGTTAAAAATTTTCAGGCTGATACCTGTTTGATCGATCGATCGACTCAAGAATGTCGATCGATCGAACCATCGATCGATCGACCCCTTTTCTTCGATCAATCGACCCATGCTGATTTTTGGCAATTGTTTCTCTTTAAGGTTTAAGGATTATTCCAAAGCCAACGTTGATTATTAGGGTGAGTAATATAATCTTGTGAGACTTAGATAAAGTCAGTAGGGCCTTAATTATTATCGGAGAATGCTATAACTTATAGAATTTAATGACGTTTCTTACGAGGGTCTACCGAGTTCGGTACAATTAGAAATCATTCAAATTGAAACTATAACAGGAATTAATGATGATATAAGATTACGGGCAGCAACGGAGGGGTTTCAAGTACTGAGATGACATTAGAAACCAATAAGAGATCTAGTAACCTTTTGAGATAGGTTTAAGTACTCAAATTGATACGACGAGAGAGTTAACAAACGGAAAATATATTATGTAATGTTCGGGGAACACTTGCTACGTATGAGATTAACTAGATGCAATGTGTGAACATCTATATTGTTATATGATTACTTAGGTTGTGTGAATGCCTAGTGTATGGATTTCTTATGTGTATTATGTGTATGACATACCTACCATACTTGCTATCACAGGAGGTTAGTTTTAATCTGGAAAAGGACCCTCTTATCCTTGTGTGCCTCCGGGGGGGGGGGGGGGATTTAGACTGGTACCTTAAGGACATAGTACTGTGAATGACTTATTTGTGAGTCGATAAGTCAACTGACCATGGGAGCGTAGGTATGTGCGTGACCCATGAGTATGTGAACTATGTTTGCCTCCAATATGTGTGATTTGTATTTAGACAGTTCCTGAGAGATTCGGAACACGTGATCCTTACGTACGTGATGTACATGGATTTGATAGCAGAGTATGCGTGCACCGCAGCTGAGCCTAGGGGTGCCATATATGTATTTATGTACTGAGAGTGATATACTTATGTACTTGTGACTGGTTCATTGTTGCTTAGTAGATGTGAAGAACTAAGATATTTGAATGGGTTAAGTATAAGAATTTAATTAACACTTGAGATAAGTAATTTAATGAATGTGAACATGGGTTATAAATATGGCTTATTTGGGGGGGGGGGGGGGTTACGTGTAGATACTCAATGTTAGAATGCGAAGGCAGGAGTGGTACAAACTAGTTAGATAGTGGCATAACTAGGATGGGTTAAAGGCATACGTTAGGCGTGCACAGTAGTTGAGAGGTAAGAAACTCATGTGAGAGTACGCAACTAACGTGTTTATAATATGTGATGTTTAATTATAATTTAAATCACTTGTTAAACTTTTAAACTGTTTTCACATCGGGCTCTGACTCGTTTTCCTCCAAATCTATTTTTGTTTTGTAAAAACATTTTAGATGCCCAGCCACAGGGATGCCAAGCATAGAAGTTCCATTCTGATGACGTGCTGTAGCTGCTGTGGAAGTTACAGGATGTTGGTAGTAGACGCTCTCATTTCATCTTTGATTCCTTTAGAGTCAATTGTATCAGTTAGTGCATGTCGCCCATTCTTATTTAGAGGTTGTAGTACAGAGTTTCATTATTTCAGTTTCTGGTTTATTATTTATTCGAACTCTTGTATTGGGACATTATTTATTCTGGCATCTTTATTATTGGAGTGTTTACTCCAGACTTATTTGATTTCTTCACGATGAACATTTATATGAGATTGGTTATGAGATTGTTGGTTTATTAAATAAATTCTTGTTTATTGGTTAACTTATTTAATAAAATTTGACATCTCTCTTTTAAATATTAGGTGGCTAGTAATTAATTAAATGTTTTTCGGCAGTGATGCTAAGACTAAACCAACTTGATATTCTGTATTAATTTAATAAATGAGTAGCTACCCGGTATTTAATTAGACGGGGTGTCACACAAAACTAATCATAGAATCTCCAAGTGGCCGAAGTGGTGCATTGTAATACCTATTGAGAGGGAATGATGGTGGGGTGGCTAACATTCACCTTCAGTTTTGCTTCCATGCCACAATTGTTGGAAAATATATCAAAGCCCAAAGTAGTTAGATTGTTACATTGCCAAAGTGATAACATTCAGGAAACACAAAGGTACCAAAAAATCTAATCAAAGCAAAAAGTTAGTGAGAATTGACCTAGTTGACATCGATGATCATAAAATTAACGCAAAAAAGTTTTTGATTGAATCACTTAAAAGGTGTTAATAAAATTAGTAAGAATTCACTGGCTAGACAGATTCAAGATAAAAAAATTGTAAATTTAAAATTAAAAAAAAAATAGAGAGTAATAAGATGAGCTTGTTTTTACACCATAAAAATTTCACTCGCTAATAGGGGAAGAATCCCCAATTCACAATTGGATGGCCAAACATATGGGGGATAAAAACACCATCAAAATATTTATAGAAAACACAGAAAATAAAACTCTGGTAAAAAGAAATGCACTTCCAAACTATATAGGACTACACATAAAATATAATGGTCATACATATGCATCTAGATCGGAGGTCATTGATATATTAGTGTCAACGTCCAATATCCACCTACATATTAATAGACCCGGAGAAAAACAACCTCCTCAGATCAGTGTTAAAGAACTTCAAGGAAGTTCCTAGTTGCATGAAGATAAAATTATGTGTGTTGTCAACTATTCATGCAAAAAGAAATTATGTGTTCTCAACTGTTTGTTCTCTCTTCCGAATTACATATTAAACAAATGCAATGTGCCACACTTGATCAAAGTGAAGACACAAATAAAGATCCCTTCTAGTTTATATACTGATCTGAGAAAACAAAAGAAAAGGTCAAATTAACACAGTTGCCTCTAATATTGAATAACTTAAACTCAAATTTTCTAACAATTTAATTTCTAGATAACAAACGAATCATAAGGTTTTATACAACAATCATCCAACTTGAAACATCTAAAATAATACTAATCAGCAAACAATAATACGTAAATAATAGATATAAATTCATAGCAAGCGCCTTACAGTCAGCCTACTGGAAATCATATATGAGTAATGTGTGTGATCTAAGAGCATTTCTCCATGAAATCAATTATACAAAACTCTCATTAATCCATGTAAGCAATTTAAAATAGAGAACATTACTAGACCTTTGTAATTTGGGAAGAAAACTTAAACCTATAATAAATACTTTCAAAATAATACATGGGCAGTAGTTTTTAAAATCAAGGTTCTAAAAGGCGCGAGGCGTGGTCGAGGCGTAGAGGTCAAGCCTCAAGCCTTAGGAGGCGCGCCTAGGCGTAAAAAGGCGTTTTTCCTTTTTTTATTATTTTAATTATTCCAAGCCTAGTAATATAATAAAATGGTACATAACTTAAATTTTGAAAATATATTCATATGTTTGGTAGCCATCTTTCTCATATTCATGCTCCATAACCATTATTTGTCAACTAATCCTTTGTTTTTTTTAAAAAAAGTGTGCTTTAAGCCTTTTACCAAGAATAAGGCGTAGGCGATGCGTTTCTCTCAAGCCTCAAGCCTAGGGGGGCTAGACGAAGCCTAGGCGGGCCTTTTAGAACAGAGTTTAAAATAGAGAAAAACGCCAAACATACAAAAAAAAAGGTACTGATTTGTTTTGAGTGCACAAAGAGGCAGAAAAATGAAGCATGGCATGAAGGTACCAGTTGGGCATTTTATCAAAAACCTGGGCATGACAAAATGTTCTGCCTGCCACATTCTGACCTTCATCCTCAAATAAAAAATAGAAACATAAGAAACCCCTTTATATTAGAATGGTTAGCTAACAAACATAAGATTTGGAGAGGGAAAAAAGCAAAAGTACAATGAGGATTGTAAAATTAATATTTCAAAAAGTGGAAAATTGAATGTACAATGAGGATTGTAAAATTAAAATTCTTAGTTCGGTTCGTAGCTCGAATATGGTGATCTGCTCTAAAACATATCTGGGGAAGGCAAGATCGGTCATGGTTGTGATGATGTAGAGAGTTCGCTGTTGTAGCCTAAAGATATCTCTGAGATGGGTTGTTGCTTTTGGGGTCGTTAATGTGTGCTCAGATGATGTGTTTTGGTGGTTAAAGACTGAATGTTGAAGAAGTGTTTAGCTGGGTGTCGATGTACTACGAGATGGGTTGTGAGACGGTGAGTTTAGTGGCCATGATGGAAGAAGATGAAGAGTGAAGCTCTTACAGCTTCTTGCTGAGTGTGTGTTTAAAAATGAGTAAATGTGGTTTATTGTGATGCTTTTATATGGAGTCTGTGAGGTTTTGTTGAGTAGCTGGTTGAGCCTTTGTTTGGATGATAATTGGCTGCTAGTTCAGGTTTCGATTCTTGTTCGGGTAGTTTGAGTTTCGGGGTTAGTCGATGGCTAATGTGGGCTTTGGTTGTTTGTAGTGTTGTGTAGCACTCCGAAGTTCTAAGGGCCCGCTTGTATTGTTGTCTGAATTTTAATACTACTCACTTTTCACAACAAAAAAAAAAAATCTAATTAATGATTCCAGAAAGTAGAACAGCTGAGAGGAGTAAAATCATGGATAAACACAAAATATAATTTGGGAAGCAAAATCATAAATCTGATAGGAGACAAAGATGCGACCTAAGTGTGTGATGATGTGGGCACGTAACTCACCTCAAAATTAGGACTACGTTTGAGAGAAGTTGCACACTATGAATCGCCGATTCTACTAAATGGTCATAGAGTTCGAATCAGATCCGCAGCGGGTGTAAGTGAGGCCCCAATTCGCACCCATGAAGAATTCGGGAAATAAAAAATAAATCTAAAGTATCAATTCGGATTGGATTCGCTGGGGATTTGTCTAGGATTCATTTTTTACTAGTTCATATTTATAAATATAAATATGAAAACCTAACCATTTCATCTCTCTCTCTCTCTCTCTCTCTCTCTCTCTCTCTCTCAATATTTATTAGTTATTTTATTAATAAATGTCTTGGAGTTGACAATGATACAAGATGTTGGTATATCTTAATATTTTGTTATTTAGTTATTGAAATTTTAATGATGTATACTGTTCTATATTAATTAAGGAATAATATTATAGAATATATTTAGTGTATTATTTTTATTACTTGTCGCACCCGTATCCTATTTTTTGAAAATTTCCGAATCGCCCCACTCGCACTCGACACCTGCATCTCTGCTTCTTAGCTTACACGTTAGATTTGATTAAAAAAAATCAGAAAAAGAAGGTGTTGCTTTTGATTTATTTTTTATAACATCGTTGATTTGAATTTAAAAGCACTGAAAGAAGATGAAGTGAATCAACAAGATTTTAGAGATGCTAAAAGACTAATCAGTAGACTCAATTAATCTTTGGAGAACGTAATCCGTGTTGTTGTACCACGCTAGAAGACAGACTGCCACCGCCATGATTTCAATTTAATTAAAAGTGAAACGTTGTGTTCAAATCTCGTTCTCTCTATCCATGTTATTTTGTACATTCCTTCTAAATTATATTGGTTCATGATGAATGATGTTATTTAGGTTGATTTTGATTTGTTTATAGGATTTAGTATGGGATGACATGATTGTATAGTTCAGTGCGCTATTTGATAGATCAAAGCTTTCAAAAAATTTGGAATCGAATGACGGTCTTAAGTTATAGTCCCATGTAAAGAGATGATTTCTCCATAAAATTTTGATTTGGAAGTCGAAGATAACTCGAGTGACTCAAGTTATCTGCGAATAACATACGGGTAACTACAAATACATGTAATAAGTGTGTGAGTACGTGTTTCTTTTCCTATATGTACGCTCTAAATATAATATTTGTGTGTGTTACTTAGGCCTTCTCCAATGGGTGATTCAACCTCGGTGATTTTCCATTTAAGAAAAGGAGAATGGTAAAAATTATCTCCAGCAGTAGTCTAAGTATGAGTGAATATGCATGGCTCATGAGTCATATAGAAATTTTCAATCACCATTTCTAGATGCAGAAATGGTGAAGCAGTTGGAGAATCTGACATGGAAGTCAAACAAGTGCCCACATAACCCACGATGCTTTTTTAGTTGTAGAAATTGGGCAGAAACTGCATAATGAGACTAAACTGTTGGAGAAGTAATCTTTTCCATTATTGTAAAAATGTTGTCACGTAGGGATAGAAAACGGGTCCGTTTGGCAATCCAATTTCAAGGGATGGAATTGGAATTGGAAGGCCAATTTGAATTCCACGGAATTGAAATTGGTCTTTCAATTCCAATTTCAAGCCTTGGAATTGAATTGCCAAACGGGCCCTAAGAGGTGCTCAACATGTGGGATAGAAATTGATTTGAAAATGAAATGACTGGAGATGGCCTTATAGTGTCAAAATTTGAGGACCAATCACTGCCTTTATGCACGGGCCTGCAGAAGGAATCTTACTGTATATTTCCATTCCACCTTTTCCTCGATGCCATTTATGGTCTCCACACACTTGAGTAAGAACCCGAAAGCCTTATTAGACAATTGGATTACCAGATATATACATTAAAACACTGTAAAACAGACTAAATTCAAGATTAAAAAGATTTATGTAAATACCTATATGCATAGATATATGTGTGTGTGTGTGTATATATATATATATATATATATATATATATATATATATAGAAAGAGAGAGAGAGAGGCAGATATATTCCCAGTCACTGAACCCAAAGAATCGTGGGTTTTAACAGTTTGATTACGAAACCACCATGTCTGAACCGTTGATTGGAGAAATTTGAAAAAACCAATTCAGTCGTAGGTTAATATGGTTGGTTCGAAGAAATTTGGGGACTCAGTCGATGTTTTGAAATTTAATTTTTCGGAGGGATGAGGGTTTGGCGAGTGAGGATGGTTGGTTAGCAGTTTCATAACAACGACAATATTTACAAAACCGAAGATTTTGAAGTTTGATTTCTTAAGAAGATGAGAGTGGTGGGAGGCGTAGGTAAGATGGTTGGAGTGAAAGAGAGAGCGAGGGAGGGTTTATATAAGAAAATAAAAAGTGATTTCCAATGCATCCAACATCCCTCAACAATGCATATAGCTAGTGCAACAATGAAAAGAAAAAGTGTGCATGCTGTTGGCCTACCCTGCAAATAAAAAGCAATGTTATTAACAGGTGGTGGCAATGGGAAATAAGCAAACCCAGAGAGGGAGAGAGAATTACATAAAAACAAATGTGAAGTGCAAACATGTTATCTCCTTTTCCTTTCCTATCTTTTCTTAGCAACCAAAGATAGAGAAAATTCAAACAGCAAAAAGTAAAGATGAAAAACAACACAGAACATAGATTTCACCATTATATACATGTATGTATGTAAAGATGAAGAGATGAAATCTAGACTCCAAATGCAGTGACTAGAGAGAGGGAGAGATGGGAAGCGAGAGGATGCAATCAACAGAGAGCAACATGGATTCCACCATTCTATACGTGTATGCATATGCATGATGAAGAGGTGAAATCTTAAACTCCGAATCCAGAGATTAGGTAGAGAGAAAAGAATAAGATACAATCAATAGATATCTTAGGTAAATATCCCACTGTGTGCACGACAAGGGTACCCTTCCACCTTTTCCTTGACCCAATTAGAAAGAGAGTACCTATATCTTTAAAAATAATAATGGCAAAAATGGTTTGTTGGGTGAAATTTGAGGACGAGTGGCCTGCAGAATGAAGCATATATACATTAAAATCCTGTAAAACAAACGAAATTTAGAAAGAAATGAAGATGTATCTATATACCTATATGCACACACCATTAATATATACTAGCAGTTTACCCATGTCGATGGTACTATCATAACTTTACTTCCAATGCGGGTCCATGCCTATGACACATTAAATGTGTGCAATAATGAATAAGTGAACTGTAATTTACAATCGCGAAAATAATTAACACAACAATTTAAAATTTACAAGGCTCCCTCTTAATTGCAGTGTCTGGCAGAGGCGAATGTCGGCTGACCTTATCCCCATATATGGAGAGTCTGCTCCCATTTCTCAAACCCGAGACATTAGGATCACAGGGTTCTTATAGAGTTATAGGGTACTCTCATGTAATCAAATTCACTTAATGCATATTGTCCTGCATATATTCATATTTCTATCAGTGAATTGGCATGTCATCTCATCCATTCTCTACAGTGCCATACCAAATCAAAACATACATTGCAATGAACATACCTTTAAACTTCATAATAAAAAAACATAAATTTAGTAACTGAAATGAACGCTCAGGTGGACATCATAAAAAAAGAAAAAAAAAGGTTAGATGACCATATGGCTCTATTAGTCAACTTCCTTTTTCACTAACCAAAAATATTTACAACTAAGAAACAACGTAATGCAACATCTATGGAAATTTATAATATATTAATCAAGAAATACATAAATTGTGATTCATTAACATGAGTTAAATTTAAATAAAAATAAAATGGGAAATTATATGGAGGGGGAAGGAAGAGTTTTCGGAGTTGGAGTTCTACTAATTTCAGTTAACAACATATTAACATCATTACCATTTTTAACTATCTGCCAATCTTGTACCAGTCTAGCACTCCAAAAAAAATCACTTGCAAGTTGAGAATTATCATGAAGTAATAAAAGATACCTTCTTGTACTAGTCCTGAACACAACTGGATATGTTATACATAGGTAATAAACAGATAGTAAAACACAATAGATACGCAAAGTCGCTTAGACAGAATTCTAACCCCACCCCCCAACACATCCACACGACCTCCTCTCTATTTCCTCATAATTTTACACCGCAGCGGCAATCTATTGGTAATTCAATTGATCCTAATTCTTTCACCATCATCTATTTTTTCGAACATATCAACAGACTACGGCACAAATTCAAATCCGACACTGAAGACATAAATGGAAGTTGCAGCCCTTATTTTTACACGTAGCTATCAATTATTTCTCTCATTCTTTTCCTCACTCTCTTTCTCTCTTCCATCGTCTGCTCGGACAATTAAACGTCCTTTGCTTTTCGCTGCTTTTAGCCTATTCACTATTCCTCAGAAACTCTACTATTGTCTATTTGCACAACTGAAGGTCCTTTTCTTTTATCTGGCTTAACTGAAGCTCTTAGGATATTAAGATTCACCTCGTCATCACTTCCTATGCTATAGTTTGCTTTAAACTTTTTTTTGGCACTGCTGCTATGCCCAAAGGCCTTGCATTACACTTTGATTATTAACCATAATTTTAGATGTGAATAGTATTAGTGATATTTCTGAAGTCCATTATACATTCATTCTCATCTAAAAGTGAATAATGATAGTGGTATTTTGAATATCTTTTTAATTGCTCATGAGCACAAGCACGCATTTACATTGTTCTCCTATTTTTCATTTCTCACTACACGTCTATTCTCAGCCAATGTTTTTAATCCCAATCGCACAAGAAGTCGTGTTTTGGCTCCAGAGTTGCGTCACGCAATTCGCGTTCCGCAAGTAATTCGAGCATTTCTGTTTTTTTATTAGAAAAACATATCAAATAAAATTTTAAACTGAAATTGGTAAAATAATTAACATTTTAAACAGAAAATTATAAAAATAAAATAAATAAATAAATAACATTTTAAATTCAAAATTATAAAACAAACAACAATTTTAAGCTGAAATTTACATGTTTTATACTTTTGAGTTTAAAAAATTAATTTGTTTTTACAAATTTCAGTTAAAAATGGTAATATTTTATAATTTTTTAAACTGAAAATTATAAAATATTACCATTTTTAACTGAAATTTGTAAAAACAATTAATTTTTTAAACTCAAAAGTAGAAAACATGTAACATTTGACGCTGAAATTTTGTAAATAAAAATTATAAATATTAACATTTAAACTGTAATTTATTAAAACAAATAACAGTTTAAGTGGAGATTATAAAAACATATAACATTTTAGGCTGTAATTTTGTAAAAAAGGAACATTCTAAACTGATATAAAAGAAAATTACAAAATATTAACATTTTAAACTGATAACATTTTAGGCTGAAAATTATAAAATTTTGTAAACTAAGCAAAATTTCAACTAAAGTTTGTAAAATAAGTAAATTACAACATTAACGCAATTGTAAATATGTATATATCTCACCCTTGCACAGTCGACAAGCCAAATCTCTCAATTGAACCACCGATAGCTTCAATTTGGAACAATATTACCTCCGACAGCTTTCCATTCGCTTCGTAATGGGCAGATGACTTCTAGGGTTTATTTAGTTTACAGTTTTGGTAGAGACAAAAGGTAAATGACCGATACATGCTTGTTTGGTTTCATAGGGTCTTGGCTTATAAAAAAAACAACACAGTTCTGGCTTTAAAAATATGCCTAGTTAGCGCATCAATGGCACACAATCGCGCACAATTACGCAAATAGCACACGATTGCATGCCAAGTCACCCAAAAGCGCACACCTTTTAGGAATCGCGTAAAGAAAAATGTGGAACATCGCGTTTTCCCTGCGCAACAGCGCGCAATTAAAAACACTGTTTTCAGCCTTATACACATGTTACTTTGTGTCAACAATTTAACCGTTTTGCAGTCACTAGTGTAATTGGTGAGGTAAAAGACGCATTACCAGAGGTTTGCTAAATGAGACGACAGTGGCGACGGAGGTCTTAATGCAATTAAATAGGTCTTGACATTGTTGTGAAAGTAATATTGCGAATTTCATCAGTACTCTGTCTTCTTACAACAGTAAATGTCAACAATATTATCTCAAGGACGAGTTGCATCCATAGTTGTGAAAGAGCAATCTTTGTGAATTGTCCATGGAAGCTATTGTAAGGCTTGAGGGTTACCTTTCACCTTCATATCCATACCAAAAAAAGGAAGGATTAAGCATATTGTAAGGATACAAATTTTCAATTGAGTCCATGTATTGTGTTGGCTCAATTCCGGACAAAAATATTTATTCATAGGATAGTATGTCATTGTTATACTCTCAAGCCTATGAAGTGTTTGTTGAAGACGTAGCGGCAAAGAATATAAAGCTTCATCGAATGTGTCGGTTTGCGTGCCTCATTTCTACGTCATCAACTATGGTTCCATGCTCCCAAGGTATGAATGCAATTATATTTATGTAGGATCTTGGAACAATGTTTATTGGGTGTTAGGTTTAAAATAAAATGTGTTTTACTTTCAGAAAAATTTAATTAGAACTTTAAAATAAAGTATATAAAGTTTCTGGGCCAAAATTGAATTTTAGAATAATTTCTGGAAGTCGTTCGAAATGTCGTTCGAACGAGTTTTTTGTTCGAACCAGGTTTCGTTCGAACGAGTTTGCCAACGAGTCTAAACTGGTCCGTCGTTCGAAATGTCGTTCGAACGAACTTGTTCGTTCTAACGAGGTTTCTAACGAGATTCTAACGAAGTCCATACTGGTGTGTCGTTAGAAGTCTCGTTCGAACGAGAGTTCGTTCGAACGAAATGTCGTTCGAACGAACTGCCAGGCGGGAACAGTTTTTGGCAGTTTTTACCCACTTTCCCCACTTGTTTTGTAACCAACATTTTCAGAGTTTAATAGGAACGGGAATTACTTTTGTTAATCTATCTTTTTCATATCATACAAACTCTTAGAGAGTGTTTTGAGAGCAAAAACAAAAGTAGAAAAATATCATGTTTTGAGTGAGATTTTTAGAGAAATATTTTCATCACTCTAGTTTACACCCAATTATGTTTTAGTCCAAGTTCTTATTTACATATTAAATTGCTTGGAGTTTTGGCACCGGTTTTCTCTACCGAATTGAAGAAGAGAAGTTTTGGGTTTTGCTTCCACCACCCACAAAGAAAGAAGGAGTATTTCTATATTGTTTTACCCACACGGAGAAAGGCTTTGTGTACGGGTGACAGTGACCAAATAAAGCCCCATCGGTGGATTCCGAGATCGCGGTGGAGTTCCGAGGTTGTTTGCTAGGAAGAGGTGTCTACAAGAAGAAGCGTCGAGGCTTGAGAGGGATCGAGTCAGTCGTTGTAAGTTTATCTGTCTTGTAATTGTAATTCCATATCTAGTGGACTTGTGGCTAGGGCCGTCCGAGGTTTTTTACCGTCTTGGGTTTTTCCTCGTACATCGCGACGTAGTGTGATATTGGTTTATTTTATCTTGCATCATAATTTAGAACACATGCTTAGAATAAATTCAAGATAAAATTTGGTTTTAATTATCACACACATTTAATAAGGTGCTAAATTAAATATTGGGTAAATTCGGTTTATTCAAGTCTTTGCTAAAATTGGTTTCGCCTAACTTTGGATAATTGATAATTATGCCTTAGGCAAATTCTAGGGCTTGGATTAATGAATCGGTTTAAGTGAATATATGAATTGTTTAATTTTACTTCACTTGGATTTGAGTTTAACTTGTTTTTAAGAAAAATAAAACTTGTTGTTTTGAAAGTTTGAACCATCATCATTCACCGCTTCCGCCCTTTTCAAATTGGTATCAGAGCCAAAAACGATAAGTTATTTCGCTAAAGATCCCTAAATTTTTGGCTAAAATGGATTTTTTTCCCATTTTCTAAATTTCCTATTTTTGATGGTTCAAACTACGCGTATTGGAAAGCGCGTATGAGATCGGCACTAAAGTCTATCGACGAAAGAGTTTGGATGTCTGTTGTTAACGGGTGGTCTCCACCAACTCATTTAGTTGAAAATGAACGTGTTCCCAAACCCGCCGATAGATGGACCGAAAATGAGTTTAAACTTGCAAACTTCAATTCCCGTGGTTTAAATGCATTATTTAGCGCTGTCACACCGGATGAATTCCGACGTATTATGACGTGTGAGACCGCTAAAGAAGCTTGGGATATTTTACAATTAACTCATGAAGGAACTAGTGTCGTTAAAGCTTCAAAACTCCAAAACCTCACCACTCAATTTGAAACTATCAAAATGAATGAAAAAGAAACTTTTGATGAATTTTATGCTAGACTTTCTGATATTGTTAATTCATCTTTTAACTTGGGAGAGAAAATACCTGACGACCGTGTAGTAAAGAAAATTTTAAGGTCCCTACCCGATAGATTTATTCCAAAGGTGACCGTTTTAAATTCTTTACCCACTTTAGCCTCTACGAAATTAGAAGAGCTTGTAGGTGATTTACAAACCTATGAACTAGACATGTTTCCCTCTAAAACTGAAAAGAAAATCGAAAAGGGTGTTGCTTTAAAAGCCCGAAAAGAGGTCAAACAAGTAGTAGAGAGCGAGAGTGATAGTGACTCGGAAGATATGGCTTTGTTTGCTCGTAAATTTAGAAAATTTCTTAAAATTAACAAAGACAAGTTTAAAAATGATTTTAAGAAATTTGAATCTTCTAAACATGACAAGAACGAGAAGATTTCTAAAGCCGAAAAGATCCCTAAACCTAGTAATGAAAATTTAGATAGGGACGAGTCTAATAAATGTTTTGGTTGTGAAGGTTATGGCCATAGGGCTTTTGAGTGCCCCACTAAACTAAGGAAAGAGGGTAAGCGACCCATTTCTTATAATGCGACCCTTAGTGATAGTGATACGGAAGAGAAGCCCGATTCCCCCACTAAGAAAAATTTTGTGGCTTTTATGGCTAGTCATGTGAGTGATAGTGAGAACTCGTCAATTGATGACACAATAGCACATGCCACTTCCAAGGTCATTGTTCATGATTCCCTTGTTTTTGATGATAGTGAGAGTGGAGAAGAAAGAGAGAGTGAAAATGAAGAAGAGGTTGATGTGAGTGAACTTCAAAATGCTTTTCAAGAACTATACAATGAATCTATTAAATTGAAAAGGGCTAATTTGAAGTTAGAAGCTAGTTTAAGAGAGAGTGTCAAGGTCGTTGATGAAAGTGGTTTAATAGAAGACCTTAGGACTCGTGAGAGGACTCTTCGAGAAAAGCTTGATTATGTAGAAGGCGAGAGAGATAGCCTTAGGGGTTTAATGTAATCCTTGAAAAAGGAGCTTCTTACTTTTGAAGAGCGAAATATTTTACTAGAATCTAACATTTTAGAATTGGAAAATAAATTAAAAGATTCTAGTAATGTCAAATTTGATTTGGAGTGTCGTTCGGAAAAACTAGATAAAATGTTAGGAACGGTCCAAATTAAAAATGACACTTGTGGTTTAGGCTTCAATACTTGTAATGAAACTACTCATAAAGCCAAGACCAATGTTTTAGGAGAATCTAATAGGAATACATTTAAAGATCACTCCTTAGGTAAATCTTTGTGACATGTCTATGCTTGTTCACATTGTGGTCGAAAAGGTCATCTTAGGAAATTTTGTTTTGATCTTAAACGAATTCCTAGAAAATCCCATAGTAAAGTAACCACGATAGTTAAAGATCCTACACCCCAAGATAGTCATTCTTCATTAATTTGGGTTAGGAAATTCGAATTGGTTGCCTTGCATAATAGGGTTTTTGATTCTCATTTACTTTCACATGCTTCCTCCCTCGCTAAATCTAAAGGATAAATGTGTTAGTGTTTGCATACTTTAGCTTCTGTACGTCATGCTATAGTCTCATGCTAAATGTATGCTTGTTTAGTCATTTTCTAGTCATTGCCTTATTTCATATCACATGCTAGAAATTATGACTTGTTTATCTTTTTGTATTATATTTTGTATTAGAATTAATTGAAAAATATAAAAAGATTTTTGTTTATCATTTGTGTTTTATTCATTTCATTTAAGCTTAATGAAAAATACAAATGATTTTTGTTTATCCTTTTGAGTATATATATTTATTTTTGGTTAAAAAGGTTAAAAACTCAAAAAAAAATTATTTTGTGTGTATTTTGGTTTGACACACTTTCAGTGGCATATACTTGTGTTTGAATTCCATCATTTAACGCTCCCATGTGGCTAAAACTTTTGGTTTAGATTGTCAATCCTTATGATGTTCTTTTACCATATTTTATGGAGTAGTTGGATTTTGTATTGATTAAATGGATTCTATTTTTATATGCCTCTATACACACATGCACGAGCTCTTTTGAAATTTTAATCTTCATATGTATATTTGAGCTATGTGAGGTGTTCTCCTACCAATCTCCTCATATACATATTTGTAACTTAGGAGGACTGGTGCATGTCAAAATCCGTTGCATGTGAGATTTGTGTAAAAAATGAAAACATGAAAAATCAAATGTGCACGGGGAAGGGCTCCGAAAGGACTAAGTGATCCTTTGCGATAGTAAGCCACCATTTGAATGGACCTAAAAGAAATACGTGGTCCAAAGGCCTAAAAACAGAAAATATGGCATTAAAAAGAAAAATAATTGCCAAGGCCTATGTTTGTTTGATATATTCATTCAAAAGCAAAAGAATATATATGCTTATTGAGGGAGAATTGGATGGTATATCAACGGTTTGCACAATGTCCGTTTATCCTAGTTTCGTATTTCATGTCATGACTCTATTGGTTTGTAGAATAATCAATATGCTAGGCTTGTATGCATTGTGTATGTTTGTTCATTGAGTTCAATATATTGTCACATGAGGTTATATTCAAATGTGATGAAGTTTGCAATCAAATGAGAACTCCGTGAACATTTATTAAGTGTTTGGGTCTAAATTTAATAGTTGCTAACTCACACCCCTACACTTCCGTTTCCATATGACACATTTTTGCCATACGAGTGTGAAAGACTCCTATTCTATTTTGTATGTGTCATGTGTGTGTTTATATCTATATATCCGTGCTTGTGTATTCTTGATAAATTTCTAGTACATATATATGATATTTTCTTTGTCTTTGTCTTACTTTCTAGTCCATCCATGCTTATACTTCAAAATTGGTATCTATCTTGGATTAGTTGTACTTTTGTTGCCCATATGCTTTCATGTCTTATCACTTTAAGCTTCAACATGTTTTTCTGTTTTGATTCTTTAACCTTTGTCTATTCCTGAACAAAAAGGGGGAGAATGATGATAGGGGGAGAAATGGTATCTAATTCTATTATTATCGTATCTTAGTTTGGGGGAGATTTATCTTAGGGGGAGACGTCTTTCTAAGTAGGTCATGTGTTTGATAAAGGGGAGAATTAATTTAGGGGGAGTACTTTAATTAATTGCACTTTATATTTTGATAATCCCTATGCATTTGATGAGTTTGCTTAAGTGTACAGGTATTCTACTAAAGTAGCATCTTTTAAGGCAAAGTGTTTAATCCTTGGGTTGAGTCAAGTTGTGGTTGGGATATTGTTATGTATTGAGTCTAGTAGAGCTTGACGGCCCTTTAGGATTTTTGTTTTGGTTTTTGTCCCGGAATAGCCAAAGGGGGAGATTTGTAAGGACACAAATTTCCAATTGAGTCCATGTATTGTGTTGGCTCAATTCCGGACAAAAACATTTATTCATAGGATAGTATGTCATTGTTATACTCTCAAGCCTATGAAGTGTTTGTTGAAGACGTAGCGGCAAAGAATATAAAGCTTCATCAAATGTGCCGATTTGCGTGCCTCATTTCTACGTCATCAACTATGGTTCCATGCTCCCAAGGTATGAATGCAATTATATTTATGTAGGATCTTGGAACAATGTTTATTGGGTGTTAGGTTTAAAATAAACTGTGTTTTACTTTCAGAAAAATTTAATTAGAACTTTAAAATAAAGTATATAAAGTTTCTGGGCCAAAATCGAATTTTAGAATAATTTCTGGAAGTCGTTCGAAATGTCGTTCGAACGAGTTTTTAGTTCGAACCAGGTTTCGTTCGAACGAGTTTGCCAACGAGTCTAAACTGGTCCGTCGTTCGAAATGTCGTTCGAATGAACTTGTTCGTTCTAACGAGGTTTCTAACGAGATTCTAACGAAGTCTATACTGGTGTGTCATTAGAAGTCTCGTTCGAACGAGAGTTCGTTCAAACGAGATGTCGTTCGAACGAACTGCCAGGCGGGAACAGTTTTTGGCAGTTTTTACCCACTTTCCCCACTTGTTTTGTAACCAACATTTTCAGAGTTTAATAGGGACGGGAATTACTTTTGTTAATCTATCTTTTTCATATCATACAAACTCTTAGAGAGTGTTTTGAGAGCAAAAACAAAAGTAGAAAAAGATCATGTTTTGAGTGAGATTTTTAGAGAAATATTTTCATCACTCTAGTTTACACCCAATTATGTTTTAGTCCAAGTTCCTATTTACATATTAAATTGCTTGGAGTTTTGGCACCGGTTTTCTCTCCTGAATTGAAGAAGAGAAGTTTTGGGTTTTGCTTCCACCACCCACAAAGAAAGAAGGAGTATTTCTATATTGTTTTACCCACACGGAGAAAGGCTTTGTGTACGGGTGACGGTGACCAAATAAAGCCCCATCGGTGGATTCCGAGATCGCGGTGGAGTTCCGACGTTGTTTGCTAGGAAGAGGTGTCTACAAGAAGAAGCGTCGAGGCTTGAGAGGGATCGAGTCAGTCGTTGTAAGTCTATCTGTCTTGTAATTGTAATTCCATATCTAGTGGACTTGTGGCTAGGGCTGTTCGAGGTTTTTTCCCGTCTTGGATTTTTCCTCGTACATCGCGGCGTAGTGTGATATTGGTTTATTTTATCTTGCATCATAATTTAGAACACATGCTTAAAATAAATTCAAGATAAAATTTGGTTTTAATTATCACACACATTTAATAAGGTGCTAAATTAAATATTGGGTAAATTCGGTTTATTCAAGTCTTTGCTAAAATTGGTTTCGCCTAACTTTGGATAATTGATAATTATGACTTAGGCAAATTCTAGGGCTTGGATTAATGAATCGGTTTAAGTGAATATATGAATTGTTTAATTTTACTTCACTTGGATTTGAGTTTAACTTGTTTTTAAGAAAAATAAAACTTGTTGTTTTGAAAGTTTGAACCATCATCATTCACCGCTTCCGCCCTTTTCACATATAGTAACAACAAATGACTAATTAGCCTTTTTGTGAATGCAAGTACAAGAAATAATGTTATGTAAAGAATATTGATGGCTTTGCTTTGAATAGGATGTTTTGTGTAATCATCGTTCATTGCATAAAAATACTTATGTTACTGTTTCAATATTTTTCATTTTTTCTTTTTTCATTTGTTGTGGTTCTTGGTTTAAGAAGGCAAAGTGCATCATGTAATTAAAAATCTTAGCTGCACCGTAAAAATCGTAAGGAAATAATATTTTGTTATTGTTATAATTTTAACTGTTATTGTGATTAACAATTTTATTATTTGTTACTTTCATTTATTCATATGTAACACCCCATATTTTTATGCATTAAATTAATTGTGAAATTATATTATTTGCCTGTGTGACATGTGATGTCACTAGATAAATGTTTATGCGTATTTTTAATGTTTATATGCGTTATAAAAATTCTATTTCAAACTATAATTAATACACGATAAAATAGTAATTTAATCTTTAACATGAATGGGTAGTATGGGCGACTATGGAATGATCAGGGAGGGTTTCCTTGTTTAAATTATCCCCTCAATGTCGGGTTCCACCTATCGTGAGTGAGAGAGAGAGAGAGCATTTAAAAAACAATGGTTTTTGACAGATAAGATTTGAAAACTGTTACCCTAACAAAAAACTGAAACGGGAATACTAAAATTTCAAAACACCTAATTTTATGATTTGTAATTACACTGGTAGGGTCAGAAATGAAAAAATCAGGAAGTTTGAAAAGTATAATTTCATAAAATTCCAAAATTTTAAAACCCCAAAAAATCTCCTTGTAACTTCAAACCCCGAAAAACTACTTTCGGAATTCGGAATATGAACAGAGTGAGGGGTCTAAAAACCAAAACCCTAAATCCCAAACACATGAACGTTCATTCAAAATCTTAATTTTGTAACCTTAAATCTCACCTAAATACCCTTGCTCTTTCCTTGCTCTTCAAGTGATCCTGATGGCTGTGGTATTTGGAGATTGTATTATGAAGGTTAGTCTGGAAAAAAATATAGGCAATTCGACATCCATGTACGAATTATATTCAATTGGATAAAACAGAGGCTATAAATGAAAATGATAGAAATAGGAATAAATTATACAAAGGGAAAATAATATTAAATCTAATGGTAGTAACATTAGTAACTAATTGTAACTGGAAAAGACTCCCACCCACAAAAATAGAATAAGAACATAAATTTAATATTTTAAATGGAAGTGTCTAGCTGTACTAAAAGTCACACTCACATCCATATCAAACTCCATTAATAATAGAAAAACACTAATTTAAACTCAAATGATGAGTGAGCTACAAATACCATACAAAACAATTCAACCACAAAGTTATGATCACTTAAAAGTACCCACTTGGAATGAAAAAGAACAACAACAACAACAACAACACAAAAGTTATAAGCTAAATATGAAAGAATCGGAATTTTAAAAAATTGAACTTCATGTGTAATGTAAATAGCAGAATTTCAACTCTAAAATGGGAATTGACATGAAAGTTGGGATGGAAATGGGAATTGCCCAAAACAGAACTCTATACTTATCGACGTGTGGGGCATTTGTATTCATTAGTTGGACCTTATTTCCCAAACTTACCTGTTCATCCTAACACTCCCTGTGCGATTTCTCAAATAAATTAAACATTTACAATATGAATAAACCTCAACACAACTGTGAAAGTAATGTTATAAAATCAAGGATTACCATTAGCCTCTAGTGTCATTACCCCCCCCCCCCCTTCTTTGATGGGCTTGCAGACCTCCTCCCAACCAACCAAGCTATGTTTGAAGCTTTCTTCAGTACCTCTCCACAAAAAGTCTCTCATGAGCTACTCCATTTTGACACACACCGCTGCAGGCAAAGGCAAGATGGACATGTAATAGGTGGGCAGACAGGATAAGCAACTCTTAATTAGGGCCAGTCTCTGTAACACCCCGCCTAAAATAATAACGGGTGGCCAACCCTATACTATATTAAATCAGAAGTTCCAGATGGTCCAGTCTCAACATCAACTGTCGGTACTATATAATATAGGACTACTACCCGAAATCATATAAGCGAGATGTTATAATAAATTAAAACATGCAACATACAACAACCCAACACTATAAAACTACTAATGAGTAATAGAGAGATGCAAGAAGAACAATAAGAAATGAAAGGAATCACTATAAATGAATACGCAATTAGTAAATAAACCCGAATAAGCTGTCGGGTCACAGCCAATACAATAACTGAAATGGAATAAATATAAACATGTATATAATTATCCCTTGGGTACAAACCCGATATACAACATGAATCCTACCTAGAATTTTAAAGAAGTAGGAAGCGGCTACAGAAACACCCCGCAACAGTCACGGCTCCCAAGACTCTGGATAGAAAGTCATCCGGCATTCATGCGGCAGGATACATGTGGTAATATATATATACAAGGAGGAGAGAAAAGTAACCGGGTCAGAGCCCCGATTGTGAAAAATATTTAGCAAGTGTGTTAACCGTGCATAACAAATACCGGTGCACTTATTTCATAATTAAAGTGAGACCGCACTCTCGTGAAACCCCAACTCACCTCTCATCTAAAGGCGCGCACCTAATCGCGTCCTCAAGTTTTAGTTAAATTACCCCCATATTATTAGGAACTTATCATAGGCCTAGCCTATACCCACGAGAGTTTGCCTTCCTAACTTAGCCCAAGAATCCACCCTTTTTCTAATCTTACTAGATTATGATTAAAATAATTTTGCCATAATAGGCTCAATGGATTCCAATTTATAATTTAATGAATTATAATTCTTAATGCATTACCCCTATATATATATATGAATTAATATCTAAATATCATGCACATGGAATATTGGCAAAACTTCTCTCCAATTTCAACGATGCGCTGCGTTTCGTGCGTGAGGTGTCTCGCAAAGCGAAATCCAAACAAGGAACCACCTCATTACACTACTCCTTATCAACGTCGATCCTGGAGATCCATTATGCCACACATAAATATTGACAGACCTTCTCTCTAATCTCAACAATGCACTACGTTTCGTGCGTGGGGTGTCTCGCAAAGCGAAATCCAAATAAGGAACCGCCCCGTTACACTACTCCTGACAAAGTCAAGACTAGAGATCCGATATGCCATATATGAAATTACTTCTCTCAAATCTCGATATTGCACTGCGTTTCATGCGTGAGGTGTCTCGCAAAGCGAAATCCAAACAAGGAACCACCTCGTTACACTACTCCTGGGCAATGTCGATCCTAGAGATCCATAATTCTTAACATACAATTTAATACTACCATTACTACTAAAACTTTAAACTACAATACGAAAACAACTAAAAACCTCCAATAATATCCTTGGGATGATGTAACCGAAGTATTCCTTAAATGCAATACATCAACCCCCAATTAATCTGGTACACCATAATCGTCCAAGATGTACTCCACAAAGATTCTATATCCTTTCATCTATAGGATATATAAATATATATATAGGTATTTTATTCTCACCATATATATATACATACCATCATACAATCCCATGACCCTGTATACATACCATATATGATGTAGCAAGGCCATGCACAAATAAATACCCGGCTATATATAGCGCCGATAAAACTGCATTAATGCTATCATCTTCCCAGTGCCCGGCTCACGTAGCAATACTGGGGCCACCATGGTGGGACTAAACGACACCCATCTCGTGGTAAACTCACGCACACGACGTCCCGGGAAGCAGTCATAGCTCCAAACCGGCAATGAGACGAAACATACCCACCACGTCTCATCCCAAAATAAATATATATATCATATAATAACACACTGGACGACTATGACCTAGGGAATATCCACACCCTGCTTTTCTAGCCAGGATGCTCACCCTCTACGCGCGCAACTTCCCAATGATAGCATGAGCGGGGTATGCTTAACCAAATAAGTATATATCATTCACATGCACAATATATACTTCCATATGATCCAATCATATGATCAAATATAGTAAACCATCATATACGGTTTAAATATCCATACCATGTATATCCATAACATAAATATATCCATATATTCATATCTATATAGATATATATACATATATTCACATATCCTTGTATACAACTAAATCTCGTTCATAATTATGAAATATATGAACTCGGCTATAAGTATATATAATCCTCAAAATACAAGTCGTCACCACAATTCATTTAATTTACCTCGATATGTGAATACAATCTCTCACTCGAAACATAATCAATCATTTTTCCTATGATGAAATGTCTCCCAAAATATATTTATTCAACATTTAGGTTACCACCCAGAGTTTAGTGTAGGAAACCATCACTACACATATCCTATATCTCCAAAAGGACATTCATGACTCCAATACTAGTTTCGACTATTGATATGTATATATATATACATAACAATAGTCTATAAACCTCAACTTAGCCCAACTATTATTTTAAGTATGGGAATCCCAATGTTCATTTCCACACAATCATAAATAAACTATCCTAACTAGAATTCCGATACCTCGTATTCTAGTTGATAGTACAATCCAATCATTCCCAAATCTTGCCTAAGGTTCAATTGTTCTTATGAACCCTTACTCCTATCGCATTACCAATTGTTCCTTAATCTAAACATTCCTAAGGATATTATATCCCTCACTCTATAAGAGTTCTCAACCTCACATCATATTTATACCTGTATCTACAATTGCTATCCCCAACCTCAAAGAGGTTTCCCCACAATCTCCCTATGAAACTCCAATACATACATGGATACATTTCTCCCAAAATTACCCTAAGGAGTCCCCAAATCCTAATATGTGAGAAACTCCTTATATGACTCCAAGAACATGTCTCTTACATCATAAGAGAAAGCCCCCAAATTAATAAACCCAACCAAAAAGGGTTTGAAATCACTATGAAGAAAATACATCAAAATGCCCTGTTTCCGAATCGATTCGGCCCTATTCCGAATCGATTCGGCCTCCAAGGCGAATCGATTCGGGTTCAAAGACCTGGGCTTCTGCAATAGGCCGAATCGATTCGGCTTGGGTCCGAATCGATTCGGTCAATGCAGACCTGCCAATTTCACTAAACCGAATCGATTCGCTTGAGGGGGCGAATCGATTCGGGCTTATAAATTTTTAAAAGGGGTCTTCTTCTTCATCAAAACCCACGAATTCTAAACCCTAAATTTTTCATTCTAACCCCCAAACCTTCATCAAGTCATGATTTTAAGCCCATTAATCAACCCAAAGTTGATCCCAACCATTTCTATGCCATTAAATCCAAATTTAAACATTGATTTCAAGATTAAACCCAAAAATCTAGGTTTTGATATTAATACCCAAAAATCCATTTCTTTAACCCACAAATTATGAAATGAAATACACAAATAGCTATTTAGCAAGATTAAACACTTGCCTCAGATTTGTAGAGGTTGGATCGTCCTCGATGTCGCGATTGGGCCGGAAATCCCCAAGCTTTTCTTCCTCTCTCTCTTCTTTCCTTCTTCTTTCTCTTCTTCTTTTTCCCTCTAGGGCTTTTTCTCTCTTTCTCTAAATGAGGAAAGGCTTGATCCGTAAGCCTTAAATCCTTTAAAACAACAAACCTAGTTTTAAATGTTAATACCCACTTTAAATGACTCGTTTACTCCAATTCGAGCCAAAATAACTTAAAAACATTCCGGAGCCGAAATAAAACCCAATGACAGTCATTTTGACTATCTCGACCCTTCCGGGATCGATGGTACCCTCAAAATCATCATCCGGAATTCTTTAAAATATTTTCTATTTTTGGACCTCATTTCCCGAATTCTAAAATTCTCCAATTTAATTAAATTTTATTTTCCCAAAATTTAATTTCTCAGTCTCCAAAAGTTGAGGGTTGTTACAATCTTCCCCCCTTACAAGAATTTCGTCCGAAATTTAAGATATGCCTAGGACCTCAATATCATCTAGTCCTAACATCAACTCTTAGGATCACTATACCGATCCTTCCTAGTTCTCATGTCGAACCATATGGATTTTAAAAACAAATAACTACCCCGGGGTGCCCATACACCCCGTATCCGAGTTTCCACTCGTAAAATCATAATCAGGCTCCATTAGCCTCAAATTGTAAGATAACCCTCGGTAATATACGTATAACAATATACTAAATATATAAAAGTATGAAAATTTCCAATGGTTGAACTTTCCTCAATTCCTGACGCTAGCTACCTTCGTGCGGGGGAGGTCTCGTAAGCGAAATCCAAACAAGGAACCCTCCCAATACACTACTGTGTAGCTAGGTCGGGGATTGAGATTAGTTGAACCAGGGTTAAGGTTTTATAAAAATATTTCCTTCATATTTTAAATATTGCCCGAGGGCCTATACAATAATACAATATAAATATATTCCGTGTCTTTCGACACGCCAAACAAACACCTTATGTTTAAGACACAAGGCCTCAACAAATACAATACTCTAGCAAATATCTAGTTCTCAAAACTAGCACAACTATGAGCTAAATTATCCGCTCAACATACACCTACTAAACTTTAAATCTCACAACTCTAAAACCTCTTTACATACATTAACGCCTTTCCACAATATAAGTCTCCCCTCTTAGGCGCACTATAATCACATGCCCTACCTGTCCATAAGACAATAGGCTTATAGTCACTATTCAACGAACCTTGACATTCCTCACCTCCGGAATTCAATGTTATAACTCTCGACGTTCCCGGTATCGCACAAAGTATGACTTAAACGCAAAGAAAGGTATTCTACCTTATACTTCCGTAATTTAATGGTTTCACCTCATCCAAGGATCTCAATTCAAGACCCTCTACTTCTTCCAGGACAATCATTACTCCTGAACCTATTTCTCCATAAGAGATACATCTTCCTCAAAACCCTTCCTAACCATATTGAAGGGCAAGGCGCGATTGCAACTGCCGAAAACTCCCTCAGTCCTACACAACGAAACTGAGTCTCCAAATTTCTTACTCCCTCTTCCCAGAAGGCAACACTCCTGATATTGGGACAACTCCACCTTCCTCACCTCGGTAAGAGTCACCAATATCAGGTTTCCTAACGAAGGTTAACGGGTTTCTCAACCCAAACCTCTCAAGGACTACACTAACCTCTCCTCAGACTTTCCTTACTACGCCCAAGATTCGCCATTCGAGTAAATTTTCCTCTCTCACTCAACTGCCGGTGAATCACCTCACACCAGCGCTAGAAATCTCCTCAAAATCTCCATCGAAATCGGGGAAAACAAATATCCCCCGATTAAAGCGTACCCAAAATATACTATTGGTATTGTACTTCTAATCCTATCCTTTCCTAGACAACATACTCTAGGCGACGTCTGAAACGAAACAAAAGCAATTGTTATCAGAACGTCAATCAAGTGAATATACTTCACAGAAGAAAACAACGCAGTGAACACAACAGTCCTATTTGTAGGGCTTTATGTCAAGAACGTTAACGGAAGAATGCAGAAAACTCGCACAGATCCTTAGGACTCTAGAACCTGATGCTCTGATACCATCTGTAACACCCCGCCTAAAATAATAACGGGTGGCCAGCCCTATACTATATTAAATCAGAAGTTCCAGATGGTCCAGTCTCAACATCAACTGTCGGTACTATATAATATAGGACTACTACCCGAAATCATATAAGCGAGATGTTATAATAAATTAAAACATGCAACATACAACAACCCAACACTATAAAACTACTAATGAGTAATAGAGAGATGCAAGAAGAACAATAAGAAATGAAAGGAATGACTATAAATGAATATGCAATAAGTAAATAAACCCGAATAAGCTGTCGGGTCACAGCCAATACAATAACTGAAATGGAATAAATATAAACATGTATATAATCAACATGAATCCTACCTAGAATTTTAAAGAAGTAGGAAGCGGCTACAAGAAACACCCCGTAACAGTCACGGCTCCCAAGACTCTGGATACAAAGTCATCCGGCATCCATGCGGCAGGATACCTGTGGTAATATATATATACAAGGAGGAGAAAAAAGTAACCGGGTCAGAGCCCCGATTGTGAAAAATATTTAGCAAGTGTGTTAACCGTGCATAATAAATACTGGTGCACTTATTTAATAATTAAAGTGAGACCGCACTCTCGTGAAACCCCAACTCACCTCTCATCTAAAGGCGCGCACCTAATCGCGTCCTCAAGTTTTAGTTAAATTACCCCCATATTATTAGGACAACCTAACTTATCATAGGCCTAGCCTATACCCACGAGAGTTTGCCTTCCTAACTTAGCCCAAGAATCCACCCTTTTTCTAATCTTACTAGATTATGATTAAAACCATTTTGCCATAATAGGCTCAATGGATTCCAATTTATAATTTAATGAATTATAATTCTTAATGAATTACCCCTATATATATATATGAATTAATATCTAAATATCATGCACATGGAATATTGGCAAAACTTCTCTCCAATTTCAACGCTGCGCTGCGTTTCGTGCGTGAGGTGTCTCGCAAAACGAAATCCAAACAAGGAACCACCTCGTTACATTACTCCTTGTCAACGTTGATCCTGGAGATCCATTATGCCACACATAAATATAGACAGACCTTTTCTCTAATCTCAACAATGCACTACGTTTCGTGCGTGGGGTGTCTCGCAAAGCGAAATCCAAACAAGGAACCGCCCCGTTACACTACTCCTGACAAAGTCAAGACCAGAGATCCGATATGCCATATATGAAATTACTTCTCTCAAATCTCGATATTGCACTGCATTTCGTGTGTGAGGTGTCTCGCAAAGCGAAATCCAAACAAGGAACCACCTCGTTACACTACTCCTGGGTAATGTCGATCCTAGAGATCCATAATTCTTAACATACAATTTAATACTACCATTACTACTGAAACTTTAAACTACAATACGAAAACAACTAAAAACCTCCAATAATATCCTTGGGATGATGTGACTGAAGTATTCCTTAAATGCAATACATCAACCCCCAATTAATCTGGTACACCATAATCGTCCAAGATGTACTCCACAAAGATTCTATATCCTTTCATTTATAGGATATATAAATATATATATAGGTATTTTATTCTCACCATATATATATATACATACCATCATACAATCCCATGACCCTGTATACATACCATATATGATGTAGCAAGGCCATGCACAAATAAATACCCGGCTATATATAGCGCCGATAAAACTGCATCAATGCTATCATCTTCCCAGTGCCTGGCTCACGTAGCAATACTGGGGCCACCATGGTGGGACTAAACGACACCCATCTCGTGGTAAACTCACGCACACGACGTCCCGGGAAGCAGTCATAGCTCCAAACCGGCAATGAGACGAAACATACCCACCACGTCTCATCCCAAAATAAATATATATATCATATAATAACACACGGGACGACTATGACCTAGGGAATATCCACACCCTGCTTTTATAGCCAGGATGCTCACCCTCTACGCGCGCAACTTCCCAATGATAGCATGAGCGGGGTATGCTTAACCAAATAAGTATATATCATTCACATGCACAATATATACATCCATATGATCCAATCATATGATCAAATATAATAAACCATCATATACGGTTTAAATATCCATACCATGTATATCCATAACATAAATATATCCATATATTCATATCTATATAGATATATATAGATATATTCACATATCCTTGTATACAACTAAATCTCGTTCATAATTATGAAATATATGAACTCGGCTATAAGTATATATAATCCTCAAAATACAAGCCGTCACCACAATTCATTTAATTTACCTCGATATGTGAATACAATCTCTCACTCGAAACATAATCAATCATTTTTCCTATGATGAAATGTCTCCCAAAATATATTTATTCAACATTTAGGTTACCACCCAGAGTTTAGTGTAGGAAACCATCACTACACATATCCTATATCTCCAAAAGGACATTCATGACTCCAATACTAGTTTCGACTATTGATATGTATATATATATACATAACAATAGTCTATAAACCTCAACTTAGCCCAACTATTATTTTAAGTATGGGAATCCCAATGTTCATTTCCACACAATCATAAATAAACTATCCTAACTAGAATTCCGATACCTCGTATTCTAGTTGATAGTATAATCCAATCATTCCCAAATCTTGCCTAAGGTTCAATTGTTCTTATGAACCCTTACTCCTATCGCATTACCAATTGTTCCTTAATCTAAACATTCCTAAGGATATTATATCCCTCACTCTATAAGAGTTCTCAACCTCACATCATATTTATACCTGTATCTACAATTGCTATCCCCAACCTCAAAGAGGTTTCCCCACAATCTCCCTATGAAACTCCAATACATACATGGATACATTTCTCCCAAAATTACCCTAAGGAGTCCCCAAATCCTAATATGTGAGAAACTCCTTATATGACTCCAAGAACATGTCTCTTACATCATAAGAGAAAGCCCCCAAATCAATAAACCCAACCAAAAAGGGTTTGAAATCACTATGGAGAAAATACCTCAAAATGCCCTGTTTTCGAATCGATTTGGCCCTATTCCGAATCGATTCGGCCTAGCGAATCGATTCGGCCTCTAAGGTGAATCGATTCGGGTCCAAAGACCTGGGCTTCTGCAATAGGCCGAATCGATTCGACTTGGGTCCGAATCGATTCGGTCAATGCAGACCTGCCAATTTCACTAAACCGAATCGATTCGCTTGAGGTGGCGAATCGATTCGGGCCTGCAAATTTTTAAAAGGGGTCTTCTTCTTCATCAAAACCCACGAATTCTAAACCCTAAATTTTTCATTCTAACCCCCAAACCTTCATCAAGTCATGATTTTAAGCCCATTAATCAACCCAAAGTTGATCCCAACCATTTCTATGCCATTAAATCCAAATTTAAACATTGATTTCAAGATTAAACCCAAAAATCTAGGTTTTGATATTAATACCCAAAAATCCATTTCTTTAACCCACAAATTATGAAATGAAATACACAAATAGCTATTTAGCAAGATTAAACACTTGCCTCAGATTTGTAGAGGTTGGATCGTCCTCGATGTTGCGATTGGGCCGGAAATCCCCAAGCTTTTCTTCCTCTCTCTCTTCTTTCCTTCTTCTTTCTCTTCTTCTTTCTCCCTCTAGGGCTTTTTCTCTCTTTCTCTAAATGAGAAAGGCTTGATCCGTAAGCCTTAAATCCTTTAAAACAACAAACCCAGTTTTAAATGTTAATACACACTTTAAATGACTCGTTTACTCCAATTCGAGCCAAAATAACTCAAAAACATTCCGGAGCCGAAATAAAACCCAATGACAGTCATTTTGACTATCTCGACCCTTCCGGGATTGATGGTACCCTCAAAATCATCATCCGGAATTCTTTAAAATATTTTCTATTTTTGGACCTCATTTCCCGAATTCTAAAATTCTCCAATTTAATTAAATTTTATTTTCCCAAAATTTAATTTCTCAGTCTCCAAAAGTCGAGGGTTGTTACAGTCTCCTCCTCCTTTTGAGAGATATCCATTCTTCCATTTTGCCCCAGGTAAGAATTAGGTAAGGACCCCACCCTACCACCAATAATTCCTGCTAAACCCTCCACTGTTCCTTCCCCCCCATTGGAATCAATTCGCACTTCCCGTCGTTAATTCGAAACCCCGACACCGCCTAAAAGCAAATCAGCAGAAGCTTGAAAGCTCGAATCTGCCTGCGGTCAGTGTCACAAAATATAATCGCATCATCCGCAAATAGGAGGTGGGACATCGAAACTACCTCCGCACCTGTTGTCCCAAAGCCGAAACCCCTGATCCACCCTGTCTCGACGACTCGGACCATCATCCGACTAAACGCCTCCATGACCAAGATGAACAAAAAAGGAGATAGCGGATCTCCCTGCCTCAAGCCACGCGAACTCGAGAAAAATCCTTTTGGAACCCCATTAATCAATACAGAGAATCTGGCCGTCGAAATACACCTCTTCATCCACCGACACCACCGATCTCCAAATCCTCAACATTTGATGGACAACCAAACTCAAGTGTTACTAGCAATGTTTAAAATCGCAGTCGCTCAAGGTGTCGCGTTTTAGTTCTGGTGGCGCATCGCGTAAATCACGTCATGCATCGCGCAAACAATTCATGCATTTGATTTTATAATAAAAAATACTAATAAATAAATTCAAACAATCATTCAAAAAAGGAATACTACATCCTTTGAAATTAAGTCATAGGTTCATAAAGTACTACATAATTCCAAGTAAAGCCACCGTATTTCTAACAAAAATCTATAATCTAATTTTTATTTCCACTTTTCATTTCTAGTTTTAATTTTCATTTTCAATAGAAAACTTGGAAACCTGGGGAAACACATTCATTTGTGAGAAATAAAGAATTATTTTTAGAATGTGATTTATAGAAACTTTGAAACTAAAAATATCATTTATAGAGATTTCGACATCTAAAATGTAATTTACCGAAAGGGACCAAAATGTGTACACTACAGGAATTTCAGGGGCCAAAACTGTAGTTCACAGAAAGTGTTGGACTTGTCTTTTTTTTTTAAATTTAGGCAGAAAATATAATTTTTCAAAAGTTTAGTGTTCAAAATGAAATTTTGAAAAAAGTCAGGGTCTAAATGTGATTTTCAAAGATAAATGATGTTTTAAATTTTTTTTGTAAACACGTTAAAGTAGTTTTCAATTATCTGGAAAATCAGAAAAATAAATTTTCGTGTTTTTTATTTGAAAAAATATTAAATATAAACGAATTTTCATTTCTATGGATTTTTTTTTTGGGAAAGCAGTCTTATTTTCTAGAATTAAACGGGCCCTTAGTGTTCTAAGATATCAGTTTGTATTTTCTGAAGGTCTAAAAAAACAAAATATGCAAAAACGACATACTTTTGTAATTAGTGTATTAAAATTCCTTGTGTCCAAATCGCACCTCAATAGCGTAAAGAGCGTCAATGGAGCAAAAAAGTGTCAAAATTGGGTACCACATCACCAATCGCACATTCTACTTGTGCTTTCCGCAAATCAGTTTGGGCTATGTCGCGTTTTCGAGCAAAAACGCGCAATCGCGCGTTACGTCATGCACAATCTTAGCTAATAGTCAATAAGCGTAAACCAATAAGACTATAAAACATTAACACCTCATAAGATGAACCAATCAAAACCTAAAGAGTTAAACCAATAAGGCTGCAAAAGGTTAACACAATAAGGAGTTAAACCCATCAAAACAAAATTAACACAATAAAGAGTTCACACAATTAAGGAGTTCATACCCCCGTATTGCTCCTGTACCAATGAAAATAAACAAATTAATTCTAAAACACCTATAAAAACACATATTGTTGTCGGGTGTTATTTGATATAGTTATATGGTATGTTATGTTATATATAAAGTATGTAGGGTAGTTACAAATATCTTGGACTTATTAATATAAATAGGAAGTGATGGGGAGAATGAAGGCATACATTCATTCATTTCATCTTGGTTGATTTCTCTATTCTCTCTCTTCTTCTCTTCTCTTCATTTTCCTTTTATTATGTAAATTGATTATCTCATAAATCTAATATAGTATCAGAGCGTGACGTGTAAATCTCTAAGGGCAAGTAGTTCAAACCCTAGTTTGTGTGTAGGATTTGGAGATATTTAAAGATGGGAGTTGTTCGCAAGAGTGTAAGGTTAAACACATCCACAACTTCCGCGGTGAGTTGGCTAGGGGTTGCAGGGGCAATGCGCCCTTGCTCAAGGTTCGAGGCGAGGCCCCGAATTTTTTTTCGGCTTGTTTTTCTACGATATGTTCAAATCGTTGTGTTTCAACTAGTTTTCCAGTCGTTATTCTTCGCGTCTGAGGTATTTGCGTTATTCCGCTATTTTTTTGTAGTTCATGAATCAGATATAAATTGCTCCGCTATTTTTTAAGGTTAGTATGTAGTTTTAGACTCTACCATATAAGTTGTCTGTGCTAGAGAGGTAGTTCTTTATACACTTATTATTTTGTTTTTGAGGAGTGTATAACCCAAAAACTATTTTAAGAACATATCTGGTTTAGAGGTGAGCTCCGGAGGAGCTAGGTCATCATCAAGTCTTACTCCAATAATGGGTAGTAACAATGATCATCATCCAGGCTTGTGTATTACCACTGTTAGGTTGGATGAGATAAATTATATGTAGTGGGCTCAATTAGCGCGTATGCATATCACAGGTAAAAGAATGATTGACCATATTAATGGAACTGTCACGTACCCAGCCAAGAATGATCCCAAGTTCAAAAAACGAAATGCAGAAAATGTGTTAGTTATGACGTGGTTATTACAGTCAATGCGGCCACAAATTAACACAGGGTTCTTGTTTGTGAAAACGGCCGAAGAGTTATGGGATGTTGTTCAAGAGACATTCATCCGTTGGTAATTTTTTTAAGTTGTATGAGCTTCAACAAGAGATTGCAAAATTCAAGCAATATGATCCTTCTCTTGTTACCTATTACCATATTACCATACTCTGAGTGGCAAGTGGGAAGAGGTTGACCACTACCAAAACTACATATTAGTTTGTGGGACAAATGTTAAAGCATTTCGGGCTATGTTATAATGGAATGCATTTATAAGTTCATGGGTGGTCTGCACCCACAGTATGAACATGCCAAAATGTAAGTGTTAGGGAGATATCCTGCACCTACTTTTTGTTAGGGAAGTTTTTTCCTATATCATAACTGAGGAAAGATGGAAGAAAGTTATGAATTCAAAGTCAGCCAGAAGTTCCTTTATCTGAGAGATCTGCTCTCACCACCCAACAATGGAACAAAACCATCCCCCAAAAGAGCGGAGAAGCAAGATAATAAGAGCAGGTTGAAGTGTGACTATTGTGAGCATACTCGTCATACTAGAGAAACCTATTGGAATCTCCATGGTTGATCTACTACAGCTCAGTCAAATGCTAGGCTTCGGTCTGCCCCATTTCGCGGTCCATCTGCGGCGCATACAACAGTTAATGAGCCTCCAGCACCTACTGGTCATGTCCTTCCCGGACAATTCACTAAGAAATATGTTTCGTATCTCCGACAGATGTTAGCTTAACTTGACTCTCATCGTTCGGCAAATCATGTTTCCGCTTCATATGATGCGCTTCCTAAGATCATTGATTCAGGAGCTACTGATCACAGTACTGGAATGGCATTCAATTTCTCCTCTTATAATCTGTATTCTGGTAGGGATAAGATTAAAGTGGCATATGGATCCTTCCCCTTCATTGCGGGGAAGGGCACAATTCATGTCTCTTCTAATATTACCCTATGGCAATTTGGAGAAATAAGTGTATATGATGATGCCTCATGATTTCAAGCTTAGCAATGGGCAGTGTTTAGTGTGCAAACTAAATCAGGCCTTGCATGGGCTTAAGCAGTCTCCACGTGCTTGGTTTGAGAAGTTCGGCACTGTTGTGAAGAGAGTAGGGCACACAAAGAGTCAGGCGGATCATCCACTCTTCATCAAGAGGGACCAAAATTGCACCACTTCCCTTATTGTATATGTTGATGATATTGTTATCACCGAAGATGATTCGAAAGAGATACAAGCAATGAAACATTCTTGGGAAGAGAGTTTGAGGTTAAAGATCTCATATTATTGATTGAGATACTTCCTTAGCATCAAAGTGTGCAAATCCAAGAAAGGAGTGCTTATTTCTCAACGGAACTATGTGTTAGATATGTTGGCTAAAACGGGTAAACTTGGAGCCAAGCCTGTTGATACCCCCGTTGAGCAAAACTATAGGATCAATGATATGGATGGGGAACCATTAACTGATGTTGGAAAATTTCAGCGTTTAGTTGGAAGACTTATTTACCTTTCTCTTACATGCCCGGATATTGCTTATGTTGTTAGTGTAATAAGATAATTATGCAACTCCAAGAACACGACATTTAGAAGATGCGTATCATGTCCTCCGGTACCTCAAGAGTTCTCCTGGGAAGGGAATATTGTTTGGACAAAATGGTCATTAACGTGTTGAAGTTTATACTGATTGTTGATTGGGCACGGTCCGTCATCGATCGGCGATCCACTTCGGGATATTGCACCTTTGTTGGAGGTAATGTTGTTTCATGGCGAAGCAAGAAACAGTCTGTAGTTTCTAGATCTAGTACAGAAGCTGAGTTCGGATCCATGGCATATGGAGTGTGAGAGTTGATGTGGCTACGGACCATGTTAAATAAGATGGGTTACCTATTCATGAGCCAATGAATTTGTACTATGATAATAAAGCCGCCATTACTATTGCTTACAATCCAGGACAAAGTACATTGAAGTTGATCGACATTTTATCAAGTAGAAGCTTCGTCTTGGATTAATTTCTACTCCGTATATCAGCACGATTGATCATGTGTCTGATGTCTTGAATAAAGGTATGAGTAAAACTAGTTTGCAACATTTGTTGGTCAAGCGGGGCATGATAGATATGATTGCACCCGTTTGAGTGGGAGTGTTGTCGGGTGCTATTTGTAATAGTTATAAGGTGTGTTATGTTATATTTAAACTATGTAGGGTATTTATGTAATATCTGAAACTTATTAATACAAATAGAAAATGATGAGGAGAATGAAGGCATTCATTCATTCATTTCCTCGTGACTGATTTCTCTCTGCTTCTTCTCTTCTCTTCATCTTCCTTTATTATGTAAATTGATTATCTCGTAAGTCTAACACAGATGTCCCTAAAAATGGAAAAATATATTCCCATATTTCTCATACAAAAGGAAAAAGAATAACCTTGTCTCACTCCTCCCAAATCCACCACCACTATTGAATTTTGCAGTTGCGCTGAGAGTTGAAACAATCATTAAAAAGAAATTATTTAGACCATGAGTTTAATATTTCAAAATTCAAAACCCAATACAAACATTACTGAGGTCAGGATAGATTCAAATAAAAGTCACAAAGAATGTAAAAACACTTACTCGTGCTTTTCTTCAAAAGTTAGCTAAAAATCACCGATAATAAAAATAAACATTGCATAAAGGTCAATTCAGGAAGGAATAAAAAAAGGTGAAACTTACAGTGAGGAATTAGGGAGTGCAACCCAAATTAAGTAAATGTCAGAATGTAGACAAAAACAAAATTCACAAAATATTAATCTCACCTGAAGTTGAAGAAATCCGCACAACACCACTGCCTCAAGCTCTATACAAATACGACCACCATAAAAATGGAGTGATATATATAAAACTAAATATGGATCTCTATGTTTACACTTCAAAATCACCCAAGTCATGGTAAAGAAATAATATGATAAAGAAATACAGCTTTCTCTCCCAATTATAATGAAGATTCCAAAAACACAAATACTATGATAAAGAAAATAACACCAAATAGTGAGCTTGCAAAAATATCAATTTTCAGATATTTACATAGACACGACCACTTCCCACATACAAAAATATCAATTTTCAGATAGGCCAACCCAACAGCCAGAAAACAAAACCTACAAGCACCGAGACACACAAAAGTAATTCTAACTCTCAAAACAAATAAAAAGGCAAAAGGGAATATTTTTAGGTGCACTTTATTTCAAAAATTACACACTATTTAACAACAACTACTCAGATCGATGCTCACAACCACGTGATACCGTGTTGGCCAAAGAACCACTGCCCAAACTGAGACACAAACCAACTGAACCTTTTCTCTCCTGATCCATTTGGCAAATCTCCTAAAAATTAATAGAAACCAAATTCAAATAGAATAAAAGAAATTAAGAAATTTTAAACTAACAACAAAATGAATTTAAAATAAAATTGACTAAGGTGTATTTCTAACAGAACTTAAAAAAAATTCAAATGAATTTAATTCGAACCTAAAAGAATGATTGTGCACACTTTAATGTATTAATCAAAATTGGCACGGACAAATACACTACCATTACGACAAATACACCACTATTATGGCATTACTGCTAAAACCGCTTACAACACTTTGCTTCAATTCTGCAAAAAACTAATATCTAATATTTGAAGAGATTTTCACAGACAATATATAAGCAAATAATGTATTATTGCTCTTTTAAATTTATCGTTTCTAAAACAAGATATAATAGTATTAGAGACTTAGAGCTACCTACAAATATTCAAAAACAACAATCTCTACCATGATTTTTGAAATTTCGAAAGCAGAAGGGAATACATTTAGAAACGGTCATCCATGAACTGTGAATTAGCAATTTAAAACTTGAAAAGCACCGATACATGATATAGGGTCATCAGTACCAAAAACATATATCACAATGAAACTATATTAGAAAACCTAACTTACAAACCCTAAATCTTCCATAAATAAATAATATAATGGATCGTCACTTACAACTCTAAATCACCAATACCAAAACCAATAAGCATGAATTGAAAGAGGATAACAAGATATATATATATAGATAGATAGATAGATAGATAGATAGATAGATAGATATAGAGAGAGAGAGAGAGAGAGAGAGAGAGAGAGAGAGAGAGAGAGAGATGTACCACAAATAATTACGGTAGAGAGGGTCAGAGGTACGACAACATGAGTATAAAAAGGTATTTGAATTTTGAAATGGTTGGTGAAAGGGAGCCATTAGACTCCTAGCTTGTGGCGTGAAAGGGAGCCATCACACTACCCATCTTTGAGACAAGAATTACCGTTGTGACATAACATGAATTACCCTTGGATCTTCATAGTTGGGCCAATATAAACCATCAGACTACTTTTATAAGTTGGGAATTGTATATATATGTATATATACAGAGAGAGATGAGGGGGGAGAGAGAGAGAGAGAGAGAGAGAGAGAGAGAAACTTAAAACCATAAGAACACGACAAACATATAAGACGTCCAATGCCATCGTAAAAAATCCATTGATTTGCGCTCAATACATTGTTTATGAAAGAGAAGACTTGGTTTAATTTTTTGAAGACTGTTGATTCTCTCTGATTCAAACCAGATAATATTTTGAGCTGTTGTATGAGGATTGTTCGTATTCCGAGGGCAGTTTTGTTAGGGCGAATGGTGGGAAACTTAGGTTATGAACTATTAGCTTCACTCCAGAACCAAGTTTAGGGATTTTGAAATGTTTCAAAAATAGGAGAGTTGGGTGCGAGGATGATTGGTATTTCACAGGTGGAATAAAATTATTTTAAGGAATTCAGTCTCATTGTTTGACTTAAATGATTGATGTCGTGCTGGATGGGTGAAATCAATAATAGGCAACACATTTCTCTGTTTCAAACACGGCATCCGGGTTTCAAAGAGTGTGAAGAAGACGATATGCATAAAAGGTAATTATATAATTTTAAACATAAGATGGAATTCAACTATAGAACAGGGAAACCCATCTTTTAAAAAAAAACATATAGTTTTGAATTCAAGATAATAGTGGTGCGCTTGTGATTGATCAAACATAACCCGTTTTCAACCCACATAAAAATAACCATTGCCTGGATTGAGCTCGTCATGGGTGAATGAGGGCAGCCCAACAAAGATGTTGTATCGTGTACCGTAAAGATGAGGGCAACCCAACCCCTGGTTCTACACCTTTTTAAAGATGTTGTATCAAGTACCGTAACAGGTCCTCAGATATGCACATTTCTATATGAGTGTGTATGCGTGTGTTTTTTGAATTCCTAATAAAAACTATTTAATAAAAATTTCATGAAAAAATTATTTCAGTCTTGATGCCTCAAGTACAAATATTTTAAAATAATAGAATATATTAAAAGTTGGAATAAGCAACCACTAGTCCACTACAATCTTATTAACAAAGATTTGTTGTATGAAATTTTTGCAATCATACACATATGCACCGTCCCACCATTGGTTTATTTGGGCCTAACTAGATTTTACTTACTGGCCCGCTTGGGCCGCTTCTTGCAGATTGGACAACTAACCACTTGTGACCCGCCACCAATTAGAAATAAAAATGTTAATTGCTTCCCCTAAAATCCAATTATTTCTCTCGGGCTGAAGAATTTCTTGTGAGTCTCTCTCTCTCTCTCTCCTCCCCCCCCCCCCCCCCCCTTTTCTCTCCCTAAGACTCAAGTCTTTATTTTTTAGTATAAACAAACCTACACATCCATTACACCATCTTACTGAAGTAAACCCATCCAAACAAATCTTTCTCTTTTTCTTGGAGTTTTTGAACTTTAATAAGTCCATAATTACTCCGTTTTGAGTTGATACCTTTCACTAATTTTTATTTGACTTTAATACATTTTTCGTCGCTAATATAATCACAAATCATTTTTTGTGGCAAAATTTTCCCAATTAGCAACCTTTTGAAAGGGAAGTTGTCCGAGAAATCGACCTGTATATCGGTTATAATAGAGGTGGGCACATTTCGCTAGACACCCAATCCATGACCGAAAAATGCCAACTCTACCTAAGACTTCCCAAGAGGAGGAACAGAGCACCAGACCATCTACGGGGGATGACGAAGCCACACCTCAGTCAGACAATTTGGATCAACAACTTACAACTTAAGACGCCGAAGTATAATCTCAGAACTGGATGCAAAAAGCTTCCACGTTGGGTCACTGACACAAAAAGACTCCACACCTAGAAAATGAGTAAAGGTCACCCACCAATCCTCAGTAAAAATAGGAAAGAAATCATCGATACTAACCCGGTCGCGTCCTTGCCAATGATGGGGAAAAAGTCCCCAACACACCTTCGGATCTCTGAAATTCGTCCATGTAACCCGACAACCCTCGCCAAAGATGTCGAAGATATTGGCAATAGAATATGTAGGACCTCCTTAGCAGCCCCCTCATTTCACCCGAAATTGCAAGTGAAGTCACAATCAAGGAGGGAAAATGTCATAAACGAGGGCCACAGAGAATGTCTCACCCAAGGGCAAGAAGCTGCCAGTATTATCAATGATGAAGGGAGCTCCATCAAACATATCTGACACTCGAGCTCCATCTCATCATACTTCGATTTCCAATAAAGAGTTTCCTCGTCGCACTCCTCAACTCGTAAATGACACTCCTTGTATTGGGTGAGCGGCATGAAGTCGAACCAGTATGCCATTGACTCGTCGTACCACTAAGAGCGCTCACCCTACTCAACCTTTCTTGCAATTTATCGTAAAGCCTCTCGATAGTACGTCATCATCGAGTTGCTCAAGGAAGCCCAAATCACTACGTATTATTGCCAATTGGGCGCACTAGAGGGGTTGGCTACAAGGAAAAAGTGAGAGAAACGAGAAGGGCTATATTGGGAATTGAGAAAGTTCTGGGGCCAACATGGGATTTTTAAGAGATGAGGGCAGGGGATGCAATTTTGTAGGAAAGACACAGCGAAGGGGTTAGGGTTGAACTAGGAATTCTCGAAAGTGGAATGGAAAAGTTTGGGAGGGTGAAATGAGACGTTGGACAGATGGGTTAGAGAGGGGAACTGCAAAATGGGGTGGGGTTCGTCCACTGGGTACAGAACAAATTGAATTTGGGCCTGAGCTTTGCAAACAACCCCATTCAAACTGACCAAACCAAATTGTCCCTTCAGGCCATCGATTGTAACTCTAGAGACCTCCACAGTCAGAGATGTCATGAGTAAGGGGTTCATCGACACCCTTGCCTGAAGTCGGAAAAGATCTTCGATAACCAAAGATAAGAGGATCCTCTAGATTCGACGCCAATAGAGGTTGAAACCTCGAAGCACAATGTGAACAAACGCATTTAGGAATAATCGAAGCTAACCCTCAACTCCCAAATGAGGGAGCACATATATAGGGTGCCTTCTAGAATAACGTGATATCATGAGTGAAGTCACGGGTAATGCGCATCAACAATGACATCACTAAACCTATCTAACTTATCCAATCTTGCACTATACTTAGCCTGAAGTCGGTCAGTCTGGCAGTTAAACAAACTTAATAGCATGTCATATGTTCAATATATATTTGATGAAGACTTCTTACCTACTCCCGAGTCTCCTCCCTCCCAATACTTTTATTACATGTGTTCCAACGTGAAAGAATGTTAAGAAATCCTTCATTTATAATATTCATATTAATATTCTTACTAAATAACAACGAATAAAATACAAGTTGAATACCAGAAATGAATTGAATGGCATCAACTACAATATGAAATAGAGGTCATACCTTGGTGCGATGGCTCACCCAAGCTACGGCTGGTCTCGAGTTCAAGACATGGGGTCAGCAACTCCATATATGGAGGTAAGGCCAGCCGACATCTGCCTCATCCAACCCCTGCAGTTAAGCAGGAGCCTTATGCACTGGGTAACATCCTATTATTAGGTCTATCCTGAATGGTTATGGTGACACTCTTACCCAACTCCCACCTAATGCTTATAGGACTATCATGAGTGTTATGATGTTCTGGAAGGCTCAGACTGATTTGGACCTGACTGGGGAAGAAGGACAACGCAAAAGCCCCAGGGAATTATTAATTTTCCCCTCATAAGTCACATTTGAGAATGGTCAGGGTCGTCCAGACTAATGAACACTTGAAAGGCCAATTTGCTTTTATGAAAGGGCGATTGGGAATTCAGAAGCCATGAGAGAGATCAGTCTTGTAGGATCCCTCGTTAGTTGAATGGGCCAAACAGGATAAGTAAATTTCTGATTTATTTCTTTGCGTGCTGGTCTTCATTTACACTGCATTTTTATAATTCTGTTTCAGTGAAGAAGGCCCCAAAGCTCCTCACAATTTTGCAAGACTTCGTTGAGACATACTGTGTGCCTAACCCCCCAAAATTTGAAGACTTGTTTTCAGTTGAAAAGTTTGTCAACATTGGGTATTATATTCCACAGGTGTTAGACATCTATATCAGTGGAAGGAGGATTTTTATTCGAGACAAATCCGGAAGTCGAAGCTGCACAAGGTGTCGAAGTTGAGGCTGAAACAGGTAACCATATACTTATTCTGCTCACCCATGGCCTATTGTTTGCATTTTTTACTAATTCATTTTTTTCCTTCTCGATTGCATCCCATGGTGCTTCAGAACAGTCACCCTCTGAGTCTACTCTTGGAATGGATCCTCAGATCTTGGACAGGACCCAAATGAAACAGGCACGTCGCAAATAAATAGAAGCTGGGCAAAAGAAAAAAGATGAAGCTGAGGCATGGGCAAAAAAGGTGGATGCCCAAAATAGAGATGACACTAAGGGGAGAAAACTGTAACACCCCGTATTTTTGACGATTTAAATAATTATGTGATTAATTATTATAGTGGGAATAACTATGCGATTAATTTATTTGTTGTTGGATTAATTAAATTAAAATGTGAGAAATTAATTTGTTATTAATCCGGATTAAAATAATTATTAACTAGCGTGCCAAGGGTTGATAATTATTGAATATTACTGTGTGATATGTAATATGGAATTATGATATTTGATAAATTGTCGGAAGTGAGAAATACGACAGTTTGATAATTCCAACAGATAAGTATTGTTTTGTCTGTTTAGCTGGTAAGAAAATAACAATGACACAAAATATCTCTGTTTGGCTGATAAATCTGAATTGTGAATCTGTTTAGCAAACACATTCACGTATTCCCTATATGCACCGTCATTGAAGATAACATGTAAATTTGGAATGGTTTTATAAATGAATAGTTCAATAAAAGGCATCAGGTAATAAGCCAAGTTTAGTTATAATTTTCAGTCTGTAGCATATAACTTTAGCATCAATTGCCTTTTCACAACACCATATCCTATAGATTTATTAGAACAATATGTGATTTCACTTAAGTAATGTCCTAATATATGTATTTTGAATATGGCGGACACTAAAAAAACATAGATATCTAAGCAAGCAATGCAGCAGTAACAAAAATGAAGCATCATTAAAAGTGAAACACAATACACAAGTAATTAATTTGACAAATAAGATTGAGAAAACAATAGCATCGAATAACAAGCAAAGTTGAATCAACACGGTCAATCAGTGTGTAAAAGAGGATTAATCTTCATTCCAGTGTATTTAGTGTGTGTGTGATTCGAAGGGGTAGAAAAAAGTGAAACACAATACACAAGTGATCAATTTGACAAATAAGATTAAGAAAACAATAGCATCAGATAACAAGCAAAGTTGAATCAACACGGTCAATCAGTGTGTAAGATAGGATTAATCTTCATTTCAGTATATTTAGTGTGTGTAATTCGAATGGGTAGAAAATTTGGAAACATACCCCCCAAATCCATGGTTTTCCAGACTATACATTCGGCAGTAAACTTGTCCAAATCAAAAAACCCAAAATTTTGGAAATAAATATTCTTCCAAATTTTCCAATAGCAAGTATTGCCATCAAACACATACTTAGGTTTGTTTGGCTGCTAAGAAAATAAAAGTAACAAAAAAAAAAACGTAACTCCTATTTTACTCTCTTTTTTCTTTGTAGAAAAAATTATGTTGCATTTAAGGATATTCATGGTATTAATTTAGAAAACATTTTAAGGAACTTTTAAATAGGACTACAAATTTCGGTTGAAATTTTAAGGGAGTGTTTTTTGTTCCAGAATAATGTTGTGTGTATGGTAGTTTCTGCTAACAATCGCAGGAGTATCTAGCTAATTAAACAATTGCAGTGTGATGTCTATAAACATCGTGCATTCCCCTACTCCCATATATTCAACGTCATTTGAATGAAAAACCTATATCTGAAATTTGATTTTAAAACCCATACCAGGAAATGAAATCAAGAAAAAAACAAAAAAAACAAAGTATATATCTGATTTAAATCAGAGTGTGATGTACATTTCACTACAACTCCACCATAACGCCCCACCATACAGTCAATCATTGTGTCGTAATTAAATAATTGTAGCAGAACATAGTATATACCTGACTCGAAGCCAAAAATACCTTAAGAACAGAGTCACAATAACCTCCTCCATCTCAGACCACCATATAATTAATTAGTGTGTAGGATACGATTAATCATCATTTCAGTGTCTTTAGTTTGTGTTTGATTCGCATAGGTGGTAAATTTGGAAACATAACTCCCAAAGCTATGTTTTCCAAGCTGTACATTCGGCAGTAAACTTGTCCAAATCAAACATGCCAAAATTTTGAAAATATAAATTAACTCAAATTTTCCAACAGCTAAGCATTATTACGTCTGTTTGGCTGGTAAGAAAATAACAAGGACACAAAATATTTCGTTTCGTTGACAAATCTAAATTGTGACACATTCACCCATCCCCCTCCTCCCATACACGCACCACATTTTAAACCCATACCAGGAAATGAAATTGAGAAAAAGAACATAAAGTTTAAAACCTTAAGAACTGAACAGAAACAATTTCAAACCACCACTACCTCCTCCCCCCCCCCCCCCCAAAAAAAAGGACAGAGGCAACGCAAGAGAATATACCAGTTTGTGATGTCGATTTTACCATAACCTCCATCTCAGACCACGATAGCCTTCACAATATAGTCATTCATTGTTTCCAAATTAAACAGCAGTGGTGGACTTTGACAAATCTTATTTTATCCCAAAATTTACTTGAGACCTCCATTTACGATCAAACATCACTCGCTTGAAGTCATATATAGCACCCATGGTTGTTTAGAAATAAATAATCTAAAAGATATGTCTTGAGGAAGGTACATTTGTGTGAATATTAAAACTATAGATGCATGAATAAATACATTTGATATTTATTTGAGAGGTACGTCATAATGGGAGAATCATCGAAAGAGGATTTTAGAAGATATGCACATGGCAAATGTTCATGAAAAGAAAGAATTATATTACTACGTTATATGACAAACATGGTTGATAAAACATAACAATTTATACTACTAGATTATTATGAATATGAATCCATAAATATATTCACATGACCACCTCACTCACAATGTATCACTAATATATTATGGAATAGAAAGTTAAATCTCAAAACATTTCATTGACTGGATATCATGTAAAGCAGGTAAAGATGACATAATAATTATTTAGTTGTCGCTTGCAATTTCATCACTTTAAACAATTAATTAGTCTAATGTCGTTATTTTTGTTTTCGAGAATTTTTAAGTATGGTATAAGTAATTAATTTGTAGCAGTAATTCTAAAAGAGATTGTGCATCGTGAGCTTGAAAGAATAAAACAAAGAGCCTTTTGGCTGTCCAAAATATTAAGAATATACCATGCCTTTTTATTATAAACCTAATTGATAATTTGAGGGACTCGCATACATTATGCGTCATAAAGTGGCTACAATAAAGAAGAGGAATAGTAAGAAAAAATGGACCAACTTGAAATAAGCATTACTCAATTGCGAGGCAAAATTGAAGAAGCATGTTGAAACATTAGATATGGAACATAAGCTAGTTCTTTGGTCCGTCAAACGAATGTGGGGAATAGAACCGTGGCTACTCTGATATGGAGCAAAAGTTAGTTCGTTGGATAATAGGTACCGACTTCAAGAAACTTAATAATATATATATATATTTTCCGTACGTGCATATTAAAATTCATACTGACGAACATAAAGGGCTATTATTGTAGTCATGTTACATGTGGGTGGCTCTTCATATAACAATCGCAAAGGGTTCTCTTGTTGGAGTACCTTTTAGCTTCTGTGAATGACTGACATATGGCAAAACATATTTCTAACATTTCTATAATAGTAATGATCATATTTCCTTTTTAAGAGGACTGAAGAACCTAAAATAAAATGGTCAAGACATGTGAATACACGAACGCGAGAAAGATTCATGTACTGGATTACTTCTTTTTCTTTTTGCTGGTTCCCTCTCTGATCTTGTTCTTTGTGTAAAATTTTGATTCCAAACTCTGACTTCATAAACTCCATACTGAACAATTCAATAACCAGTTCATCGCCTACTTCTAACTCATGACTCTTAAACACTCTGTTCTAAAAGGCACGCCTGAAGCTTGAGAGAAACGCATCGCGTACGCCTTATTCTTGGTAAAAGGCTTAAGGTACACTTTTTAAAAAAAAATAAAGGATTAGTTGACAAATATTGGTTATGGATCACGAATATGAGAAAGATGGTCACCAAACATATGGATATAATTTCAAAATGCAATGCATGTACTATTTTATTATATTACTAGCCTTGGAATAATTAAAATAATAAAAAAAGGAAAAACGCATTTTTACGCCTAGGCTCCTAAGGCTTGAGGCTTGACCTCTACGCCTCGATCACACCTCGCGCCTTTTAGAACCTTGCTTAAACATCAAATGTCTTAGCCAAATCACATATTGATCTGGTTCTGAAAACACATAGGAGTTTGGTCTATAAATATCGATCCGACCCTTGGTTTTGTTAATGATTACAGTACTTAATGAGCGATGATAGATACATTGAGGACTAATTTTATAGACATAGCGCACAATCAAGGATCGATACTTGAGATCAATAGATTAAGGCACAATAAACGATAGAGAGGAACCTGACACTTTAGTACCATCCTAGAACTTGGTTCCTTGGAAAAAAATATGCTGAATAGACCCCCGCTTTCATATATTCCCTGCAACAAAACATTCGTAGTTTTAGTAATTATTTATGTGTGAAAGATCCTTTTAATGGGGAGTTTCTTTTGTGCATCTATTGAGTATACCAGTCCATCTCCACACTTTTCAGAGGTTCCAAGTCATACAACCCAAATTTCACTATATTATGCTTCCGGTCCTCTGTTTAGAAAATCAACTTTGCAAATGTAATTAAAAGGTAACAAATAAAGTCGAAATAAACAATGCACTATGAAGAAGGTTCCGGACCATATGAATCATCAATACATGCACAAAAATTAACATCTAATGATTGAAAACCGTGAATAAAATCAACTCCAAAACTTGAATATGTTTGTAGTAAATATTTTAACGTCTTGCTTGAGGTGCTTAAAACAAAAACAAAAAAATCATTGAAAAAACTTTTATTAAGTCTTATATTTGATGAATGGTCTTCTGAACCAAAACGTTATACTCCGACGTTAGTGCGTAACAATCATGAATTGTGATTTTCTGGATCATCATTTTAAAACCCATATTTTACTGGGTACCATATTTTAAACCTACCAACCTCTTTTTTTTACGCATACACTCAGAATAACTTAAAAGGGTTGGCCCAATAAGCTCAACCCAACACATCCTACTCGTTTAGCTCAATCTGATTAGAAACATTTGCCTGCCAAAGCCCATGAGCCACTTTTAAATAAATGGGTTGATCAGACCTGACATGTCGGTGTGGCCTAGTTTAGAGGGCTACATGTATAAGATTTTATGCATGGGTTTAGCTACCCACATCCTTTGTTAGAGTGTTGTCACTTAAAACCATACCATACATATATTTATATCTAACTGGACATACCTTGAATGGTTGAACATTGATAAGCCAAAACCAAAAACACAGCATCGTCCTTGTCGACCGATTTTAAACCACCTACATGTCAAGCTTCAAATTCGAATTGGTTCCAGGTCAAAGACCACTGTGTTCGCACCAGCAGTCCAATAAAGAGGCGAAACAGTGGTCTCTTTCTTTCAATTACGAGTAAGGAGAAGGGGAAAATAAGTTCATGTCCAGAGCAAAGAGAAGGTGAAAAAGCGTCATCGAAGAAGCATAAGGCGTCATCTTGGGCAATATCTTCACCTACATACCCTGCACTCCATAGCTTTGTCACCAACAATCCCACTCGCATTTCCTCTTTTCATAACTTCACACTCCCCTTATCATCATCGCCAACTTCCAGGAAGAGGTTGAAGCTGAAGTTTTCCACCTCCGTAACTTCCAAATTGGGAGACGAGGCCGTGTTGAACTATAAAAAATATGGGGGTCTGACCCTCATATCAGTGAAACGGTCTAAGCATTGTTCCTGCAAAACGGTCTACTTTTTTAAAAACATTATTTGCACCACTATTCTAAAAAAAACCGCCTAGGCTCCGCCTAGGCTTAAGGCTTGGGAGAAACGCCTCGCCTTACGATTTTCACGCCTTATTCTTGGTAAAACCCTTAAGGCACACTTTTTTCTAAAAACAACAATGCTTTAGTGAAACGATGTCGCCTTTTAAAGAATTTGTTTACAAACCGGACCATTATCTCATCCAAAATAATCAAATAGTATTTTAATTTGTATATATTCAGACATATTTTTATGATATGTGCAATTTTTGTATTTTAATAGCCTTTTTATGGTTAAAATATATTAAGAAGGCCTAAACGCCTTTTCACGCCTTCTCACGCCTACGCCCGCCTAGGCTTCTAAGGCTTAAGGCTTGGCCTCCACGCCTCAATCACGCCCCGCATTTTTTAGAACCTTGATTTGCACAAAACAATAGGGTAAATAGTATGTACTAATGCTAAGCACCATTTAGGCTAAAAGCTATCCGATGTTTATCATACTATTAGGTACTTATAAAAATGACCATTGTTCAAATTCCACATATGAAAGATAATCCTTCGTATGATTAAATGATAGCTCCCAACAACTGTCACTATATATGACTAAAAGGTCATTACTGGATTTCATCTTTATCAATGTTGATTTTAAACAAATCTACATAATAATGGAATATGTAAAAAGATTATGATCAACTATATTATAACTTCGATACCACAAATCACTAAACACACCACTAGAATTCAGCCCTATTTCATTTTTGTCTCCTACAAAATGTACATAAAAAGAAACTGGTCGAATGCAAAATTAACCCTAAGTTTTTCGGTTAACCCAATGTTCAAAAAGTTGCACCTTTAACCCTAATGTTTCAAAGTTTGTGCAATTTTATCCCTTCACAAAATCTTCGTGAAGAAACTTAACAGGACGAATGACATAACGTAATAGGATGCCTGGTCATCCTCTCTTAACAAGAGTAAATGAGGATAAAATAGCAAGAATTCAAATATCAGGGCTTACCTTGCACGTTTTGAAATATTGGATCCAAATGTAAAAATGACATGAAACTTCAAGGTTTATTTTGCAATTCAACCAAGTTCGAAAGATTACAAGCTCAAGTCAAGTCGTAATTGTACAATTTCATCCACAATAAATCACCAATAGTGTGTTTCGTAATTCTTGTTGAAAATTTTGTTTTTTTTTATAACTCCAAATCCCTGCCACGGATTGTAGTATTTTAAATTTTAAATAGAAAATATTCTAATTCCAATTTCGTGGCACGGAATTGAAATTACCAAACGCCTCCTAAAGACCATACACTGGAATTTGAGTATTTATATATAGTTTCACACACACACACACAATTTCAATAACACGGCAAAAAAAAAATGTGCACACACTATATTTATACAAACATGGACTTACAATTCTAATAAATCCACACCGTTGAATTCTAATGTCACGGATTTGGAATTCATTGAGCGCATGTTTAGGAAACCCCATTCAATGGCTTGGAATCGGGGAATTGGAAATTTTTTGGTTCAAAATTTTCCAATTCTCCAAGTCCAAGTCATGAAATTGGAAATGGAAATGAAAATTTTCCAATTCTAGTTCTAAGGAATGAAATTGGGCTCCCTAAGAACAGGGTATATCCCTAAGGCTGCGTTTGTTTGTCAGGAAAGGAAAGGAAAATAACTTTCCTGCACTTTTTATTATGTTTGGTTAGCAGGAAAGTTGTGGAAAAATGATCCTAAAACTTTCCTGCTGGAAAAACTTTCCCATAAAACACATCCTACCAAATACTTAGGATTTTGCAGGAAAGTTCAAGGAAAATTGTTAAATTACCATATAAATTATTATTACTATTATTTTTATTTTTACTTTTATTATTATTATTATTATTATTATTATTATTATTATTATTATTATTATTATTATTATTATATGAAGCACGGACATGGATATGGGTGTCGTATCCGACACGACACTGACACGCTAACATGACAAATCTAAAAAAACTAGGATACGACACGGCATAGACACGACGAAAAATAAATATATTGAAAATTATACATACATACATACATACATACATATATTTATATATATATATATATATATAGCCATGGTTTTTTAAAAAAATATTTTCATTTTTTAATGCATGACATTTTCTCATTTCATGCCCATACATGAAATGTCATGCTAAAAGCAAATTTTTTATTTATTTTTTATTAAATATTTTTTATTTTTTTATTTTTTTTAAATTATGGGTTGGGTTTTAATTTTTAATTTCTTTATTATGGGCTGAGTTTTATCACGGGGGAAAATTAATCGTCGTGCCATCGGCACGTATATATATATATATATATATATATATATATATATATATAGAGAGAGAGAGAGAGAGAGAGAGAGAGAAGTGTCGTACGCGTGTCGGAGTGTTCGACGCGGGTACGTCACCTCCAGAGAAGTGTTCGTGCTTCATAGTTATTATTATTATTATTATTGTTGTTGTTGTTGTTGCAACTAGTACTAAAATATTTATCAATAAATATTCAGAATAATACGCTATATATTAATATTTTTACTAATTAAATGTTCATAATATTTTTTTTATATTTACTAATGTTTGAGTTAAAGGATGTTTATTAATTTATATCACATTTTCTAGTGATTGAAATAAGAAATATATAATATTGATATTTATTATAAAATTATAATTATAATTATATATATGTTTATGTATTTAATTTTTTATTTTTTTTATTTATAATTTTCTTGCAGTTTTCCTCTTATTAATCAAACACACACAAGAAAATAATTTTCCTTTTCCTTCACTTCACTTCACTTTTCCCAGTTCCTGACAAACAAACGGAGCCTAATGTCATTCGCAGAGTGATGTAACTTTCACCACAACGCCACTATATAGTCATTTGTTGTTTCCTAATTAAATAAATGCAGCAGAACAAAGTATATACCTGACTTCAAGCCATAAATACATCAATACCTTAAGAACAGAGTTACCATAACCTCCTCCGTCTCAAACTACCACAACCTCCACCATATAAACAGTCATTCGTTGTTTCCTAATTAAACAATTGGAGTATACTTTGTTATTTCTGAATTGAAATAATTTCATTAAGAACTGGACTGAAACAATTTTGAACCCAAAAAAAGGAGAGAGGCAATGAAAGACAATATACCTGATTTCATTCGCAGTGTGATGTCTGTTTATCCTTTAACAACTATCTCAGACCACCATAACCCCTCAACAATACAATCATTCTACAAAATAACAAGAATTATTTTCATAAATTATAATGGCAAATGTTCATTAGCTAATTTAATAAATTTATATGCACTAAATTGATGATTTTTGTTTTTAGAAGTACTAATTTATTAAAAATGTAACAAGTGTTTGAGAGTTTTTACAACAAATGTTTAACAATTTTTACAAAACATTTACCTTTATTCTTTACCAAAACAGTTGACGTTTTTAAAAACATTATTTGTACAAAACAATAGGATAAATTTAGTTATTTGTAAAAAGAAGTGACAAAAATGAGTAAACTAGTTTTTAAGAATTATTTACAAAATAGTTTTTTTGGTTTTTTTATAGACAACAGTGACTATTTTGTGTTAGTATTTTTTTTTTTGTACAAACCACTTAAATAAATTAATTGTACAAAAGTTTGTCTTTTACGCTTTCAAAACAAGGAAAAGTTATCTTGTTGGATATTACTACAGTATTTTATCATTTCTCCCATCTGTTTTGGGCATTTAGTCATTAAACTTAGTTTACTTTTTACCACTGAGTAATATATATACCATAATGTGGCACTATTATTGGTAAGCCAATACATCATAAAAAACTTCTTGGTATCAAAGAAAAATAAAACCCTAGATATCTAAACCCTAGCCATCGTCACTGACCCGACCTAACCTAGCTTGGCCGCCGCCGCTGTCGTCACTGTTCATATTAGAGTCGGGTTTCAGCTGCTGGTTAGTGGGTATGGTTTGGTTGACTTCTTCTTATGGGTCCTCTTGCTGGAGATGTCAGTGAGCTTTGCTGGATTTTCCAACTGGGTTTTTCTTATCTCCGGTGGGTTCTTCCCCAACTTGGGTGCTACATACGCTTAGGCCTGTTTTTAGGTTCTGTACGGAGGTGGTGATGTTTTCGGGGACCGTTCCTGTGTAATTGGTTATTAGATTCAACGATTAGGTAATCTAAGGTTTATACCCTCTTGTTAATTTGTTTTTTTTTAACTTCCTCTTCCTGTTGGGTTTTATTCCCATGACGTAGGCTATTAATTTGCCTCCATTTGATGATTCTTGAGGGTTTATACCCTTCTATGTTGTTGAGTTAGATTGATTCACTCATTGCCAATTTTGTGGCCGTATTTGTGTGGGTTTTATTCCTCTCTTTGTTGTTGAATTTTTAGATTACCCCATTGCCAATTTTTTAGGCATTCTTGTGTATTTGTTGGATTAAAAAAAAATTGAGTATTTTTGGAGGTATCGCTGATCTGTGTGGTCCTAAAGAGGTTGCTCCTACCCCACATACCTACTCTCTTGGACACTCTACTTCCACTGCCACTATTACTTCAGGTACTTCATTTGCTTTTCATGTTAAGGCTGTTAAGCTATCTTTTTTACTTCTCCCACTACCCCTGTCTGTCGTAGTGTGTGTTTTGCGAATGGTTCACATGCTCTTATTCGTAGCAAGGGAAACATTCGTCTTTCACCTTCTCTCACTTTATCTTCGGTATTGCATGTTACCGACCTCTCTTTTAATCTCATCTTTGTTCGTCAACTCTGCAAAGATCTCAATTGTGCTATCATATTCTTAGCCTCGCATTGCTATTTGCAGGACCTGAGTTCGCAAAGGATTTTTGGCAGGGGATATGAGCGTGATGGCCTATACCACTTTGGGGATCCTCCTACCCCTACTACTTTTATTTCTGGACTTAGTGCCTCTACTTCCACTGAGCCCATTATTTTTTATGTTTCCTTACAAACTTTGCGTTTGTGGCATGCCCGTTTAGAACATGTCAATTTTCAGTACTTGTGCTTACTTTTTCCCTCTTTATCTAAGACTTGTAAAGACAAGAGGTTTACTTGTGAGACATGTGAGTTGTCTAAACATATCCGTACTACTTATATTCCTCATATGAGTCGTACACCTAGTATGTTTGGGAACCCTCACTTGTCACAGCTTTATCCGGTCATAAGTACTATGTCATAAGTACTATGTCACTTTTATTGATGATTTTTCTAGATATACTTGGATATATTTACTCAAACATAAATCTGAGGTGTTACCTGTATTTGTCCAATTCCTTCAAATGATTAAAACACAATTTAGCACCACTATTCGTAACATTCAATCTGATAATGGGGGGGAGTATGTCTCTGATACTTTTCGTTCGCAACTTAACCAAAAGGGAATTTTACACCAACTCACTTGCCCTTACACTCCGGAGCAAAATGGGGTGGCGGAACGTAAGAACCGTCAGTTAATGGGAATGGTTCGGTGTCTTTTACGGGGTATGCACATTCCTAAATCTTATTGGCACCTTGCTCTTCTCACTGCCACATTTATTATTAACCGCGCTTCAAGCAAAGTTTTAAATGTCAAAACGCCTTTTCACTTTATCTTTCCTACTGCCCCCCTTTTCCCTATATTACCCCGGGATTTTAGGTGTGTGCTATGTTCAGGATCGGCGACCCTCATGTCATAAACTTGATGATAAGGCCATTTAATGTATTTTTAGGGCTATCCTGCCATGTCTAAAGCTTATAAATGTTATGATCCTCTCTCGACGTATGTATCACTCTCGTGATGTTACCTTCCAGGAGGATACTCTATTTTATGGTAGGTCTGCTACTCCCCCACCCCCACCCCCACCTCCTCCTCTTGAGGGGGTTTCTCCAATGGCTCGTCCTATCCATTTATTGGTAATGTCTCCCTCTCTTCTTCCCGAGACACCCCTTTTGCAGGTCTATGCTCGTCGCCCTTGGTTTCCCCTGCCTCCCCCTCCTACGGACTCAGGTACTGTTGATGCTCTTTCTTCACCACCACCCACCCCGCCTATTTCTATTGTTCAATCCCCCCTCCCTCACCTATTTCTGGTTTTCAGTCCCGTTATCCCACTCGTGATCGCCGCCTTCCTGCTCGTTATGCTAACTCCTGTAGCACTAACCATTCTATTCTCAAGCATCTTTCCTATGAAGATCTTTCAGAGTCCTATTGTGCTTTTTTGGATTGTCTCGACTCTATTTCTATTCCCCAATCTTTCCCTGAGGCTCTCCAAAATCCTAAGTGGGTTACTGCCATGAAAACTGAGATGGATGCCTTGAAAAACAATGGTACTTGGGAGTTAGTGTCTCTTCCTCCAGGGGAAAAACTTGTTGCTTACAAATGGGTGTTTAGTGTTAAATATTTGGCTGATGGCTCCGTTGAGCGATATAAGGCTCGTCTTGTGGCCCGTGGCTTTATTAGATTCCAAGGAAAAGATTTTGGTGCTACCTTGGCCCCGGTTGCTAAGATGACTTTTGTTCGTCTACTTATATCTCTTGTCGCATCTCACTCTTGGCCGTTGAATCAATTGGATATTAAGAATGTTTTTCTTCTTGGGAATCTAACTGAGACGATTTATATGGCTCCTCCTCCAGGTTTTCGGGCTGAGGGGGAGTATGTGGGCAAGGTTTATCGTCTTCGCAAATCTTTATATGGGTTGAAGCAGTTTCCCCGAGCTTGGTTTAGCCGATTCAGTGGCGTGATTACCTCTATGGGATTCTCCAGATGCCAGTCCGATCATACTTGCTTTATTCGACGTCAGCCCGACCACCGGTGTATTATCCTTTTGGTTTACGTTGACGATATCATTATTACCGGTGATTATCAAGAGGGGATTGCCCAAGTAAAGGACATCGGAGCAGTTTTTATTCTAAGGACTTGGGTCCTCTTCGGTATTTTCTGGGGATTGAGTTTGCAAGATCTCGTCGTGGGATTTCCTTGTCACAAAGGAAGTATGCTCTTGATTTGTTACAGGAGACAGGGATGATTGGTTGTCGTCCAGCTTCTACTCCTATGGATCCGAATGTGAAGTTGGCTGCTGAGTCTGGAGATTTACTTTCTGAGCCGTCTGGGTATCCGCGTTTGGTTGGCCGTCTCATCTACCTGACTAACACCCGACCTGATTTGGCCTTTGCTGTGAGTCTTGTGAGTCAGTTCATGCATGCCCCTCGTACTGCTCATCTTGACGCTGTTTATCATATCTTGAGGTACCTCAAGTCTTCACCGGATCTTGGTCTCTTTTACGCTTCAGGAGCCCAGCGGGGTCTCTCTTGCTTCACTGATAGGCGTTCTACTTCTGGCTTATATACTTTCTATGGTTCTCATCTCATATCATGGAAAAGTAAGAAGCAAGTGGTGGTTTCTCGTTCTTGAGCGGAGGCGGAGTATCATGCTATAGCTCATGGTACATGTGAGCTCTTGTGGCTTTGATCGATTTTGAGTGAGTTAGGCTTTACTGAGGACCGTCCTTCTAATTTGTTGTGTGATAACAAATCAGCCATTATGTTGTCATCTGATTCGGTTCTTCATGAGAGAACCAAACACATTGAGGTGGATATTCACTTTCTCCGGGAGGAAGTATCTACAGGCATGATTCATCCCTCATTCCTCCCTTCATCAGCTTAGACTACAGATTGTCTCACCAAGGTAGTTGGACCTTTGTTACTTCACTCATCTATTGGCAAGTTAGGCTTGGTAGATATCTTCGCTCCAGCTTGAGGGGGAGTGTTGGATATTACTATAGTATTTTATCATTTCTCCCACTTATTTTGGGCATTTAGTTATTAGACTTATTTCACTTTTTACCATGTACTTCCAGACCCTTCCATTGAGTAATATATATACCATAATGTGGCACCATTATTGGTAAGCCAATACATCATAAAAAACTTCTTATCTTTCAATTTATACAGAAACAAACCAGGGCACCAATCTTAACATTAGTAGCTAAACAGTGGTTGAGAAAACTAACGGACATGTAATACTTCGCAAAAAGTCGGAGACAAAAACAGCTACCAAAATCCGATGAGAACATGTTTATAGACATTCACGCAATCCCTTGCTCCCATATATGCAGTGTCTTTTGAATGAGAAGCCTAAATAAATAGGGTTGATCAGGCCCAGTGACACGACTCAGAATGTGTATCTAAAGTGTGTGCTCTCTAGGCTCAAGTGCAAGCCTATCGTTCAAGTAATAATCCGACAAGTCGGGTATCGATCCTCAGGGAAAAAGGAAAACGAAGTTGTGACGAAGGGATAAGATTGAGGAATCCTAGCGATGACTCTAAGAAGAAAAGAAAAGGATTGATTTGGCTTTTTGAGATGGATTAAACTAAATGCAATTATGAAACTATAATGAAAAATGCAATTAACTAAATTATCTAGATTAAGAATGAAGGCTTGATTTGAAACTTTTTAACTAAAGGATGAGAAAACAGGATGGGAATACAATCCCCCAACCCTAGTGTGATGCAGTGACAACGTCAATCATAAATTTATCCGATTAATTCAAACCCGGAATTTAGTACTCCCAAGCATTATGTATACGAGGTTCAAGCCCGCGTCATACCTAATCTGAGGATGAGTAAATCGGTATCGCGGTAATTACACTCAAATTGTACTCTAAATCATCACGAGTACCCATAGGCAAACGAGATATAAAGATCTACAATTCTTATGAAATTACGCGATACGATTTAAATTAATCATTAAATTCAGCGGATCGACGTTATACACATGCACTAACACATCAGGTTGGGTTCATGCATCCCAACCTTGAAAAAACTAGTCGGACATGTTAAATTGACTAATGCATGAAAGAATGATGTTGCATGTGTATGAATTCATGATAAAACTAAATCTAAACATGTAAATACGTATTATGAATGCGGAAATAAACTGAATCAAATAGGAAAAAAACTAGCATGCAAGAACAATAATAAGGAATAAGAATCTTGAATTAAAACTGGTAAAAACAAACCCGAAACAATGAATTCTTGAAGTAAATTGTGCCCTTGATGTTCCTAGATATTTCTCCCCTTTCTTTCTATCAAAAACTCTCTAAAAATAACCCTAAAGGCTGCTCTTAGGTTAATGCCTTCGTTCCCCACAAGTTTGGAGTGTTTAAAACCTCTTAGGAGACTTGGAGACCAATCCAAATGAAAGACAAAATTCGCGTGTCAGGTACAGCGAACCGGTTCGCAGGTACAGCGAACCGGTCAGGTACAGCGAACCGGTTCGCATGTACCAGCCTGGTCTTGCTCTCAGCACTTAGATTTTTTTCTGGTTTCTCTTCTTTTCTTGGATTTTTCTTCAACTTCAACTGAGCATAACTTTTCAACCGTAGCTCGGATTTGGGTGCCGTTTCTTCCAGTGTTCTCGTTGTTCCGAGCTATTCAACTTCCCAGAAGGCCTCACCTCCAGAATCGTGCTGTAAAATTACGAAAATGCCCTTGAACTTGCCTTCCTAGCCTTTCTTCTATGATTTTTCCGCAACTTCAAGGGGTCATAACTCTTTCATCGTAGCTCGGATTGAGGTGACGTTTTATCTGGTGTTCTTGTAATTGAAAGATCTTCAACTTTCTAGTTGGACCCACTTCCGGACTAAGGCTGAAAAATTACGAAAATGCCCTTGAACTTGCCTTCCTAGCTTTTCTTGCACTGTCTTGCTTCCTCCTTTGCACTGCTTGCATAATTAACCTGTAAAACCAATAGGAGAAGCACGAAACACGCAATACTCGCCAAGAAGGTTAGAACCATAAAAGTGAATCAAATCCATATATGTTACATCATTCGGGTTCACAAAAGTACTGAAATTAGGGGATAAATATACAATATTTATGCCCAATCAATCCCCCCTAACTTAGAACTTTGCGCGTCCCGAGCAATGTAAAAGAATGAAAGTAAGAGTTAAGGACACTTCAAGGACTTTATTGGGATAGAATGCCACTTTCGCGGGCAAGCGATTGCATTTAGCATATGCAACAAGCCTTTAAACCTCTAGGTTACCCTAGTAGGACGAGTTGTGTCTCGTGAGGGTTTGCAGTGAATATACCCACAAAATTCGACTCAAAGAAAATTCAAAATACGCAAAAATTGTACAATTCAAACTTTTCCATAAAATAGTCATCATCAAGTCATATTTACAAGTCTCAAATCGTAGTGTGTGTGTGCGAAGCCGGAAATATAACCGCCAATTTTCATCGATTGATCATTACGTTACTTATCCGAAAATTCGTTTTGATTTCAATTTCTCACGGAATGCACTCACAAACGAATCTCTCGGATTATGGCTATTCTCTCGGCATGCGTGATATAAGGAGTAAATGTAATTGAAGCAAATTCACGCATGCAATTAGAAAGACGAAAATTTTATGGCGAAAGGATCTCTTCAACGGATTACGATTTTAAAAACGGGAACATTGCCTTTATTCCGCGCACTTAGCCTCTTATATTATCTTTTGGTGTCTTAGCTCTCCACGCGGTAATCAATTTTCGCAATTTGGACTCGGTTAGGACTTTTTCGGGTTGAAGGTTGCATTGGGTAAAATGAAAATGGTCGGGAAATTCGGAATTGAAAAAGTTATTTAGGATGTCCATTTGTGCTTTTTTTCCGGGCTATTGCTCATTTTTTTTTCTTTTTTTTTTCACTTCTTTTCTTTTCTTGCTATTTTTGTTGAGCATTCTTCTATTTTTTTCTTGCCCCTTTTTGTTGCACTTTTCGGACTTAAATTCTGAATTTCTTCATTTTTCACAATTCCACCTATTTTGGGTTTTTCGGGTTGTCAAACGAAAGGGAAAATTATTTGGCTCAATTTGGGTTGCAAAGGGTAATTTTTCGCTACTTTTTCTGGCCAATATTTCTGGGGTGACAAACGAGGGCCTACTTCATTGTCCAAAATGTCAATTGCGTTACCATATGCGTTTCGAGGTGAATTTAAGTTTAGAGACTAATTTGGCACGATTTTCAAGGCAACATTGCACACATTTTTCAAAACCGATCAAAATGAAAGGATTGAGATCCTTGACAACTTATTTTAAATGCTGAAAAGAACTTTGAGTTAACATTTAACTCGGATTGATTTAAAAACTCACAAAACGTGATAGGCTAGAATCTCACCGGGTTTGTTAATCTCCACATTTATTCGTTAAGTCGTCAATTTTCGCTCAATTTCCATCTTTGGTCAATTTCGGCTTTGTGTATGTTGGATGTTTACAATTTGAGAATACAATTTGACTTTTAATGAAATTTTTGAAAAATTTGAATTCCAATTTTTATTTATTTTGAACAAAAATATTTTTGGATTTTTCAAAATTTTATAATTTTTTTGGAAATTTTTGGGCATTTTTGAAAATTTGTGAAGTTTTAGAAATACGCACTTGTGACCCCCCCTAACTTAGACTTTTGCATTGTCCTCAAGCAAAAAGGACGAAAATCTAACTCAAGGCGAATGAAAAGTGCGGAAAAATAAAACAAACAAATATGAAAAATGCAACAAGACACTATATGACACTCATGCATGACTCAAAAATACGACAACAATCACCCCCATATGCGTCGGGGGTGCGACGACCTCTCATCTCTCCATAAACTCACCCGACCCCACTTATGGGGGTTGATGCTCTCCTTGTCACTCCCGTCCTAGGATCATATTCCAATAATCGAAACAAGTTGGGACCTCGCCCATAGATAAAGGATAGACCAGGAGATTCGTCGTGACTAATTGGAAAGGGATCCTCGTGATGCTGACTCAAAGCATGGTCAACGTGCACTAACTCGGAGGGGACACCTAGGTTTCTTTCAATTTTTAAGACGCATGGGTCGGGCTCTAAGTCGGATGAACCACAACTTTTCTCCTCACTCGCCTTCGGGGCCTCTAGTGTTGTGGGTGGATTGTCACAACGAAGGAATTCATCAATTTTTGCTTTTAATTCACTGTCGTCTAAGTGACTACATGAATCCAATAGGGATTGGCCTTCAATAGTAATACTTTCATCCACCTTCCCGAATTCTCTTTCAAAATCTTCCATGCTCATGTCACCTAGTTCTCCCTCTCTCGTAGTGCCTACATCCTCTCTTACTTGCTCGATCTCCAACTCCACTAGTTTTCTCTCTTCTAACCCCTCTCTCTCTCTTTCAATTGCGGTCACAACACACCTCTCCCCCTCTTTGCTCTCATCGTCACCTCTACCACTATTACCTGATGAAATAGGGCACACCCCTAACGGCTCTCTCTTGTGGGACCTCTCATTCTCATGGCTCGACACTAAGCAGGACCCCGAAGCATCTCCACAATCATTTTCCTCAAAGTACTCCCCTACAACCTCATCTATAAAGCTCACCGTGTGAAGGTCATCTTCTTCTCCCGTATGTTGGGCGACATGGAAGATGTTGGTCTCTAAAGTCATGTTCCCAAAGGTGAGTTGCATTCGCCCATTCCGAGTATTAATGATGGCGTTAGCCGTAGCTAAGAAAGGGCGCCCAAGGATGATGGGAACATGGTTACTCCAGTTAAATGAGGGCTCCGTGTCCCAAATGACAAAGTCTACTGGGAAGTAGAAAGTGTCAACTTGGACGATCACGTCCTCAACTATGCCTCTTGGGATCTTCACGGTTCGATCCGCTAATTGGAGAGTGACCTTAGTGGGCTTGAGGTCGCCCAAGTCAAGTTGCCTATAGATGGAGTAAGGGAGGATATTGACACTTGCTCCCAAGTCAAGTAAGGCTTTTTCGATTTTGTTTTCTCCAATGATGCAGGAAATGGTGGGTGCACCGGGATCTTTGAATTTAGGTGGGAGATCATTGAGTAGAATGGAGCTCACATTCTGTGCTAGAAAGACATTTTTCTTTACCTTCATCTTTCTCTTTACCGTCAACAAGTCTTTAATGACTTTTCCATAAGCTGGAATTTGTTTAATGGCATCGAGGAAAGGTAAATTCAGCTTAACTTGTTTTAGCACGTCTAGCACGTCATCACGTGGAGTTCCTTTATGAGGAGGAATTAGCCTTTGAGGAAATGGTTCCGCGGAGGGTGGTTTCACTACTACCTCGGGCTCACTAGCGTCTTCTTTGTCACTCTCGTTCAAGGGGACATCTTCGGCCTCTTTCGTGCCGGGCGAAATCTCCTTGTCTTTAAGTAAGTCTCGTGGGAGAGGTGACAAGTCAACTACTCTCCCACTACGTATAGTGGTAATTGCGCTACATTGCTCTTGATGTTCAGTGGAGGTGGAGCTAACACTAGTTTGACCTTGTGGAGGTCGTTTCCCTTGGGCAGGAAATTTACCTTTTTCTTGAACACTCAATGAGGTTTGTATTTTTGACAGAGTCACATTTATGTCGCCAATCTGACGATCATATTTGGCATTGTTTGCAGCCTGACTTGCAATGAATTGATTCATGGTATCCTCGAGGGTTCTCCGCTGTGGCGGGATATAATTTCCATGGGGTGGCGGTGCTTGCACATGTCCTTGCATGTGTGGAGCTTGTTGAAATTGGTGCGGTGGAGGAGGGGCAACATGCGAAGGAGGGTTCATTGCGGCATGTTGTTGTCCGTAGCTAAAACCGGGATGATTTTTCCACGAAGGGTTGTATGAATTCCCGTGCGGGGCATCGAAAATACCCTTATAGCCTCCTATACCACTAACTTGCTCTTGCAACATTACTTTGTAGGCGGGTATCGTCGGACATTCCTCAGTTGAATGTCCCGCCTCACAAATCGCACACACCTTCACGACAGGGTTTTGGATAGATCCAACTAACTCACATAAGTCTCGCAATCCTTTCTCCATAGTGTCCAATCGACTGTCCGTCATAGAATGCTTATCTACGTGGAATAGGCTGGACGCCGATGGAGCAGTGGTGGGTTGTCGATTTTGATTTTGAGCGTTCGGGTCAGAGGTATCCCAAGATTGGGTAGTCTCGGCGACATACCTCATGTGAAGATCCGCATCATGGGCATCTAGATCGACAAACGGACCGCTTCCCATAGTTTCAACAAGTTGTTTGGAGTTAAGATTTAACCCATTATAGATAAAGGAGATGATTTGCGACGGATCAAATCCATGATGGGGGCATGAAGCCACTAACTCGTTGAAACGTTCATAACATCGATGGAATGGCTCATTTTCATGTTGTCTAAACGCTTGAATTTGAGCCTTGATAGAGATTGCTCGATGTGTTGGGAAGAATTTCTTGAGAAATTTAGATTGTAGCTCATTCCAGGATGGAATCGAGCTTGGAGGTAAAGACCATAGCCAAGCTTTGGCTTTATCTTTAAGCGAGAAGGGGAAGAGTTTGAGGCGGATTACCTCTTGTGTGCAGGTTTGATCATTGAGAGTATCACACACGTCCTCAAATTCCCTTATGTGGAGGTATGGTTTTTCAGAATCCATACCGTGGTAATGTGGTAGCGTCTGGATCATCCCATTTTTGAAACGAAACTGCCCGGCATTATACGGGAGTATAATGCATCCCGGAGTGACAGTGCGCTCGGGATATAAAAATTCTCTCAACGGGCGGTACGGGGGCTCGTCCTCACCGGTAGTTGCATTACTGTGCTGCGACATCTCTCTTTCACTCGACGATTCGGCGTTCCCACTCGGTGTGCACGACGTGTGTCCTACGAAGGAAAAGGGAGTGTTGCTAGAAATTGAATGTGACGGTGTGGGAGGTGGGATCCAGAACTGTGGGGCTTGTGGAGTGTGGGGACTATCAGGATTATACTCAACAAGTGGATTTTCGTGAATGCTGGTTGGAGTATTATGGGGTGTGGGAGTGGTTTCAGAATTTTGCATTAAAGCTTAGGAGAGATGATGATTGTGAATCTTTTTGAAGTTTTATTTTTTTATTTTTTAATTTTTTTGGATTTTTTAGAATTTTTGGTCAAAGTTTTGGATTAACTCGATCTAATCCTAAGTCTACCTAATTCCCCGGCAACGGCGCCAAAAACTTGACACGACTCAGAATGTGTATCTAAAGTGTGTGCTCTCTAGGCTCAAGTGCAAGCCTATCGTTCAAGTAATAATCCGACAAGTCGGGTATCGATCCTCAGGGAAAAAGGACAACGAAGTTGTGACGACGGGATAAGATTGAGGAATCCTAGCGATGACTCTAAGAAGAAAAGAAAAAGATTGATTTGGCTTTTTGAGATGGATTAAACTAGATGCAATTATGAAACTATAATGAAAAATGCAATTAACTAAATTATCTAGATTAAGAATGAAGGCTTGATTTGAAACTTTTTAACTAAAGGATGAGAAAACAGGATGGGAATACAATCCCCCAACCCTAGTGTGATGCAGTGACAACGTCAATCATAAATTTATCCGATTAATTCAAACCCGGAATTTAGTACTCCCAAGCATTATGTATACGAGGTTCAAGCCCGCGTCATACCTAATCTGAGGATGAGTAAATCGGTATCGCGGTAATTACACTCAAATTGTACTCTAAATCATCACGAGTACCCATAGGCAAACGAGATATAAAGATCTACAATTCTTATGAAATTACGCGATACGATTTAAATTAATCATTAAATTCAGCGGATCGACGTTATACACATGCACTAACACATCAGGTTGGGTTCATGCATCCCAACCTTGAAAAAACTAGTCGGACATGTTAAATTGACTAATGCATGAAAGAATGATGTTGCATGTGTATGAATTCATGATAAAACTAAATCTAAACATGTAAATACGTATTATGAATGCGGAAATAAACTGAATCAAATAGGAAAAAAACTAGCATGCAAGAACAATAATAAGGAATAAGAATCTTGAATTAAAACTGGTAAAAACAAACCCGAAACAATGAATTCTTGAAGTAAATTGTGCCCTTGATGTTCCTAGATATTTCTCCCCTTTCTTTCTATCAAAAACTCTCTAAAAATAACCCTAAAGGCTGCTCTTAGGTTAATGCCTTCGTTCCCCACAAGTTTGGAGTGTTTAAAACCTCTTAGGAGACTTGGAGACCAATCCAAATGAAAGACAAAATTCGCGTGTCAGGTACAGCGAACCGGTTCGCAGGTACAGCGAATCGGTTCGCATGTACCAGCCTGGTCTTGCTCTCAGCACTTAGATTTTTTTCTGGTTTCTCTTCTTTTCTTGGATTTTTCTTCAACTTCAACTGAGCATAACTTTTCAACCGTAGCTCGGATTTGGGTGCCGTTTCTTCCAGTGTTCTCGTTGTTCCGAGCTATTCAACTTCCCAGAAGGCCTCACCTCCAGAATCGTGCTGTAAAATTACGAAAATGCCCTTGAACTTGCCTTCCTAGCCTTTCTTCTATGATTTTTCCGCAACTTCAAGGGGTCATAACTCTTTCATCGTAGCTCGGATTGAGGTGACGTTTTATCTGGTGTTCTTGTAATTGAAAGATCTTCAACTTTCTAGTTGGACCCACTTCCGGACTAAGGCTGAAAAATTACGAAAATGCCCTTGAACTTGCCTTCCTAGCTTTTCTTGCACTGTCTTGCTTCCTCCTTTGCACTGCTTGCATAATTAACCTGTAAAACCAATAGGAGAAGCACGAAACACGCAATACTCGCCAAGAAGGTTAGAACCATAAAAGTGAATCAAATCCATATATGTTACATCATTCGGGTTCACAAAAGTACTGAAATTAGGGGGATAAATATACAATATTTATGCCCAATCACCCAGCGTGTTAGGTGTGACCTAGTTTACAGGGCTACCCGTCGAAGATTTAGTAGCGGCGTTTAGCTACCCACGTCGTTTATTAGAGTGTTATCTCTTGAAACCATCCCATACATATATTTAATTAAGCATACCTTGAATGGTTGAACATTGATAAGCTGAAACCAAAAACACGGCATCGTTCTCGTCAAGCACCTCTGCACTCCATCGTAGCTTTGTCGCCAACAATCACACTCTCATTGTGATACAGTATGTACTAATTTTAAGAACTATTTAGGAAGGCTTCAAGTTAACTGATATTTCTCATACTATTAGGTACTTATGAAATGACCATTGTTCAAATTCCACATACGAAAATTAATCCTTCCTATGATTAAATGATAAGCTCGCAACAATTATCACTATAAATGACTAAAGATCATTAATGGATTTCAGTCTTTATCAATGTTGATTTCAAACAAATCTAAATAAAAATGGAATACGTAAAAAGATTATGATCAGCTATATTATAACTTCGACACCACAAATCACTTGAGACACCACTAGAATTCACCGCAATTTTAATTTTAGCCCCTAACAAATGTATATAAAAAGAAAACGATAGAATGCAAAATTAAACCCAATATTTGGGGTTAACCCAATGTTTCAAAAGTTGCAAATTTAACCCTAATTTTTCAAAATTTGTGCAATTTTATCGCTCCACAACATCTTCATAAAGAAACTCAAAAGGAAAAATGACATAATGTAATAGGATGCCTAGTCATCCTTCGTTAACAAGACGTGAATGAGGATAAAATTGCACGAATTAAAACACCAGGGCTTACTTTGCACATTCTGAAATCTTGGATCCAAATGTAAAAATGATATAAAACTTCAAGGTTAACAAAAGATTACATGTTAGGCCAAGTGGTAATTGTACAAGTTCATCTACAATAAATCACCAAGGGTGTGCTTCGTAACTCCAATTAAAAAAATTGTTTGTTTGGAAACTCCAAATCCATGTCTCGGGGTTGTAGTATTTTCAGTTCAAAATTTAAAAATTTTGAAGTGAAAGATTAAAATTTTGAACAGAAAATATTTCAATTCAAATTTCGTGCATGGGATTGAAATTCCCAAACACCTCCTAATGACTACACACTGGAACTCAAGTCTTTATCAATGCTAATTGCAAACACAGCTACTCACACACACACTACACAATTAGTCACACAATTTCAATCACAAAAAATACCTGTGCACACACATTATTTTATACAAACACGAATTTATAATTCTAATAAATCCACGCCGTTGAATTCTATCGTAAATGATTTGGAATTCATTGAGGGAGTGTTTAGGAAACCCAATTCCAATTCTATGGCTTGGAATTGGAATTGGAATTGGAAATTTCTTAGTTCAAAATTTTTCAATTTTAAACTCAAATTTTTCTAATTCGAATTTTAAGTCCAAGCCATGGAATTGGGGTTCCCAAACACACCGTAAATTTAAATTTCCAAAGTTAGGATTTGACCTGAATTCCAAATTCTAGGCATCCAACTTTTAAAAATTCCCAAAACTTTTAAAATTTGAACTAAAAATTTTCCAATTCCAATTCCAAGTCATGGAATTGGGCTTCCCAAACATACACGAAGAGCAAAGTATATACTTGATTCCATTCGCAATGTGATGTCAATTTCACCACAACTCCACCATAATACATCACTTAAGCCCCTTAAGAGGAAATAAAATTGAGAAGAAAATAAAAGTAAAACATAAATTATAATAATGGGTTTGAAACCTGAAGAACTGAACAGAAGCAATTCCGAACCCAAAAAAATGAAAGATGGCAATGAGAGAAATACCAGAGAAACAATCACAGTGTGATGTCTGTTTCACCATAACCTCGTCCACCTCAGATTACCATAACCTCCACCACATACACAGACATTCGCTATTTCCTAAGTAAACAATTGCAGCAGACTTCATCATTTCTGAACTAAAACAATTTCATTAAAAAACTGAAAATAAAGGAGAGAGGCAATGAATGAGAATATAACTGATTCCATTCGAATGTGATGGTTGTTTACAATAAATTTTTAACATTTTTTACAAAAACTTTATTCTTTACCAAAACAGCTTACCTTTTTATAAACATTATTTGTACAAAGCAGTGTGACTATAATGAGTAAACAAGTATTTAAGAACTAAAATGAGTAAACATCATTTGTACGAAACATTTTTTTTGTTTTTTACAATACAGTATTTTGTCCAACACAAAATAATGATTTTTCTTACAAAACACTTAAATAAATAACTATATAATTTTTTGATGTAAATAAATAACTATATAATTTTTTTATGTTTTAAGTTTTCAAAAAAAGGAAAAGTCATATTTCAATTTATATAAAAATGAACAACTGCTCTAAAAACTTAACATAAATAACAAAACAGGGGTTGAGTAAACTAACGGATCTATAGAAGAAAATCGACTACCAAATTCCAATGAGAAAAAGAGGTGACGAGGTTTATAAGGGATGAGATGAGTTGGTGATTGAATTTGCACCTGTTACCTTGATTTATTGGGTTTTTTTCTCAGTCCTAGGGTTACCCGTGACATACCCCATTTCAAAAATGGCAGAGATTCTTTAATCAAGCTGCAAAAATGATTCAATTAGCTTCACACATTCCCTTGCTCCCATTTATGCACCGCCATTTGAATGAGAAGCCTAAATCTGAATTGTGCTTTTAAAACCCATACCAGGAAATGAAATTGAGAAAAAAATAAAAAATAAAACATAATTACCTTATGAACAAAGTATATACCAGAGAGGCGATCGCAATGTAATGTCTATTTCTTCATAACCTCTATCTCAGACCACCATAACCTCAACCATACAAAAATCAAAGTAAAACCAACCTTGAAGAAAATTAACAAACTAAGAATAATCCAACTCTAACAAAATGAAAATAGGAGAGAGAGAGAGAGAGAGAGAGAGAGAGAGAGAGAGAGAGAGAGAGAGAAGCAAGTAATAATGGGCAATAAAAATGGTCAAAATTATATTTGATAAATACATGATAATCCACTATGAAGCTCACTGTTTCTGGAAGCAATCCAAATTAAGATCTGCATGAGTGAAGCTCACTGTTTTTATGAAGCAACCCAAATTGCACTATATTATGGTTGCACCTAATATACAAGCCTACGTGCTTCCGGTCCTCTGTTTTGAAAATCATCTTTGGAAATGTAATTATAAGCTAACAAATAAAGTCAAAATAAACAATGTACTAGAAGAAGGTTCCAGACCATATTATTTAGCAATACATGCATAAAAATCAATATCTAAAGAATGAAACCGTGAACAAAATCAACTCCAAACTTGAACATTTTTGTAGTAAATGGTTTAACTGCTTGCTTGAGGAGCTTAGAACAAAAAAACAAATTCAATAATATAAGCACATTGCATTAAATAGAAATAGTATCTATTATTTGTACACAATGCTTTTCCACATGAACTTCTTTTTTGCAACTATACAAAAGTCAAAGGTTATATGGAAGTATACTGAAGAGAATACATAAAATTTCTGTAAAATGTATGATTTTTAAGGGAAATAAAGGATCATGAAAAGTTAATGGTCTGTAGTACGAAGGATAAGCATTGACGATGGTATGTGAAACAAAAAATTTATTAAGTCTTATATTTGATGAATACTCTTATTAACCAAAACTTTTTAACTCTGACATTAGTGGAAGCAACCTTGAATTGTGTCTGATCATCATTTTAGAACCCATATGTTACTTGGTATCGGTTGGACCAATAAGCTTAACCCAACCCACATCCTACTCGTTTAGGCCAATCTAATAAAAAACAATTTCCAGTCAAAGCCCATGAGTCACTTTTAAATAAATGGAATTACTGGCATGTTGGTGTGGCCTAGTTTACATGGCTACACGTCTAAGATTTTGTACCGGGATTAGCTACCCACATCATTTCACTTGAAACAATACCATATATTTATAGCTAACTGAACGTACCTTCAATGGTTGAACATTGATAAACCGAAAGCCAAAACATTGCATAATCCTTGTCGAGAGCCTCTGCACTACACAGCTTTGTCGCCAACAGTCCCACTCACATTTCCCCTCTTCGTCATTTCATACGCCCTTATCATCATCACCAACTTTCAGAAGGAAGTTGGAGTTGAAATTTTCCAGCGCCATAACAACGAAATTTAGAGACAATGACTGTAACACCCCGTATTTTTAGAGTATTTTAAATTAAATGTGTGCACGTAATTTAATTAATTTAAGAAATAAAGTGAATTGAATAAATGTTAATTAGTGATTATAAGGATTAATATTTATGTGATATTATACTTGTGTGATAAGTAAATGAAAACATATTAATTTACAGTATGTCGTTAGTGAGTAAAATCGACAGGTTTGACGGTATCTCATTTGGGACGCACGGTTAGAGTTGTGTTGAGAATGAGATGGAAAAGTAATGTTTGGTAACTCGGATGGTGATTTCGAGTGGGCCAATGATCCGAAATGAATCGCGATAGTCAGAATTAGGTACCCATGTGTTGTAATCGGGTTCCGGGGACTTTTTAGGCTAAACGAGACCCGTATAAGGGCGTTCAGATCATTTTACATATGGGACTTAACCTAATTTCGGGATTGAGGTTATATCTAGTGAAGGTGGATGGAGTGGACAACCATTCCACCATCCAAAAGGCTTAGGATTTGAGAGAGAAAAGAATAGAGAAGGAAAAACTAAGAAGTATTGAAGAAGAAACGATCCAGAGGAGAATTGGGTATTTCGGGCACAAGATCATTACATAAAGGAGATTACAACAAGAAAAATTCAGAATCTCTACGAGTTGAAAGGCAAGTGTTTATCTTGCTTTAATTATTGATGTGGTTTCAATAGTTAATGAATAAATTTGGTGCAGGAACACAAATTTTTGGGTAGGATTAACATATAAAGCAGGTATTTTGGGAATGGACTCATAAAGAAAGAATTCAAATATGATTACATATTAAATCTAATGTAAATGAAGATATAAAGATGCAATTTTGGGTGTTTAATAAGATAGCTGATCAAATCTTAATTTAGGGTTTGAAACTATGCACACTTATTGATACAAATTGATAATACCATGAATCTGATGTTTTTCGGGTTGGTTTAGATGTAGCAATCTGTATATTTATGTTTGGGATAGATGTAGTACGCATATTAGGGGTTTGGGTGAACATTAGAACTCCTAAGGTTGAAGGGAAAGGGGAAAATCCTGTCAAAAGTTTGCCTTGGCAACCGGTTCAATCAGCAAGAGAACCGGTTCACTTTTGGAAGTTAAACAATGTTGTGCAGAATCAAATTACGAAGGCGTAAGCGCCGATTTCGCATTTTTCTGATTTTTTTTTAATTAGTTATGAATTTTCTACTGATTGGGGCGCGATACTGAAATTTTAAATTGGTGATTTTGGATTTGGCTTTGCTTTGGAAATTTGAATTTGTGGGAAACATACTGGCTCGATTTGTTGTATAGGGAGTGATTATAATCTACCTTGGGTTGGACGAGAATCAAACTCGGGTATGAGTTTATGGGTGAATTTGGGTGAATAACACTTGTTATAAGTTACGAAATCGGGTTGGGATTTCGGAAAGTGTTAGGCTACAAGTTTGAGTAGAATAGCTTAGTCGCTAGAAACATGAGATTAATTAATTAAAATAAGTAAGTGAATACTTATTAAATCGGGAGTTGAGGAAGAATCGAGATTTGTGAGCTAGTACTACGAGTGATATATGCACGATTAGTCGGTTATATGTATATATATATATACGTACCGAGGGTGATAGTATGTATAAATGGATATATCTGTGATTGATATATGTGAACATACCTAATCTATAGATGCTATCGTTGGAGGTTGCACGTGACAAGCAGGTGTTGGATCGTTTCCCAGGGTCATAGGACTGTTGCATGACCACTGTATGTGAGGTTAGAGTCTAGTGGAGTAATTTGACATGGTTATAGCCCATAGATGTATGTCTATAACTGCATCAGTTATGTGTTTACGATTTTGGGTTCGGTGGTAAGATTCCGACCCAGTGGTTAAGGAGCGGTACGTGAGGTACCTGAAGCCTCATATCATGCTAGGGAATGCATCCGGGAGGACAACTCGGGGATGCTATATATATGTGTGTGTGTGTGTGTGTGTGTGTGTGTGTGATAAAATGAATGTGTGAACATGAAATTAAATGCATCCGGGAGGACAGCTTGGGGATGCTAGGTATATACGTATAAATGAGTGTTATATGTATATGTGAATTCAACAAATATGCGAACATTGAAATTACAACTAGTGTAAAGTTATGTTAATTTATTAACGATAAGATTATAAATGAGATATATAATGATGTAGCTTACGGGATTAGCTAAATGAGAAACAAAGCAAAGTAAAATACGTGTAGCACAGTTTGGCAAGAAGGTTAACGTGTGGGGCTAAATTAAGTAAATATACCAGTTAGGCGGGGTAGAATAACCATGGAATTAAAATATAGCATTAGGTGCGCACTATAGATGAGGGGCAACGATAATCTCATGCGAGTGCGACACCAGATAATTGCGAACAATTCTGCTGCATTTGCATTATTGCATTTTAAATACTTGCAAAATATTTTCAAACGGTCTTCGCTCTGACCTGTATCAAAAATCCTTTTCAAAAAGCTTTTAGGTGCGCAGCCACAAGGACGCCAGGCTTAGCTATCTTTCCAGACGATGCTGCAGCAACTGTGGATGCCTGCAGGTTCGATTAGACGCTTTTACCCTTGCCATCTAGATAAGATTTCATTTCAGTTATTTATTCGGGCATGTTGCCCATTGTTGGACACTTCTTGTATTATTCAGACTTTACATTATATTCCTTATCAATGGATATTGTATTTGATTTTACCGAGAGTTATTCGGTTAATTAATTTATTTCATGTCATCAGTATTCTTTTATAATCTTGTGGTGAATGTTTATTTAAATGATTGGAATTGTTTGTTCAATGGCTGATTGTTTTTTATAAGACAAGATATTAAGTTTTTAAAATTTGACACCAGGCCTTATAGGTTATTAGTATTTAAATTGATTTTTAACAGTGATGCTAAGAATGAACCAGACTGAGATTCCCGTTTTATTCTAGTAGAGGATTGATCACCCGTTATTAGACTAGGCGGGGTGTCCCAAGGTCATGTTAGAGTACTAAAAAATTGGGGACTCAGACCTTCATATCAATGAAATCACTCTCGGCACCGTAACTCCTCCCATTTTACTCTATTTTTTTAAGAAAAAAAATATACTTATTGTTTAAGGATACTCGGTCTTAATTTAGAAAACATTTTAAGGAACTTTAAAACAAGACTACTAAGTTGGGTTGAAGGGAGTGTATTTTCGTTCCAAAATAACATTGTGTGTATGTGTGTGTGATTTTACACAACAAAATTCGCATTATGCATTAAAGATCAAGTCTTATAGTTAAATTCCAGTAGTTTTCGTATTATGAAATTAAACGCTAAGATGATCTAATCCTATAGTTGAAGAAATTTATTTTTTGCACCTGAAAAGGATGATATGAAAGAATTAAACCAACTGCCTTAAAGTATAAATGTAAACAAGTTAAAATTTAATGTAACAAAGATACTACTCCATTTAACATCTCAGTATATCATTTATTATGTTCACAGCACATCAGTTATATATCTGTTTAGATAAACATGTAGCAGGAATAGAACGAACAATTACAACAAAAGTTAAAAGTCAAGGAAAGAAAAACTGAAAGCAATCTAAATTTATAAAACAGGGGAGAAAGAAACAAAGAATTACAGAACTTTTAGGATCCATATTTATAAAAACACAAAATATTTTTTGGAATGTTGAGAAAAACTAGGATTTGCTTCGAGTAATAATCAGGTGGAGCCTCCAGACCCGCTAAACAAAAAAAAATCAATTTCATGTATATTCGTAAAACCCGTTTATGATCCCTTTAAGTTATGAATCGTGTCATGCATCATTCATTTGCAACCCATCACCCGTTTGCAACCAATAACCAATTACAACCATAAAGCCAAAATCTGTTATGATGAATCTTCTCCACATTTACCTAAGTTAAGTTACTTTTCTCTTATATTTTGAATTACTAAAGAAAACAATAGAATTCACCGTAAATCTGAATTGTGATTTTTAAAACCATACCAGGAAATGAAATTGAGAAAAAAAATCTAAAACAAGCAAAAAAGTATTGCACATTGAAGAGTAACAGGGACCAAAAAAGACAAGATGGCAGTTTTACAACCCCGTACCTGAAGCTTGTAAGAAGAACATGCATGCATTCTTAGAGTAATTTGACACACCATCCTCAAAACTCAAGTTCTCGTTCCATTCATCACGGAGATCGGCCGTGCAAGGTGATTTCTAAAACCTGGCACCACATGATTGTCCTCATAATGTACACCAATCATGCTGGCGTGAATAAAATTCTTACATAATTATAGAAAGATCCCACGTATATAATCTAAACTGAGTGGAGTCCTCTTAATTTTTTCTTCACAAAAACGCCGGTTAACTAGAACTTTTTTATGCGATCCCCTCGTGAGTAACGTTTGGATGCAGTCCAGATACTTAGAGAGAAATCACAGGTACCATACATCTAATATGATAGTATCTGAAACGTATCCTCATAGCTAAAGTATTTATAATTTTAAACAAAAAAGTTTCCTCCAGGGATAGAATAATTATTTGTAATGTTTAACAGGAAATAAGTCTCTCCTTAACAGTCTTAGAAGATGAATGAACCAAGGAGTACTGTTCCCAGATACATCTGTCCATTTTTTACTCCACCAAGTATAAGTGAATTCCATAATGGATTGAACTTTTTAAGGCAATTGTACATCAAACTAGTCAAATAGTTGTGCACCTCTTTAGGAGTGAAGGAATTCGCATAATCGCACGTATTGTCTTTCATATCAAATTGTTCACATAACATCTTCTTAGTGGTTTTTATAATACTCTTATGTGATCCAAATATTAACATATCATCAACGAATAGACAAACAATCACACAAGCATCTTTATGGCACTTAAAATACACACATTTATTAGATTCATTTATTTTAAATCCATCATTAATCATACTTAATCAAATTTTTCATGCCACTGCTTAGGGGCTTGTTTTAGTCCATATAAGGATTTAACTAGCTTGCAAACTTTGTTTTCTAATCCCTTTACAACAAATCCTTTCGGTTGATCCATATAAATTTCCTCTTCTAATTCCCCATTTAAAAAGGCAGTTTTAACATCCATTTGATGAAATTCCAGTTTATAGATGGATGCGAGGGAAATTAGAATTCTAATAGAAGTAATTCGTGTAACCGGAGAATAAGTGTCAAAGAAATCGATTCCCTCCTTTTGTTTATATCATTTGGCTACTAACCTAGCCTTATATTTTTCTATGGATCCCTCAGGTTTCATTTTTCTTTTAAAAATCCATTTACACCCTATGGTTTTACAACCTGGTGGCAGGCTAACCAAATCCCAAGTGTGATTTTGCATAATAGATTCTATTTCACTATTAACAGCCTCTTTCCAAAATGAAGCTTCGGGAGAGATAAGAGCATCGTGATAAGATTGAGGATCCCGCTCAAACAAAAATGAAATATAATTAGGCCCAAAAGATTTATCTATTTTACGTCTTTTACTTTTCCTAAGTTCCTGTATTTCCATATCATTCTCTTGCCTACTACTAGATGGCATATAAATGTCCGAAGGAGCATCCTCAATTATAGTAGTGGGATTATGTGGAAAAATATGTTCAAAAAATTCTGCATCACGAGATTCAATAATAGTATTTATAGATACACTATCTACATCTGATTTAACCACAAGGAACCTATATGCACTACTGTTTTGAGCATTTCCTATAAATACATAATCAACAGTTTTAGGTCCGAGTTTAGTTCGTTTAGGTGGAGGTAGGACTACTTTAGCTAAACACCCCCACACTTTTAAGTATTTATATGAAGGCTTTATTCCTTTCCATAATTCATAAGGAGATTTATCAGATTTTTTAGGGGGAATTTTGTTTAAAATATAACAGGCTGAAAGTACCGCTTCACCCCATAAATTGTGAGGAAAACCCGAGCTGTTTAACATAGCATTCACCATATCCTTTAGCGTTTGATTTTTACGTTCCACCACACCAGAACTCTGCAACTGTCTTGCCTTCCTGTTTCAGACTCATCAGCTTCCTCCTCATCTCTGTATAAACTGCGGACGGAAAGTACTTGCGGTCAAACCGCACCCAGAACTCCTGGATCGTGAGGGTATCCCTCTCCTCCGCGGTGGTAATAGACTCCCACCACTGTAGTGCAGATCCCACTAGCTTGAAAGTAGCTAGCACCTGTTTCTGAATATCAGTGCACTCATGCATCCTCAAATGCCTCTGTATGTCCTTCCTCCATTGGCTCGAGACTACTACGTCTGAGTTACCTGCAAACTCTGGCGGATGCGCTTTCTGAAAAGCGTCTCGTACACGCTCCCAAGCAGACGGGAATGCATTAACCTGTGCTGGCGCGGCAACCGGCGCCTGAGGCGGTGCCTGCTGAATCACGGCAATCGCGGCATTTACCGCTTGGGCTACTATAGCAGCAACCTCAGCGGCGTTCATCATGCCCTGAACTGGAGCGGGCTGGGGTTCGGGCATTGCATTCCTGGGAACTCGTCGTGCACGTCGTGGAGGCATCTGAAATAAGAACAAAGTTTATAAGTTCGCAGTTTATAAACTTAAAATAGCTGAAGAACGAAGCATACACAAAAAGAGTACAACAGTCCTAAAATATAGGGCTCTATATCAAAGAAACGTAGCGGAAACATAATAGCCGTACAGATCCTAAAGGACACTAGAACCTGATGCTCTGATACCACCTGTGACACCCCGACTAATTAAATACCGGGTAGCTACTCCTTTATTAAATTAATTCAAAATGCCAAGTTGGCTCAGTTAATAGCATCACTGTCAAAAAAATTTTAATATTACTAACCACCTAGTATTTAAAAAGCAAGTTGCCAAATTTTAATTTAAGTCTGATTAACATGCAACAAATGTAATGAAGAAATAAACAACACCATTCCCCATACTGAAGTAAAAAGAATAACCATCACATAACAGTAAATAAAGTCTGGAGGAAAAACTCCTCACTACAATCCCACAACTGAAATAAATAAACTGAAACAATACATGCTAAAGTCTGAAAACTGAAATGTAAAAGATGTCTCTAAGGAAATGGGCAACATGCCCTACAACTGATAGATGGTGATTCTGGAATCCAAAAGATAGAAGCGTCTACATGCAAATCCCTTTAGCTTCCACAAGCAGCTACAGCTCGTCACCTGAATGAGTATCCTATGCTTGGTGTCCTTGTGGCTGGGCACCTAAAAATGGTTTTACAAGAAAAAGATTTGAAAAGCAAACGGGTCAGAGCCCGAATGTGGGGTTATATTTTAAAAACCTGCAAGTGCTTTAAAAACATTTAAAACATTAAATGTAAAGTACATGTTAGGACGTGCACTCACATGATATTCTTACCTCTCGTCTAACTGTGCACTCCTAACGCAAGTACCCATCTACAATGATATAACCACTAGCTAAGTGACATCATAACTAGCTAGACTGTAATAGTTCCTACCCTTATTACCCGGTTCTATTAACAGATAATGCTCGTAATTAAATAGAGGTTTAACGTAAACTCAGTTACTAAATATGCCATTGATATAACTATCAGTTAACTCATTATATATCTCGAAATAATACCGTAATATTTTTACAACATTAACAGGAGGATTTCCATTAATTAAATGTATATTATTCACATCATAAATATACGATACAAGCACCCCGCAATCTAAGCTATGGTGCACACATACTCTGCTATCCATCCCGGTACATCACGTACATAAGGATTACATATTCCGAATCTCTCAGGAATAGTTTACCGATAACAACATCACAAATAATGGAGGCGAACACAGTCACCATCACATGGGTCACGCACATACCTACGCTCCCATGATCAGCGGACTTATTAATATCACAATAAGTCTTTCTATGACCTATGTTCATCGAGGTACCAGTCTATATCCCCCCCCCCCCCCCCCCCCCGTAGGCACACAAGGATTAGAGGGTCCTAAGCGAACGCAAACCTCCCGTGATAGCAAGTATGGTAGGTATGTCATACACACAATCCATATACTAATACTAAGTAAACACACATCTTAGTAATACCGTATTTTAATCGTAGTACGTATCGCATTCTCGTACTAAATATAATTATAATAATTTATACTAATCCGATTTGTGATTATACGTGCTATAATTTCTCACGTCGTAATAGACACTCACGTCTCATCCCAAACCGTCCATGTAATACAACTCTCGTATATAATTTACTTCTCATAATTGCCCAAAAGTCCCAATTCTATCACTATATCATCAAAGGAATGCTAACTCTACCCTTGAACCAGTTTCCGGGACTCCAAAAGTCAAAACAGTTCTAAAAGGACCAAACTGTCAACTCGTTAGAAGTTTCGTTCGAACGAGGATGTTCGAACGAGATCCTTCTATCAACTCGTTAGAAGTCTCGTTCGAACGAGGCTGTTCGAACGAGATCCCAGTTCGTTCGAACGAACTGTTCCTTCTAACGATATCTCATTCGAACGAGATATCGAACGAGATCCCTTCTCGTTAGTAATGACTGGTCAACTCGTTAGAAGCTCGTTCGAACGTGTTTGTTCGAACGTCCTGGGAGCTGCTTCTAACGAGCTACCAGTTTCGGCCCAGATTTTTCCCATCTCATTTTTCACCATTTTTATCACTTCAATCCTTCTCCAAAGTTCGTTCTAACAATGATTTAAGTCCTCTAATCATACTAAAACATGCATAGGTCATAAACTAACGTCTTTTAAGGCAATAAGGCATCCTAAACATCAATAAATCCCAAGATTTTATACTTTTCCCCAATATCATCAAGAACATGAACCCTAGATATATATCAACATCAAATTCCAGAATTTAATTCGTTTTTCTTTCACCCAATCATGTATTAACATCAGATTAATTGTCTCCAAACTATTCTACATGCAATTCTCTTCACAATTTCTCAAGTTCTATGATCTAAACTACATGGGTTTTCATATTTATCAAGAACAAACCATAAATCCGAATTTTCTAACATGGAAAGAACATTTGCTGAAATTAAACATAATTAAACCACTTGCCTTGGTTTGATTTCTGATTTGGTGTAGGTTTGGTGAAGATTCTGCAAAGTTTCCTCCCTCTCTAAGTTCCTTCTCCAATGGTGGCTCAAGGTGGCTAGGGTTTGATTTGGGAAAACTTATAAAACCTAAATGACAACCTACGTAGCCTTCTAGGTTAATATGGGTTGGTTAATGGGCTTAATGGGTTTAATCCATATCAGATTTACATCTCTAATTTTCGTCACTTTTAACTCCTAAAAATGTAAAATTACCAAAATACCCTTTAAGTTACCGGTATGGTCTAAAAATACCCCGGGACCCAAACTATACCCTCGGCTAGTGTTTTCTGACTATCTCAGCCCTTCCGGACGCGTTGGCGCACTCAAAACGACCATACGGATTATAGATTTTAAATTCACTTTTATTAACAAAATATTATACCGTGTCGCGGCGGTCCCACGCGTCTCAACAAAATTTCTAAAATGCCGTATATAAATCTCACGACAAATTTTATAATACCAAATACATATATAATCATATATGCACCTAATCAAATACCAATTCGCATCTCATTAGTATTTATAACCCGGATTAATTATCAATTAATACACATTTAATTAATTAATCCCAAAAATAAATATAGCCAAAAGTACGGGGTATTACATACTTCCCCCCTAATAACTGAATTTCGTCCCGAAATTCGAAACTAGAAAGTACCTGCTAAAAATAGCTCTGGATAACGTTCGCGCATCTCATCCTCGCGCTCCCATGTGGACTCCTCGACATTGTGATGTTGCCACTGAACACGCACTAACGGGACTATCTTAGACCGCAGTTTCCTCTCGCTTCGGTCCAAAATAGCAATTGGCCCCTCCTCGTAGGAGCTATCCGGCTGGAGATCGATGTCCTCCACAGCAATGTGAGAATGAGCCAAATTATCTCTAAGGTATTTCCTCAGCGAGGAAATATGGAACACGTCGTGAATCTGATGCAAGTGCTCCGGTAGTCCAAGTCTATACGCAACGGGTCCGATCCGCTCAATAATAGGAAACGGCCCCACATACCTCGGTGCCAACTTCCCCTTCTTCCCGAATTGCATAATCCCCTTCATCGGAGAAACCCTGAGCAAAACCTGGTCCCCCACTTGGAACTCCCTGAAAAACCTCTTCGCATCAGCATAACTCTTCTGCCTGTCTTGAGCTACCCGAATGCGACTCCGAATCAACTCAATCCTTGCCGAAGTATCCTGAATCACTTCCGGCCCAAGTAGTTTGTGGTCCCCCACCTCCAACCAACATGCTGGGGAACGACAAGGCCTACCGTACAATGCCTCAAATGGAGCCATGCCAATCGTGAACTGATAGGAGTTGTTGTAAGCAAACTCTACCAGTGGAAGGTACTGCTCCCATCCACCCCCGAAATCAATAATGCACATGCGTAGCATGTCCTCCAACATCTGATTGGTGCGCTCTGTCTGCCCATCAGTCTGCGGATGATAAGCCGTACTCAACCGCAATTCCGTGCCCATGGCCTCCTGGAAACTCTCCCAAAACCTCGAAACAAATATCTTGTCTCTGTCAGACACAATATTTAGGGGCACACCGTGAAGTCTCACAATCTCTGAAATGAAGAGCTGGGCATACTGTCCCGTAGTGTAGTCAGTCCTTACGGGTAAGAAGTGAGCGACCTTGGACAACCTGTCCACAATTACCCAAACGGAGTCGTGACCCCTCTGCGACGTAGGCAACCCCGTGACAAAATCCATGGATATGCTCTCCCACATCCACACCGGAACCTCCAACGGCTGTAGCAATCCTGCCGGTCTCTGATGATCCACTTTTACGAGCTGACAAGTGGCGCATTTCGAGACAAACTCAGCGATATCTCTCTTCATACCGCTCCACCAATATTGCTGTCTCATGTCTTTGTACATTTTGTCCCCTCCGGGATGTACCGCGAACCGTGAGCCGTGCGACTCTGCCATCACATCGTGCCGTAATTCTTCCCCTTCCGGAACTACCAATCTCCCATTGAAGTGCAATCCCCCATCTGAGCTAACGGTATAGGACTCGGCTCCCTCTGCAAGTAATCGAACTATCTGCTCCTGACAGAACGAGTCATTAGCCTGTGCCCGTACTACTTTCGTTACAATCTGCGGTGTAACGGTCATCACAGACATGAAAGATCGGGCCACTGCATCCTGGTGTCCCAATTCCTTCCACTTAGCTTTCCACACCTCTGCCACCTCATCTGATGGCCTGCGGCTCAATGCGTCTGCTACCACGTTAGCCTTACCCGGGTGGTACTGGATGTCGAGCTGGTAGTCCTTCACAAATTCAAGTCACCTACGCTGCCGCATATTCAATTCCTTCTGCGTGAACAGATACTGTAGTGACTTGTGGTCCGTGAACAGCTGAAACTTCTCCCCCAAAAGGTAGTGCCTCCAAATCCGTAAGGCAAATACCACTGCTGCCAACTCCAAATCATACGTGGGGTAATTCTTCTCATGAGGCTTAAGCTTACGGGAAGCATAAGCTATGGCCTGTCTCTCCTGCTGCAATACAACTCCAAGCCCTTGCAAAGACGCGTCGGTGTAAACCAAATACTCAACTCCCGGTCTCGGCAATGCTAACACAGGTGCTGAGGTCAACTTGTCCTTCAATTCATCGAACGCCAACTAACAGGCATCATTCCAAATGAACGGCACACCTTTACGAGTAAGATGTGTCAAAGGACCTGCTATCTCTGAGAAACCCCGAATAAACCTCCTGTAGTATCCTGCTAAACCCAAGAAACTACGAATCTCCGTTGGCGTCGTGGGCTGTCCCCACTCCCTCACAGCTGATACCTTCCCCGGATCGACAGATATTCCCTGGTTGGAAATAATGTGACCCAAGAACTGGACTTCCTTCAGCCAAAACCCGCACTTCTCATATTTTGCATACAGCTCGTTCTGACGAAGTGTCTGCAAAACCTGCTTCAATTGCTCGGCGTGCTCCTCCTCTGTCTGAGAGTAAACCAGAATATCATCAATGAAGACAATGACAAACTGGTCTAGGAAATCCCTGAACACTCTGTTCATCAAGTCCATAAACACTGCTGGAGCGTTGGTCAAGCCGAAAGGCATAACTCGAAACTCGTAATAACCATATCTCGACAAGAATGCGGTCTTCGAGACATCCTCCTCCCTGATACGCAACTGATGGTATCCTGACCTCAAGTCAATCTTCGAGAAGAAAGAAGCTCCTCTCAACTGGTCGAATAAGTCATCGATTCGAGGCAACGGATACTTATTCCGTATCGTGACCTTATTCAACTCTCGGTAGTCCACGCACAATCTCAGTGAACCATCCCTCTTCTTCACAAACAAAACTGGAGCGCCCCAAGGTGAGGTACTCCTGCGAATAAAGCCCTGCCCTAACAGCTACTCTATCTGATCTCGTAGCTCTCGCATTTCAGCCGGAGCCATACGGTACGGTGCACGTGCTATAGGTCTCGTACCCGGTAGCAAATCTATAACGAAGTTTATCTCCCGACTGGGTGGTAAGCCTGGTATCTCCTGAAACACATCTGAATACTCCCTGACAACCGGGATCGAATCCAAAGGAATCACAACCTCCTTAGAGGTATCCTCCTCTATGTAATACAGATGAGCGGTCGATCCTCCCTCTGGGCGAGGCATCGCCACTATAAACATCTCTTGCCCCGGAATGGCAAAAACAATGCTCCCGCTGAAGCAATCAATCATGGCCCTATATGCTACGAGCCAATCCATACCGATGATCACATCGTGAACATGCATATCTAACACTAACATGTCTGCAGTCAATACCAAACCACCAATCTCTACCCCCACTCCCCGGCATATAAAGAAAATAAGTGACCCACTCCCTAATGGTGAGTCGACACACGTCACTGTGCTCTCTGCCGTAGCTAACAATCCTAAAGCTTTCGCGAAGTGTGTAGCTATAAAACAGTGTGTAGCACCCATATCAAATAACACCCGACCCATAGTGCCATGGATAGGAAACGTACCCTCGATCGCGGGCGGTGCCTGTGGAACTGCAGCCTGGTGAACGTTGTAGACACGTCCATACTGTAGCTGCCCCTGCTGAGCTGGGACTACTGGAATGGGTGGCAATGCTACCATCTGTGGCGGTGCGGGAAGAGCGGCGGGAAACATAGGTCTCTGTGGCTCCTGGCGAGCACCCTGCTGCTGCTGCTGTGGGGCCCTGCCCCTATCAGGACAATCCTGTTTCTTATGGCCAGTCTTGCCACAAGTGAAACACTTCCCTGGGAAGCTCCCTCCCCTCTTCCCCTGCTGTCCCCGGCCCTGGTGGCCGTTACCATTCCTCCCTTGGCCCTGCTGGACCTGATGAAACTGCTGCCCATTCTGTCCCTGTTGGCCCTGATGGCCGTTTGGACCCTGATGGCCCTGGCGGAAACCTCCTTGTCCCTGCCTGTAGTTCCCTGACCGGAACCTCTTATTATCCCCCTGCTGGATACCCTGCTCATTCTGTCTCTGCCCCTGGCCAGATTGTGCCCCGCTGGCACCATGTCCTCCAGTCCTGCCCTGATGGTTAGACTCCCCCGACCGCTTGCCCTCGGCCATATGAAAACGGTGGTCCTGGCAGTGCAATAATGTAGCGTTAACCACATCAGAATACGTGGCCAACGATAGGTTCCCTAGCAGATGCTGACGGATCCTCCAATTCAACACGTCGGTGAACTTCTCTATCTTCTTCTTCTCTGTTGGAATCTCGTCTGGAACGATATTCAACAGGTTAGTAAACTCAGCCTCATACTCGGCCACTGTCTTGCCTTCCTGTTTCAGACTCATCAGCTTCCTCCTCATCTCTGTATGAACTGCGGATGGAAAGTACTTGCGGTCAAACCGCACCCAGAACTCCTGGATCGTGAGGGTATCCCTCTCCTCCGCGGTGGTAATAGACTCCCACCACTGTAGTGCAGATCCCACTAGCTTGAAAGTAGCTAGCACCTGTTTCTGAATATCAGTGCACTCATGCATCCTCAAATGCCTCTGTATGTCCTTCCTCCATTGGCTCGAGACTACTACGTCTGAGCTACCTGCAAACTCTGGCGGATGCGCTTTCTGAAAAGCGTCTCGTACACGCTCCCAAGCAGACGGGAATGCATTAACCTGTGCTGGCACGGCAACCGGCGCCTGAGGCGGTGCCTGCTGAATCACGGCAATCGCGGCATTTACCGCTTGGGCTACTATAGCAGCAACCTCAGCGGCGTTCATCATGCCCTGAACTGGAGCGGGCTGGGGTTCGGGCATTGCATTCCTGGGAACTCGTCGTGCACGTCGTGGAGGCATCTGAAATAAGAACAAAGTTTATAAGTTCACAGTTTATAAACTTAAAATAGCTGAAGAACGAAGCATACACAAAAAGAGTACAACAGTCCTAAAATATAGGGCTCTATATCAAAGAAACGTAGCGGAAACATAATAGCCGTACAGATCCTAAAGGACACTAGAACCTGATGCTCTGATACCACCTGTGACACCTCGACTAATTAAATATCGGGTAGCTACTCCTTTATTAAATTAATTCAAAATGCCAAGTTGGCTCAGTTAATAGCATCACTGTCGAAAACATTTTAATATTACTAACCACCTAGTATTTAAAAAACAAGTTGCCAAATTTTAATTTAAGTCTGATTAACATGCAACAAATGTAATGAAGAAATAAACAACACCATTCCCCATACTGAAGTAAAAAGAATAACCATCACATAACAGTAAATAAAGTCTGGAGGAAAAACTCCTCACTACAATCCCACAACTGAAATAAATAAACTGAAACAATACATGCTAAAGTCTGAAAACTGAAATGTAAAAGATGTCTCTAAGGAAATGGGCAACATGCCCTACAACTGATAGATGGTGATTCTGGAATCCAAAAGATAGAAGCGTCTACATGCAAATCCCTGTAGCTTCCACAAGCAGCTACAGCTCGTCACCTGAATGAGTATCCTATGCTTGGTGTCCTTGTGGCTGGGCACCTAAAAATGGTTTTACAAGAAAAAGATTTGAAAAGCAAACGGGTCAGAGCCCGAATGTGGGGTTATATTTTAAAAACCTGCAAGTGCTTTAAAAACATTTAAAACATTAAATGTAAAGTACATGTTAGGACGTGCACTCACATGATATTCTTACCTCTCGTCTAACTGTGCACTCCTAACGCAAGTACCCATCTACAATGATATAACCACTAGCTAAGTGACATCATAACTAGCTAGACTGTAATAGTTCCTACCCTTATTACCCGGTTCTATTAACAGATAATGCTCGTAATTAAATAGAGGTTTAACGTAAACTCAGTTACTAAATATGCCATTGATATAACTATCAGTTAACTCATTATATATCTCGAAACAATACCGTAATATTTTTACAACATTAACAGGAGGATTTCCATTAATTAAATGTATATTATTCACATCATAAATATACGATACAAGCACCCCGCAATCTAAGCTATGGTGCACACATACTCTGCTATCCATCCCGGTACATCACGTACATAAGGATTACATATTCCGAATCTCTCAGGAATAGTTTACCGATAACAACATCACAAATAATGGAGGCGAACACAATCACCATCACATGGGTCACGTACTTACCTACGCTCCCATGATCAGCGGACTTATTAATATCACAATAAGTCTTTCTATGACCTATGTTCATCGAGGTACCAGTCTTTATCCCCCCCCTCCCCCCCCCCCCCCCCCCCCGTAGGCACACAAGGATTAGAGGGTCCTAAGCGAACGCAAACCTCCCGTGATAGCAAGTATGGTAGGTATGTCATACACACAATCCATATACTAATACTAAGTAAACACACATCTTAGTAATGCCGTATTTTAATCGTAGTACGTATCGCATTCTCGTACTAAATATAATTATAATAATTTATACTAATCCGATTTGTGATTATACGCGCTATAATTTCTCACGTCGTAATAGACACTCACGTCTCATCCCAAACCGTCCATGTAATACAACTCTCGTATATAATTTACTTCTCATAATTGCCCAAAAGTCCCAATTCTATCACTATATCATCAAAGGAATGCTAACTCTACCCTTGAACCAGTTTCCGGGACTCCAAAAGTTAAAACAGTTCTAAAAGGACCAAACTGTCAACTCGTTAGAAGTTTCGTTCGAACGAGATCCTTCTGTCAACTCGTTAGAAGTCTCGTTCGAACGAGGCTGTTCGAACGAGATCCCATTTCGTTCGAACGAACTGTTCCTTCTAACGATATCTCGTTCGAACGAGATATCGAACGAGATCCCTTCTCGTTAGTAACGACTGGTCAACTCGTTAGAAGCTCGTTCGAACGAGTTCGTTCGAACGACCTGGGGGCTGCTTCTAACGAGCTACCAGTTTCGGCCCAGATTTTTCCCATCTCGTTTTTCACCATTTTTATCACTTCAATCCTTCTCCAAAGTTCGTTCTAACAATGATTTAAGTCCTCTAATCATACTAAAACATGCATAGGTCATAAACTAACGTCTTTTAAGGCAATAAGGCATCCTAAACATCATTAAATCCCAAGATTTTATACTTTTCCCCAATATCATCAAGAACATGAACCCTAGATATATATCAACATCAAATTCCAGAATTTAATTCATTTTTCTTTCACCCAATCATGTATTAACATCAGATTAATTGTCTCCAAACTATTCTACATGCAATTCTCTTCACAATTTCTCAAGTTCTATGATCTAAACTACATGGGTTTTCATATTTATCAAGAACAAACCATAAATCCGAATTTTCTAACATGGAAAGACCATTTGCTAAAATTAAACATAATTAAACCACTTGCCTTGGTTTGATTTCTGATTTGGTGTAGGTTTGGTGAAGATTCTGCAGAGTTTCCTCTCTCTCTAAGTTCCTTCTCCAATGGTGGCTCAAGGTGGCTAGGGTTTGATTTGGGGAAACTTAGAAAACCTAAATGACAACCTACGTAACCTTCTAGGTTAATATGGGTTGGTTAATGGGCTTAATGGGTTTAATCCACATCAGATTTACATCTCTAATTTTCGTCACTTTTAATTCCTAAAAATGTAAAATTACCAAAATACCCTTTAAGTTACCGGTATGGCCTAAAAATACCCCGGGACCCAAACTATACCCCCGGCTAGTGTTTTCTGACTATCTCGGCCCTTCCGGACGCGTTGGCTCACTCAAAACGACCATACGGATTATAGATTTTAAATTCACTTTTATTAACAAAATATTATACCGTGACGAGGCGGTCCCACGCGTCTCAACAAAATTTCTAAAATGCCGTATATAAATCTCACGACAAATTTTATAATACCAAATACATATATAATCATATATGCACCTAATCAAATACCAATTCGCATCTCATTAGTATTTATAACCCGGATTAATTATCAATTAATACACATTTAATTAATTAATCCCAAAAATAAATATAGCCAAAAGTACGGGGTATTACAATTAACTGCATTAAAAACAGAGTCAACAGTTACATTTAATTTGAATAATCCCTCACACATGTAACCCTTTCCCACAAACACCCCATTTTAGATAAAACAAACTGATCAGATTCAAAAACCATTTTAAAACCCTTGTTACTCAACAGCGAGCCTAAGACCAAATTTTTCCTAATGTCGGGCACGTGCAACACCTCGTTCAACATCAGGACTTTTCCAGAAGTGAATTTTAAATCCACCTTCCCTTTTTCAGCAACAGCAGCTACTGAAGAATTTCCCATGTAGAGCTTTTCCTCACTTCCCATCACCTCGTAGTGGGAAAAAACACTCCTGTCTCCACAGATGTGTCGGGTGGCCCCAGTGTCCTCCCACCAGTCCTTAATGTTGCTAACCAGGTGCGCCTCTGAAATAAGAACAGAAAAATTATCAGTTTCAACAATTGAAGCTTGTGCACCCCCATTAGGTTTTTTTAAATTCTCACTGTTTTTCCTTTTGAAGCAGTCTTGGGCTCGATGTCCAGGTTTACCACAAACAAAATAGTCTCCCCCGAATTTCTTAATCCCACCTTTAGGTTTCGTAGCATTATATGGTTCTTTTCCTTTTCCCTTAAATTTATGTTGGTACTTATTTGACTTAAACTGATTTTTGGTCCCCCCCCCCCCCACTACTTTCAACAATGTTTGCTTTGGCATCCATAGCCGTGGAAACGTCTCTTTTTTCCTTAACGCAATTATCCTCTTCAATTCTAAGTCTAAAAGTTAGATCTTCCATAGTCATATCTTTACGTTTATGTTTAAGGACATTTCTAAATTCTTTTCAAAAAGGTTTCTCAATAACAGATGCGACTTGAAAACCCTCACTAATTGACATACCCTCAGCATGAATTTCATGAATAATGACTTGAAGTTCTTCTAATTATGACAAAACAGATTTTTCGTCAACCATTTTAAAATCCAAAAAACGACTAACAACAAATTTCTTACTTCCAGCATCTTCAGTTTTATATTTCTTATCTAACATCAACCATAACTCTCTAGCAGTGGGGACAGAAAAATAAATATCATACAGGGCATCATCCAAATTGTTCAGAATATGATTTTTGCACATAAAATCAGATTTTTCCCAAAGTTAATTAACAACAGTTTTTGCAGGTTCAGTCTCTTCGAAATTATCTTCCTTAACTTCTAACGTGTGATCGAGTTCCAATAGGTTCAGATAAAATTGCATTTTTTGTTGCCAATGTTTAAAATTCAAACCAATAAATTTTTCAGGCCTAGCAGAGGCAATAGCGACAGGATCAAATTTTCCCATTGTACGAATATAAAATTTTATTTTTGTCTTAGATTGTTATATGCGTATACGAGAAAACCAAAAAGATAATAAAAAATTTGAACGACTTATCTGGATGCTGAGGTGTGTGTTAGACACACAGTCCTAAGACAGAAATATCACCCGCACATTAATCAGTGATGCTTCGAGCCTCAGATAACTGTCCCCAGTATTCAACAACACAATTCATCCGATTGAAGAACTCAATGGATGACTTTAAAACCACAAGAGATTATGCCCAGAATTGGAACACGTGTTTAAGAGAGAGAGAGATTGAAAAAAGTGATTAGAAACTCATATGCATATCCCTTATATAAAGGGATACAGAAATCACCCAATCCCCCAAAACGTGGATGACCATTTCTCCCACTAAACCACTCCCAACGGCTAATTAAGAAAAACGTGTTTTAACTTTAATCATAAAACAATTTTTAATTAATTAAATAAAACGATTTTTAATATTAATTAATATTGAATTAAATAAAATTATTTAAAGATGAAATTAAAATTAAATGATTATTAGGACCTAAGTCACAAGTCTTGATATATAATATAATAATTATATATCTATTTAGGTATAAATACCCCAAATCCTCTTAATGGGACTTGAACACATGACCTCCCCTAAAGGGGACACAAAAATTACCACTAGGCTACAAGGTCTTATTGAGTATATCATTCACACTAATAGTTATACACACACACACACAACATTGGGTATTACCCATTTCGGGTTTTGGCCATCCTTGACATGAAGGTCTTGGATTGTTGACATGGTGGTCTCGGGTTCTTTCAATGGAAGCGGGTTTTTATGGGTCTTGGGCCAAGGCAAAAATTGCCCCGCACATCATGGCAGCGGGTAATGGATGCTGCTGGTGGAGATTTGGGAATTGCAAGGTCTTGGCTGGTGGGCGATTTTTGTGGGCTTTGCTGACATGCCGATCGACCGGCATTGGGACCCCGGTTGACTGAGTTTCCTTATTTTTCCTTGCGAGCTTGCCAGTGGCGATTTTTCCTGTTCACGCGGTCGACCGACACTGAACCCGGTCGACCGGGGCTCTATTTCCTTCTTTTGGCTGAAACCTGCTATCCCCATTTCCTATTTATTATTTTCTTTTTTCTTTTTCTTTTTTTTTGTTTATTTGTAATTTAAAAAACTTTATGTCATTTATGAATAAAAACTTAAAGTTTTTATTATAAATACGACTTTAAAATTATTTTTATAACTAATTTTTTTTTATTTATATAAAAAAATTATTTTGAAAATTTTAAAACTTTTTTTCTAGAAATAAAAATGTTATATAGATCAATTGAATCTAGATTGTGTTGGATTGATCAATTAATTAATGAAGACTATAATGAATCATTTTTTTTAATTTTCAAGAGATTTTTTATTTATTCATTTTTTTGTTTTCAAAGAGATTTTTGATTTATCAATTTTTTTTGTTTCAAAGAACACAATATTCAAGATGAGAGAGAAAATGATAATAAATATTAAAGTCGTATTAAAGCTCTAATTAACTCCTCTAATACTATAATATTTGAGGTATAATAAAGATGACAAGAGGCGCTAAAAATTTAAAGAGTCCTATTAACTTGTGTTTTAAGGGCATACACTAACAATTCCAAAATAACAGGAACACAGTTCCCACATACATATAATATGATACAAATATTCCTATAAAACTTTCATACTTACTATTTTGAAGCTCAAAACATATACAGTAAAATCATGTGTTATCATTTTTCAAATTTACAAATGGCATCCCTTATTTTAAGAAAGACCTTCATAAATGATGTCATGAACCATGAAAAACATGTTAGCCACATGCATGCCATGTTATAACTCACACACATGGCTTATCACACTAGTCCCATCTCAAATTTAGTTTTTAAGTTTTGTGTGATAAAATTCTCTCCATCCCTCTATGTTGAGTATTTGCATTTTTAGCAAATATCTCAATATAGAGGTGTGTAGTGAAATTTATCTCTAAGATAAATTCAACCCCACCCCTCTATAATGAATTTTTGCATTTTTAGCGATTATTTCAAAATAGATTGATGTAGTTGAATTCATCCCTTATGGGAGGTAAATTCTAATCCATTCCTTTATGTTGAGATTTTGCATTTTTAGCAATTATCTCAATATAAAGTAATGATCTAGAATTTATTTCTTTGGATGAGTTCTAATGTATAATTTTATAATGTTAGGATTTGCATTTTTAGCAAATCTCTTTTATTATTTAATTGTTCATTATGAATTCATCCATTATCCATTTTTTATTTTTTATTTTGTAGTTTTTTATTTTAGATTCAATAAATACATTAGTGAGGGATTGTGATTGAGAGAATTTTGATGTATAATTGAAGAGTTGCTCCAATTCAAGTACAAATGGGTTTGATCTATTCCTCTTTTATTACTTTTATTTTAATCATCACATGCTTTCATTTGTTTATCTTATATTTTTGGATGATGATTATTGAGGGCTAATCTCCCATTTATGGGATGTAATTTGAAGCCCTCATGAGTTCAATTTAGTTAGTTTACTTTTTAGCACAATTTTGTTTAACTCATTTTTTTATTATCTTTTACATCTTAGTTAGTACTTTAAAAATTAGTATATAGTTATTTAATTAATAATCCTTTGAAAAATCCATAAAAAAATATAAAAAGCAAAAATAGAAAAAATTATAATAAAATGCAAATGAATTTACACTTTTGTCTTCTCATATTTTGTGTTTCATCCTTAGAGTTGGATTGATACTCCCTTACTTACCCTCTACACTAGTTTTATTATATTTTTGTAGGTTCAAGGGAATTTTGATGGAAAAGAAGTTGCAACAACGACAAATACAAAAATACATAAGAGAGCATTTTTTTATCAAATGGCGTCGTTGCCATTTTTTGGAGCGTGAAGCACTTGGAGCAGATTTCATCTTGTAGTTCATTTATTTTTCGCACTTTGTTGCTTTTTAGTACCATTTTTGCATTTTATTAGAAGGCTTGTATTAGGACTTTATTATCTTGGCTTGTATTGCGGTGCTTAGAGACACCACTTATTTTTTATTTTAAATTTGTAATAAATCGAAGACAAGCGTGATAGAAAAACCGAACAAGGAAGATAGAGGGCGTCCAAAGGCGAGGAAAAGAATCCTCTCTACATTGGATCGGTAGGACTCCCGGGACCGACTGAGATAGGCGTGATCTCCCCCGATCAACTCAAATTTTTCAGCACCCCACGGTGTAAATACCGTGGGAGGTACATTTCTAAACCCTCCCGCATCTCCTGTTAGCGAGTCAATTATTGTGTGTGCTTATGTGCTCTTATTTTATTCTATTCTCGAATTTATTTTCGAATGTGTGTGATGAATTAATCAATTAAGACCTACATCTGGTCATTCACGAGAAGGAGTTTCATTACCCGACTCACTCGCTTACCAATTGTGTACTACCACCCTAGCCATCACTAAATTTAAAATCAATCAACTAGGTAGCCGAATAGGATAACAGTTTTGCAAAGGCAATCACTAAGATAATTTTCATGATTTTTATCGCCCGCGAACTTGATTAAAATTTGGTTACCCTTTCACTAAAGTTAAAGATAAAAATTGGCTATGTGTTAGTTAGGAAATATCCTTGACTTGTGTGTGTCTAATTTAATTTTTTCGATAGTCGATTTTCGTGAGTTCGTTCCAAATTCAAAGAGTCCACTTATTTTTCCCGCTATTTTCTTCCAAAAAAAATCCAGAAATATTTTCTTCCTTTATTTTTCAAAAAAATCCAAAAATATTTTCTAACTTTAATTTTCCAAAAAAAAAATCCAAAAATATTTTCTTTCTCTCATTTTTAGAAAAATTCAAAAATATTTTCTTTCCTTTTGATAAAATTTAAAAATCCAAAAATATATTTTTCTCGTCATGGCCGAAGAACGTCCTTTACGGGGTTACTTTGGCCATTTCTCATTTTCTCAAAACATGTTTGAAGAACGTCCTTTACGGGATTACTTTGTCCTTTACGGGATGTTTAATTTATAAATACCCCGATCGACCGGCGTGTCAGTAACAACCATTTTCTTTTCTTTTGTTGTTTATTTGTAATTTAAACCCTTTTCTTTTCTTATTTCTTTTTCTTTATTTCCTTTTCCCCACTTAGTATAAATACACGACTTAGTTTATTTTTGTATCTCCCTATTTTTAGTTTTAGTTTTTCCTCTTGAGATAGTTTAGACCCAGGGTTTGCGCCATTTTTGGGGATTTTGTGGAGAACACTCCTCTCCTCTATTTTCTTAGTGGTTTGACACCCATTAATAATGTAAGTGGACACTATTCATTGTCTCTTTTATCTGCTTAAATCTTTCTAGCGTCTAGATAATTATTAGTTATTAATTTAAGTACTGTGCTTCAATTAATTAGTTGCGTTTAATTAATGTTATTTATCATGCTTAGTGGGTAGTATAAATTAGGGTGCGAATAATGAAACACACGTAGGATTGATGCGTTTTTTTTCTTTGGTGATGGAGTTTATGTATTTAATTTGATTGGATTGTCCTAGTTATTAAGCCTAGGAGATTTAACGGGGTATATCACGTATGCTCCGTATTTACGACCTTGCATGCGTAATTTTCGGGGTATTTGTTGACACCAAAATCATAGTAGGCTTTTATGCAAATTTAGGGGTGTGAATACTCTAGATTTAATTAACTGTCGAAATGAGATTCAATCATACTAAATTCGTAGTCCCACGAAACCATTTGTAGGCATTAACTCAATGTGAGAGATATTAGTCGCATCCTATAGTTTTTATTCGCTTTGTTAATCTTAGTTTAATAGACACTCGCCTAGATTAATCTTTTCTCTTAGTTATCTTTTCTTTTTTGTTAGAAAATACCTTTTACACTTCTATTTTAGAAGTATTAAATTAATTAATATTCTAACAAATCGTCTCTGTGGATTTTTGATACCTGGACTGGCCGCTATAGTCCCTTAAAAGAGTGTAGTCATAGTTTAGGTTTTTGTATTGAGGAGGTGAATCGAAAACAATGATAAGCGTCTTGACATGCGCTACTTTTCACCCTTAACCACTGGGTATATCGGATTTTTATTGATTTCACTTTTGAACTTATAAAATGATGTTTAATGTTTAAATAAATTTACATTGTGCAGTTGAATTTTTTCTTCCTATTTTTTTGGGAGCTTGACAAATAATCTCTATTTACATGAGACATTTTCTAATATGTCCTATCATAATATTTTTCCCAACGACACATATAGTGAATATTCACTATAGATTTACAATATGACCTATTGGAACAAAAATCTTTTTTCATGGGACTTAGATGGAGCAAAAAAATGTTATGATCTATTAAACTACGTACTTCGCAAATGGGATTAATTGGTAAAAAAAAAACCTTTTTTGTCTTAATTTATATAGATTTGGATTTATTTTTGACTTTTTTATACAAGTGCAATCATTTATTTAAATGTCAGACTAGTTTAAATGAATTTTTGACTTGGGGTTTGTGCTAAATCAGTTGGGATAAAAACTGAACTATATGATGATTTTGTGGATGTGTGAATGTGATCATAAAACAGAATAACTCGTGGGAAAATAATTATCAAGATTAAATCTCATTTTATTACTGAATATCTCAAAAGCATACTATGATTTTGGCATCCCTAAATTCTCATAAAAGCATACTATGATTTTTGCATCAATAAATATCTCAAAAATTATGCACGCGATGTTATAAATACGGCGCATGCATGACATGCACTATTAAATCTCCTAGGCATAAAATCAACAATAATATAACCCTTTTAAATGAATCTAATCCATCATCAAAGTGAATAAACCAAATTAATCCAACGTGCGTTAAATTATATCAACCTAAACTAAGTTAGCTGGAAAGAATATTAAATGACATGGAATTAAAAGAAAGCAATAAATAAGCAAGTGAAAGTAATTATCAAAGAAAGAAAACTAATTACCAAAGCTTTAAATAACTTAAGAGAACTTTAATTAAGGAAGAAGAAGATGAATAGTGACCCAAATGGGCAAACCCTAGGTTAGAGGAGGAGAAGCTCCAAAAATTCAAACCAAACCCAAAACTGATACAAAATGAATCATCTCAACTAATATATCCAATTTACATATATATAGTAAGTTGGATTAAAGGAAAATAGAAAAGAAAACAATAAGCCAAAATGCCAAATATCTGGTATACCTGATCTATCGGTCCAAGTGAAATATGCCCATTGTCTTCTTTCCACGACAAAATGGGAAGGGCCTATCGATCGGGCCTTTTGACCGATCGACCGAGGCTTTATTTTCTGGGCTAATTTCCTCTTCAAAATGGAGAAATTGAATTATACGAAAATGACTCTAACTTTGTCGTTCGGACTCCAAATGAGGCGTGGTTTGTAGCCACGCGAAGCTAACTCTATGAGCTACGCTTCCATGGAAATTTACTGGTCGGGAAATGAAGTGTGAATTAATGAAATATCCCTTGAAGTTGCGTCAAACGATGGAATTTTTTCGAAACGCAACCAATTGCTCTATTAAGCGTTCAAATACCTATAAAAGCTCATGTAAACCATGAAAAGTATATATATATATATATATATATATATATATATATATATATATATATATCAAATATAAAATCTAACCAATATATGAGCATAAAAGTAGGATATAATGGACTCAATTATGCTGGAATGCATAAGAATAAATGGCGATAATATAAAATATTTGAGACCTATCACACCCTAACTTAGTCATTTCTAGTCGTTAGTGATGAAACCAAACAAAACCAGTCCAACAGAGAGCAATAACAAAAATATGTAAGCATATAAGATTGAAATTACACTTTCGCGGGTAAACGATTGCATTTATTTAGCATACGCAACTAGTCGTTAAACCCCTAGGTTACTTTAGTGGACGAGTGTTGTCTCGTGAGGGTTTTGAGGGATGAAACCAACAAACATCAAATTTCCTCAAAAAGTATGCCCAAACAACAAAACAATACATGCTCAACAATAATGAAAAGGATTTTAACAAGTTATTTAGCATTAGCATTATAAAATAAACTTCATCGAATTGAAACCTTAAGTGTTGGGGGAAGAGCGAGCACATGAAAATATTTTTATTTGGAAAAACTTTTATAAATCGTATAATAATCATTAAAGCATGCATGATATTGAATCATCGTCGGTGTTTACACTCAAAAAATGAATCACTATGAAATGGAATGTAATACGCGTGGGGCATGCAAGCATAAAGGATAATTGTAAATGAAAACTAAGTCATACACATGTCATCAATAAAGAACGCTATATATAAAATGAAAATTATGCAATCTCAATGAAAGGATATCATCATTAAATAGGTGAAATGCATTTTCACAAATTATCGCAATTATTATGACTTGAATTGAATTCACCCTAGGATCACATCGGACTTTATAGGGTTGTAAAGTAGCTTTGTTGAGGTGGTGAAATGAAGGGAATATTTATGGATTCAAAGTGTTCATGGAGAATACACGGGATAATGGCAAATTATGTGAAATTTCAAAATTAGAATATGATTTCCACACAAGCATTGGATATAACATTGGAAAACGACAGAGATTATTGAACGCTATACACAAAATGGTAATACTTTATCTTTCTTTTCTTTCTTCTTTTTTCTCATCTTTTTCAATTGTTTTCTTTTCTTTTTTTCACTTTTTCTTCAACTTTTTCCATTCTTCTCACTCTCACATGCTTTATTGAAACCATATAAGATAAACGTCATTCAATCCCAAGTATCATTCAAAACAAAGGTATGGAAGGAGATATATATGGTTTAAAAACTCCAATTGGGAGTTGGTTATGTGATTTTGGGTTATGAAATGAAAGGATATATTAAGGCTCAATAGGTTTAATGATGATAAACATATAAGGCGAGGTCAAGGTCAATATGGGCGTAAATAACAAAGATGGACTATGATCCTTTTCTAAAGTTTACACAATTCTCGAGTCAAAACAACTTTGAAAATCATGCTCAAGTAATACATTTTATATATGAACTCAATTAATGAACTATCAAATGAAATAATAGTGAGATTACCAACTACTATAATGTTTTAAAAGAGGAATGAGTATTGCATAATTTTTAATATTTTATGCCTAATTATTTGAGTAGGTTATTTTTAATTCTTCTAAGGTCTTTGTTTATAAAAAGCCTCATGGTATGGTTTCAAATATTTATATGAGATTGTAAGCTACCAAGACAGGGATTTGTTGTTCTCTTTGGTTTTGAATAATATGTGTGGGGTATCCGTCCCTCTTCGGTAAAAAAAAGATCGTGTACGCACTGATGATGGTCGGGTAGGGCTAAACGATAGGCAATCGGTCCCACCCTATCCAAAACTGTAAACGGACCCACGTATCCTCAATAACACCTCTCATGGGTGAGACCCTCAACAACACCTGGTCCCCAATGGTGAACTCTAACTTCCTTCGCCTTGTGGCAACATAAGTTTTCTGATGATCCTGCACGGTCTTCATTCGTGTACGAATTAAGTCAACCTTCTCCGAGGTCACCCTTAAAATATCTGGACCTAGCATCTGGTGCTCTCCGAACTCCAACCAACACGTAGGCGATCGACAAGGCCTGCCGTATAAAGCCTCGTGTGGTGCCATGCCAATAGTCTGTTGATAACTATTATTGTATGAAAACTCAACCACTGGTAAATGAGTATCCCAACCACCTTTGATGTTCAACACACAAACTTGAAACATATCCTCCAAAATCCGGTTCACCCGCTCCGTTTGACCATCATATTGAGGGTGGAATGAGGTACTCAAACTCAATTGAACTCCCCTCGCCTCCTGAAGACCGCCCCAAAAGTGCGAGATAAAGACACTGCCACGTTCGAAAATGATGTCACGTGCTACCCCATGAAACTTCACAATCTCGACAACCCAATAATAAAACCCATGGAGATGCTTTCCCATTTCCTCTCAAGAATGGAGAACGGCTATAACTCCTCTCTAGGTCTTTGATGCTCCACCTTTATAAGCTGGAAAGTGTCACACTTCGATACAAACTTGGCTACATCACGCTTTAACCCAACCCACCAATACATACGGTGCATGTCTCGATACATCTTATCACCTCCAAGGTGAACAGTAAATCTAGATCCATACGCCTCAGACAATAAGGCCTTTCGCAACTCCGCATCACTCGACACAATAATTTGTCTCTGATAACGAAGTCCCCATTAGAACCAATCGAGAAACCCGAATACCCCCAGATGTTGATGCCTTCATCTTTTCTTGACAAAAGTCATTAGAAGACTGGGCTTTCATAACCCTCTCAACCATAAAAATTGATATAGACACAGTCCCTATAAACGCTCTACCAATGTCAAGGCTACCCAACTCCTCCCATTTAGCTTTCCAAATGTCTGACAATGCAACACTCTCCTCCACCTTTAAGGTAGACAACGATGTTGCGGGTCTTCGACTCAACACATTGGCAACCACCTTTGCCTTACCCTAGTGGTAATGTATGGAAAAACTGGTAGTTCTTCACATATTACACCCATCTACTCTGCCGCATGTTCAAGTTCTTCTATGAGAACAAGTACTGCCGAAGACTCTTATGGTCGGTGAACAGCGTAAACTGCTTCCCAAGTAAGTAGTGTCTCCACGAATACAACGTGAAAATAACCACCACCAATTATAAGTTATGAGTCAGGTAACAGTCCTCATGAGGCCTCAATTTCCTCAAAATATAGAAATCGGTCTCTCCTCCTATATCAGAACATATCCTAACCCCTATAATGATGCATCAATGTACACATGGTACTCAACCACAGCTTTCGACAATGCAAGGGCTGGATCTGGCGTAAGCTTCTCCTTCAAAGTGTTAAAAGCCTCCTGATGCTCTGAACTCCAGATGAAAGAAACATCCTTCTTTATCAAATGGGTAATCGAACTCACAATCTTCGAAAAGCAATGGATAAACCTCCAATAGTAACCCGCTAGACCTAAAAAACTCTGAATCTCTGTCGACGTATTGGGCTCCCCCCACTCGATAACCACCATAACCTTGCTAGTATCGACGACAATCCCAGCCTCTGTCACAATATGGCCTAGAAACTGCACCCCTCGTAGTCAAAACCCGCACTTGGAGAGATTAGCGTAAAGCTAATGCTCCATCAAGATCTGAAGAGCTAATCGTAAATGTTCAACATGCTCCTCCTTGGACCGTGAATAGATTAAGAAATGCGATAATAAACTGATCCAATAATGTCTTGAATACATGGTTCATCAAATACATGAATACTACAGGCACATTGGTCAAGCCAAATGACAAGACCCAATACTCGTACAAACCACACCGAGTCAGGAACGCTGTCTTTGGGATATCCTCCTCCCAAATCCTCAACTAGTGATAGATGGAACATATATAAATCTTAAAAAAATGAATCATCCCTCAGCTGATCGAACATGTAATCAATGCGAGGTAACAGATACTTGATCAAAATCGTCACCTTGTTTAACTCTCGATAATCTATGCACAATCGAAGTGAACCATTCCTTTTCTTCATGAAGATTAATGAAGCTCCATGATATGCCCAAAATGTAAATGCCATCTCGGAGGCACTAACCTTGGCCAGAATGACGACCAAGGGAATAAGGGCTCAAGACTAACGATCAATAATCTCGTCCAGCATAAGGTCAACCACGGTCGACGTTACTAGTTACCCCTCAACTAGGCAACAATCGAGGTCTGCATGACTCATGGGGTCAGTTATCCATCAGGTCATCCACAACCGACATCATATCTACCTCATGCATCAACCTCGGCTGGGCATCAGTCGAGGACAATAAGGACTCATGGGTTCAACCGCCCTTTAACATCATAATTGACCCCAGCCGACGTTGCAAGCACCACACGAGAATCAACAATGCCTCTTAGGCTCAATGAACAATCCCATAATCGGCTTTAGCTGACGTTACAGGTTTCACCTAGAATCAGCATCCCTGCAGGCTCAGCACCAAGTGTCAGGTCAATATCGGCCCTGGACGACGTTCCACATATCTAACCTCGACTGACATCCCAGCCAAGGTATCTATATAATTCCAAGCTAAGGTATGGGTCATACCTCACCAACCTCATACTCACTCAGGCCGAGGTTGGTGCCAAGCAAAGACAACAGAGCTTCTACACATACATGTATGGCTTGGAGCACGTGGACAAATTCGTTATAACTGAATCATTCCCTCCATATGAGGGAATATTAAAGTCATCATTACTTAGTTACAGGTCAGCCAGGTGTCATCCTTTTACTGGCTGGATCTCCATGCACATGCTCATTGCATGCTTGGGGTACATTACACCCCCAAGCACTATATATAGAGGTCATCATCTATCTTGTAAAGGGATCTAGAATTACAACCCCTGCTGAAACTCTGTCAAATTACATTTTAGAGAGAGAAAGCTTGAGAGATTGTATCCATGGCCGTTAGTGCCTTATTTTAGTGACCTTACTCAGTCACTTGAACAGTGGACGTAGGCCTAATTGGCTGAACCACTTATACATTGGTGTTCATCCTCTTCTCCTCATCTCAATCTCTTATATTTAGCATACTCTTGTGCTGCCATTATTATCATTGGTTTGAGCTTACAAACACCTTGACTGGTGGTGCTATTTCCAGGATCATCATTTTAGCACCGTCTATGGGAACGAGAAGCTACCTCTTCCTCTTTTTCTGCTTAACCTCACCGGATACTCTGGTGGTGAACCAGGCTTCACCCCTTGCGTGGAGTTGTTTCACCATTGAAAGAGGTCCTTAAAAGGTATTAAGCTCATTTTCTTCACCAACTCTTCAGTTTTAACATATGGCACCGGAGTTGCCACCACTCCACCATCTAGTGTTGGAGGACCTAGTTCCATCCAGGCACCACCCTAGTCCAAAATGGCTGAGGTGGCAGTGGCCTTGAAGTCCTAGGTTGCAACGCAGCAAGCGATGAAGGAGCAATTTGCACAGCTCAGTCAAAATATGACAAGGCCACTTGGGGTCTCACCGGAGATGATTACTCCGGAAGCTATTCAACTCCATCCTGAAGCCAGGGGACCACCTCAGGCTTCGCGAAAAGACCAACCTACTCCTCAACGGAGGAGGGACGTTGCTGACCTTAGGTGTTTACGCCTGGGGAGGCAAGGACACCCTTTCCTGAGGATAGGTATGATGATATGGAGGCAAAGGATGCTCCAGAAGACTGCTGGGAACCATATGAGGTTTCCAATAACACGGTATGTCCTATCCATCAAAGCAGAGGTTATGGGGGCAGAAGAGATGTGGGTGTCTAACAAAGAGGATCAACTTTTGATCGCTTGAGTAGAGGGTTAGCCTTTCAAAGGCTCAACCCAGTTAATGACCTAAGACAGAGGTTATCTAGGTCATGAAGTGCCGATGGCTCTCAAAGGGAAAAGGGGGAACATCGGCCTCATCAGGGCCGAACTCATCCAGACCGAGACTGTGGTCAAGAGGTCAACAACCGACGTTGAGCAATAGTTGGGGAACCCTTAGTTCACCCCTTGGAGGTGGCTGGGGACAACCTCGGCCAGGCCGATGTTGTAAGACCATGGAATGATTCCATTCAACGTCTTGAAGAGAAGATAAGCGACCTCATCAAAGGCCGAGACCCACTACAAAGAGGTTTCTCAGAGGGTTTCCCATTCGTGGCAAGGATAGTGAGCTTCCCAACCCCTACCAAGTTCAAATTGCCTACGGTGTCTCCCGAGTATGAGGGTAGTACCAACCCTGTACATTATATTGAGATGTACCAGTCTGCAGCGGATATTTACTCAATCCCGGATGAGATGAAGTGTCGGGTCTTCTCTGTGACTTTGATAGGAGTTGTACACATCTGGTTCACCTCTCTTCCGAAGAACTCTATCGAGAATTTTAGGGCTTGGCTGAAAGATTCATTCACAATTTCTATTTTGGGGTAAGACCTCAAAAGAAGACCACTCATTTGTTGTACGTTAAATAAGGCAATAATGAGAGCCTAAGAGACTACATTTCTAGATTTAATAAAGAAAAATTGGAGGTTGAAGATTACGAAGAGAATATAGCTATGACTGTCCTCATCGGAGGACTCCGGAAAGGTAAGTTATTATAGAAGCTTGCGGAAGACCCTCCCAAGTCCATTGCAGAGCTATTGGCAACTACAGTAAAGGTCATGAACATTGAAGAGGCTATGATCACAAAGTATGAGGATGACAACGGAAGTGGCAACGGGAAGTTCCAAAGAAAGAAAGACGAAAAAAAGAGGTTTCCCGACGACAAGTTCGCACACTATACTCCTCTAACGGTGAGCTTCGAACACATCCTCAATGAGATCAAGAATGACCGGTCCTTAAGATGGCCAGAAAAGCTGAAGGCTCCTCCTCATAAGAGGAATAAGAACCTATGGTGTGAGTTCCACCAAGACCATGGGCATGTGACAAACAAGTGCTTCGCCTTAAATGATGAAATAGAGAAGATGTTGAAGTCCAAAAAGTTGAGGAAGTCTATCGATGGTAAAGCTCCTAAAAGGGGAAGAGATGACCCTAAAAAGAAGAGAAACAACAGGTGTTGAGATGAAACCCCAGCGAGAAGAGATGAGGACTCAGATGGTGATGATGAGGATGATCCAGACCTCCCACCGAAGGATGACAATGACCCTATGAAGAGGGTTGGAATGATCTCCTTCGGTGTTAACACCATATATGGAGGACTAGAAGGGGGTGGCTCTGAAGTAGCCGACCGTAAAGCTCATGTGGCAGAGGCTAAGTCAGTGGACAAAGTAGAGGTTGTGAATCTAGCATCTTTAGAGGCCAAGCAGAAGAGAAAGATGGTGGATATGGATAATCTTATAGTTGTATTCTCTCAACTCGACTTCAAAGGTATCTTGGCTCTACATGATGACCCTTTGGTAATTACAATAAGAGTGAATGGATGTGAGGTACAAAGAATCCTCGTAGATGGAGGAAGTTCAGCAAATGTGATGTTCTGGCCCTGTTTTAAGAGCGTAGGCCTCAATAGAGCAAGGTTAGTACCCTATTATCATCTGTTGATGGGCTTCAGCGGTGAAAAGGTCCATTCATTGGGCATGTATGAGATGGACATGCGAATGGGAGACGAGTGGCCTAAGAGGTTGACGCGGAAGATAAATTTTTTCGTTATGGATGAAAATGTCTTCTCGGCCTACAACCTCATCATGGGACGGGTTGCCCTTATGGAATTCGAGGCCATGCCATCGATGGTCCACCAGATGCTAAAATTTTTGACCCCCTATGGGTTAAGGGAAGTGTAGGGTGACCAGACCTCGGCACGAGAATGCTACTTCAACTCGACAGGAGAGAGAGAGGCCCATAAGAGGGAAACAACCACATATAACATAAATACACTTGATCCTAGGGATGAAACAAAATTAAAGAAAGGAGAGGCCGCGGAAGAGAATCCATCGTCCTCAATGAGGACGAGCCGAAAAAAACCATCCAAATCGATAAGGTCCTAAAACCCGAGATCAAGGAAGAGCTGATAAGATTTTTGAAGAAGAGACAGAGTGTCTTCTCTTAGAGCCAAGCAGATATGTCTGGCATCGACCCGGAGGTTATGTTCCACAAACTCAATGTGGCAGAGGATGCTAAACCAATCAAATAAAGACGAAGAGTTTACTCCAGGGAAAAGTATGATGTCTTCAGGGAAGAGGCCTGAAAGTTGGAAGAGGAAGAATTTATCAGGGAGGTCATATACCCAGAGTGGTTATCAAACACTGTCATTGTGCCCAAAGCTAATGAAAAATGGAGGATGTGCGTAGACTTCACCGACCTGAACAAGTCTTACCCGGAAGACAGCTATCCCTTACGTCGGATTGATCAGATGGTAGATGCCACAGTAGGGCATGAACTTATGAGCTTCATGGATGCGTGTACAGGCTACAATCAGATCTTCATGGATGCTGAAGACTCGAAGAAGACAACATTTATCACAGACAAGGGGACCTATTGCTATAAGGTCATGCCATTCGTCTTGAAAAATGCTGGAGCCACGTATCAACGTCTTGTAAATAAGATGTTTGAAAATCAAATTGGCAAGACCATGGAGGTATATGTAGATGATATGTTGACGAAGAGCTTGAAGGCCTTCACTCATGTAGCTAACTTTTTACAGGACTTTCACATTTGAGCACTTAGAAACGCTCAAATTTCCCGCGCGCACTTTGTAGAATCCTCCACTTCGAGCCATTTTGGGGGTAAGCATGTCTTATTCCAATTCTTTCGGTAATCATTGTTATAATTCTCAAAATTCTCGCAAACCTATGACTTTCGGTGAATACTTAGAATCCTAAAGTATCCTAGTCCATCGAGTTGGGAGAGTATGACCTTATTTATCAACCCAGGGTGGCCATTAAAGGGCAGGAACTCGTAGACTTTGTTGTTGAGTTCACATGGGAAGAGGCTGAGGTTGAGAATAATCCAGAGATTACAAAGGGATCAAACAGTAACGTCTTCTGAGATTCGAAAGAGGTTGTGTCCAGCAGAGCCAGAAAAGGAGTAGTTGAGAATGAGGAAGACAAATACCTTTTCAAGAAAGGAACCCTGTCAGAGGGGAACTTCTCGTCAAATGAAGATGTTTGAAACCTCTTCATTGACGGGTCTTCTTGGGAAAGTGGAAGCGGTGCAAAGCTGATACTGTCAGCTTCAGATGGTACCGATGTTGAATATGCGCTAAGGTTCAACTTCAAAGCACTGAAAAACGAGTCAGAATATGAGGCCTTGGTAGCAGGCCTCTCCTTGGCAAAAGCCCTTAGAGTTGGTCGACTCCTAATTCACAGTGACTCGAGGTTGGTTATCAACCAAGTAATTGGAGTATATGAGGCCAAGGATAAAAGGATGGCCAAATACCTGAAGAGGGTAATAATAATGCTAGAAGGCTTCGAAGAGGTGAAGATGAAGAGGGTAGCTCGATAAAACAATAGTCGTGCAGATGCACTAGCAAGGTTGGCTTCAGCAACAAGGACATGCATCAGAAGGAAAGTAACAGTCGAGAAACTGCTTAAACGGACTATTGAGGAAGAAGAGGTTGCCAACTCTTGCCTCAACCTGAACCTAGGAGACTCATGGATGGACCCCCTTATCAGATATATCAGAGAGGGAGAGCTCCCAAAATCGAAGCTAGAAAGGAGGAAATTGAGGTACAAAGTTGTTAAGTTCTTAATAATAGAACCTGTATAAAAAATGATTTCTACTACCTCTCTTCAGATGTGTCCATCCCACAGAAGTCCCCCACGTCCTGCAGGATGTACACGAGGGTTCTTTCTCCAGTCACATAGGAGGAAGACCTTTTAGCCAAGAGAATAATTACGCAGGGATACTGGCGGCCGACTTTGGCCAAAGATGTTGCTGCCTACGTGAAGAGGTGTGACAAGTGCCAGAGATTCTCCACTATCCCTCATCAACCTCATCAACATATGACGTCAATAAGTTCTCCTTGGCCATTCGCAGTCTGGGGGATTGACTTGGTGGGACCATTTCCTAGAGCTGCGAATAATTATCGATTTTTGATAATAGAAATTGATTACTTCTCCAAGTGGGTAGAGGCTGAGCTGATGATCACGATTACAGAGTACAAGACCATCAAGTTCATCTGGAAGAGCATCATATGTAGATATGGTCTTCCAAACACCCTCATCTCAGACAACGAAACCCAGTTCAAGAATTCTTCCTTAGTCGGCCAGGTAAATGGGCAGACTGAGGTCATGAACTGAACAATCCTCGATAAAATTAAGAAGAGGTTGGAAGAAGTCAAGGGGACATGGACGGAAGAGGTTTATGCAGTCTTATGGGCCTACATAACAACGATAAGGACAACAACTGGGGAGACCCTATTTATGTTAGCACATGGCTTAGAAGCCGTCATACCTACAGAAGTAGGACTCCTCACTCATAGAGTTCAGACCTATGACCCCGAAAAGAATGGGGAAGAGATAAGACTTGATCTAAATTTGATCGAGGAAAGAAGGGAAAACGCTGAGATCATACAGGCAGCCTATCAGCAGAGAACAACAAAGTTCTACAATCAAAGGGTGAAATCACGACCTATAGCTGTAGGAGACATAGTGCTGAAGAAGACATTGCAGAAAACAAACAAGCTTCACCCGAACTGGCATGGTCCTTATAAAGTAGTTGATGAGGTTGTACCCAGTACCTATCAGCTAGAAAATCTCAAGGGAGAACCTTTCTCCAATCCATGGAACGTTGATCACCTGAAGAAGTATTACATATGATGTTGCAATTGTTTCTATGTATATGTATCATTTTATGAAGAGAATATTAATGAGAAGAGCAGTTCCTGTGTCAATACTTTGTTTCATCATGCTTTAGTAATAAAATTATGAGGTGAAACATCATTATATGGTGACCTCGGACCCTAAAACATCATTAATTTGGTGAAGTATGAGGTAAAACATCATAGTTTGGTGACCTCAGACCTTAAACATCATAATTTGGTGACAAGGTCTGAGGTGAAACATCATAATTGGATTACCTCAGATCTTAAACATTAATTTGGTGAAATTTATGAGGTGAAACATCATAGTTTGGTGACCTCGGACCTCAAACATCATTAATTTGGTGAAATTTATAAGGGTAACATCTTAGTTTGATGACCTCAAACCTTAAACATCATAATTTGGTGACAAGGTCTGAGGTGAAACATCATAATTGGATGACCTCAGACCTTAAACATCATTAATTTGGTGAAATTAATGAGGTGAAACATCATAGTTTGGTGACCTCAGACCTTAAACATCATAATTTGAAGGCAAAATCTGAGGTGAAACATTAAATTGGATGACCTCAGACCTTAAACATCATAATTTGGTGACAAGGTCTGAGGTGAAACATCATAATTGGATGACCTCAGACCTTAAACATCATTAATTTGGTGAAATTAATGATGTAAAACATCATACTTTGGTGACCTCAGACCTTAAACATCATAATTTGGTGACAAAGTCTGAGGTGAAACATCATAATTGGATGACCTCAGACCTTAAACATCATTAATTTGGTGAAATTTCTGAGGGTAACATCTTAGTTTGATGACCTCAGACCTTAAACATCATAATTTGGTGATAAGGTCTGAGGTGAAACATCATAATTGGATGACCTCGGACCTTAAACATCATTAATTTGGTGAAATTAATGAGGTGAAACATCATAGTTTGGTGACCTCAGACCTTAAACATCATAATTTGAAGGCAAAATCTGAGGTGAAACATCATAATTGGATGACCTCGGACCTTAAACACCATTAGTTTGGTGAAATTTATGAGGGTAACATCTTAGTTTGATGACCTCAGACCTTAAACATCATAATTTGGTGCAAGGTCTGAGGTGAAACATCATAATTGGATTACTTCGGACCTTAAACATCATTAATTTGGTGAAATTAATGAGGTGAAACATCATAGTTTGGTGACCTCAGACCTTAAACATCATAATTTGGTGACAAAGTCTGAGGTGAAACATCATAATTGGATGACCTCGGACCTTAAACATCATTAATTTGGTGAAATTTTTTAGGCTAACATCTTAGTTTGATGACCTCAGACCTTAAACATCATAATTTGGTGACAAGGTCTGAGGTCAAAACATCATAATTGGATGACCTCAGACCTTAAACATCATTAATTTGGTGAAATTTATGAGGGTAATGGTTAAGTGCGAAATGCGTGCGCATGTAAGTGCACGGTCGTTGTTTTCGTTTCGCTTACTCAATACAAACAAACCTAAGTTACGGCTACACTTGCGAGGCAAGTCTAGCGGTAAGCCGGCTATCGAAAATCCATAGGGATGAGATGCTTGAATTTATACGATTTAGTACTCCGAAATAAAAGTGTAAAAGGTGATTACAAACTAAAAAGGAAAAGATGCGAAAAAGGGAAATGTTAATCTAGGCAAGTGTATTGAAACTAGACTAAGAAAGCGAGAAAAACTATAGGTTGCGTCGAATATCCCTCACCCGAGTTAATTTGTATAAAATGGTTACATGGGTCGACGAGTTAATTAAAATGCGTCTCGTTTCGACAGTTAATTGAACCAAGGGTTGCCACGCCCCTAAATCTGCATAAAAGCCTAATAGGATTTTGGTGTCAACAAATATCCCGAAAATTGCGCACGAAAGGTCGTGAGCACGGGACATACATGATATGCCCCGTCAAATCTCCTAGGCACAATAACTAGGACAACGTACCCGAAGTAGACCCGTAACACTATCACCAAAGAAAAGCAACGCGTTAACCGGAGTGAGTTCCATTCAAATACAACCTAATTTAATTTAGCTAGAAAGCATATTAAAAACACGGTAAATAAAGCGATAAATAAACGCAATAAAACTACAATAGAAAGCAGGTAAATCAAAGCATGTAAACTAATTATGAAAGCTTGTAAACCTAATTAACAAAGCAAGAAATAAGTAAATACAAGTTAAATTAATGGAGAGGGTAATTAATAGTCAACTTACATACCAAACAGGGTGTCAATCCAAAGAGAAATGAAGAAGAACTCTTCAAAAACCCAAACCCTAAGCTAAACTATTTTCTAAAACTATCCTAAAACGTTCATAACTGATATTTACAAAAAAAAAAGCTATTTATAGTAAGTGGGAAAAGAAAGAGAAAAGAAAAGAGAAAAGAAAATAAAAGGCAAAATATCTCCTGGAATCGATAGATTGACCTCTTTGGTCGATCGATCGGTGATGAACAAAATATCCCACTGTCGAGAAGGATCGATCGATCGATCAAGCAGGTCACAACACACTACATTGCTGTTTTTGGCTGCTTGGATTTCTCTTCCGCTAAAACTCCGGTAACTTCTTCATACGGACTTAGAATCATGCACCGTTCACTGCCACGCGAAGCTTGCAAGGAGGGCTACAACTTCCGTGCAGGTGTTGGGCCAGGTGCCCAAGCTGTGAAAATACTAAATTTCCCTTGAACATGCGATCGCATACGGAAATAGAGCGGAATGAGTTCAAACTTCACACTTAGCATCCAAATACCTATAAAAGCTCAATTAACCCCTGCAAAACATGTTAACGTAGAAATATGAGGTTATCTGGTTAATGAGCATAAATATAAGGAATAAGATACCCGAGGGGGATAAAATGCGTAGGTTCGGAGGATGAAATACGCAATATTAGCGTATCATCACACCCCCTAACTTACGCATTGCTAGTCCCTAGCAATGAAATAGGATGCAATAAGAACTACAAGCAAACCAAAAACATGGATAGTACAAAAGTATGGTATAAAAGCATAAGACCACTTTTGCGAGCAATTCGATTGCATTTAGCGTAATCAATAAGCCGTTAAACCCCTAGGTCACCCTAGTGGACGAGTGTCATCTCGTGAGGGTTTTCAGGGATGGTACCCACAAACATCACATGGTTTCCTCAAAATATGCCCAACCCAACATGCGACAAGCCCAACAACAACGAAAAGGATTTCTTACACATTATTAGCACATTGAACGGATTCAAGCAAAAGTTTGAATCATTAACATTATAGAATGCACCTCATAGAATTGAAACCTTAAAATGTAAGAGGGGGAACGAGCACATGCAAAGTATGATTTGGCGAAAAACTTATATAAACCGGATAAGCATTAAAGCAAGCATACATTTAATCCTCACGGGAATTACACTCATTGTAGACACCCCATTATGTTACCCCTTAAACTCTCCTTAGGTCCCTACCACCTCTCGTCATCACCACAAAACCCAGGTCATACCCCGAGTACTGACCCAGAAGCCATCGGGCACTCTCAGGCTCCGTTTGACCAAAAGTCAAAGTCTTCAGCTCGATCGAGGATGAATGAATCTTCGAAGGGCACTGAAACCCCTTTCCAATGGTCTATCTCGTGCACGATTCCAACCTACCATGGGAACGAACGACCCAATTTCCTCGAAACTTAATTAGGAGGCCACCAGGCGCTCCCGAGCTCTGTTTGACCTAAGTCAACTCTTTAGCTCGATCGAGGCTGAATGAATCTTCGAAGGGAACTAAAAGCCCTTTCCAAAGGTCCTCTCCGTGCACGATTCCGACTTATGATACGGACAAACGTTATGTTTTACTCTGAGAGGTCACCGAATGCTTCCAGGGCCCGGTTGACCAAAGTTAACTCCCCAAACCAGGTCAAACTCTTTGGAATGTCGAAGTACATTGCCTAACATTTCCAATGATCTGCCATGTGCGTGATTTGGACGTACTATGCGGACGAACGATCCGTTTGTGTCCGACGATTCCCCGTCCAATGGACTGACGAATGCTTCTGAGCCATATTTGACCCAAAGTCAACTTCTGAACCCAGGAGCAGTCCAAAGGACTATCGAAGGTCTTTGAATTACCTTTCTAACGGTCCACCCCGTGCACGGCTTTGACCAACGGTTTGCGTTCTGTGACCAATTTTCCAAAAAGGCCTGAAAGACATAGCCAAACGGCAGGTCCCAGACCCTGCCTATCGGTACTGTGCCTAAACTCACCTGTCGAATGGCAGGAACAGTGCTATGCCGATCGACAATGCCCTGGGCCTATAAAAAGGAGGCCTGACCTCACTTGCAAAGGAGAGCCCAGATTTGATAGATCTCACTCTCAGCAAATCCAGAAAACCTCTCTCGAAGTCAGCGTGATTTCCACACCCAAATCCCTTTTCAACCTTCAACTTTCATCATCCTTTTCACTAAACTTGGTGAATTTACTACCCTCGATCATCATATAAGTCTAAGGGCTGCTCTCCAACATTCAAGATCAAGCTCAAGATCTTCAAGAAGGTCCAATTTTCTCAATTTTCTCCTTAAATTCTCATAAATTCGCAATATCTTATTTTATTACTTAGCACTTTCATTATCTCGTCTCATAAATCCTAATATACTTTTTATTTTGTATTATTGCACATCTCTTATTTTCATATAAATAAAAACCCAAAAAAATAAGAAATAGAGGGTTTGCTCATAAATTCCAAACGGGAATTCTCACACTTGTCTTACACCTAGCTCACAACTAAAACACTTTTTCTACACACTCACACACACACACACAAAAAAAAAAAAAAGAGGATCCCAGGTTGGATTTATGGGATAAACCCACCCCTCTTTTGCATGTGAACTACGTGCACTTTGATGCCCTATAGGCTACGTAGGCATCTTGGGGTAAAACCCGAGACTCGAGTCCTATTTTTTTACTTTTTCCCTCATTTTCTATTTTCTCTAAACTCCATTCTCGTATATTATAGATATACATATATTTGTTCTGAGGGGCGTATTATTCCGTATGCATTATCGTTCCCTCATAACGATTAACGTAGGGATGTTCACCTAATTCCTATTTTCTAATACTTTTATACCTTCATACGGATGACTCGCTTTACCTCTCTTCCATGGTACAAGTCGATGATTCCTATCTCCACTATATATACACATGCACACATATCATGGGGAAAATAAAGGAAAATAACAAAAATCCATGAAAGATCGAAAGGGCAGAATGGGTGCCTAATACATTCCCATTTCGTAACTTAGCCTCCGGACCCTTCTCGAATCATTTTGGTTTCGCATGAACCAGTATGTCTTTGGATGCTATCCTTCGGGATGGCTTCCTCTTTTCTTTTATCTGTTTTGAGTAAAATAGACTGGCAACTCTAATCTCTCTACATTTTTCACCTCACCTCAAATGACGCCGGCTGAAGCACTCCCGAGAGGGACACGTGGGACCATAAGGATCCTCACTCTCACACTACGCTCCCCCCCCCTCGCGACGAGGATCAAGGATAGCCACAGTGGCGACTCTGCTGGGGATGAATATGTTTATTTAGAGGGCTAGACTCTATTTACATGGATGTTATGTTTATATTCTCCCCCATTTTGCATTATCCCCTTTTACTTGTGTATCTCATGCTTATGCTTCTATTCACACACTTGTAGAAAATTCTCCATGTAAACTTCGCACCACGTGCACCCAGGGTCACATATATCCACATATTGCACGCCCCATCCATACTTGGTGTACCGTTGGTACTTGCACTTTGCTCCCTGTTTGGCATAATCGGAAAAGACATTCTCATAAGATACTAATAATAGGATCATGCATGATTCACACGACACCACAAAAGAGCATTGTTATTGACCAAATTTTACCTAGTAACTGGAGGGTCACTTCGTGATGGGCTCTGGTCCGGCAGGGCGCAGTTAGCCTAAGCGATATGACTCTCACCATCCATTCGCCAAGTACCTTCAACATATATTGAACGGTTCCCCCGCATCGTACCTCTTGACCGAAGTCAGGTATATCGTAGGGAGCTCATTCACGTACGCCGAGTCTATCGAATTCTCTCTCACACGTACCGTCCCCACGAGGTATATGGTGAGGCAATTCACGTACACTCAGGTATATTAAATGACTTGTCCACGCGTACCGATTGCCCGCAAGAGAAAGATGTATATCGTGGAAGTCACACCAAAGGGGGAACCCTTTCCGATTCACCCAACCAACTGCATACCCGCATATAGGTGTCAAGCCTAGGACACACATGTTAGAATGCCGGTTTCAACCCAAAACTCTGTCAAAATTCTGGGTCGGCTTGTCGCCCGAATTCTCGCACATTTTTAAAAAAAATGGGACCCTTTTCATGAGCCTGGTCACAAGTCCAGCCATAGCTTTGCATATATTACAAACCCAATGTTTCCAGGCTCGGGTCCCGTCCGGCATTTCGTTTTGCATTTAGGAAATTAATACAGGTGAAAACATAATAATTATAATAATCATGCTGAGATCGTCTCCAAAGGGAAAATTCTCCTTTTTCTTTATCAAAAATCCAAAAAACATTTTTCCTTTCTCTATCAAAAATCCAAAAACATTTTGTCTTTCCATCTCGAAAAAAAATATGTCAAAAATATTTTTCCCCTTTTTTCTAAAAAATAAATCCCATTTTACGCCTTCTCAGGTCGATCGCAGACCCTTAGCCTGGCTCCTTATTGGCTTTGGTCTTCAATCAAGTCATCCTGGAGTTCTCTCCGTTCCCCTATTACTTCTTTCGAGTTCGTTATCCATCTGCTTTCTATGGAGAACACATATCAAGTACCCGTTGTGCAGCCGGATCTGACGACAGTTCTAGCTCATCTTGTGTCCAAGATTGACAACCTCCAAATTAAGGTCCGAGAAATGCAACGAAACCAGGTTCCCATCCCTCAAGAACCCGAGGCCCTATTCTCTCATGCCATGGATACGCCCGAGACCATCTGGATTCCCGAAGAGTATTAGCATACTCCACGTGCCCCTCCTATCAATGGGCCATCGCCTGCCTAGCTTCCTATGCCAAACCTTTCCCAACATGGGGCTAACTTGCCTATGATCATTGATCCGAAGGAAGAAGAGCTGAATAAGGTTAGGCATAGAAAGCTGGGCAAGGTCTTGCTAAAATACTCCACATTCCCCTCCTGTCGAGGAAGGTCTTTCTAAAATAGAAATTGACCCAAAGAAGGTGTCTGGACAGTTCACCTCCAGAAAATATGACAAACCTTGCAGTGCTACACTCTCAACCATCAATAATATCTCTCAACCAACTACATCATGGGCACCAGAAAGCCGCCCTATCCCAGACCGAAAGGAATACACCGAGCTCCATGCTCCCCTCTCCAAAGTCTATCAAGACCTGCTAAGATGAAACCTTATCAAACCTTTAGATCCTCGTCCATTGCCAAATCCACTCCCAAGAAACTTCAAGGCAGATGCCCATTGCGCCTTTCACCAAACTGCTGGCCATACCACCGACCAATGCTTTCACCTTCAAAACATGATCCAAGGTCTAATTGACCGGGGTACCATCGCCCCACCAGCCAATCCTAAGCCAAACACTACTCACAACCCACTTCCAAATCATACCAACGCCATCTTCTTAGAAGAGAACCCAGGATTTAATCCCTCAACTCAAATCACACCCATATACTTTCCTAAACCTCTCCAAATTTGCCCATATTTCCTCCTACACCCTACCAGCCTCACTGATCAGGCACTATCACTCCTTACCAGAGTATACATCGCTGTTCGTATCATTCTGAAAATGGAGGTATGGAATTATCAGAAGTTTTAAACCAACTCCTAGAGTTCGAGCTGAAATTTCCCTCACAGATGATCATTGATTGCAAGAGGTTCAGTACGCTGTTCTTGGAAGCACGAAAATGGTCCCGAGAGTCAGATAGTTGGGTAGTACCGACCAATGAAGTTAGTCTGGATGATGTCATCCAGATCATGGCAGAATTCTTCAGGCAGACCGACAACATTTGCAGTATCATCGAGTTATTCGATGCTTTGAAGCTACAGGGGCGCTAGGTCCCTTCGCCCTTACACATCCCTACAGAATGGGATGACTTGTATAAAGAAGCCGTTGAAGTTGTGGAATGCATTGACTTTGCACGGAAAGACAGAATTGTTGCCACCGGATGGGGGGAAGAATTCGAAAGATTCAAATGAAGAGCAAGCTTCAGAAAAAATTGGCTCGATAGTGGACATGTGTGGGATGACATCATTTGAAGAACTCCTCGGAGAAATAAACAAGGTGGTAGAACAACTCGATATCGACAAGGAAACGGGATTCATGTTTTTTCCTTCTTCAGTAAATCACATGACCAGATCAGGGAGGCATTACCAGATTCCAAGTTCACTACGAGCCAATGACAAAGGGAAGGGTGTTGAAAACCTTCCTATGCCAGAGATGACCCTCGAGGAGAGTAAGATCCTCAATCAACTAAAGAAAACTCAAGTTAACATCACTCTATGGGGGCTTTTCATGTCTTCTCAGCTACACAGAAATGCTTTGATCAAGTTGCTCACTGGACCCACAGTTCCTCCTTCTACCACACCAGAAGAAGTGGTAAATTTGGTCGGATCCTTGACCTCTACCCGAATGCTATCCTTTTTGGAAGAGGAAATCTCTAAGATTGGACCAAAGTGTAATACCCCGTACTTTTGTCTATATTTATTTTTGGGATTAATTAATTAAATGCGTATTAATTGGAAATTAATCCGGGTTATAAATACTAATGGGATGCGAATTGGTATTTGATTATGTGCATATATGATTATATATGTATTTGGTACTATGAAAATTTGTCGTGAGATTTATATACGGCATTTTAGAAATTTTGTTGAGACGCGTGGGACCGCCGCGTCACGGTATAATATTTTGTTAATAAAAGTGAATTTAAAATCTATTATCCGTATGGTCATTTTGAGTGCGCCAACGCGTCCGGAAGGGTCGAGATAGTCAGAAAACACTAGCCGGGGGTATAATTTGGGTCCCGGGGTATTTTTAGGCCATACCGGTAACTTAAAGGGTATTTTGGTAATTTTACATTTTTAGGAATTAAAAGTGACGAAAATTAGAGATGTAAATCTGATGTGGATTAAACCCATTAAGCCCATTAACCAACCCATATTAACCTAGAAGGCTACGTAGGTTGTCATTTAGGTTTTCTAAGTTTCCCCAAATCAAAACCCTAGCCACCTTAAGCCACCATTGGAGAAGAGCTTGGAGAGAGAGGAATTTCTGCAGAAAACTTCATCTAATCTACACCAAACTCAGAGACAACCAAGGCAAGTGACTTTATTCCATTTAATTTCTGAGAATGTCTTTTCCATGTTATAAAATTCGGATTTATGGTTTGTTCTTGATAAAAATATGAAAACCCATGTAGTCTAGATCATAAAACTTGAGGAATTTGAGAAGGATTGCATGTAGAATAGTTTGGAGACAATTAATCTGATGTTAATACATGTTTGGGTGAAAGAAAAACGAATTAAATTCTGGGATTTGATGATGATATGTAGTTAGGGTTCATGTTCTTGAGATATTTGGAAAAAGTGTAGAAAGCTGTAAATTTAATTGATGTTAGGATGGATTGATCCCTTAAAAACATGTTAGGATGTGACTATATATGTTTAGTAATGATGATAGACCTTTAAACGATTGATTGGGACTTAGTTTAGAAGATTTGAGGTGTTAAAATGGATGAAAAACGATTTGGGGAAAATTCTGGGCCGAAGCTGGAAGCTCGTTAGAAGCAGTCGTTACTAACGAGTAGTGATTTCGTTCGATATCTTGTTCGAATGAGATATCGTTAGAAGGGACAGTTCGTTCGAACGAACTGGATCTCGTTCTAACAGCCTCGTTCGAAAGAGACTTCTAACGACCTGACAGTCCAAACTCGTTCGAACAGTCTCATTCGAACGAGACTTCTAACGAGTTGACAGTTTGGTCCTTTTTGGACTGTTTTGATTTTTGGAGTCCCGTAAACTTTTTGGACTGTTTTGATTTTCGGAGTCCCGTAAACTTGTTCGAGGATATAGATGACCTTCCTTTATAGATGTGAGGTTAGATTTGGGACTTTTGGGTTATTGAGAGGAGTAAATTATATACGAGAGTTATATTCAATGAACCATTTGGGTTGAGACGTGAGTGTCTACTACGATGTGAGGATAAATTATAGCGTGTATAATTACAAACCGGAATAGTACGAATTGTGATAATTATAGTTAGTACGAGAATGCGATATGTACTACGATTAAAATACGGTATTACTAAGACGTGTATTTACTTAGTATTGGTATATGGATTGTTTGTATGACATACCTACCATACTTGCTATCACGGGAGGTTGCGTTCGCTTAGGACCCTCTAATCCTTGTGTGCCTACGGGGGGGATATAGACTGGTACCTCGATGAACATAGGTCATAGAAAGACTTATTGTGATATTAATAAGTCCGTTGATCATGGGAGCGTAGGTATGTGCGTGACCCATGTGATGGTGACTGTGTTCGCCTCCATTATTTGTGATGTTGTTATCGGTAAACTATTCCTGAGAGATTCGGAATATGTAATCCTTATGTACGTGATGTACCGGGATGGATAGCACTACAGCTTAGATTGCGGGGTGCTTGTATTGTATATTTATGATATGAATAATATACATTAAATTAATGGGAATCCTCATGTTAATGTTGTAAAAATATTACGTTATTGTTTCGAGCTATATAATGAGTTAACTGATAGTTATATCTATGGCATATTTAGTAACTGAGTTCACGTTAAACCTCTATTTAATTACGAGCGTTGTTATGTTAAATGGAACCGAGTAATATGGGTAGAACCTTTGGCAGTCTAGCTAGTTATGTTGTCAGTTAGCTAGTAGTATGGGTCATTATAGATGGGTACTTACGTTAGGAGTGCACAGTTAGACGAGAGGTGAGGATATCATGCGAGTGTACGTCCTAACATGTACTTTGCATTTAATGTTTTAAATGTTTTTAAAGCACTTGCAGGTTTTTAAAATATAACTCCACATTCGGGCTCTGACCCGTTTGCTTTTCAAATCTCTTTTTCTTTGTAAAACCATTTTAGGTGCCCAGCCACAAGGACACCAAGCATAGGTTACTCATTCAGGTGACGAGTTGTAGCTGCTTGTGGAAGCTACAGGGATTTGCATGTAGACGCTTCTATCTTTTGGATTCCAGAGTTACCATCTATCAGTTGTAGGGCATGTTGCCCATTTCTTTAGAGACATCTTTTATATTTCAGTTTTCAGACTTTAGCATGTTTTATTTCAGTTTCGGTTATTCATTTCAGTTATGGGATTGTAGTGAGGAGTTTTCCTCCAGACTTTATTTACTCTATTGTGATGGTTATTCGTTTTACTTCAGTATGGTGAATGGTGTTATTTATTTCTTCATTACACTTATTGCATGTTAATCAGACTTTAATTAAAATTTGGCAACTTGCTTTTTAAATACTAGGTGGTTAGAAATAATAAAATGTTTTCGACAGTGATGCTATTAACTGAGCCAACTTGGCATTTTGAATTAATTTTATAAAGGAGTAGCTACCCGGTATTTAATTAGTCGAGGTGTCACACAAAGCACAATCATGCACTCAACATCTTCGTCGAAGTTATGGGGATGGTTATACCACTATCCCTTGTCGATAATGGATATGCCTTGAATGTCTACCCACTGAGAACCTTTAAATGTTTAGGATTGAAAGAAAGTGACCTCGCTCCAACTTCCGCTGCTGTGCGTGCCTGCGATATTACCCGTCGGGAGGTGACGGGATCCATAAAGCTTGTAATAGGGGCTGGACCTATAAACCCTGTCATTAAATTCCAAGTTATTGACTGTGACACCCCGCCTAATTAAATACCGGGTGATCAGACTTTTACTAAATTATAACCAAGGTGAATGATTGGTTCATTCTTAGCATCACTGTCGCAAAAATAAGTTTTTAAATTAAACACCCTAATTAATTAACCTAAGTGACAAAACCATATTTAGACATCAATTTCTAAATTTAATTTAAAACCAATATTTAATACCTTCCATGATCCATGTTTAAAATTTTCACACAACAATTAGACTGGCATATACAATACAAGCAATTTAAGCAGTCAACTAAATAATTCCAACATTTGGAACTTTAAAGGAAAACATCCTGACAGTAACAATCCCAAAGTATAAATACTCAAAATAAATGCATCACAACATCTGGTAAAACCAACTGAATAATGGAAATAGGGCGACACATGCCCAACTAGATAAAATAAAACTAGGAATGAAATCAATAATGAGGTCGTCTAATCAAGAGGCCTGCAACTCCCACCTAAGCTGCAGCACATTCCTTCCAAAGGATCCTATGCAAGATGCCCCTGTGGCTGGGCACCTGTAATATATACATATATATACAAGAGAAGATAATATAGGAAACGGGTCAGAGCCCGATTGTAAAACAGTTTAAAATTAGTTTAGCAAGTATTTAAAATGCTTACCGGCTAATGCAACAATCATATTAGTGCGACACTCTCTTGAGGAACTCTCACCTCTCTTCTAATGTGCACACCTACCGCACTACTACTCCCAACAGTTTAGCTTATCTTAAGTTACACATAAGATTTCATGCCGACAATTTCTAATGTTAAGAAGGTTAATTTTATTTAAAAGCAAAGTTCTCACATAAGCCTCATTTTATTATAAAGTTTCTCAGTATTGCCTCAAACTTTTCAAACACTTATATCGAATTTGAAATAATTATTCATTGCTTGCCTACCTTTAGTCACAGAAGATAGTATTCAAATTTTAAGTTCATAGATATATACATTAATCACTCATTTAATATATATATACTATTGGCACCCCACATAAAATTTATGGTGCTGGCATACTCTGCTATCAAGTACCCGTATCACTCGTACTAAGGGAAATACTAGTTCGGAATCACTCTCGAACTATATTAACACAAAACACATACAAATTGAGGCGAAGCATAGTTCCAAGTCACTAAGAGGTCAGCACATACCCTCACGTCTCTTAGGACCGCCTGACTATCGATCTGATAGCCTGTACTAAGGATTCCTATGTTCTAAGGTACAAGTCAATATCCCCCATAAAGGTCCCATCGAGATAATACTGTCCCAGCGCGGTAACCTCAGTGATAGCAAGTAGCGCGGGCATGATTTTTACACGTATATAATATATGCACAATCACAGTCATATATGTATACTACTATTCCCAATTCTTATTTAGGTACACCCACGACCCATTTCATTGCACATTACTAGATTATCCCGTATAACGGTTTGTCTCTTTTATTCTTATTTATGGGATTATTCCAACTTATCATGTAACACTCGTGAATTCCTATCTCCCCAAGTGTAATTTCAGTAGATACTCATTTATTTTACAACGTAACTTCCTTACGAGTCTCACCCTTTAAACACATGTTCCCATTGTTCCTTAGGTGTAAAACACCTCAGTTAAGTATTAATCTCATCTTATATTAAGGGTTCCATTTTTATAAAGTCCTACTGGTCTTCTTTACCTCCCAAAATATTCTAACAATAATGTCCAAGAATTTTTATTCATTTAAGTTGGAATCACCTATTTAAAAAGGGAAATTTGAGTTTTTCAGGAGGGGTCGATCGATCGATGTCAGGTGCTCGATCGATCGATGCGTCGATCGATCGATACTCCTGGGTCGATCGGTCAATCAAGCAGGTATGGCGAATCTGCAGAATTTCCAGTTACGGGAATGTTATACAAAAATCATTTGAATCAACATTTTTTATTTCCAAACTTCCAACCAATTATGCCACAAGTGTTATACCCCCAAATAATGAACATTCTACGTAAGACATGCGAGTTTTCATCAATTATAATGAATTAAAAGGGTTGAAATCCAGAAAAATTACAAGAACCCTAATATTTTCTTTGTTTACTTTCTTCCCATTCCTTTCCCAGATTTCATACTCCTAATTTACTGCAATTTCGTGGTTCAAACTCTACATGTGTATTTGATTTCCAGAATATGTCATTTACCTCCACAACATACAAATTAAAGTCTCCAATACATGCTTTCTGTCATGAAAACCAGTCCTAATCAATCCTAAACTAACATCATTGAAGCATTAACTGAATTAGAGCAAGTTAAATACTTGCCTGGGAATTCTTGGTTCAGATTAGTGGACAAGATTGGTGTGGTTGCGATCCTCGTTGCGCGATCCAAAGTTTGGCGGCGACGGCGATGCAAACGGTGGAGTTCTTGGCCTTGAACTGCTTGGAAAGCTTCCCCTCTTCCCTTCCATTGGTCGTCTTAGGTTTTTGGTTGTTCTAACCCTAGAAGACAACTCCTATTATCTTATATACTCTTAGAAATTTCGTGGGTTTTCATGCCTAAAACTGTAAAATGTCTAAAACGCCCTCTCGGGGTGTTAATTTGGCCTAGAAACTCCTCGAGATCCAACCTAAACCCCCGGGAACATTATTTTGACTATCTTGACCCTTCCGAACACATTGACGCACCCAAAATGACCATACGATTGACTTATAATTTATTCACTTTTAATAGTTCGAATTTAATCCCGACACGACACAAGCGCGTCCCGATAAATTTTCCAAAATTATCAAATTAGATTCTCGTGATAATTTTACTAAATACCATTTCACCTCTCACTTTACCCATAAAGTAATTTACAACAAAATTCCAATAATTACTAACTGTCATCATGCTAGTAAGTATTTAAATGATTTTTCGGATTAATATTAAATTAATATCTCTAACTAAGTTTAATAAATCCCCAAAATTAAAAGTAAAAAAAATACGGGGTATTACATACTTCCCCCCTAATAACGGAATTTCTTCTCGAAACTCGAAAAATAAGGTGTACCTGGTAAGAATAACTCTGGTTACTTCTCACGCATGTCTGCCTCACGCTCCCAAGTGGATTCCTCCACATTATGATGCTCCCACTGGACCCGCACAAGTGGGACTACTTTCGACCTCAATATCCTTTCGCTATGATCTAGAATAGCCACTGGCCTCTCCTCGTAAGATCTATTAGGCTCTAAGTCAATCTCCTCAATCGCGATGTGGGTGTGGGCCATGTCATCCCGAAGGTATCGTCTTAACGACGAGATGTGGAATACATCGTGAATGCGGTGTAAATACTCTGGCAGTCCCAATCTGTATGCTACCGGCCCAATCCTCTCGATAATGGGAAATGGTCCCACGTACCTCGGGGCCAGTTTCCCTTTCTTCCCAAACCTCATCACTCCCTTCATAGGAGATACACGTAGTAATACTTGGTCCCCCACATTAAATTCTCGAAAGAACCGTTTTGCATTGGCGTAGCTTTTCTGCCTGTCCTGGGCTACATGAATGCGACTCCTGATAATCTCAATTCTAGCGGAGGTTTCCTGAATCACCTCTGGTCCGAGCAACTTGTTATCCCCCACCTCTAGCCAACAAGTCGTAGAACGAAAAGGCCTACCATACAATGCCTCAAATGGAGCCATGCCAATCGTGAACTGATAAGAGTTATTATAAGCAAACTCCGCCAGTGGAAGATGTGGCTCCCAACCTCCTCCAAAATCAAGGACGCACATGCGTAGCATATCTTCCAGCATCTGATTGGTATGCACTGTTTGTCCATCGGTCTGTGGGTGATAAGCTAAACTCAACCTCAACTCTGTACCCATGGCCTCCTGAAAGCTCTCCTAGAAACATGACACAAAAATCTTATCTCTATCTGACACAATATCCAAGGGCACCCCATGTAGCCTAACAATATCAGCAATGAACAACTGAGCATAATGGCCCGTGTCTGTCCTTACAGGCAAAAAATAAGCCACCTTGGTCAATCGGTCCACAATCACCCAGATGGAGTCGTGGCCCCGTTGTGATGTAGGTAACCCCGTAATGAAATCCATGGAAATAATCTCCCACTTTCATGTGGGTATTTCCAACGGCTAAAGCAACCCGGACGGTTTCTGGTGGTCTACTTTTACCATCTGGCAAGTAGAACATTTGGACACGAACTCAGCAATGTCCTTCTTCATCCCACTCCACCAGTATTATCGCCTCATATCCTGGTACATCTTATCTCCCCCAGGATGCACCGCAAATCAGGACCCGTGAGACTGGGTCATCACTGCATGACGTAAGTCTGCTCCTTCTGGGACCACCAATCTCCCATTAAACCTCAAACCTCCATCGGGACTAATTGAATAGGACTCGACACCCTCGACTAAAAGTCGTACAATCTGCTTCTGGCAAAATGAGTCTACTGTCTGTGCCTGTATTACCCTCGTAACAATCTCGGGTGTCACCGTCATGGCATATATGAATGAACGGGCTACCGCATCCTGGTGACCCAACTCTTTCCACTTTACTTTCCAGATGTCCGATACATCGTCTACCAGTCTATGGCTCAACGCATCAGCAACTACGTTGGCCTTCCCCGGATGGTACTGTATGTCGAACTGATAGTCTTTCACAAACTCTAACCACCTGCGCTGACGCATATTCAACTCTCACTGAGTGAACAGGTACTGTAGTGACTTGTGGTCTGTGAACAAGCAGAATTTCTCCCCCAATAAATAGTGTCTCCATATCCTTAACGCAAAGACGACCGCTGCTAATTCTAGGTCGTGAGTGGGGTAATTCCTCTCGTGCGGCTTAATCTTGCGGGAGGAAAAAGCTATAGCCTTCTCTTCCTGCTGAAGTACTCCCACGAATCCCCGTAAAGAGGCGTCGGTGTAAACCAGATACTCCACGCCCGACTTGGGTAAAGCAAGGACTGGTGCCAAAGTTAGCTTGTCTTTTAGCTCATCGAAATCCAATTGACAAGTATCGTCCCAAACATACGGTACCCCCTTGCGAATCAGGTTCATCAATGGACCCGCTATCTTGGAGAACCCTCGAATGAATCTCCTGTAGTACCCAGCTAACCCCAAGAAACTACGCACTTCCGTCGATGTCGTGGGCTGTCCCCACTCCCTCACTGCTCACACTTTACTCGGGTCAACCGCTATCCCCAGTTCAGAAACAACATGTCCTAAGAATTGCACTTCTCGTAGCCAGAATCCGCACTTCTCGTACTTAGCATACAACTGATGCTTTCGTAGAGACTGAGGAACATGTCTCAAGTGCTCAACATGCTCTTCCTCAGTGTGTGAATATATCAGGATGTCGTCCACAAACTGATCCAAGAACTCTTTGAATACTCGGTTCATCAAGTCCATGAATACGGCTGGAGCATTTGTAAGTCCAAATGGAATCACTCTGAACTCATAGGACCCATATCTCGTCAAGAAAGCAGTCTTCGAAACATCCTGCTCCCTAATACGTAGTTGATGGTATCCTGACCTCAAATCTATCTTCGAATAGAAAGTTGCTCTCCTCAGCTGGTCGAACAAGTCATCGATTCGAGGCAACGAATATTTGTTCCGTATCGTGACCTTGTTCAGCTCCCGGTAGTCCACACATAGTCTCAGTGAACCATCTCTCTTTTTCACAAACAACACTGGAGCGCCCCAAGGTGAGGTACTCCTACGAATGAAGCCCTGACCTACCAGCTGCTCTATCTAATCTCGTAACTCTCTTATTTCCGTCGGAGCCATACGGTATGGAGCGCGTGCTATCGGTCGAGTATTCAGTAACAAATCTATAACAAAATCTATCTCTCGACTGAGGGGTAGGCCTGGTATCTCCTGAAACACATCAGAATACTCACGAACGACTGGGATCGAGTCTAAGGGAATCACGACCTCTTTAGAGGTATCCTCCTCTATGTAATACAAATGAGCGGTAGAGCCTTCCTCTGGACGAGGCATGGCCACTACAAACATCTCCTGTCCGGGGATGGCAAAGACAATACTCCCACCGAAATTATCTATCATGGCTCTGTATGCTGCGAGCCAATCCATGCCAATGATAACATCGTGCTCATGCATATCTAAAACTAACATGTCTGCTAGTAAGATTAAGCTACCAATCTTTACTCTCACACCTCAACATATAAAGAAAATTAACGATCCATTTCCCAGTGGTGAGTCTATGCATGTCACAGTGCTCTCTACTGTGGCTAATAACCCTAGGGCCTTCGCAAAGTGAGTAGCTATAAAACAGTGTGTCACCCTAGTATCAAATAAAACCCGACCCATAGTACCATGGATAGGAAACGTACCCTCAATCACGAGTGGCGCCTGAGGAGCTACTGCCTGGTGGACGTTATAGACACGTCTGTACTGTAACTTCCCCTGCTGCACTGGAGCTGCTGGAATGGCTGGTAGGGCTGGTGCCTCAGCTAGTGCTGGGAGGGCAGTTGGAAAAAGTGGCCTCTGTGGCTCATTACAGGCACCCTGCTACTGTAGGGCCCTATCTCCCTTTGGACAATCATGGCGCCTATAGCCATTTTTACCACACCCGCAGCATCGGCCCTTGAAATTTCCTCCCCTCTGCCCGTGATGATTACGGCCCTGCTGGCCTGTTGGCCCTACAGAAAATGCTGTTGGCCCTGATGGCCCTGTTTCTGACCCTGCGACTGATGATGTTGGCCCTGCTGATTAGACTGGCCCTGCCTGAATCCCCCAAATCCCTTCCTGGAGTCACCTGATCGGAACCTCTTGGCAGGGTCCCCCTGATGGGAATTCTGCTTATGCTGACGAGTCTGCCCCTGAGATGTCGGTGCTCCACTAGCACCACTACCCCCTATCCTGCCCTACTGGTTGGACTCTCCAACTTCCCTGCAGGTGGAAGCGGTGATCCTAGCAGTGTAACAAAGCAACATTGAGTACGTCCGTGTAGGTACTCAGTGACAGATTACCTATGAGGTGCTGACGGATCCTCCAAGCCAACCTGTCCACAAACAACAGTATTTTCTTCCCCTCAGTGGGTGCCTCATCTGGAACTATAGTGAGAAGTCTTGTGAAATCCTCTTCATACTTAGCAACAGTCGAATTCTCCTGTTTCAAATTCAGTAATTTCCACCTCATCTCAGTCTTCACGGTGGATGGAAAGTATTTGTTGTCAAACCGGGCCCAAAATGACTGAATAGTGATTGTATCCCTCTCCTCCAAAGTGGTGGTGGATTCCCACCAATGCAAAGCGTCCCCCACTAACTTGAAGGAGGCCAACAGCTGTTTTTGCACGTCCGTGCATTCGTACATGCGCAGATGCCTTTGGATATCCTTCTTCCATTGGCTGGCTATAATGATATCCGAATTACCCGCAAACTCTGGGGGATGCGACTTCTGAAAAACATCCGTAACTCGCTCCCATGTAGATGGAAGTTGTGCTGGTACTGGCGCCACTGCCTGAACCTGGGGTGGAACCTGCTGTACTACCGCTAGCGCGACATTCACCGCCTGAGCAATGATAGTGGCCACCTCGGTTGCGTTCATCGTTCCCTAAACCGGAGCTACTGGTTGCTCGGCTTGGGCACGCCTATCCTTGGGTGCACATCTCGAAGGCATCTGAAACGTAGAGAAATTTTATTAGTCTACTGTTATTATCAAATTTCAAATAGTTGAAGACGTAAATGTAAAAGCAAGAATACCACAATCCTAAAAATAGGGCTTTATAGCAAGAACACTAAGCTGAAAGAGAAATAAGCCGTACAGATCCTAAAGAACACTAGAACCTGATGCTCTGATACCACCTCTGACGCCCTGCCAAATTAAATACCGGGTGATCAGTCCTTTATTAAATTATAACCAAGGTGAACAGTTGGTTCATTATTAGCATCACTATTGCAAAAATAACTTTTTAAATTAAACACCCTAATTAATTAAGCTAAGTGACAAAACCATATTTAGACATCAATTTCTAAATTTAATTTAAAACCAATATTTAAAACCTTCCATGATCCTTGTTTAAAATTTTCACACAACAATTAGACTGGCATATACAATTCAAGCAATTTAAGCATTCAACTAAATAATTCCAACATTTGGAACTTTAAAGGAAAACATCCTGACAGTAACAATCCCAAAGTATAAATACTCCAAAATAAATGCATCACAACATCTGGTAAAACCAACTGAATAATGGAAATAGGGCCACACATGCCTAACTAGATAAAATAAAACTAGGAATGAAATCAATAATGAGGTCGTCTAATCAAGAGGCCTGCAACTCCCACCTAAGTTGCAGCACGTTCCTTCCAAAGGATCCTATGCAAGATGCCCCTGTGGCTGGGCACCTGTTATATATACATATATATACAAGAGAAGATAAAATAGGAAACGGGTCAGAGCCCGATTGTAAAACAGTTTAAAATTAGTTTAGCAAGTATTTAAAATGCTTACCGGCTAATGCAACAATCATATTAGTGCGACACTCTCTTGAGGAACTCTCACCTCTCTTCTAATGTGCACACCTACCGCACTACTACTCCCAACAGTTTAGCTTATCTTAAGTTACACATAAGATTTCATGCCGACAATTTCTAATGTTAAGAAGGTTAATTTTATTTAAAAGCAAAGTTCTCACATAAGCCTCATTTTATTATAAAGTTTCTCAGTATTGCCTCAAACTTTTCAAACACTTATATCGAATTTGAAATAATTATTCATTGCTTGCCTACCTTTAGTCACAGAAGATAGTATTCGAATTTTAAGTTCATAGATATATACATTAATCACTCATTTAATATATATATATATACTATTGGCACCCCACATAAAATTTATGGTGCTGGCATACTCTGCTATCAAGTACCCGTATCACTCGTGCTAAGGGAAATACTAGTTCGGAATCACTCTCGAACTGTATGAACACAAAACACATATAAATTGAGGCGAAGCATAGTTCCAAGTCACTAAGAGGTCAGCACATACCCTCACATCTCTTAGGACCGTCTGACTATCGATCTAATAGCCTGTACCAAGGATTCCTATGTTCTAGGGTACAAGTCAATATCCCCCATAAAGGTCCCATCGAGATAAGACTATCCCAGCACGGTAACCTCAGTGATAGCAAGTAGCGCGGGCATGATTTTTACACGTATATAATATATGCAAAATCACAGTTATATTTGTATACTACTATTCCCAATTCTTATTTAGGTACACCCACGACCCATTTCATTGCACATTACAAGATTATCCCGTATAACGGTTTATCTCTTTTATTCTTATTTATGGGATTATTCCAACTTATCACATAACACTCATGAATTCCTATCTCCCCGAGTGTAATTTCAGTAAATACTCATTTATTTTACAACGTAACTTCCTTACGAGTCTCACCCTTTAAACACACGTTCCCATTGTTCCTTAAGTGTAAAACACCTCAGTTAAGTATTAATCTCGTCTTACATTAAGGGTTCCATTTTTATAAAGTCTTACTGGTCTTCTTTACCTCCCAAAATATTCTAACAATAATGTCCAAGAATTTCTATTCATTTAAATTGGAATCACCTATTTAAAAAGGGAAATTTGAGTTTTTCAGGAGGGGTCGATCGATCGATGTCAGGTGCTTGGTCGATCGATGCGTCGATCGATCGATACTCCTGGGTCGATCGGTCAATCAAGCAGGTATGGCGAATCTGCAGAATTTCCAGTTACGGGAATGTTATACAAAAATCATTCGAATCAACATTTTTTATTTCCAAACTTCCAACCAATTATGCCACAAGTGTTATACCCCCAAATGATTGACATTCTACGTAAGACATGCAAGTTTTCATCAATTATAACGAATTAAAAGGGTTGAAATCCAGAAAAATTACAAGAAACCTAATATCTTCTTTGTTTACTTTCTTCCCATTCCTTTCCCAGATTTATACTCCTAATTTACTGTAATTTTGTGGTTCAAACTCTACATGTGTATTTGATTTCCAGAATATGTCCTTTACCTCTACAACATACAACTTAAAGTCTCCAATATATGCCTTCTTTCATGAAAACAAGTCCTAATCAATCCTAAACTACCATCATTGAAGCATTAACTGAATTAGAGAAAGATAAATACTTGCCTGGGAATTCTTGGTTCAGATTAGTGGACAAGATTGGTGTGGTTGCGATCCTCGTTGCGCGATCCAAAGTTTGGCGGCGACGGCGATGCAAACGGTGGAGTTCTTGGCCTTGAACTCCTTGGAAAGCTTCTCCTCTTCCCTTCCAGTGGCCGTCTTAGGTTTTTGGTTGTTCTAACCCTAGAAGACAACTCCTATTATCTGATATACTCTTAGAAATTTCGTGGGTTTTCATGCCTAAAAATGTAAAATGTCTAAAACGCCCTCCCAGGGTGTTAATTAGGCCTAGAAACTCCTCGAGACCCTACCTAAACCCCCGGGTACATTATTTTGACTATCTCGACCCTTTCGGACACATTGACGCACCCAAAATGACCATACGCTTGACTTATAATTTATTCACTTTTAATAGTTTGAATTGAATCCCGACACGATACAAGCGCGTCCCGATAAATTTTCCAAAATTATCAAATTAGATTCTCGTGATAATTTTACTAAATAACATTTCACCTCTACCATTTCACCTCTTACTTTACCCATAAAGTAATTTACAACAAAATTCCAATAATTATTAACTCTCATCACGCTAGTAAGTATTTAAATGATTTTTCGGATTATTATTAAATAATATCTCTAACTAAATTTAATAAATCCCAAAAATTAAAAGTCATAAAAATACGGGGTATTACATACTCATCCCGGCCTGTTTCAACCTATTGCTAGGATGAACTTGGCTCCACAGTATCAAGGGCGTGTCTTCCTCACTCCATTAAAAATTAAAGTTCTTCGCTGACGGACGGGTCACTACCATCTTGGGCGATAAAGACAATGCCGATGGTGCAAGTACCTTCAATCCAATCCTTGAGATACAACATGGGTAAAATGATATGCTCCTATTAGGATTCTGAGTTGAACCACTTCTACTCCCGACAGGGGACAACTTCAAAGAAAGGGTTTGTCCAGAATACGACCCTCATAGCAATGTCAATGTGATTTAGATGTTCAGAAACATGCACTTCATGCCTGGACTGGGGCTAGGACAAAGATAGCAAAGGATACTCGAGCCGATTGAACTGAAGAAGGCTTTACCTCCTTGTGGTTTGGGGTATCAACCGTCAAAACAAGTGCTTAGAATGATCTGCCAATCTCGACTAAAGAGAGGACTAGACTGCGTCCAGATTATCCCAGGTGAATCCTTGAATGGACGATTCATCAAAGAGGGTGAGGACTTCCCCTTTTACGGCTTTCCTGAACCATGGTATGACCATACAGACAAGAAGATGAAGTCTAGAATGGAGATCTTCTTCCAAGACAGCTACCCATGGGCCAAGAGTTCCCAACACCATGAACAACCTCTCATCAAAGATGCCGAAGAGACTGAGGAAGGTGACTTCGAAGATTCCTTCAACTTACAGACACTAGGACTGACATTCTGCATGGTTCATTCAGGCACTACATCACCGGATCCACCCCAACTGATTAAAGATGCTGATACACCTCTCCTCAGCTGGCATGTTGTACCAGTTCTACCTGCTAAAACCTCCCCTAATCTTAATTTTTACCCCTTTTCTTCTATTGTCTATCCTTGTTCAAATGTAATCGAGTCCTCTTTTGACGAGGTTCTCAATGTTGTTTTTCCTATCAATGAAATAAACGAAGATTTTGAGTATCTTGTTGTGCCTTACATTAACTGTTTGGATTCTAATCAAACTTTTGATGATGATGATTGTGCAAATGAATAATTCTTAACTGATCTAAATAAGGTTAATAATAAACAACATAACCACGTTCAAGTTAATGAATAAGAGACTGTTGTTATAAACCTCAATTTTAATAGCCAACTGCTTGAGATTAGGATAAGGACTACCATTGGCGAGCATGAGCATGCACAACTTGAAGAATTGCTAATGGAATTTATGGATGTCGTCGTATGGTCCTATGATAATATGCTCGACATTGATCCTGAAATAGCTCAACACGAGATTCCCACTCTCCCAGATTACAAGACGATTAAACAAAGGTTGAGAAAACTCTGCACCGAATGGTCGCTCAAGGTCAAAGAAGAGGTGGTCAAACAATTGAACGTAGGCTTCATTCGTGTGATCGAATATCCCATGTGGCTAGCCAACATAATGCCCGTGCCGAAATCAGGAGGAAAAGTTCGGATGTGTGTAGACTATAGGGATTCGTACAAAGCCTCTCCAAAGGATTATTATCCGTTACGCAATATCGACATGATCGTGGACAACATAGCCAATCATGCTCTCAAGTCATTCGTCGACGGGTTTGCCGAATACAACCAAATCAAAATGCACCCAGACCACTAAGAAAAAACTGCATTCATCACCCCATGGGGAACCTTTTATTACATTGTTATGCCATTAGGTCTCAAGAACAATGGGGCTACCTACTAGAGGGCTTCCACAACCATCCTACACGATCTGATTCACAAAGAAGTTGAGGTCTATATGGATGATATGATTATCAAATCCAAGACTAGAGAGGGTCATGTTCCCGCTCTCTGAAAGTTTTTCGAACGACTGCGACAGTATCAGATGAGACTCAATCCACAAAAATGCGTCTTCGGCGTTACAAAGGGAAAACTCTTAGAATTCATGGTCAGTGAGAAGGGGATAGAAGAAGATCCCGCCAAGATAAAATCCATACTTGAGATGCCACCTCCCCGAACACAGAAAGAAGCTCGAGGTTTCCTTGGGAAATTGTAATACATCATCCGGTTCATCAGCTAACTAACCTCCATTTGCAAACCTATCTTCAAACTCCTCCGAAAGGATTCAACTAAAGCTTAGAACGAGGCATGCTAAGAAGACTTTGACCGAATCAAACAATATCTGACCCAACCCCCTGTACTCATGCCACCACAGCCTGGTCTCCCCTTGATCCTATACCTTACCATAACCGACACTTTAGCCGGGGCTTTGCTAGCCCAATACCTTGAAGATTCCTATAAAGAAAGAGTCATCTATTATGCCAGTCACAAATTGGCCGGGTATGAGGTTAACTACACTGCTTTGGAAAAGGCGTGTGTCGCACTTGTCTGGGTCACCCAAAAGCTGTGGCACTACATGCTCACCTTCCCCATCAAACTTTTATCCCGAATGGACCCCATTAAATACCTGCTTGAGAAACCCGCCTTGTCCAGCCAAATGGCTCGATGGTTGATGCTCCTAGCCGAGTTCGATATCATGTACGTCACACAAAAAGCCATGAAAGGAAGAGCCATATCTGACTACCTAGCTGATTACCCCGTAGAAGAATCTGATGTCTGGGTCTCCGAATTCCCAGATGAAAACATCCTTTACACCTCTCAGGACAACCCTCGATGGCAAATGTTCTTTGACGGCGCTACCAACAAAAAGGATACGGCATTGGGATACTTCTGATCGCCCCAGATGACTCTCACACTCCCATCGCCATCAAATTCTATTTCCCTTGCACCAACAACATGACTGAATACGAGGCATGCACAGTAGGCCTCAAGTTTGCTCTCGATAAAGATATTCAATGCCTAGATGTCTACGGGGATTTTGCCCTCATCATCGGTTAAGTGATAAGAAAGTGGAAAGTCAAGGACGAGAAACTCCAACCCTTTCATGCCCACTTAGAAGAGATAGCCTCCCAATTCCAAGATATCACCTTCCATTACCTACCTCGAGCAAAGAATAACCTAGCCAATGCTTTCGCTACCTTGGCCTCCATGGTCGACATGCTCGAAGGAATAACTATAACCCCCTTCCTAGTTCAAAATCAAGACAAACCAACCCACTGCTACCACATTAAGATCGTCACCACAGAAGGTCCTGAGCTAGCCAATTGTTGGTACTATGATATCTGGCACCTCCTAAAGGAAGGTAGGTATCCCGAGGGTTCCAACAATAAAGATCGAGTAACCATCCGAAGACTAGCTACCCTGTACATCATCTGTCGCAAAGCCCTGCTCAAAAGAAACTTCGATGGAACTCATCTGCACTACATCGTAGGGGTTGACATTGAAAAGATAATGCAAAAGATCCATAGCGGGGAATGCAGACCTCATATGAACGGTCACATGCTTGCCAAGAAGATCATCCGATAAGGTTACTATTAGAACACCATGACCCAGGATTGCGCCGCCTATGTCCGGAGATCCCCCAAATGCCAACAATTCCCCAACCTTCAGCATCTACCTCCACGTGAATTATACACAATGACCTCTCCCTGGCCGTTCTCCACCTGAGGCATCGACATTATAGGGAAGGTTACATCGAAGTCTTCTAATGGCCATGAGTTCATCCTAGTTGCCATTGATTACTTCACCAAATGGGTCAAAGCGGAGTCATACAAAATGCTAAATGCTAAGAAAGTGGCCAAATTCGTCAAGAAAAACATTATCTGTCGATATGGGGTCCCGCACGAGATAGTGTAGATAATGGGTTACATTTCGAGGCAGAAGTCACAGAAGTGGTCAACGAGTATGGGATTCAGAGACACAAATCTTCTCCCTACCGACCTCAGACCAACGGAGCAGTTGAAGCCGCCAACAAGAACCTCAAAGCCATCATCAGCAAGATGATCGAAAGCTATCGGGATTGGGATGACCGAATCCCATACGCCCTCTGGGGCTACCGAACCTCAATATGAACCTCTAACGGAGCTACCCCTTACTCTCTAGTCTACGAAATGGAAGAAATCCTACTCGTGGAGTTGGAAATAACCTCGCTACACATCATGTTTGAAAGCAAGGTCAGTGAAGAAGACTGGTGCCAAAGCCGTCTTGACGAGTTGACCCTCCTAGACGAAAGGAGATTAAAATCACTATAACACATACAAGGCTAGCATCGTCGAATAGGGTGTTCACTCAACAAGCCCAATTGGAGTGGCCCCTACATTGTCAAGAAGATCTTGTCCAGCGGTGCCTCCATGCTCACCGACTTAGATGGGGAGGAAATGGCTCGTCCAGTCAACCTGGACCGTCTCAAGAAATTTTACCCCTAGTCCGAAATCTCGTCGCACTACGAATCTTCTCATCTCCCTTCTATTCTAAAAAAATCTCTTCATTTCCCCTTACCCAGAACTACGTGGGCCTGATCCTCTGCAAAAAAAACATTTTCAAACACAATTAAAACTTTTCAAAAAAACCCAGAGGTACGTAGGCAGCTCATACACCTTACATGAGCACGACCCTTTCTTTTTTTACAACATACTATTCTTTTCTTAGCTCCGAGAATAACAGTCAATTCCAACATGTATTTGAACAAAAGGATTATGTATGCCTCAGCAATCGGTATAGATAATTCAAACAATACAAAATTCATCGAAAGGCACAGCTGGATGACCAAAAACTTGTTTAATTCACTAATATGAAATTTCGGTATAGATTACATAAAGGAACGAATAACTCCCTTCCCCTACCTTCCTAAAAAATCCAAAATAAAATCCCCACATTTATTCCCCATTATAAAAAAAATCCTACCCACAGCTACCAGAAGAACCCGCTCCGTCACCATCATCTACATCCTGGGGTCCCCAAGTTTCCCCTACCTGAACAGAGTGTCACAGACACTCCATGGACCGATAAGCTAGAACAGCTTCGAATAAACCACAACACCTCCCTCCATGGCGTCAAAAGAAACAAACCACCTTTGTCTAGTCTCCACTGCCAACATATTGCTAACTAATTTCCTCCACAACCACTTAATATAATCCCAGGGATATGCCAAACTCTCCCAATAGACTGAGAAGGATGGGTCGACGGATGCCGATTCTCCAATATAGAGCCAAGTCGCATGCGCAGACGCTTGGTCAAATCCTCTATCAGAAAGAAATTTAGTGTCCGAGGTGGCAAGACCTGCGCCCAGCCAAATTGGCGTAGAAGCCGCTGAGGGAAATAGAAAGAGGTCTATTTGAGACCAACCAGCCGCACATACGGGTATTCTCCTAGCTCCAGAATAGGCAACAACTATACCCACCAGGGAACTCACCAATAAAGATTTCGAGCCCCATGCTCCACAAGCCAATTCTCCCAGCTCTCAATATCCAAGCCAACGCTGAAGAAGTGATACGAAAAGAAGTTGGGTACAGCCGATAAAGGATATTCTGAAAGAGTCACCAGGCGGAGTCTTTCAGATAACCACATGAACAACATCACGGGCTACCACGCAGGAAGTCAGAATGACCTTCTCGCCAGGTATCCAGACCATTCAGGGTCTCCACCAGTATCACCGTCGCAGGATTGTGATGGTATGACATTCATGAAGTAATGACTGCAAGTTGCGGATCCACCCGCAGTTCCCCAGTCACCAGCAATAATTTTGATATTAAGCCCAGAACAACAACTCCAGCATAATCAGCATCGCCTACTTCTCGCAGATGTACAAACTGCAACACCGCTGGGAGGGATATCATTCCTCCAGCAGCCAGTGATCTAGCCGTCGAAGGCAAAATGCGAAGAAGCCCAGCCCGTAAATCCCTGGGAGAATGGGAAAATTCGGGTAAAGCCGCAGCAACACTGGGATTTATCCCCAGCATGACAGAAAATTTCTCGTAGGTAGGATAAACTTCATCCAAACCAAAACGGAATACATGATCTTCGGGGTACCAAAATTGTACCGCCGCCATCAGCAGGTTCAACTCAGTGGGCCGATTTAGCCACAATAAGACTCGACGCATGTTGAAAGCATCGTAGTCGACGTTATAAGAGCACATCGCTTCCAAGGCTTCGAGGTAATTAGCAAACTCAATGCTACTAGGGAGAGACATCTTACAAAGACTAAGAAAAAGTAGACAAGTGAAGGTGTGATGGAAACACTCCACCCTTCCCCTTTTTTATACTTGAGAACCCTCATTAGAGACACAATCGCTGCAGAAATTGGAGGGAATCCTAACCCACAAGGTACAAAAGGCGGAAGAGGGCACAAATCAAAAGCTTTGAATTGATGGGACTAGACCTGACTACCGATAGGCAGGACAAGGGTCTTGCCGATCGGCAACCCCCTATTTTTGGAAATTTTCCTTTTTCCTTTTTTATCAAAATCATAAACTCAATAAAAATAAATTGATATTCTTAAATAGAATTTCAAAAATCCTCTTCCACCCCTGTATAATTTCTCGTTCTTAAAACTTTCCTAAAAATCCCAAAAATATCTCTTTTTACGGTCTCAGCAGCAAAGTAAAAAGCGCATGTGCATGCATTCACTCATTCATCATTAACAAAGGATAATAAAAAATCCCATTACATTGCATATATATTTGTTCTCTGTGTTACATCAAGTTTGCAGGAAATAAAAGAAAAGCAAAAAATAATGGGAGTCAGCCTGAACCCACATTCTCTCTCACGTACGCTTCCCCCTCTCTCTAAGAACTTCCACCCTTGCGACACACTATCTTTCCCCTATGGCGATACGACGCACCACTGCTACCCGAGCTAGAGTCCTCCCTGGACGAAGCAGACGGCACCAAACAAGAAGGAACCAGGAACGCATCCTGAATGTGGGCAGTCACCGAAGAGATCCAGTCTCTAATATCCCTCAACCAAGTGGTCGATACTCGGAGTTACTGCAAGTAAAAGGCAGAATCAGTATCAAAAGAGGGATCAAAATAGAAAAAGAACAAAAAAAGAGCGAGAAGGTATACTGCAGGACGAAGAACCTCCTCTGTCAAACCCAACTCCTCTTGATCCATCGCGGGAGGACGGTGCAGCATCGGCACCATCCCTCCATCAGCCCATCGAATATTGTATAAAGGGGTGTGTAATTGTACAAAGGGAACCTCTGAAGTCGCCATCGCCGTAGACACCGATGGACCACCACCACTGTGGGAAGACCCCACTGCCCGACTCGAACCCGTAGGAGGGAAAGGCAAGGCATCATATATGTTGGGCGCCACGCTCCTGCCTCATAGACATAAGAGGTTACACAGGTGGTACCACCACCTCCTCCTCAGCAATTTGCCAAACCACTCTCTCCCCCAGATACCAAGAATGGCCAAACTCATGCGCCAGCAAATGCCTCATCTGCGCATTCACCCCGGTCGCCCCCGTATCCTGAATGGCTATCCCCCAAGGGTAAAAGGTCACCTTAAAATTCAAAACAGGCATAAGTCAATAAAGAATCAGAACCTTCCAAAAACTAAGGTTGAAGAGGAAAGAGTCTTACCCTACCACTAGTCAGGCCATTGAAGACCTGACGCACCGCCTCCAGAGAGAGAGATCCCTTCGACTGTCGATTAGCCTTCTGCCATCGATACAATCGGCAAAAGTCCCCAACAGTATCATCCTTTAGAGTGATCAGCAGGGTACTGCACCCAATAACCTCATAAAACCACATCTGCCAAAGACAGGAATTCACAATAAAAAAGAGACACATAAGGAAAATGCGAATGCATGAAAGGAAAATGTGCAAAATTAAAGGATATCTCAAGGAGATACGTGACTCCAGTAAAAGTTTATCGGCAGCACCGGCTGCGTCCAAAGAAAAATAGAGGGTCGCCAAAGTCAGGCTTCCCCAATCATAGAGAGGGATGTTTGAAAACATCCTCAAGTACGGCAAGAACCACAAATGGACGATGTCGCCGCTCGACGTCACCATGAAGCCTCCTAGCACCAACAAAATTAATAATCGGGCCATCTGCATCACCTGTAGCCCGTCCTCCACATCAACCACCCTACTCAGCAGAACATCCTTCAGCAAGGACAATCAGATGGAATCCCCAGACACTATCCTCCCCACATCACTGAGCATCGCCCTCACCGCCAGGGTTCACCACCCTCGAAGATAGATGATGCGATGGCTCCCGTAGCAAGGTCCGCTCATCCGTAACCCGACTCGAATGCATCAAAGGAGTTCTCGCTCCCCAAAGAAAGAGTTGCCCTGGCCCTCCACTCCACATTCGCCCAGTCATCAACGGTCAACCATCCCCTATACGTTGCAGTGCTCACAAAGGCGGCCATTTCTTAGAGATCGAAATGCTAGAATGATTTGCAGAGGAAAATTGCAAAGAAAAAGAAAGCAAGAAGCTGTGAAAATTGAGGGGAGTTCTCCCCCTTTATATAGGATTCTAAGCGTCATGCCGATCGACATTGACTCCCACCCACCGATCGTCACTGACCCCTTACCTTCCCGAGGCAGTCCAAAAGTCCATGCCATTGCCGAATGGCACCCTTTGAACTGTGTCGACCGGTACCCCCTTTGAAATTTCGTACAAAAATTAAAATACCAAAAAATCCTCAAAAAATTCCTAAAAATCTCAGAAAGGATTTAGAACATTTTCACCAAGAAACTTTAACACTCCCTCAAGCGGAACCCCCATTTCCCCAGTGAACTCTAGAAAGTCATTTTTTATGTCTCCAAAGGAAACTCTACTTTATCCCCAGCTCATTCCCTAGCGGAACCCAAAATCCAATCTTCATCCTCTCTTAGGTCAGAATTGACCTCAGTCTTGGATCGTCACCCTAGTTAAGTCAGAATTGACCTCGGTCCTCGGTCGTCACCTCTATTAGGTCAGAATTGATCTCGATCTTGGATCGTCACCTCGTTTAGGCCAGAATTGACCTCGGTCCTTGGTCGTCACCTCTCCGAAACATTGGCCTCATCATGGCCGACCTCATCCAGGTCGAGACTGTGGTCAGGAGGTAAATAGCTGACGTTGTGCTGCGGTTGGGGAACCCTCAGTCCACCCCTTGAAGGTGGCTAGGGATAACCTCGGACAGGCCGACGTTGCAAGACCATGGAAGGAATCCATTCAACATCTTGAAGAAAATATAGGAGACCTCATCAAAAGTCGAGACCCACTGTAAATAGGTTTTTCAGAAGGCTCTCCATTCGTGGCTAGGATAGTGAGCTTCCCAACCCCTGCCAAGTTCAAACCACCTACGGTGTCTCCTAAGTATGATGGTAGCACCAACCCTGTACATCATATTGAGATGTACCAGTCTGCAGCAGACATTTATTCAATCCCAGATGAGATGAAGTGTCGGGCCTTCTCCGGGACTTGAATAGGAGTTGCACACATCTGGTTTACCTCTCTGTCGAAGAACTCAATAAAGAACTTTAAGGGCCTGGCTGAACGGTTCATTCACAACTTTTGCTTCGGGGTAAGACCTCAAAAGAAAACCACTCATCTGTTGTACGTCAAGCAGGGAAGGAATGAGAGTCTGAGAGACTACATTGCTAGATTCAACAAAGAGAAATTGGAGGTTAAAGATTATGAAGAGAATATAGCCATGATAACCCTCATCGGAGGACTTCAGAAGGGAAAGTTATTATGGAAACTAGCGGAAGACCCTCCCAAGTCTATGGCAGAGCTGTTGGTAGCTACAGGAAAGGTCATGAACGCTGAAGAGGCCATGGCGGTGAAGTATGAGGATGAGAATGGAAGTGGCAGTGGGAAATTCCAAAGAAAGAAAGATGGAAAGAAGAGTTCAAGCGATGACAAGTTTGCACGCTATACTCCTTTAACTGTGAGCTGCGAACACATCCTCAACGAGATCAAGAATGACCAGTCTCTAAGATGGCCGAAGAAGCTGAAGGCTCCTCCACATAAGAGGAATAAGAACTTGTTGTGAGAATTCCACCAAGACCATGGTCATGTGACAGACAAGTGCTTCGCCTTAAAAGATGATATCGAGAAGATGTTGAAATCTGGGAAGCTGAGGAAGTATGTTGATCGTAAGGCCCCTAAGAAGGGAAGAGATGACCCTAAAAAGAAGAGAAACGACAGATGTCTAGATGATACTCCAGTAAGAAGGGACGATGACTCAGATGGAGATGATGAAGACGATCCAGACCTCCCAACCAAAGATGACAATGCCCCAGTGAAGAGAGTTGGTATGATATCCTTTGGTGTTAGCACCATATATGGAGGACTCACAGGGGGTGGCTCTGAAGTAGTTGATTGGAAGGCTCATATGGCAGAGGACAAGTTAATGGACAAAGTAGAGGTCATGAATATAACATCTTCAGAGGCCAAGTAGAAGAGAAAGAAGGTGGATATGGACACCCTTATAGTGGGGTTCTCCCGACTCGACTTCAAAGGTATCCTAGCTTCGCATGATGACCCTTTGGTAATTATAACAAGAGTGCATGGATGCAAGGTACAGAGAATCCTTGTAGATGGGGGGAGTTCGGCAGACGTGATGTTCTGGCTCTGTTTCAAAAGCCTAGGCCTTAGCAGAGCTAGGCTAGTACCCTATCATCATCCGTTAATGGGCTTCAGCGGCAAAAAGGTCCATCCGCTGGGCATGTATGAGATGGACGTGCGAATGGGCGACCAGTGGCCTAAGAGGTTGACCCGGAAGATCATTGTTTTGTTATGGATGAAAATGTCTTCTCGGCCTATAACCTCATCATAGGAAGAGTAGCCCTTAAGGAGTTTGAGGCTATGCCATCGATGGTCCACCAGATGCTAAAACTCCCGACCCCCTATGGGGTAGGGGAAGTACAGGGTGACCAGACCATAGCACGAGAATGCTACTTCAACTCAGCCGAAGAGAGAGATGCCCATAAGAGAGCAACCACCACGTATAACATTGATGCACTTGATCTGAGAGATGAAACAAAGTTAAAAAAAGGAGAGGCCACGAAAGAGGTAGAATCTATCGTCCTCAATGAGGACGAATCGGAAAAAACCATCCAAATCGGCAAGGCCTTAAAATTGGAGATCAAGGAAGAGCTGATAAGATTTTTTAAGAAGAGGCAGAGTGTCTTCACTTGGAGCCACACAGACATGCCTAGCATCGACCCGGAGGTTATGTGCCACAAACTCAACATGGCAGAAGATGCTAAGCCAATAAAACAAAGATGAAGAGTTTACTCCAGGGAAAAATATGACGTCATAAGAGAGGAGGTAAGAAAATTGAAAGAGGCAGAATTTATCAAGGAGGTTATATAGCCAGAGTGGTTATCAAACGTTGTCATTGTGCTCAAAGCCAATGGAAAATAGATGATGCGCGTAGACTTCACTGACCTAAATAAGTCTTGCCTTAAAGACAATTACCCCTTACCTCGAATATATCAGATGGTAGATGCCACGGCAGGGCATGAGCTCATGAGCTTCATGGATGAATACTCAGGATATAATCAGATCTTCATGAATGCTGAAGACTCATAGAAGACAGCCTTCATCACAGACAAGGGGACCTACTGCTATAAGGTCATGCCCTTCGGCTTGAAGAATGCAGGGGCCATATATCAACGTCTTGTAAATAAGATGTTTGAGGATCAAATTGGCAAGACCATGGAGGTATACGTAGATGATATGTTGACAAAGAGCCTGAAGGCCTGCACTCACGTGGCATACCTCGAGAGAACTTTCAACACCATGGACTTGTATAGAATGAAACATAACCCTGCAAAGTGCGTCTTCAGAGTAGGAGCTGGGAAATTTCTTGGATTCATTATCAATCAGAGGGGAATAGAGGCGAACCCTGAGAAGATCAAGACTTCGCTTGACATGAAGACACCAAGAAGTATCATGTAATACCCCGTATTTTTGTGATATTTATTTATGGGATTAATTGAATTAAATGTGTATTAATTGGGAATTAATCCGGATAAAATACTAGCGAGATGTGAGTTGGTATTTAATTTTAATGCGTATATATGGCAATATATGAATATTGAAATTGTTGAATTTGTCGTGAGATTGAAATACGGCAATTTGGGAAATTTTGTTGGGACGCGCGTGACAGTCGCGTCAGGAATGTATTTATTTAAATTAAAAAGTGAATTTTAATTCTATCAACCAAATGGTCATTTTGAGTGCGTCAACGCGTCCGGAAGGGTCGAAATAGTCAGAAAACACTAGCCGGGGGTTTAGTTTGGGTCCCGGGGCATTTTTAGGCCATACCGGCAACTTAAAAGGGTATTTTTGGTAATTTTGGAATTTTGGGAATTGTGATTAACGAATTTTAGGAGTTTAAAATAGAAAATTAAGTGACCCACTAACCCATTACCAGCAACTATCTGATTTGTGGGCAACGGGAGTTTTAGGAGAGGTTAGGAGAGGTTCCCAAGAGGAGAGAACCATAACCACCACCTTCAACCTTCAAACTTGGGAGAGATTATAGAAGAAAAGAGAGAGCAACATCCAAGATTCAACACCAAATTCAGAGAAATATCAGAGGCAAGTGGTTTAATTATGTTATTTACAATGAAAGCTTCCTCCATGCGTAGAAAATTCATATAATTGTGTTGTTTTGGGAGAATAACAAAAACCAATGAAATTGGAATTGGAAACTCATGTATTGATAAAGATATTGTACGTAGATTTGTGTTTGGGTGACTATACTGTTAGAAATACCTCTTTCATGTTATAAAATGGATTTAATTATGCCTATTGATGACTTAAATTTTTCTAGGGTTCATGTTCATGAAATTTGGGGGAAATTGGGGAGATTTGATGATTAGATGATGTTTAGGAAGATTTGGCCCTATATAAATGTTTAGTTATGACCTATGAATGTTTAGTGTGGATTAGAAACCTTAAAATACTGTTGGGACGATTTTTATATGGGATTAGAGGTGAAGAAAATTGGGAAAAACGAAAAGGGGAATTGTGGGCTCGAAACTGTCACCTCGTTAGAAGGCCTGCCCAGGTCGTTCGAACGAGCTCGTTCGAACGAGCTTCTAACGAGTTGACTGTTTGACTTCTAACGAGTGGGATGTTCGTTCGATGACTTTCGTTTGAACGAGATCTCGTTAGAATGCCCACTTCATTCGAACGAACTCTCGTTCGAACAGCCTCGTTCGAACGAGACTTCTAACGAGTTGACAGTTGGCCTTTTTGGCCTGATTTGACTTCTAGTGTTCCGTAACCTTGTTTAATTGTAGAGATGACAATTCCTTGATGACTAATCGATACAGTTGGGACATTTGGGATATATTGAGGAGTAAAACATAGAAATGTGGTTTGAACCAAATCATATTTATGGGTTAGAACGTGAGTAACTATTTACGACGTGAGGATAATGGATGACGTGTACATACAAACCGGGGACAAGTGTGTGGGTATAAGAACGAGAAGTATACCACTAATATAAATATGGTAATAGCTAAGATGTGTGCATGCTTAGTATATATGATTGGATGTGTATGACATACCTACCATACTTGCTATTACGGGAGGTTTGCGTTCGTTTAGGGCCATCTGATCTTTGTGTGCCTACGGGGGAATATAGATTGGTACCTCGAGAACATAGGTCAGAGAAGGACTTATTGAGATGTTAATAAGTTTGCTGATCATGGGAGCGTAGGTATGTGCGTGACCCATGTGATGTGACTGTGTTCGCCTCCATTGTTTTGTGATTTGCTATAATCTGAGAACGATTCCTGAGAGATTCGGAATGCGTGATCCTTATGTACGTGATGTACCGGGATGGATAGAAGAGTATATGTGCACCGCAGCTTAGTCTCGGGGTGCTTGTTTTGTATATTTATGACGTGAATAATACACACTTAAATAATGAGAACTTTCATGTTGGTATTGTGAGTATAATTATGATAATGTTTTGAGAAAATATAACGGGATAACCGGTAGTGAATTGTATTGCTAATAATTGAGAATTCGAGTTTAAGTAAATCCCTCTATTTAATTGATAACGCTAGAATGTATAATGGGAATCAAGTAGTAAGGGGTAGAACTTATTACGGTTTGGTTAGATATGTATCTCACTTAGATGGGTACGGTACGTTAGGAGTGCACAATTAGTCGAGAGGTGAGTACTTCATGTGAGTGCACGTCCTAACATGTATTTTGCATTCATTGTTTTAATGTTATTAAAACACTTGCTATTTTTTAAAATACTCTCCACTTTCGGGCTCTAACCCGTTTGCTTTCAAATCTATTTTTTTTGTAAAAACCTTTTAGGTGCCCAGCCACAAGGAAACCATGCATAGGATTTCCATTCAGGTGACGAGCTGTAGCTGTTGTGGAAGTTACAGGGCCTTGCTAGTAGACGCTTCATTTGTCTTGACTCTATATTCAGTTTTCACAAGTTGTAGGGCGTGTCGCCCATTTCTATTAGAGACATTTCATATTTCAGATTTTCCGACTTTTGGCATGTAATTAATTCAGGATACAGTTTTATTTAATTCAGTAGTGGGATTGTTATGAGGAGTTTTCCTCTAGACTTATTATTATTTGTTGGTTATTCTATTGTTCCGTTATGGTGAATGGTTATGTTATTCTTTCATAATTCTTTTATTGCGTGTTAACCAGACTTAATTTAAAATTTGACATCTTACTTTTAAATACTAGGTGGTTAGAAATTATAAACATGTTTTCGACAGTGATGCTATTAACTGAGCCAACTTGGCATTTTGATTCAATTTAATAAAGGAGTAGCTACCCGGTATTTAATTAGTCGGGGTGTCACATATCAAAGACGTTCAGAGGCTCACTGGAAGAGTAGCTGCAATCAATAGATTTATTTCCAGAGCGATGGACAAGTGTCTTCCATTTTTTAAGGTGCTTAGAAAGGCCTTCGAATGGGACAAAGAGTGTGATGAGGCCTTTAAGCAGCTCAAGTCTTACCTCGGATCCCCCCTGCTCTTATCTCGGCCCATAAAGAGAGAAAAGTTATATGTTTACCTAGGAGTCTCTGAGTGAGCTATAAGTGTAGCCATAGTACAGGAAGACGTTGGGGTGCAAAGGCATGTATACTTCAACAGTAAGGCCCTTCAAGGGTCTGAACAGAACTATCCTCGAATGGAGAAATTGGCCTATGCTTTGATACATGCTTTGAGAAAGATGAAACCCTATTTTCAAGCGCACTGTATGGTCATCCTCACTGACTCCCCACTTAGGCAAGTCCTCCACAAGCCTGAGAAGTCGGGAAAATTGATGACCTGTGCCATTGAGCTGGGAGAGTATGACCTTACTTATCAACCCAGAGTGGCCATTAAAGGGCAGGCACTTGCAGATTTTATTACTGAGTTCACGTGGGAAGAGACTGAAGTGGAGAACAATCCAATAATAGCAGAAGGCTCAAATAGTAACGTCTTCCAAAACCTAGAAGAGGTTGTGTCCAACAGAGCCAGAAACGAAATAGTCGAGAATGAGGAGGATATGTACCTCTTTAAGCAAGGAGCCCTATCGAAGGGGAGCTTCTATTCAAATGAAGACGTTTGGAACCTCTTTATTGATGGGTCTTCTTTGGAAAGTGGAAGCGGTGCAGGGATGATACTCTCAGCCTCGGATGGCACCGACATTGAGTATTCACTAAGGTTCAACTTCAAAGCATCAAATAGCGAGTTAGAATATGAGGCCATGATAGCAGGCCTCTCCTTGGCAAAGACCCTTAGGCTTAGATGACCCCTACTTCATAGTGACTCAAGGTTAGTTTTCAACCAAGTGTTTGGAGTTTATGAGGTCAAGGATGAAAGGATGGCCAAATACCTGAAGAGGGTAAGAATGATGCTAAAAGGTTTTGAAGAGATGAAGATGAATAGGGTACCTCGACAAAACAACATCCACACAGATGCACTAGCAAGGTTGGCTTCAGTAACAAGGACAGACATTAGAAGGACAGTACCAGTCAAAATCCTGCTCAAGCCGACCATTGAAGAAGAAGGGGTTACCAGCCATTGCCTCAACTTGAACCTAGGGAACTCATGGATGGACCCCCTCATCAGATATATCAGAGAGGGAGAGCTGCCTGAATCGAAGCCAGAGAGGAGGAAACTGAGGTACAGAGATGCAAAGTTCTCAGTAGTAGGAGATATCCTATATAAGAAAGGATTTCTGTTACCTCTCCTCAGATGCGTTCATCCCGCAAAGGTTCCTCGCATCCTATAGGAGGTGCATGAGGGTTCTTGCTCCAGTCACATAGGAGGAAGACCTTTGGCCAAGAGGATTATCATGCAGGGATACTGGTGGTCGACCTTGGCCAAGGATGCTGCAGCCTACGTAAAGAGTGACAAATGCTAAAGATTCTCCACTATCCCCCATCAACCTCATCAACCTATGACATTAATCAGTTCCCCTTAGCCATTCGTAGTATAGGGGATTGACTTGGTGGGTCCTTTGCCAAGGGCTGCGATTAATTACCAATTTCTGATAGTAGCGATTGACTACTTCTACAAGTGGGTGGAGGCTGAGTCGATGATCACGATCACAGAACAAAAGACCTTCCAGTTTATTTGGAAGAGCATCATATGCAGACATGGCCTCCCTAACACCCTCATCTTAGACAACGGAACTCAGTTTAAAAATTCTTCCCTGGAGAAGTATTATGAGAGAGTTAGAATCAAGAAATTTTTCTCTTCTACTGGCCGACCTCAGGCAAACGGTCAGATCGAAGTCACGAATAGAACAATCCTTGATGGTACAAGAAGAGGTTAGAAGAATCTAAGGGGAGATGGACTGAAGAGGTTTATGCTGTGTTATGGGCCTACAGAACAATAGCTAGGACACCAACGGGGGAGACCCCATTTATGTTAGCACATGGCTCAAAAGCCGTCATACCAATAGAGGTAGGACTCCTCACTCATAGAGTTCAGATCTATGACCCCGAGAAGAATGGGGAGGAGAGAAAACTTGACCTAGATATAATTGAAGAGAGAAGGGAAGACGCTGAGATCAGATAGGCATCCTACCAGTAGAGAACATCAAAATTCTACAACCAAAGGGTGAAATCGAGGCCCATAGCTGTAGGAGACCTAGTGCTGAAGAAGACATTGCAGAAGGCAAACAAGATTTACCCAAATTGGCATGGCCCTTACAAAGTGATCGAGGAGGTTATACCCGAGACCTACAGGCTGGGAAACCTCGAAGGGGAACCTTTCTCCAATCTATGGAATGCTGATCATCTGAAAAATATTACATATGATGTTACAATAGTTTCTATGTAAATGTATCAACTTATAAAGAGATTATTAATGAGAATATCAGTTCCTGTGTTAATTATTGGCTCATTATATCTTAGTAGTGAAAATAGTGGGGGTAAAATCTTAGTTTTATGACCTCAGGCCTTAAAACATCATAACTTGGCGATAAGGTCTGAGTTGAACATCATATTTGGATGACCTCAGACCCTAAACATCATTAATTTGGTGAAATTTATGGGAGTAATATCTTAGTTTGATGACCTCAGACCTTTAAACATCATAACTTGGTGACAAGGTCTGAGGTGAACATCATATTTGGATGACCTCAGACCCTAAACATCATAACTTGGTGATAAGGTCTAAGGTGAACATCATGTTTGGATGACCTTAGACCCTAAACATCATTTATTTGGTGAAATTTATGGGGATAACATCTTAGTTTGATGACCTCAGACCTTAAAACATCATAACTTGGTGATAAGCTCTGAGGTGAACATCATATTTGGATGACCTCAGACCCTAAACATCATTGATTTGGTGAAATTTATGGGGGTAACATATTAGTTTGATGACCTCAGACCTTAAAACATCATAACTTGGTGATAAGGTCTGAGGTGAACATCATATTTGGATGACCTCAGACCCTAAACATCATTAATTTGGTGAAATTTATGGGGGTAACATCTTAGTTTGATGACCTTAGACCTTAAAACATCATAACTTGGTGACAAGTTCTGAGGTGAACATCATATTTGGATGACCTCGGACCCTAAACATCATTAATTTGGTGGTGATATATTACAAGTGTAAAATCATAGTGTAGTGATGAAGACACGCGCCAAATTAATTCAAGGCCAAGAGAAGCAAAATTCTCCTCAGAGAATGGTATAGCACAAAAAAGTTAGAGTTACAGGTCAAAAGCTAATAGAAAATGTTGTAAGAGGTTACAAACCGATATAAATCAGAAATAAAAATTACAAATAAGAGCTTCACAAAATAAGGCCTAAGTGTCTGCAGTCTTAGGGTTAGTGGCCATTCCCCCACTTCTTTGGCCGATATTGGCCACTTCTACCCCATCATCTTGAGGATTAATGTATTCAGTCCTTGTATCTTCTGGTTGAGAAGTCTCGGCAGGCGCAGCACCTCCTTTTTCCTCGACCTCTTGTAAGGCCTAAGAAAACTGAGGATCAGCATAGCCCAGACCAACGCAGTCCGAGGCTGCCAGGCATCCTGACTCTTTCTCTTTCATTGCAGCCTCTTTTCCAGTGGCTTTAACACCCCTTTCGAGGTATTCAAAGCTAAAGCTGAAAAATTCATCAGAGACCTTGTAGTCCTCCAAGATCTTCTCTGAGGCATCATCCAGATAAGCCTTCACAGTGATATCAACCTTGTGTTGGAGAGAGTCAGCCTGGGTTTTCAGAGCAGAACTATGATCCTTCTTAAGCTTGTCCATGTCCTTCTCCAGCAGCTTAATGTTAACTTCAGACTTCTCTAAGGAAGACTTCAGACGCTCCACTTCAGCACTCAGAGCGGCCTCTATCTTCTGGGCATCTCTGCCCTTCTCAATTAAAGGGAGCTTCCTCAGGGTCCAGTCAACAAACTGGTGCATGGTGAGGAGACCCTCCAAAACATATTTAGGAGTATTAGTTGAAGATTTAATATAATTCAAAGCCAATATTACACTTCAACATAAACAACAAAAGTCTTACCTGGATAGATCGGTGGAGATTGAACTAGGTCAGCAGAGGAGTGTCCATAGAACGGCAAAATTTCTTGTCGGCATCGGTTATTACGGAGCCGATGGCGTCCAAGGCCTTCAAACTCTAGCTAATAAGGTTGTCGTTGATCTTTAACTGCTCCAGACGAGCAACTAACGCGTCCTCAGAGGAGATGGGGATCGTGCGATCCCCCTTGGAGGTTTCTTCTTCTGCCTCTGATCCTCAGGGGAAGGGTCATTGAACTTCCTTTTCTTTGAGGCATCGACCCTTGAAGTGGTAGGGGAGGAGGAGGCGCATTCAGGCCTGCTTTCTTAACTAGTTTTGTAAGGTTGGGGGCTGCCATTTCCCAAATACCGTCTGATATTCCTTCTGGGTGCTCTGCAAAAAGAAAGGTCTGAGTTAAAATATCAGAGATGTAGCAAAATCAGAGGTTCAACTTGTTGAAAAAATAAAGTAACTTACGAAGCTGAGTCAGGGGACTCCCCTCAAGCCAGTCTCAGAGAGATAGTAGGGGGTCATCAAATGCTCTTACTTGACCAGTAGACCATGCTCCCCCTGATCTTGAAGGTCTTTGACATTCTAAAAGTTATTCTGGCTTAATCCAGGGTCGTCTCTGGCAACCATTGACACCTTTCCCCACCTCATAGGTATTCTCGGCTCTAAAGATGAAAAGGGGGCACAGGCACCAAATTTCCATGACCCTGAGGTGAAGAAGTCTCGTGGTTTCCAGTTATGGTTCGAAGTCTGGGTAACCAGTAACATCTTCTTATTAGACTTTCGAGCTAGAAAGTGGTAGTAACTCGGATGATTCCTAGTAGAGGAGGGCACATATCACCCTGTAAAGACCTGGACCGAAAGGTCTGAATGATGGAATGCCCTCCATAAGATGATAGCTCCAATCATCACCCTCCAGGCGTTGGGGGACAATTGGGAGGGAGCCAAGTTAATATGAGACACTATAGCCCTTATTATTGGATTAATGGTGAGATAAAATCCTAACTTAAACATCTGCTCATATAGGCAGACCTCACCATCTAAGCCGCCAAAGGCCCTTTCATCCCTCAGAGGACTCCTAAGTTTATGGAGGGACCTATGGAATAAAGATGCCTGACGTCTAGGAGGTCAAGTTCACTGACAGTGCTCTCTATATCAGCTGCCTCTGAGGTGTCAACATCGCTTTCTCTACCATCATCCTCCTCCCGAGCAACATCGTCTTGGGCAGCTGAAGGAGCACCATCAGGGAACCTCTGAGCGAACTCAACCCCTACGGCGGCCGACAAGGGAATAACATCAAGGATTGGGGGAATAACCACACTCGTCCCCACAACCTCCATGTTAGAGGAAGTTTGAGAGGTGCTACCGCTGTTATGTGACGAGGCTCGACTTTTGACCTCGCCCTGATCAGAGACCGGATCCTACCTAATGAAGAAGTCCATCACCTCCTGGAATGAGTCAACAGACATGGGGTCTGAGGTGGATGACTCAGACTCAAACACTGGAGTGGGATCTACTGGGACCTCTGCTGGCACAGATGGTTCAGGATATATCACTTTCAGAGGGGGTGGAAATATAGGTCTGAGGGGGAAGGCCTCAACCCTATGAGCTTCCTCCTGGGCTCGCTCTATCTCCCTAATCTTTTGTAAGGTCAGAGAGGGGAAATCTTCTAAAAGCTGGTATAAAGGTCTGAGCATGTAAGGACGAGACTAATCTTGAGACTCAAGGCCACAAACAAAAAACTTGACTTAACCTAATGAAGGATTTAAATGATACTTTAGAACAAGAACAAGTATGAACAGTCTTAAATGTCGCTAGAAAGCTCTTGATATCTCAGCGAAAAACTCATAAATGTCACCGGAAAAATCAAACTCTCACCGGAAAACCCAAGCTCACACTAGAAATTACATAAATGGAAATTAAAAGGAAAGAAATGGTGGGATAAGGTGGAGAGGATACCTGGAGGACCGTGGAATGAGAGGAAGGAGATGAGAATCGAACAAAGCACCTTGCAGTAACAGCAGAAGCTCTTGAAGGGAATAAAGTTATAGAGAAAAGCACTGGCGGGAAAAAAGAAGAGAAAATGAAGAAGAAAGAAGGAAAAGGGGGTTTTAAACCCACAATCATTTTGGCGCGTGTCCCAAGGCTCATCATTGCCTTGGGAACCCAAAGGTGCAAACCAGGAATGCACGTTAATCGCTTAAGCAAGTGACATGTGTAAAGATAGTATTGGCACGCAAGGAAACATAGCCTCGGACTTGAAAATACCCCTCAATCACCTACTCACATAGGTAACTAAGGGCTAGGGGGTTATTTATTTGCCCATGAAATAATGTTACTAAAGCCGTTTAATATAAGATTAAACTATTTAAGTAACTCCGAACTATTTTTTGAAGAAACTCTTTTCTAGAAATCAAATCAGTTAAACCACAAGATGTGTTTTTAAAAAAATATGCACGAGATTTGTTCAAGATTTGTTAACAAGTTTTGAAAAACAAAACTCAAACAATTTTAAATCAGCACACCTATCAAAAAGGGATGAGGAGATGTAGAAAGATTAATGACAAGATATTTTTAACATGGTAAAACCTTAACCAACTGAGGAAACATCCACGACTCCCTCTACGGAGTAAAAAAATCCACTAAAACAAATATAATAGTTACAAACTATATAACACACATGCACACAAATCAGACCTATACAAGTTTAGGAATGTACCCACTGGTGTCCTTATAAGTTTTCTGCAGTTTTGATTGTTGATGTTGTTCTCCCAGTTTGCTAACTTCACTTTGTTCCAGTCTTTACGTCGACTCTTGTTTAAAGATCTTATTACCGACACTTTCAGTGTTGTTGTGTGTAAGTGTTTGTGATGTTGATCTAACACATGCATACACACACTCACGTTTATTTTTACAAACAGTCCTAGAAAATTACAAATCAGATCTATATGTTGTGATTTTCAGTTTCTCTCTTCTTAGGAAACTTGAACCTTATTTGACCTTTAATATTAACCCAGAATCCACGGCTATCTTGCTCAGAAGACGTATCAAGATCTTAATCAATCTCAAGGTATTGAAAATATTTTTGAGATTGGAAATCACCAAGTGCGATTCCAACTAGGTCAAAGGTCTTTTTTTAAAGGAACTAGAAATAGAAAATATTATTGTTGATTTTGAGTATGAAAACATTTACAAAAAAGAATCAACAAAAGTATTCTCAACATGAGAAACTATAAATGCAGATCTATGTGAGATATAACATAAACTGTTCAGATCTATGATTTCTATGAATAAAAAACACAGATCGAAACTTAATGTTTAAGTTGAAAGCAAGATCTTACAACAAAGAGGTTACAACACGAAACAACTTAACAAACCAACTCTCAAACTCTCAAACTCTCAAGGTTGTTTTTGGTTTATAACTAGTTTTGAAAGAGGTTAGGGTTTGAAAGGTGTTTTGGACGATGTAGGGTTAGGGTTTCTAACTCTCGCTCTCTCTCTGGTTTCTCTATCTTTTATCTCTTCTCTCTCTACTCTCTTCTCTCTCTAGAAATTACGAAGTGGCAAAAGCTTTTGAAATGCCGAGGGTAAGGCTCCTTATATGGGGGCTGAGAAGGTTTGAGAACGAGATTCAAAATCAATGGTTACGATCTAGTCTTCGGCAGTTGACTTTAATCCAACGATATAAGAGAAGCGGTGTATTAAAACGCTTTTGATTGTCTTAAGAGATGTTCATAGGGATTAAGCCACAATGCATACAGATCGTTGATTAAAACAATCCACGAGCAGGAAATGAGCAAGGCGAGTCTCTCAGAAGAAACACAAAACGGACCGATGTCTGGCTGACAGGTGTAAGGCTGAGATTAAGGCTGAAATGCGGGTTTTGAAAATAATTACACAAACACCTTAATGTCTCTAGCGCTTTCGATTTCTACCACATTGAACTTCCAGAGATAAAATCACCAATTCAAAATTGCAGGTTGACCCCAAAAACTTTTAAAACCAATTTTAATTAAAAAAAATTATTTTTAAAAATCATTAAAAATTCCCAAAAAAATATTAAAATTCAAATTAAGGGAAATTAAAACACTAAATACACACTTAACCAATTATATGCAATATGCAATGTATGAATGAAATACTAATGTGTGTGAGTGTTGGTAAATATACCTTAGATCAAGAGGTATAAAATGTAGAGAAGGTTTGAGGCTCTTTGGTTTCTAGGATGGGACTTAATTTTGTTTTTGTTTCCAAACTAGATGAGCACTTATACAATATAGACTCAAGTGAGTCAACAGTATAAGGTGCTTCAGCCCAAAGTGCACCTTCCCATTCAAGGACACTAAGCTCGGCCTGACTCATAATCGAGGTGGTAGAAGCTCATAGTGATTAGAAGTGATATCGTCCCTCATAAGGTCGGTTCTGACGGACGTTGCATCAACCTCATCATCAAGGCTTTTATCTGGGTTCAGACATCCATCTCAACAGCGGCACAGGCCGATGTTACATTGTATCAACCGAGATTAACTAGGCACTTGGGCTCAACTTGTGTAGGGTCGGACATAGCCGATGTTGCCAGCATCACCTCAAATGAGCCCTGCATATGATCACAAATGCATGGTGTCGGCCTCGGTCGACGTTATGAGTATCATCTGGGACCAGGAAAAGACATAAGATCAATCAATAAGTACCATGTCATCATCGACCTCTGCCGACGTTACCCCTCATACCCAACCACATCTTGGCCGAGGTCTTCATATAACATTGATCTTTGACAAGTCAGGGGTCGTACTCACCCAAGTCAAGGTTGGTAGCTAGCTAAGAGAGCCGGGCGTTTACAAGCATATGCAAGGGTAGGAACACGTGGACAAAATCAGTTGTAACCGAATTAATTTCCCCCCCCCCCCCCCACGTGGGGAAATATTTCATCATCATTCTCTACATGTGACAGTGACAGATGTCTTCATTAGATTGGCTAGATCAACACACACATGCTCATTGTATGCATGGGGGGTACATTACACCCCCCACACACTATATATATGTAATACCCCGTACTTTTGACTATAATTATTTTTGGGATTAATTAATTAATTAGCGTATTAATTGGAAATTAATCCGGGTTATAAATACTAATGTGATGCGAATTGGTATTTGATTATGTTCATATATGATTATATATGTACTTGGTATTATAAAATTTGTCGTGGGATTTATATACGGCAATTTGGAAATTTTGTTGAGACGCGTGGGACCGCCGCATCACGGTATATTATTTTGTTAATAAAAGTGAATTTAAAATCTATAATCCGTATGGTCGTTTTGAGTGCGCCAACGCGTCCGGAAGGGTCGAGATAGTCAGAAAACACTAGCCGGGGGTATAGTTTGGGTCCCGGGGTATTTTTAGGCCATACCGGTAACTTAAAGGGTATTTTAGTAATTTGGTATTTTTGGGTAATAAAAAGTGACGAAAATTGAGAGTTGTAATCTGATAAGGATTGACCCCAACCAACCCTTATTAACCCAACAAGCTACGGAGGTTTATTAAATTAGGTTTTCATAGGTTTCCCCAAAGCAAACCCTAGCCACCATAGCCTTTTGGAGAAGAAAGCTTGGAGAAGGAGAGAGAGAGAGAGAGGAAACTCTGCAGAAACTTCATCAAACCAACACCAAATTCAGAAATCAAACCAAGGCAAGTGATTTTATTTCCATTTAATTACTGAGAATGTCTTTTCCATGTTAGAAAATTCAGATTTATGGTTGTTCTTGATGAAATATGAAAACCCATGTAGTCTAGATGATAAAACTTGAGGAATTTGAGAAGGATTGCATGTAGAAGGATAGGTAAATGATTAATCTGATGTTAATACATGACTTGGGCGAAAGAAAAACGGATTTTATTTGATGAATTGAAGGTTCCAAATTTTAGGGTTCATGTTCATAAATGAATTGGGGAAAAATTTAAGTAATTGTAAATTGATTGATGATTTGGGTAAGTAGATTCATACAAACGTGATAAGATGTGGTTATACTATGTTTAGAATTGTTTAGAGACTTTAAAACAATCGTTGGGATAAATTTTAGAGGTGATTTGAGGAGTAAAAATGGTGAAAAACGATTTTTGGGAAATTCTGGGCCGAAACTGGCCTCTCGTTAGAAGCAACCCCCAGGTCGTTCGAACGAACTCGTTCGAACGAGCTTCTAACGAGTTGACCAGTCGTTACTAACGAGGAAGGATTTTCGTTCGATATCTCGTTCGAACGAGATATCGTTAGAAGAGTCAGTTCGTTCGAACGAACTGGGATCTCGTTCGAACAGCCTCGTTCGAACGAGACTTCTAACGACCTGACAGTCCAAACTCGTTCGAAGCCTCGTTCGAACGAGACTTCTAACAAGTTGACAGTTTGACCCTTTTGGACTGTTTTGACTTTTGGAGTTCCGGGAACTGGTTCAAGGGAAGAGTTAGCATTCCTTTGATGATATAGTGATTGATTTGGGACTTTTGGGTTATTGAGATGAGTAAATCATACACTAGAGTTATATTCAATGAACCATTTGGGGTGAGACATGAGTGTCTACTACAATGTGAGGATAAATTATGGCACGTATAATTATGAACCGGAATCAAATAAGTTGTGATAATTATAGTTAGTACAAGAATGCGATATGTACTACGATTAAAATATGATATTACTAAGATGTGTGTTTACTTAGTATTGGTATATGGATTATGTGTATGACATACCTTCCATACTTGCTATCACGGGAGGTTTCGTTCGCTTAGGACCCTCTAATCCTTGTGTGCCTACGGGGGGGATATAGACTGGTACCTTGATGAACATAGGTCATAGAAGGACTTATTGTGATATTAATAAGTTTGCATGATCATGGGAGCGTAGGTATGTGTGTGACCCATGTGATGGTGACTGTGTTCGCCTCCACTATTTGTGATTTGTGTTATCTGAACTATTCCTGAGAGATTCAGAATATGTGATCCTTATGTGCGTGATGTACCGGGATGGATAGCAGAGTATGTGTGCACTATAGCTTAAATTGCGGGGTGCTTGTATTGTATATTTATGAGATGAATAATATACATTAAATTAATGAAAATCCTCATGTTAATTACGGTATTGTTTCGAGATATATAATGAGTTAGCTGTTAGTATATCAATGGTATATTTAGTAACTGAGTTTTACGTTAAACCTCTATTTAATTACGAGCGTTATTATGTAAATGGAACCAAGTATTATTGGCAGGACCTTTGGCAGTCTAGCTAGATTCGATGTCACTTAGTTAGTGGGTTATGTCGTATAGATGGGTACTTACGTTAGGAGTGCACAGTTAGACGAGAGGTGAGGATATCATGCGAGTGTACGTCCTAACATGTACTTTGCATTTAATGTTTTAAATGTTTTTAAAGCACTTGCAGGTTTTTAAAATATAACTCCACATTCGGGCTCTGACCCGTTTGCTTTTCAAATCTTTTTCTTTGTAAAACCATTTTAGGTGCCCAGCCACAAGGACACCAAGCATAGAATTCTCATTCAGGTGACGAGCTGTAGCTGTTTGTGGAAGCTACAGGGATTTGCATGTAGACGCCTCTCTCATTTGGATTCCAGTCTCAGCATCTATCAGTTGTAGGGCATGTTGCCCAATTCTATTAGACATTTTTACATTTCAGTTTTCAGACTCTAGCATGTATTGCTCAGTATTCAGTTTTAGTTATTTATTTCAGTTTACTTATCAGTTGTGGGATTTGTATTGAGGAGTTTTTCCTCCAGAGTTTATTTACATTTCGTGATGGTTATTTGTTTTACTTCAGTATGGTGAATGGTGTTATTTAGTTATTCATTACGCTTGTTGCATATTAATCAGATTAAATTAAAAATTGGCAACTTGCTTTTTAAATACTAGGTGGTGAGTAATAATAAAATGTTTTCGACAGTGATGCTATTAACTGAGCCAACTTGGCATTTTGAATTAATTTTATAAAGGAGTAGCTACCCGGTATTTAATTAGTCGGGGTGTCACAATATACTTGTCTTCTCCTACCTTGAGAGGGATCCAAAATTACAACCCTAGCAGAAACTCTGTCATTTTACACAGTAGAGAAAGAAAGCTTGAGAGATTGTATTCATGGCCATTAGTGCCATTATTCAGTGATATTACTCACACACACTCACCGTGGATGTAGGCCAGATTGGTTGAACCACTTATATTCAAGTGTTCATCCTCTTCTCCTCACCTCCTTCTATATATATATATATATATATATATATATATATATATATTCTCCTGTGCTGCCATTGTTATCACTTGCTTGAGCTTGTCAACACCTTAGTTGATGGTGCTGTTTCTTGCATCATCACTTAGGTCAGAATTGACCTTGGACTTGGATCGTCACCATAGTTAGGTCAGAATTGACCTCGGCCCTCGGTCATCACCTCTCTTAGGTCAGAATTGACCTCGATCTTGGATCGTCACCTTAGTTAGGTCATAATTGACCTCGGTCTTGGATCCTCACCATAGTTAGGTCAGAATTGACTTCAGTCCTTGGTCGTCACCTCTCTTAGGTCAAAATTGACCTCGGTCTTGGATCGTCACCTCTTTTAGGTCAGAATTGACCTCGATCCTCGGTCGTCATCTCTTTTAGGTCAGAATTGACCTCGATCTTGGATCGTCACCATAGTTAGGTCAGAATTGGCCTCGGTCCTCGGTCGTCACCTCTCTTAGGTCGGAATTGACCTCGGTCTTGGATCGTCACCATAGTTAAGCACTAAACCAAATATGCCAAATTATCACGGTCATTGACCTTGACAAGTTGAACTTGTCAAGGTCAATGATCGTGACAATTCGGGGCGAGATAACTTTTTTTGTCACGGACTTGTCACGATCATTGACCGTGACAAGTTCGTTAGACTTGTCACGTTCGTGTCACAGTCCCTGGCCGTGACAAGTTTAGTCATGATTAATAATCGTGACAAAGCCTTGACCCTTTTTAAAAACGTTGTCACGGTCAATGACCAAGAGAAGTTCGTGACAACCTTATTTGTCAAGGACTTGTCACGGTCAATGACCGTGACAATTCTGGGCACAATTTAAAAAAATCTGTTGGGCTGTATGGCCACTGCCACTGCCACTGCCCAGCAGTATATTTGTACTTGTTATAGCAACATTGTACCTGTTCGAACATCATATATCCAAATAATTTAAAGATAATGCAAATATACATCCAAAATAGAAATAATATACATGACGATATAATCCAAATATAATTCAAATGTACCAACTTAAAAATAATGTCACTACATGTCTGGGGTAAATGTGAGGAGGTGAGTAGGCCACACGATATACGAATTGACACACCCACTAATATACGTCATGCCGCATTGTTCGCGCAACCACAATAGGGAGTTCTCCTTCCCGGGTATCACATGCGTGACGAGCACCTTGGACTCGATCTCTTGAAGCTCACGTCCATGAATTATTCCACCCTGGACGATATTCGGGTCCCTCAACCCCCCACCCTATCCGCTGGCCATCAAATACGTCCAATATGAACACGCTCGGCCAACCAAGTATCGACATCGGTCTGTTGAAGGGAGCCAAATAGGGAAGTGGATCATCGAAGTACCCATGTGTCGGTGATGAAGAAGCGAGGCCCACATCCTCGTCATCCTGCACCTCATCCTCCCGCACCTCCTCCTACACCGCCTTCTCCTTCCCTTTCCCCTTACGGTCTCCGCCCAACGTACGCTTCATGAATGAGTACATATCTTGGACCGTCGCCTCCAAACGGGAAAGCTTCGCGTCATGTGAATCCACCGTTCGAGCCAACTCGATGTCGCTCATCTCCAATCCGATGATCCTAGATTTGGCCACCCGCGAGCTCACCCCCTTGTCCTCCCCTTGCGATCAGACCCAAGCACTTGGCTGAGTGCGTCTGTGGACAAAGATGCCATGTCGGAATCAGACTGCGACTCATGCACTTCCTTAAGCTTTGCCTGAAATGACAAAAAGCACATGATTAGTAAAATAAGTAAACTAAAAAATTATAACGTAATTAATAAAAAGTAAACTGTCGGATTACTTACAATCGTGGACGCGACGCTCGGGGACACCTCCTTGTCCTTCCCCTTCTTCGTCTGAAGAGCCACATAAGTATCGAGCCTATGTGGCTTACCCCCAGGGCCACTCCCTATCCCCTGAGATAAAATAAAGTAAAATTAGTATCATCCCCCAAAGTAAAATAATGCAAAATAATATATTTATGTAGTTATAGACAAATTAAATCTTACCATTATCCTATTCTCCACCTCGGCGTAAGACGTATGGCCGGAGTAGTGCACGTCCGTCTTTTTTGCTCGATTTTCCCTCCCCGATTGGCGAGATGCCAATTGTCGCTCCCCGATCTCATTGTCAATGAACTTTTGCCATTGTGACAATGAGATCGGCTCCTTTGGCGGGACAGATTCACGCCTTTGGATAATGGACTCTCGTGTTTTTCCAAAGTACCGTGTCCGCATATTTTTCTTTCACGTCTTGTGTTGCTCCCTCAACTGCTCCCTCAACTGCTCCAAGACGGAATCGCGTAGCTTTGGATCCAAGTTGAATTGTTCCCGTCCAACAAATACAATGTTAGTTGCGAATAAATATAAATATAAATATAAATAATAAAATGAAATTGAAATTGAAATATTCATATAAATATAAATATATTACCTGTAGTGCCTCCCAAACAGCTAACTTGAGCTCATATGACCTCCTTCCAACTCATATACCCCGGGCCGATGACCGTCTTTACCAGCTCGAGGGATCTCGCTAATAGCTCCGACTTGTTCTCGATGGTAATCCCAAATTTTCCATATTTGGGGAGCCTAGGGGCCGAGGAGCCCTCGTCGCCTCCGCTACCACCGAGCCCAGACGACATCATCATAACCAGCATCATCATCCTCGCCTTAATACCTGAAGGAGACATTTGTTGTAAAAAAATGTTATTAGTACAGATAAAAAAAAATTAGAAGAAGACACGCAAATATGTACAATTACTACAAATAAAAATGAGCATTAATTATTAATTTACTTTCATACACCCCCTCCCCCACCACACACACGCACACGTACATGCACACACAACACCCCCTGCCCCCCACCACACACACAATAATTATTTTCATCAATTAAAGTATACAATTATTAATTTACTAATTTACATTGAGGAGCAATCCTACTTTCATAATTAATCATATATTAATTTACTAATTTACAATAAGGGGCAATCATATATTAATTTACTAAAAAAATTTATAATCAATCAATTCTTTTACAAGGGACACTACGCACATACACACACATTGACACACACGCAGCCCCCCGCCCCTACCCCACCACCCACCCCCTTCAACCACCCTGCCCCCAGCCCCTCCCCCACCACACACACGCACACGTACATGCACACACACCACCCCTACCCCCCACCACACAAACAATAATTATTAATAATATAGCCATTTTCAACCATACCAAAAGATCCCTACTTATCTTTATTAATAATATCTAGAATTAACCACTAAAGAATGCCCACCAGATACACCTAAAAACCCACATTGGCCAACCCGCATATGGACAATAATCCAATAATTATTAATAATTACATATTGTTCGATATATAAAGTAATTTTCAAAAAAATTTAAAAAATCCCACCCCCATATGGACAATAATCCAGTGGTAATGCCACTTTTACTGTTAACCAACCCAACATCGATCCACTATAATCCAACAACAATGTCAACAACAAATGTGTATCCAGTACCATTCATCTACTCAATTAATTCATTTCATCAATTAAACTAACAATTAAAGTATACAATAATTAATTTACTAATTTACAATGAGGGGAAATCCTACTTGCATATGAAATGGGCACTAATTATTTATTTACTTTCATCTAAAACTATACAATTAAAATTACAATTAAAGCTATACAATTTATTAATTAAAGCTATACAATTGTTAAGATTGCCCCCACCACACACACAATCACCCGCACCACACCCCCACTCCCACCACCCCCCTCCCCCCGCCACACACACGCACACACTTGCACACACACACACACACACCACACCACCCCCACACCACACCGTGCCCCTCCCCCCACCACACCCCGTGCCCCCCCTCACCCCACCCCCACCACACCTGCACACACACACACACGTACACACACAGCCCACCCCACCCCCACCACCCCTGCCCCCTCCCCCACCACACACCACCACACACGTATATACACAGACACACATACACACACATATACACATACATATACACACATATATACACACACATATAGAAATGAAAGAGAAAGAGAGGGAAAAACATACCTTAGAGAGAGAGAGAGAGACCTCGAAATCGCTTAGAGAGAGAAAGAGAGGGAAAAACCAAAATCGGTGGAAAAAAAACGAAAGGGTAGGGATTTTTTGCTGTGTAAATTGTCACGGACGTGTCACGGTCCTTGACCGTGACAATTATTTTAAGTATTGTCACGGTCATTGACCGTGACAAGAACATTTGTCACAGACTTGTCACGGTCAATGACCGTGACAATACTTTATCACGGGTGTGTCACGATCAATGACCTTGACACAAAGCGCGTGTTTGTTATCACGATCAAAGACCATGACAAGGGTGACCGGCTGAAAGGTGATAATTTGGGCATTTTGGTGTAGTGAAGTCAAAATTGACCTCGGTCCTCTGTCGTCACCTCTCTTAGGTCAGAATTGACCTCGGTATTAGATCGTCACCATAGTTAGGTCAGAATTGACCTCGGTCCCCGGTCGTCACCTTAGTTAGGTCACAATTGACCTCGGTCTTGGATCATCACCATAGTTAGGTCAGAATTGACCTCGGTCCTCGGTCGTCACCTCTCTTAGATAAGAATTGACCTCGGTCCTCAGTCTTGGATCGTCACCATAAGCCCACAGAATTGGCTTCTATCCACAGAATTGGTCATCTCACCTTAAGCCCGCAGAATTGGCTTTGACCCACAGAATTGGTCACCTCATCCTTAAGCCCATAGAATCGATCACCCTCATCTTTAATCTCTCAAAATCGGCTTCTACCCACAAAATTGGTTATCCCCCAGCACACTCCGTAGGTCCTCAGAATTTCCCTCAAAAGCATTATGCGATGTCTATTCGACGGCTATCATTTGTTCCAAAATCACCCATCGAGAGGCTCTGTAGACACCTCATTCTGTTACCCCTTAAACTCTCCTTAGGTCCCTAGCACCTCCCATCATCACCACAGAACCCAGGTCATACCCCGAGTACTGACCCAAAAGCCATCGGGCACTCCCAGGCTCCATTTGACCAAAAGTCAAAGTCTTCAGCTCGACCAAGGCTGAATGAATCTTCGAAGGGCACTAAAACCCCTTTTTAACGGTCCGTCTCGTGCACAATTCTGACCTACCATGCAGACGAACGACCCAATTTCCCCGAAACTCAATCAGGAAGCCACCGGGCGCTCCTGGGCTCCGTTTGACCTAAGTCAACTCTTCATCTCGATCGAGGCTAAATGAATCTTCGAAGGTCACTAAAACCCCTTTCCAATGGTCCGCTCTGTGCACGATTCTGACTTACGGTACGGACGAACAATCCATTTTACTCCGAGAGGTCACCGAATGCTTCCAAGACCCGATTGACCAAAGTCAACTACCCGAACTGAGTCAAACTCTTTGGAATGTCGAAGTACATCTCCTAACCTTTCCAACGATCCGCCCCATGCAAGATTTGGATGTACCATGAGGACGAACGATCCGTTTGTGTCCAACGATTCCCCGTCCAATGGGCTGACGAATGCTTCCGAACCATATTTGACCCAAAGTCAACTCCTGAACCTGGGATCAGTCCAAAGGACTTTCAAAGGTATCTGAATTACCTTTCCAATGGTCAACCCCATGCGCGACTCTGATCAATCATTTGCATTCTGCAACCGATTTTCCAAAAGGCCTGAAAGACACTACCAAACGGCAGGTCCCAGACCCTTCCTATCGGCAATGTGCCTAAACATACCTGCCGAACAGCAGGAACAGGGCTATGCCGATCGGCAATTCCCTGGGCCTATAAAAAGGAGGCATGACCTCACTTGCAAAGGAGAGCCCAGATCTGATAGATATCACTCTCAGCAAATCCAGAAAACCTCTCTCGAAGTCAGCGTGATTTCCACACCCAAATCCCTTTCCAACCTTCACCTTTCATCATCCTTTTCACAAAACTTGGTGAATTTACTACCCTCCATCATCATCCAAGTCTAAGGGCTGCTCTCCAACATTCAAGATCAAGCTCAAGATCTTCAAGAAGGTTCAATTTTCTCCTTAAATTCTCATAAATTCGCAATATCTTGTTTTATTACTTAGCACTTTTATTATCTCATCTCATACATTCTAATATACTTTTTATTTTGTATTATTTCACATCTCTTATTTTCATACAAATAAAAACCCAAAAAAATAAGAAAAATAGGGTTTGCTCATAAATTCCAAACGGGAATTCTCACATTTTTCTTACACTTCTCTCACAATTAAAACACTTTTTCTACACACTCACACACACATAAATAAGAGAATACCCGGTTAGATTTATGGGATAAACCCCACCCCTCGTTTGCATGAGAACTACGTGAACTTTGATGCCTCTATAGGCTACGTAGGCATCTCGGGGTTAAACCCGAGACTCGAGTCCTATTTTTTTACTTTTTCCCTCATTTTATATTTTCTCTAAACTCCATTGTCTTATATTATATATATATATATATATATATATATATATATATACATATATTTGTTCATTGGGGCGTATTATTCCGTATGCATTATCGTTCCCTCATAACGATTAACGTTAGGATGATCGCCTAAATCCTATTTTCTAATACTTTTATACCTTCCTACGGATGACTCGCTTTACCTCTTCCATGGTAAAAGTTGATGATTCCTATCTCCACTATATATACACATGCACACATATCACGGGGAAAATAAAGGAAAATAACAAAAATCCATGAGAGATCGAAAGGGCGGAATGGGTGCCTAACACTTTCCTATTTTGTAACTTAGCCTCCGGACCCTTCTCGAATCATTTTGGTTTCGCATGCACCAATATGTATTTGGATGCTGTCCTTCGGGATGGCTTCCTCTTTTCTTTTATCTGTTTTGAGTAAAATAGACTAACAACTCTAATCTCTCTACATTTTTCACCTCACCTCAAATGACGCCGACCGAAGCGCTCCCGAGAGGGACGCGCGGGACCATAAGGATCCTCACTCTCACGCCGCGCTCCCCCCACCGCGGCGCGGATCGGGGATGGCCACACTCATCAAGTGAATTCACTAAAAGCAGGGAGGTAACACACGGAACATGCGGGATAAAGAATAAATGTAAATGGAAACTAGGTCGCACACATGTCACAAATGAAGAACGCTATATATAAAATAAAAAATTATAATCTCAATGAAAGGATACCACTTATTAAAGGAGGCGAAATGTATTTTTATAGATTATCAAAACTATTATGACCTTTGAATCACATCAACCTAAGATCACATAGGACTTTAATAGGGTTGTAATTTAGGTTAGGCTAGGGTACGAAATGAAGGATATGTATGTACGGATTCAAAGTGTTCGGAATGAAAACATGGGAAAATGGGAAAATGAGGGCAATATCAAAATTGGAAAACAAGTTCCAAAACGGCATTAGATATATCATCGGGGAGAGTAATCAAAGCTTATTGAACTATATACACAACATTTACAACTTTCTCTTTCTTTTCTTTTCTTCTTTTTCTCATTTTTCTTTTATTTTCTTTTGCTTTTTGCTTTCTTTTTTTATCACTTTTTCTTTCCTTTACTTTTCAAACTCTCGCATGCCTAAATTGCAACCGACATCACAACAACAATATTCAATCCCAAGCAACATTCCAAACAAAGGTATGGAAAGTGTATGTATGGTTTATAACTCCAATGCGGAGTTGGTATGGGATTTGGGTTATACGAAAGGATAATATTTAGGCTGAAAGGGGTTAACGAGGGTAAACATATAAGGGTGAGGTCAAGGCTAATATGGGTGATATAACAAAGAAGGCCTATGATCATTTCACAAAGTTTACGCAATTCTCGAATCAAAACAATATATGAAAATCATGATCAAGTAACACATTTCAAGTATGAACTCAATTAATGAACGATCAAATGAAATAATAGTGAGATTACCGACGAAATCAATGTTATTAATGAGAAAAGAATAGTGTATACACTCACAAACGACGAAAGGTACAAAGCTTACTCGATGTAAGTATATACAATGCAACAAAGTATTACCGAGTTATAAAAATCTTAAACCAAATTAATAGAACAATAAAAGTGCATGTGCTCATGGGATTAAATTTTAATTCATGTAGTTATTTATAATATCAATGATTTGAGGATTAAAGTCTAATAACTTCTAAAATCGAGAACATGCATCATTGGTTTGTCTATTGAATCGGGCAATTTATCGAAATTTATCATCGGAAACAAAGGCAAAATGCTCAATAAAGGAGAAAAAAGAAAGAAAATCTTTTTGAAATTTTCAATTTTTCTAAGAAAAGCATACTAAGTAACTAACATGTGAGCAAAAACATGGACTAAATAAAGAAATGGATAGAATATCCCACACCCCCTAACTTAAAAACTTGACATTGTCCTCAATGTGAATTAAGAACCAAGTTAAAGAGCGAAAAAGAGCGATATTACCCAAAATTGGAGTGATCCCCATAAGAACAAGTCCAAAGAATCTACAAAACAAGTTAATACTGAGTGTAGCAAAAACAAATAACAAAAAAGTTAACTAATTACACTAGACTAAAATAAAAAGAAAGAATGAATAAGAAGCTAACTATATACAACCTACTATTTAGGCTTCAAACTAACTACACACTAGAAGTCTAAATAACTGAGGGTCCACCATAAGAACGATTTGACTTTGGAGGATAACCGGTGTACCCTCACATACAAGCATGCCTTCCAAAAAATATGAATTCCGTTTTGAAAACGGAAGGCATGTGTAAGGCGTAAGAAAGGAACCATCGCCAATTTTCAATTTTGGAGGGACGGTGGGGGGTTTGGATTGAACGGGTGACAAAAACATGTGGGGACAGAGAAAAGCCGAATATCCTCCCAATGATTTTGAAATTGGAATGGGAGGAGGCGCACACGAAGGCACGGATGCGATCGTGGAAGGCGACTCGAGCAAGTACTCCTCATCGGCGAAAAGGTTTAAAACATTAAAGTTTGAAACCGAATCATCGGGTACTTGAGACAGTGTGATAATAGAGAATGAAAATGGGGATGAAAGAAATTCAAACTCATGAGATGAATCATCATCGCATGAAGATTGAGTTTCGAATGAAATAATATAATTTTCAATGAAATGTTCTTCTTTGGGGGCCAAAGAAGAAATCATTTTATTGCAAATAGATATTACGTCATTTTCATCCTCACTTTCAATATCTATTACGCAATGGGCAAAGTCTAGAATGGTTTGTTCCAAAGTAGGCACAAGTACCTCATTTGGTTCAAAACATTCTTCGACTTCGAAAGTCTCGGAAGTAAAATCGTCGTCAGAATCAAATAATAAATCCAAGTCATGTTCCCACGAACGATTTTCTTCCCGATAACGATTTTCAAGTTTCTCGTTATCATACATACGCAAGCCCTCACCGAATGTCATAGGTCAAGGTGCAGATGCATTAAAATGGGAACTTCGAAAATTACCATCGAACTTAAATGAAAACTCATTATTATAGGAATTTTGAAAACTATTGCAATTCGTTTCAAAATTCCTATTATAAGGAGATAAAGGCCCAAAATCATTCTCATCATCATCAAAATTCTAATAACCTAAATTTTGACTTTCGTTATACTCGCCCAAAGTCATATTTGAATTTGTTATACTTTGGGATTCTAAGTATTCATCGAAAGTCATAGGTTTGCGAGAATTTTGAGAATTATAACAATGATTACCGAAAGAATTGGAATAAGACATGCTTACCCCCAAAATGGCTTGAAATGGTGAATTCCATAATGTAAGTGCGCACGGGAAAAATTCGAGCGTTTCTAAGGGCTTAAATGTGGAAGTCCTGCAAAATTATTAGAAAATAATACAAATATAAAGAAAATACTATGAAATACTAAATCAAATAAAGTCTAAAACAAACTCATCCCCGGCAACGACGCCATTTTGGTTAAGTGCGAAATGCATGCGCGTGTAGGTTCACGCTCGTTGTTTTCATTTTGCCTACTCAATACAAACAAACCTAAGTTACGACTACACTTGCGAGGCAAGTCTAGCAGTAAGTCGGGAATCAAAAATCCACAGGGACGAGATGCTAGAATTTATAGGATTTAGTACTCCGAAAGAAAAGTGTAAAAGGTGATTACAAACTAAAAAGGAAAAGATACGAAAAAGGGAAATGTTAATCTAGGCAAGTGTATTGAAACTAGACTAAGAAAGCGATTAAAACTATAGGTTGCGTCGAATATCCCTCACCCGAGTTAATTTGTATAAAATGGATACATGCGTCGACGAGTTATTACAAATGCGTCTCGTTTCGACAGTTAATTGAATCAAGGTTTGTCACGCCCCTAAATCCGCATAAAGGCCTAGTAAGATTTTGGCGTCAACAAATATCCCGAAAATTACGCACGAAAGGTCGTAAGTACGGAACATACATGATATGCCCCGTTAAATCTCCTAGGCACAATAACTAGGACAATGCACTCGAAACAGACCCGTAAACACTATCACCAAAGCTAAGCAAGGCGTTAACCCGAGTGAGTTCCATTCAAACACAACCTAATTTAATTTAGCTGTAAAGCATATTAAAAACGCGGCAAATAAAGCGGTAAATAAACGCGATAAAACTACACTAGAAAGTAAGTAAATCAAAGCATGTAAACTAATTATGGAAGCTTGTAAACCTAATTAATAAAGCAAGAAATAAGTAAATACAAGTGAAATTAATGGAGAGGGTAATGAATAGTCAACTTACATACCAAAAAGGGTGTCAATCCAAAGAGAAATGAAGAAGAATTCTTCAAAAAAAACAAACCCTAAACTGAACTATCTTCTAAAACTATCCTAAAACGTTCATATCTGATATTTACAACAAAAAAGCTATTTATAGTAAGTGGGAAAAGAAATAGAAAAGAAAAGAGAAAAGAAAATAAAAGGCAAAATATCTCCTTTTGGTCGATCGATCGATGATGAACAAAATATCCCACTGTCGAGAAGGATCGATCGATCGATCCTTTTGATCGATTGATCGATCAAGCAGGTGACAGCACACTGCATTGCTATTTTGGGCTGTTTGGATTTATCTTCTGCTAAAACTCCAGTAACTTCTTCATACGGACTCGGAATCGCGCACCGCTCACGGCCACACAAAGCTTGCGAGGAGGGCTACAACTTTCGTGTAGATGTTGGGCTAGGTGCCCAAGATGTGAAAAGACTAAATTGCCCTTGAACGTGCGATCGCGTACAAAAATCGAGCGGAATGCGTCCGAACTTCACACTTAGCATCCAAATACCTATAAAAGCACAATTAACCCCTACAAAACATGTTAGCGAAGAAATTCGAGGTTGTCTGGTTAATGAGAATAAATATAGGGAATAAGATACCCGAGGGGGCTAAAATGCGTAGGTTCGGAGGATGAAATACGCAATATTTGCGTATCATTAGGTAACATCTTAGTTTGATGACCTCAGACCTTAAACGTCATAATTTGATGACAAGGTCTGAGGTGAAACATCATAATTGGATGACCTCAGACCTTAATCATCATTAATTTGGTGAAATTAATGAGGTGAAACATCATAGTTTGGTGACCCCAGACCTTAAACATCATAATTTGATAACAAAGTCTGAGGTGAAACATCATTATTGGATGACCTCAGAACATCATTAATTTGGTGAAATTTATGAGGTTAACATCTTAGTTTGATGACCTCAAACCTTAAACATCATAATTTGGTGACAAGGTCTGAGGTGAAACATCATAATTGGATGACCTCACACCTTAAACATCATTAATTTGGTGAAATTTATGATGGTAATGTAATACCCCGTGATTTTTAATGACTTTTAAAATGGGTTATATTTTAAATTCATTTGGGTTTTATCCGAATTGTGAATATTAAAATGAATGATTCTGAATATTACTTAATGATATTTAGGTAATATATGAATGTGAAGCTATTGATATGGCTATGTGAATTAAATTCAGTAATTTGGATTTTTAGTCGGACGCGGTATGGGACGTGTCGGGACTAATTTATTAAATTAAAAAGGAAATTTATTTTTACATCAACCTTATAGTCGTTTCGACTGCGTCGTTGCATCCGAAAGGGTTGAAATAGTCAGAAAAGTCTATTTGGATGTTGGATTTGGGTCCCGGGGCATTTGGAAATGAAAAGACAACCCAAAAGGGCATTTTAGTAATTTTTACAAGGGGGATGAATAGTGATTTCGGGTTTTGTCTTATTATAAATATTTGGAGATTAGTGTACGTAGGTTCATTTCATCTCTTCTACACAAAATTGAAAAGTCATCTTCTTAGAGAGAGTGAAAGATTGCTTGGAAAGAAAAAGCTTGCTTGGAAAGGAGGAGAACCAAAGGTCAAAGGTCACCACCACCATCACCACCTCTGTTATTCAACTCCAAAGGATCAGATCTTCATTAGAGGCAAGTGTTTGATAATGGCAATTTAAGTTTGTATATTGTCCATGTTAGAATAGTTATAAAAAGATATGATTTATCATGTTTGGAAGATAATAATGGAGTTTTAAATGGATTTTTGGAAACTAAAAATATATAGGAATCAACCTCATGTTGTAGGTATATAGTAGTCCACGAAATAATCATGAATCTATTGAAGAAAATATGGAAACCATTGATATGTTCTTGAAGATATTAGGAGGATAATTTTCTAGAAAAATGAGAAGATAAATATGCTTTTAATTCAATCTCTTGATGATTATAGGATGTTTTGATCATTAGAAATCATTTATATATGTTGATAAATCATGTAGTAAGGATTATAAGTCGTTTGGGTTGTTAATATCAAGGTTTTAATGAACAAAAATGGTGAAACCCGTAGTAGAAGAAATGCAGAAAACTGGGTTGTTACCTGAGTGATCGATCGATCGACCCCTTGCCTTCAATCGATCGACCTCCCCAGAATTCCTAAAGTTGTTTCTTTTTAAATGTTTATTCTTATCCCAAACCTTTTGTAGATCTTTGGTGATTATTAATTGGATATTATGGGACTTAGAAAAGATCAGTAGACCCTTGATAAGATTTTAATTAAAGTGATTGGGATTTAATTGATTAGAATGATGATAATTAAAAGGAAGATATTTCGGTTGCTAGATTCACGTGTTGGATTCTAATTGGTATGCATGAGGATTAAGGATAGGTCCAGTAGGGCAGATTTAATATAAGTGAGGGTAACCTTAGGGTTACAATTTGAACATCAAGGACCGAATTTAAGCTCATTATTGGTTTCACAAGGACTGAGTGTAGTACAAGAGCGTAGTGGTATGGCTCCCAGTAATAGAGATGGGAGTTTAGAACTTATTTGGTTGAAAGAGGGGATGTGGTTATCCCGATCGCGTATTTGAAGCTGACGGACCTCCTCGATCGACAAAGTTAAGTAGTAGTGTATTGATGGGGTTCCTTGTTTAAATTTCGCTTTGCGAGACGCTCCGCGCATGAACCTTAACGACGTCGGGAGTGGAGATATGTTATAGGATGCGAGGATAATTAAATTATGAAGTAAAGATATGATATTTTAATACGTGGAATTTAAAAGAGATATAATGCTACGTATGGAAATTTTCTAAGGGTAATGTGAGTACCTTGTTGATATTATATTATAGGTATAAAATGCCTATTTGATTGATTGATGATTTATGTGTATGACATACCTAGCTTACTTGCTATCAACGGGAGGTTTGCGCGTGAGGGCACTCATATCCTGATGAATCCATGGGATCTTTGATTTGTCGCTCAATAACATAGGTCTATGAAAGACTTATGGAGTTGATAAGTCCGCTGACTGTGGGAACGTAGGTATGTGCGTGATCCATGGATACGAGAACTATGTTCACCTCCAATTTGTATGTTGTTGTTTGTGGTTCGAGGAATCCTTACCGAACCTTTAGTCCCCTATTCGGCGACCAGCGATAATGGGACATGATAGCAGAGTAATGCATTGCACCGCAGCTGTGACTCGGGGTGCCGTATTTATATATGAATATATATATATAATAAATTAAATGAATGAATATTTATATTGTGGTTAAATCATCTATTGTGTGATAATTGTAGATAACGGTGAATTGCAAATAGAATTTAAATAAGATAATGATTATTTATTAAAGATCTTAATTCATATTGATGAGAAAAGATTCATGTTAATGAGAAACGTATAGGAATGATTATATGACGTATGGTATGGGATATACGGGGTTATGATATGGGATGGAATCATATTATGGAAACTAGTTAGGAGGAACCATTAACTAGGAGGTTAATAGGAAACGTTAAGTGTGCACTCTAGATGAGAGGTGAGAATAGCAAGTGAGAGTGGAGTGCTAACATGTACATAATAAATGCTTTATTGCACTTGTTAAATACTTGTTGTTTTAAAGACCATTTTCACAATCGGGCTCTGACCCGTTTCCTTGCATATTTTCTTTTCTGTTGTATCTTCTATATCAGGTGTCCAGCAGCAGGGACGCCAACCTTAGCGGATTATGACAGGCTATACAGCTATGGAGTTTTGCCTAGACGCCTATCATCTTTTTGATTCACTGTATTCTTAGTTAGGGCATGTCGCCCAAAGGATTCAGTTATCTCTTTTCTATCTGAGTCAAATACTCTTATACTTATGTCAATTTAATACATTTAATATTGGTGGGATTACTGTTATGGATTATAATTATTTGGGAATGTTTATTCCAATTGCATTTAAATTCTTTTGTGTTTTCTTTTCGGTTATAAGTGTTGTAGAATAAAATGTGTTGTGTTATTCTTAAACTAAAAAAATGGATTTTGGTGAAGTAAAATTTGGAAAGTTTTTAACACCAGCTTAATTGGATATTGGGTGATTAGTTAATATTTTCGACAGTGATGCTAAGAATGAGCCAACTGTATATTCTGTTTTAATTTGGTATGGGACTGGCCACCCGGTATTTAATTAGGCGGGGTGTTACAGATAACATCTTAGTTTGATGATCTCAGACCTTAAACATCATAATTTGGTGACAAGGTCTGAGGTGAAACATCATAATTGGATGACCTCAGACCTTAAACATCATTAAGTTGGTGAAATTTATGAGGTGTAACATCCTAGTTTGATGACCTCAGACCTTAAACATCATTAATTTGGTGAAATTAATGAGGGTATCATCTTGGTATGATGACCTCAGACTTTAAACATCATAATTTGGTGAAATTTATCAGGGTAATATCTTAGTTTGATGACCTCGGGCCTTAAATAGTTTGGTGAAATTAAGGTAGACACCATTATATTAAGACTTCAGACCTCAGTATAAACAATATAAGACTATTTAGAGGGGCATTCATCAAAATAAGCAAAATCCTCTGAGGAGGATGACATAACATGAAGCAGTCGGAGTTACGAATATCAGAGTTTATAAAATGTCATATGAAAAGCAATAAATTACAAGTGTAAAGCTTCACAAATTAAAGTCTAAATGTCGGCAGCAACAAGGGTATCCTCTTGGCCGACATTGGTAACCTCAGCCCTATCATCTTGATGGTTGACATACTCAGTCTCGGTAGCTTCCGATTGTGCAGTCTTTGCAGGTGCAACACCTTCTACTTCATCCTCAACTTCTTGCAAGGCCTGAGAAAACTGAGGGTTACCAAAGCCAAGACCAATGAAGTATGAGGCTGTCAAGCTCCCTGATTATTTTTCCTTAATGGCCGCCCATTTAGTAGTAGATTTAACACCTCTTTCAAGGTATTCAAAGCCTAAGCTTATAAATTGGTCAGAGACCTTATAGTCGACCAAAATATTCTCAGAGGCGTCCTCAAGGGAAGTTTTCATAGCAGCATCAACCTTTTATTGAAGAATGTCATCCTTGGTCTTCAGGGCAGAGGTGTAGTCTTTCTGGAGCTTAACTATGTCCCTGTCCCTCTGCTTCACCTTATTCTCAGACCCCTCCAGGGAGATCTTTAAACGTTCAATCTTTGCATTTAGAGAGGCCTCCACCTTCTGGGCCTCTTTTCGCTTTTCAATAAGGGGCAACTTCCTTAGGGTCCAATCAATGAACTGGTGCATGGACAGGATTCCCTACAATACAAAGTCAGATGTATAAGATCAAGACAACCCATATCAAGGATGAGGTTACACTTGGAGACAAAAAAACTAAAGTCTCTACCTGGATGGACCTGTGAAGGCAAAACTCGGCCAGCAGAGGGGTCTCTATAGAGCATAATAAGCGCTTGTCAGCATCAGTTATTACAGAGCCAATGGCATCCATCACCTTCAGAACATGACCTATCAGGTTGTCACTGATCTTCAACTGCTCCAGACGAGCAACCAGTGCATCATCGAACGATGTAGGGATGGCACGATCATCCTTTTGGGCCTTACTATATCTCTGATCCTCTGAGGCAGCAGTAGTGGATTTCCTCTTTTTTGTAGCGTCGGCCTTAGAGGTGCCGACATTCTTCTTAGGTGGAGGAGTAGGTGCATTAAACCCAGCTTTCTTCACCAACTTAATAAGGCTTGGTGCAGACATCTCCCACAGGTCGTCTGAGATACCTTCTGGGCGTTCTGCAAAAAATATATCTGAGTCAGTATATCAGAGACATTAAAAAATCAGAGGTAAAACTTTACAAAATAAACACTTATGAAGCTCGGCTAAAGGACTCCCCCCAGTCCAGTCTCAGAGAGGTAGTAGGGGGTCATCAGATGCTCATACTTGACCACCAAAGGCCCTCTCATCCTCAGAGGTCTTCTCAGCTTGATATAAAAACCTGTGGAATAAAGGTGCCTAAAGGCTAACATGTCATACTCAGTGACAATATTCTCTATCTCGACTACCTCCGAGGTGTAAACGTCACTCTCATTATCATCATACTCATCCCTAGCAACGTCGGCCTGGGAAAGCAAAGGAACACCATCAGGTAACCTCTGAGCGAACTCAACCCCTGTGGTGGCTGACAGAGGAATAGCATCAATGGGTGGTGGAATGGCCACACTCGGCCCCACAACTTCAACATCGGAAGAAGTCCATGACGTGCTAGCATCATTGTGAGATGAGGCACTACTTTAAACCTCGGCCTGATGAGGGACCTGATCTTGCCTAATCAATAAGTCCATGGCCTCTTGGAAAGAATCAATAGACATGGTCTGAGGTAGAGGACTCAGACTCAGACATGGGAGAGGGGTCTATCGAAACCTCTGTTGGATCAGCAGGCTCAGGGTATATCACCTTCAGAGGTGGAGGGAAGATAGGCCTGAGAGGGAAGGCCTCAGCCCTATGAGCTTCCTCTTGGGCTAGTTTTATCTGCCTAATTTTTCAAAGGTCTTCTCTCTAAGGGAGGGGAAATCTTCTATGAGTTTTGTGGAGACAATTATTGTGCAACACAAATAAATATGAGAGAAGTAATGACCAAGAAAGAATGAATAAAACACCAATCACACAACAACAGATGTACGTGGTTCAGCAAAGATGTGCCTACGTCCACGGTGGTGCAGTCAGTGTTATTTCTCAATATTCTGGAGAATGAGTATAGAGAATACAACTTGTCCTTTGCCCCGGACCTAGGGTTTAATTTATACATGTGTATGTTAGTTAGTGGAGATGATGGGTTCCTCCTTATTAGCCATCTTCCCTATAACTTCCCTTCATGGGACCGTGCTCCCCTATAACTTCCCTTCATGGGATCGTGGGGAAATCGGATCAATACAAAAGATGAGGGGCCTGGACTTTGGGCCGCTAGGGCTGGGCTACTCGTCCAGGCCTGTAGTACTAAATTCCGGGTACCCACAATTGCCCCTAAATTTGTTGAGCCATGCATGTGGGCCCAACAGATTTAAGTGATATTTGTGTTGCAATTCCTCGGGGGCTGTAGAGTTGATTTCTGGCGGCAACCGCTTCGTTTACTGTGCAATATGATTAGATTTTAAATATTTGTTGGAATAAGGCTCGTTTCTTTTCGCCGTTTCAGCTTTTCCAGCACTCTTCTATCTTCTGAGAACTCTTGCGCTTCGTACCTTCTACCTTCGATCTCCATTCTTGTTGCTTCTTCGTCGCTTGACCTGATCTTCTGTCTTGTAAGTTTCTCGTGCCCTTTGCATTTTCTCTTTGGTTTGCAGCTTTTCTCGTATTTTCCAATGGAGAAGATTGGAAATAGGTCAATTTCGGAGTTTAGAAAATTCTACAACATTCCTGAGTGGGTAGAGATTGAGTGTTGTGCCTCGCCTCCTAGGAACGTTAGGGATATAGAGGATGCCCACTGGATTCATACTTTGTTGCTTTCCCAGGGGGGGCTTACTTTTCCCCCTAATGATCTGTTTTTACATTTTTTTAGCTATTTTAGTATTGTACCTGCACAATGTTCGCCCACTGTATGAAAAATAGTGAACGGCGTGCATAGGATAAATCAACTATATGGCACAAGATTAGGGCTCGCCGAGGTCTGCTTTTGTTACTCCTTCTCTCGAACTAGTTCAGGTGTCCTGTACCTCAAAGCTAGGAGCCCGGATAGGGTATTGGTAGTAAATCTACCTGATTCCCATAAGGACTACTGGCAGGAAGGTTTTCTTGTTAGGAATTGGCAGTTCTCTCCCCAATCTGAAGGGTCAAGGTCTGAAAGATCCTCTGTTCCCTTTTATGGGGAAGAATATATAGGTAGATATTTGTATTGTTGCTTCAATCTCTGCTGACTTATGACTTTCCTAACTCTTTTTTGCGTTTTCTTTTACAGTGAAGTCCCAGAACTTGTAGCCTGCTCTTAGCGAGGTCCGAATTTCTAAGTTGGTTAAAGCTTGGAACATTAGAGAGCCCTTGGGTGACGGTGAGCATCCCAGATCTGCCGCTTTCTTATTAGAGTATAAGAACGTGGGCTCTAGCTTTTTAGAACGGCCAGTGGACAGTGTTCCAGAGTTTGCTTCCTTCAAAGAGACTACTGCCGAGCTAATCCAGTTGGATGAAGAGGAGGGGAGTTCTGTCAGTAGCAGTTCTTCTAATTCTGAGGAGGATTCAGAAGCTCAAGGATCTTCGAGCACTTCCAACAGTTCTGGTGAAGAGATGCCTCCCAGGAAGAATTTGATCAGAGATGATGATGATGATGATGACGTGCTTCTTGCACAGAGGTCCAAGAAATTGAAGTCTGCATCTGGGGTCATAGCTACTGGTTCTCGGCCTTCTTCTCAGGAGCAAGAGGAGGAGCAGGTGAGAGAGAGGGAGAGGAAAAAGGAGGAGGAGAGGAAGATGGTGGAGGAGAAGAAGAAAGTGGAGGAGAGAAAGAGAAGGGAGAGAGAAAAAGAGGAAGAGAGAAGGAAGATGGAATTGAGGACCAAGATAGGTCAAGCCCTGGTCCCAGTATCTGCCTTGCCTGAAGGGGCTTCGGTGGCCACTTCTCCTCAGCTAGCCCCTGCGCTGCTCGAGAGAGCAGTCCTTCCGGCGGATCGTCAGAGGGCGTTGGGGTCCGACCAACTGGCTCTGTAAGCTAGCCAGAGGCTTGCCTTGGTAAAGTTTTCTTCTACTTCTCAATTTCTTTTAATCAAGCCTTGATGGTTTCTTCTTCTTGATCCCTCCTTTATTCTTTGCAGTTTGTGATCGACTTCGCTGTGCTCTACCGCTCTCGCGACGAACTGGTGAGGAGGAATGGTGAGCTGGAACAGTAAAAATCTGCTCTGGAAGCCAGGGGCTCTCAGCTGGAGGCCGACCTGAAGGCTGCTGATGCAGCTCGAGTTTCATCTGACCTGGCCTTATCAATTCTGCTCGCGAGAGAGACGATGCGGTCATGGAGCTGGGTGGACTGAGGAAGGCTTACGACCTGGTATGCTCGATCAAGCTGGACCTTGCAGAGAAGAACAGGGTTCTGGCCGAGCAGCTGGAGGCGGAGAAAGCCCAGGCTGCCACCCTTAAGGAGGACTCGTACAACTCTGGCTGGGCTGCAGCGTATGAGGACGCTGAGGTTCAGACAGGCTACATCAGCCGTCTGAACTTCAAGAAAGGGTGGAATAAGGCTCTCATGGCTGCTGGGGTGGACGTTGCGTCCCCACTCTTCGACGAACACGATCCAGGGCCGAGGCCAGTTGTAGATGAGGTCCCTGCCCCAACTGCTGATGCTGCTGATGCTCCTTTGGTTGAGAGGATAGAGGGCACCCCTGCAGAGGGTAATGCCCCTGCTGATGCTGATAAGGACAAGGGACCATCCACCTCTGGTCCAACCGAGGTTGCTAGTTGATAGGGCTGCTTTGTAATTTTTTCTTTTTCAATCTGATGTAACCTCGTTCCTTATTAATGAGAAGACTTCATTTTTGTTTATGCTGATTTCTTTCTCTTCTCTTTCTTTTACTTGTAGTTGGTTGATGTTGATGACTATATTCCTGCTACCTCCCAACTGGGTAGGACTCTTGGTCCTAATGAAAGCCCTGCTGTTCGTCGGGCCTTTGTTAGACTTTGTAAGTCACTTAGGTCTAGGAATCTGAAATATAAGGAGCAATCCAAGCTAGTGGCTAAGCTGAAGGATAGGCTCCAGGAAATGGAAGAAATCGGTGCCTCGGTGCAAGAAGAAGTCGGTGCACTGAGAGCAAGGTTATTGGAAGCCACCGAGATTAACCAGGTTGGGGAGTTCCTGCAGCAGGAGAATGAAGACTTGATGAGGGAGGTTCTAAAGCTTAAGGAACATTCGGCGAGCACCGTTCCAATAGTCCTGCAAGGCTCTTCTTCGTCGCGAGCTGCTCGGCCTCCCCTCCCGCGTGCTGGCAGGAGTGCCAGGGGTAGGAACAGGGAAGCCGTCGAACAGCGTGATAGGGAGATTGGGGAGCTGCTCGATGATGTTCGGCGAGCTTATGTAATTGCTGCCGGGCTACAGAGGGACGTCACCCGACTGCGGCATCTATTCAAGAAGGGTCCTCGACAAGTGTGGTCTGATGGCTACGACCAAGGCTGGCTGGATGCTCCAACGAGACTATCAGAGTTCGAGGAACTCTTTTTCATTAGAGGGTGGTTGAGTGCCCTGAAAGAGCTGCAGGTCCCGAGGAACTCGGTGTTATGGTATCGACACGAGATGTCCTCCTCCACTCTGATGCCCAATCCATTCAGGAGGGATGATCGATGGATCCCCATTGATGCTATTCCCCGGCAACTATTGGAGTTGGATGCAAATGAGGTCGTGGAAGAGCTATCCCCCGCTCCTGATGATGGAAGGAGAGCTAAGGTTGCTGATTATCTTGTTCGGAGGCTTCCACCTCCTTGAGATTTTGTTTTTCTTTTTGATAATGTAAATGCTTTGGGCGAGCTTCGCCGACTAAACATGTATTATCATTGTTTGTAAATATAAAAGATTAATGAAAAGTTCGTGTTTTGGGCAATTTTGCCGACTAAACGTCTTCATCCAATCTTTCTATATTTTTGCTGCTTCATAATCATTCTTGTTTTGTTATGCGAGTGTCCCCCCAGTCCAGTATGATACAAAAATACCATTGTGCCCCACTTTACCTTTTAGGTTGTGTCGTCACACTCCCTTAGGCCGAAGTAGGGCAATTGGCGAGGACACACCTGGTATTGGATGTCTTCATCCGATCAGGATTTTGTTTAACCGAAGTAGGTTTGATGCCTAAGAATACTCTGTAGGGCTTCATATATTGTCAGGGGCAATGCTAAGAGGTCTTTCGTGTTTCATGATGATGGCCTGAGGAGGGGTGCTCCCCTGCTATGTCAACCATTGTGCCTGTGATTTGGAATGGATGTGTAATAAAATATATCTATTACTAATTAGAGAGTGATCAACTGAGAGATTTTCATTAGTGAGATGGGAAATGAACTGTCCTTTCTCATAACGAATACAATAAAAGATTTAATAATAGAACTCCTAAAAATAGAATTTCTTAAGATTAGCTGCGTTCCATGCTCGTGGTATCTCCCTGCCCTCCATCATTCCCAAATGATAGGCACCCTACAGGTCGTCTCTAATTATCTTATAAGGTCCTTCCCAGTTTGGGCCCAGCTTACCGTCTGATGGCTTCACTGTGTTGCCCAGGACCTTTCTTAGAACATAGTCCCCAACTTTGAATCTCCTCGGGTTGACCCTTATGCTGTAGTGCTTCGCGAGCTGTTGCTGATAACTCGCTATTTTCACTAGGGCAAGTTTCCTGCACTCGTCGGCCAGGTCGAGTTCAGCGAGCAAGGCCTCATCGTTCTGGCCTTATTCGACAAGGTCGGATCTCATTATTGGCAATCCTGCTTCTAGTGGGATGATCGCCTCCATGCCATATGTTAGTGAGAATGGCCTTTCTCCTGTTGCCCGCCTTGGAGTCGTTCTGTATGCCCATAGGATATGCGGTAGCTCGGTTGTCCATGCGCCTTTGGCTTGCTCTAACCGCTTCTTTAATCCAGCGATCACTATTTTGTTGGAAGCTTCAGCTTGTCCATTGCTTTGAGGGTAGGCCACCGAGCTGAAGTGGTGCCTGATCCCGTGTTCGTTACAGAAGTCCTGAAAAGGGCCACTCTCGAACTATGTTCCATTGTCAGTGATGATGGTTCTAGGGATTCCGAATCGAGTGATTATATTCCTCCATACGAACCTTTTCATGTCGGCATCTCGGATGTTCGCTAGTGGTTCTGCCTTGATCCACTTGGTAAAGTAGTCAGTTGCAACCAATAGGTATTTGCGATTGTCGGCAGCGGTGGGCAGTGGTCCCACGATGTCCATTCCCCATTGGGCGAAAGGCCAGGGGCTGGTCAGGGATTTTAATTCGCTGGCGGCTGGTGGACCATAGGAGCGTGAAGTTGGCATTTCAGGCATTTGCGGACATACACTGCGGAGTCCTTCTGCATGTAGGGCCACTAATAGCCTTCCTTCATTGCTCGGAAGGCTAGAGACCTTCCTCCGACATGACTTCCACAGATTCCTTCGTGAAGCTCGTGAAGCACTGCCTTGACATTGCCTGGGTGGACGCATCTAAGGTAGGGACCAGAGAAAGATCTTTTATACAAGTCGCCTCCTGTAGATAAGTGAAAGCGAGAAGCTTTGACTCTTATCTGGTGGGAAGTTCTCTTGTCCTTTGGAAGCCTTTTGTCCTTTAAATAGTCCTTCAAAGGGTCCATCCAGTTGGGGGCTGATTCCAATTGGAGTATTGGTTTCGCGTTTGGCAGCTCGCAGTTGGGGCAAATGCTTGGGTAATTGAGGAAATCGATAGGGATAACCCTTCTAAGGCTTGAATCAACTGCCGAACTCAGGGCTGCTAACGCATCAGCGTGGCTGTTTTGCCCCCTGGGAAATTGCTGGATGTTGATCTCTTCAAAGCTCGTCATTAAATTTTTCACCAGGTAGAGGTAGGCTGTCATTCTTTCATCCTTTGCGTGATAGTCTCCACTTACCTGGTTGGAAACTAGTTGCGAATCGCTGAATACCTGCAAACGCTTTGCTCCCAGAGTTTGCGCTTTTTGGAGACCTGCTATTAGGGCTTCGTATTCGGCTTCATTATTGGAGGCTGCAAATCCCAGCCTGATTCCTTGCTCAAGGACTGTGTTTTTCGGAGTGATGAGAACAATTCCTACCCCTGCCCCCTTTGAGTTGGAGGCTCCATCAACGAATAGTTTCCAGCTTTCCCCTGCAGCTTGGTTATTTTTCTCTGTTAGCTTAGGCTGGTCGGAGGGTTCTTCGCCTATGAATTCAGCTATGAAATCGGCGAGGATTTGACCCTTGATAGCTGTCCTTGGTTGAAATTGGATGTCAAGCCGGCCGAGCTCGACTGACCATTTAGATAGTCTTCCTGACAAATTCGCTTTCCTTAAGACAGCCTTGAGGGGGTGTGATGTGAGGACGACGATCGTATGAGCTTCGAAGTAATGCTTCAGTTTTCTCGAGGCTATTACTAGGGCGAATGCGAGATTTTCCAATGGTAAGTAGCGCTACTCGGCATCTAATAAGGTTTTGCTCGCATAATAGACGGGATGTTGAATTCCTGTAACTTCGCACATTAGTGCCGAGCTGACAGTATGACTGGATACAGAGAGGTAGAGGTACAAAGGGTCCATTTGCTGTGGGATGACAAGCAGTGGTGGAGTGCTTAGGTAGGACTTGAGCTCGTCCAATGCTCGCGAGCAATCTGGGCTCCACTCTACTGTTTTGCTGCCCTTTAAGAGTTGGAAGAAAGGCTTGCATCTCTCGGAGGATTTAGAAATGAAACGATTCAGGGCAGCGAGCATTCCAGTGAGCTTCTGTACATCCCGGATTGTGCGAGGAGGTTGCACTCTGCTGATTGCATCAATCTGGTTCGGATTAGCCTCTATGCCTCGCTTACTGATCAAATACCCAAGAAACTTCCCTGACTGGACACCAAAGGAACACTTGCTCGCATTGAGTTTCATTCGGTATTTTCTGAGGCTTTCGAAGGTACTTGACAGGTCCGAGAGGTGACTCTCCTTCTTCTTGCTCTTGACGAGCATGTCGTCGATGTAGACCTCCATTGTGTCTCCCATTTGATTTTTGAACATTTTAGTAACTAGTCGCTGATAGGTTGCCCCTGCATTTTTTAGCCCAAAAGGCATGACCTTGTAACAATATAAACCAACCGTCGTGATAAACGTCGTCTTGTCCTGATCTGGGGCATACAAGGGAATTTGGTGATATCCCGAGTATGCGTCCAGGAAACTCATTCGTTCATGAGTTGCGGTGGCGTCTACTAGTTGGTCTATTTTTGGAAGAGGGAAGTTATCCTTGGGGCAGGCTTTGTTGAGGTCAGTGAAGTCTATGCAAACTCTCTACTTTCCGTTGCTTTTCGGAACTACCACTGGGTTGGATAACCATTTGGGGAATTGCACTTCCCGTATGGATCCTGCATCCAGTAGTTTTTTTACTTCTTTTTCTATTGCTCTGGCCTTCTCGGGAGCAGTTCGTCATGCCTTCTGCGTTATCGGCTTGAATGTGGAATCGACGTGCAACTGGTGGCAGACCATATTGGGATCGATTCCTGGAAGCTCATAAGGTTCCCAAGCGAAAACATCTATGTTGCTTCTGAGTAAGGTTGACAACTCCTTTTGTTCTTGGTCGGTGAGTGAATCTCCGATCAGGAAGACTCTGTTATTGTCGCCTTCCCTGGCCTCCACTTCTACCAGGTCCTCGACGACACACTCGGAGGGGAGGAGCCTGGTCTCCTCTACTCCAGGCCTTTCGTATTTTAATTGCTATTTGGTAGGAATTGCACCTTCCTCCACTTTCTCACTAGTTTGATCAGATTTTTCCTCTGGCTTTGGTCAGATGGCCGCTATGAAGCACTTTCTTTCCATCGCCTGGTCACCGTGTATCTCCATTACTCCTCACTCGGTAACCAGAGGGACAGTAGCTCCCTTTAGGTCGGCGACGTTCAACTTCAATTTCCTGAACAGGTCGATGTACATTACTTCGGATGAGCTTCCTTGATCGACGAGCAGCCTGTCGATGTCAAAGTTGGCTATCCTGAGTGTAATGACCAAGGCATCATGATATGGGGTCCTTACTCCCACAAGGTCTTCATCTGTGAAAATAATGTGCTTGTTGTAATTGATGTCCTCTGCTCGCCGACGTTTTCCTGATTGTGATTTTGCTGGATCAATCTGAAAATCTTGCATTATCGCTGTCAGTTTCTTTACCTCCATTCGAGTTGAGTTCCCTTGTATTTGCTTGATGTCAGATACTCCATGGATTACTGCAAATTCATGTCCGGCATCATCCTCCAGCACATTGTCGGGTTTCGCCTCTCTGTGGGTAGACACTTTCTCTACCTTTTTTTCCATAAATTCATTCAAATGTCCAAACTGGGCCAACTCCTCGAGGTGGGACTTAAGAGCCTTGCAGTGCTCGGTCTTATGCCCTCCCTCTTTATGGAAAGCGCATCTTAATGCATTGTTTCTTTTCGAGGGGTCTCCTCCCATTTTTCGGGGCCATTTGATGAACGGCTCATCCTTGATCTTCGTGAGGATTTTGTAAATTGGCTCATTGAAGACGGTGTTGACCGCCTGGAACGATTTTGTTACGTCAGGGTTCCCCCTGTTTTTGGAGCCATTCTTGCCCCCACCTTTTCCTCCTTTCTTCTGGTTCTCAACTTTCTCACTTCCCTTCGTAGCGAGCTTGGCTCGACCGTTTTCTCCTACATTAAGGCGGGTGACATCTTCCACCTTTGCGTATTTCTCAATTCGGGCCATAAGGTCGTCAATGGTCATAGCTTCCTTCTTTGTCAAGGACTGGTAAAGGAGGGAAGAGCTAGGTAGCCCAATTTTGAAGAAAGCCACTGCCACCTCTTCCGCGCAGTCCTCGATCTCGTTGAATAATTCCCAGTACCTCTTCGCATAGTCTCGAAGTGTTTCTTAAGGCGTCTTCTTCATTGTTAATAGAGCATCCGTCCTTTTGGGATGGGAGCTGCTGGTGATGAACCGGGCCGTAAAGAGCTCGGCCAGGGATTTGAAATTTCTGATGGATCGGTGAGGGAGTTTTTCGAACCATTTCTGGGCCACGTCATGGAGGCTCAAGGGGAAAATACGGCACATCAGTGCATCCCGGTGACTCTAGAGGGTCATGTCCTACCGGTACTGCCTGACATGGTCAATGGGATCAGTCTTCCCGTCATAAATCTTGAACCTTGGAATGGCAAATTTCTTGGGAGCCTCTTCCTCTTCAATTTCCCTCATGAAGGGTGACTTCATCTGGGTCTTGAGGGCTCTTCTGGCGAGTTCTCTGGTCGACCTGGTGCCGCGGTGAGCTGGATGTTGGTCCATTTCCCTGCGGACCAGGTTCCGTATATTTTCGTCGCTGCGAGCAGGGCTCTGGTAGCGGCGAGCTCTTCTTAGTTGTTCGCGGAGGTCGTCGTCTAAGTCGCCACCTTCGGCCCTTTGATATTCCCGCCTAGGGCTCCTTCCTCGGCTGCGAGATTTGCTCGCCTGAGGGCTAGGAGTACGATAGGGGTGTCTCCTGGTATCAGGACGTAGTTCCTTCTCCAGTCTCTCCAGTCTTCTTTTCAAGCGAGCATTCTCAGCCTCGTATCTGCGAGAAGACTCCCTCTGCTCGTGGAGCCTTGCCTCATATGCATCAATCAATCTGGATATCTACGTGGACCTTGCTGGTCCTTGACTTTCTTCTGAGGCTGGTCTTTCCAAGCGAGCCCCACGATCTGAACGTCGGACTTTAGACCTAATCCTGCGAGGAGCAGGTGGCTCTTGAATATCCCCTACTTGAGGAGCGTTGCTGCTGTGGCCAGGCATCTTAGATTCCTTTCTTGGCGTGGGCTCTTCTCAGGGAAAGATGAATGTTTCCCACAGACGGCGCCAATTGTGAAGATAATTATTGTGCAACACAAATAAATTTGAGAGAAGTAATGACCAGGAAAGAATGAATAAAACGCCAATCACACAACAACAGATGTACGTGGTTCAGCAAAGATGTGCCTACGTCCATGGTGGTGCAGTCAGTGTTATTTCTCAATATTCTGGAGAATGAGTACAGAGAATACAACTTGTCCTTTGCCCCGGACCTAGGGTTTAATTTATACATGTGTATGTTAGTTAGTGGAGATGATGGGTTCCTCCTTATTAGCCATCTTCCCTATAACTTCCCTTCATAGGACCGTGCTCCCCTATAACTTCCCTTCATGGGATCGTGGGGAAATCGGATCAATACAAAAGATGAGGGGCCTGGACTTTGGGCCGCTAGGGCTGGGCTACTCGTCCAGGCCTGTAGTACTAAATTTTGGGTACCCACAAGTTTATACAGAGGTCTGAGCATAAGTTAGACGACCCTACACATGAGACTCTAAAACAAAAACAAACATGGTACAAACACAATTAAAAGATCAAACTAGGATTTTGAACAAATTCAAACCAAGGACAATAAAGAATAAGAGTCACCGAAAAACTCAAAGGGTCATCGAAAAATTCAAACTATCGCCTAAAATTGCAAGAAATGGAAAAACAAGGCTGAAAAATGGCTAAATAAGGGAAATAAGCGATACCTGATAAAATATGAGGTGGATAATGAGGGATTGGACAAGAGAAATCCATAAGACAGCCTCGATTAAGCTCACGATGAGAAAGAGAATGTAAAAAACTCAGGCGAGAGAAAGTAAGAGAAATGAAGAAGACAGAGAGAGATAAGGGATTTAAACCCTTAAATATGATTGCACATGCCCCAAGGCTCATCATTGCCTTGGGAGCCCAAAAGGAAATCAGCATTATAGCACTTTCCAAGCACGCTACCTTCTTCAGAAGTTAACACTTGTTAAGAAAATATTGGCACATAAAGAAATACAGCCTCGGACATACATACCCCTTAGTCACCTATTCACATAGGTAACTAAGGGCCACTGGGTGATTTATATGCCCAAAGTTTACCTGCCAGCTCGGAGGCACCAACCTCGACCAAAATGATGGCTGAGGTAACAAGGGCTCAAGACTGACGATCAGTAATCTCATCCAGCATAAGGTCAACCACGACCGACGTTACTAGTTACCCCTCAACTAGGCAACAACCAAGGTTTGCATGACTCATGGGGTCAGTTATCCATCAGGTCATCCGCAGGCGACATTACATCTACCTCATACATCAACCTCGGCTGGGCATCAGCCGAGGGCAACAAGGACTCATGGGTTCAACCACCCTTCAACATCATAATCGACCCTAGCCGACATTGCAAGTGCCACATGAGAATCAACAATGCCTCTTAGGCTTAATGAACAATCCCATAATCGGCTTTAGTCGACGTTACAAGTTTAACCTAGAATCAGCAGCCATGTAGGTACAACACCAAGTGTCAGGTCAACATCGTCCCTAGTCGATGTTCCACATATCTAACCTCGGCTGACATCCCATCCAAGGTCTCTATATAATTCCCAGCTAAGGCAGGGGTCGTACCTCACCAACCTCGTACTCACTCAGGCCGAGGTTGGTGTCAAGAAAAGACAACAGAGCTTCTACGCATACATGTATGGATTGGAGCCATGGACAAATCCGTTATAACTAAATCATTCCCTTCACGTGAGGATATATTTAAGTCATCATTACTTAGTTGCAGGTCAGCCAGGTGTCATCCTTTCACTGGCTGGATCTCCATGCACATGCTCATTGCATGCCTGGGGGTACATTACACCCCCCAAGCACTATATAAAGAGGTCATCATTTACCTTGTAAAGGGATCTAGAATTACAACCCTAGCTGAAACTCTATCAAATTACATAGTAGAGAGAGAAAGCTTGAGAGATTGTATCCATGGCCATTAGTGCCTTACTTTAGTGACCTTAATCACTCACTTGCACAGTGGATGTAGGCCTAATTGGCTGAACCACTTATACATTAGTGTTCATCCCCTTCTCCTCATCTCAATCTCTTATATTTAGCATACTCTTGTGCTGCCATTATTATCACTGGCTTGAGCTTACAAACACCATGACTGGTGGTGTTATTTACAACATCATCACTCCCCAAGGAGAGGTACTCCTACGGATAAAACCTTGGCCCAACAGTTGTTGAATTTGCTCCCTAATCTCCCTCATCTCTAAAGGTGCCATATGGTATAGGCCCTGGAAATCAGTCTCACGCCCGATGCTGACTCTATGCAAAACTCTATCTCATGAGTTGGAGATAAACCAGGAACCTCAGCAAAGATGTCCACGAACTCCCTCATTATAGGACCACATCCAAAGAAATGGGAACCCCATTAAGCGAATCCTCCTTAATGTAAAATAGGTGCATGTTAGCTCCACCCTCTAGACCAGGCAATGTTATTAGGTACATCTCTTTACCAGGAATGGCAAATGTGATCGCACTCCCATGACATTCAATCTGGACGTGATATGTAGACAACTAATCAAACCCTAGAACCAGGTCATAGGTACGCATCTCAATCAAAACAAGGTCGACGGAGAAGTGAAGTCTCCCGATCTCAAACGCGATCCCTCTAGAAATATGGTGCAGGTCCGTACCAGCCAAAGTTGTACTGACATGGGCGACTATCTCCTCTATAACATCTATCATCCCCGACGTCCAAGAAAACCCATAACCTTATCAATGAGGTAAACTCTCGCTCATACTAAAAAACTGAACCAGTGTGTTTCAAGGTACCAAACCTCCTCCTTAAATCCACACGCTGCATGAGAGGCACAAAATTTGCCTCGAAACGCGCCTAAAAGTCATCAATAGGCATACCATCCCGCTGAGTTACGGAAGTAATGGACTCTCACCAGCACAATGCCTCCCCAATCAGACATAAGGTAGATAAAATTTGTTTCTGCACCTCTGTGCAATCAACCAATCTCAAAGGTCTACATATATCTCGCTTCCACTGAAATGCTTCCAATGGACCCATATCACCAGCGAACGAAAGCTGACGCCTCTTCTTAAACCCACTCATAACAGATGCCCAGGTGGGCTGTATAACTATTGACACATGTAGCACCGACTGAGCCACTACAGGTGGTACGATGACAATAGGTGGTATCGGGGCTGGTGCTGGCATTGTCGCGGGCACTAGCTGTGTCGAAAATGTTACTGTTATTACTACAGCTACAACCTTTGTTATGGTCATCAAGTTAGCCTGGGAAAAACTTCCTACTGTCCCTTGTGCGGGTGGGGGTGACTGCTCCTGGGCCCCCGCACGTCCTGCTTCTCCTGCCAGTCTACCACTGTGTCTCCTTATCTTCAGAGGGTAAGCACAAAGTATGATAACTGGAAGGAAAAGCTCAAATCATATATCACATATTTAATTGGGTGCAACAGTTTAAAGTGATGGATATATATCACGCCAAAACTCCTAACTCCTGGAAAAAGTAAATCCTCGTGCGTGGAGCGTCTCGCAAGAGAAATCCAAACAAGGAACCCCACCCATGCACTCGGGCACTCATAATCAATTGTGTTGGATCAGTGGTCCGAATAATCCTTGAAGTCGTAGAATAAAAAATGTAGTATAAAGCTCTAATTATCAAAGAAACGCTGCACGGAAAACTTAACAGACACCCTCAGATACCTAAAGACTTTAAAACCTAGGTGCTCTGATACCAACTGTGATAACCCCTCTTTTAAATCTAATTCAGTTAGCTATGCCCAATTAAACTTTAGGCCAAGTTGTTAATATGTTGATACTAGAAACATAATTAAAATAAATGCAGTAGAGTAAACATGTATACTCCCATATGTGTAACCAAACCACGCCATACAAAACTAAAGGATCCATAAGTAATATCAATACTGAATATAAAATGCCCAAACATATGGGCCCAAAAATAAACTAGGTAAATGTATAAAGTAAACCTATAAACACTCTCAAATACCTAACAATGGGAAATCTTTGATACCACACTATAAGGAAGAGTGACTAAATAAGTTAAGGACCAACTTCCACCACTACAGGATCCTAAGAATATATGCGAGGTCGTTCAACTCCACAGTTTACTGTTCAATGGGGTAATGACCTGTATAATACATATATATAGGAGAGGGGAGAGGAGATGTAGAAACGGGCATCAACAACAAGAAAATATATACAGTTATAAGACGGACATATGATGAATGCATACTCAACACAACTTGTCTCTAATAATTAAGTCGTTGAAGTGCCCAATCAATGCTCCTATATCGTGACTACCCCACTCGAACCCGAGTAACGTGTAGTCTCATATCTCATTTCAGTATTTAACGTATCAGAATATTTCCTTCAAGTATAATATCAAGTGTATCGATTCGGGATATTTCTTTAAAACACAAGCATAATATCTCACACAACAAATCATATCGGTTCACTCTCGTTACCCGGGGAAACAAGTCATAACGCTAGGCTTACAACCGAATAATCCTCAATATTATGTGGCAAGGGCAATCATACTAAGTCCTAAATCACATGGAGTTCCAAGGTCTTCCTAACCGACCAGCATTACAACCATGTGTCTGGTTCTAGCGATTTATCTCTGACACGGCACTCGAGCGAAACCTAACCGGATCAATCATGACAAATCACATTCAGCATGTGCTTATGTCGATCTGAGGACTAGCTAGCATGTATTCGCCAATATATATGTAAAATAATTTCACGCTTATTTATATATACAATCATATCAAGTCGCTTACTCGAGTTATACAATAGTCATTATTTATGATATAACATAATTTACATCATTAGTTTACTAATTAAACATCAAAATCATTTCAAGGTTATATATCCTTAATAATCATAGGCATATGATCAAGTTAAAAGATTAAGCACAACACCACAATTATCTTACTAAAAGCATAAAAAAAAAACTTAGCATTCTTCTTTCAATAACATTTTGCCCATAAATATAAAACACATATTTGAGGCTTTTCTGATCCATTTTTGAAGAAATTTAAAACTACAAAGTTGTTTCGAACATGATTTTATATAGGAAATCGTGGGCATGCTACCATTTCCGGCTTAAAATAGACCCCAAACCAACATACAATGTTCACCCCTTTTTTTCAACAACATTTTGCCTAGAAATATAAAACGCAAATTTGAGGCTTTTCTGATATTTTTTAGGAAACTTAAAACTACAAAGTTATTCATAACATGATTTCATACAGGAACTCGCATTCACGCTACCATTTCCTGCTTCAAACAAACCCTAAACCAACATACAATGTTCGCCCCTTTTTTCCAGATTTTTATTCATTCAATTTGATTCTAGTTGGATGCATCCTAATCATTTACATATCAATTCCATCTTAGCAATTTTAAGATCTATGGGTTCAACTCATGTTCATAAACTTTTCATCAAACATTCAAGATTTAACTTTCAAGATTAACTTGCCTTTGTTTTGTGTAGGGAGGTGTTGGTGAAGAAGATGACCCACTTACAAGAGTTCTAAGATGCAACCTTTTTCTTCTCGTTCTTATCTATGAGATCTCTCTCTATATATATACCAAATCCCTAGCCTCTTTTGTGTGTAATGAGCAATGAAGAGCTCTTCACTAACTTTTCTATTTATATATACGGTTAGTTTAAATACAAAAATACCATCGACCCAATTTAACCCTCTCAATCATTTCACACATTAATTTACTTCCAATATTTAAGCCGCATATTCGTATCGCAATGTATTCATTTTAACTTTTCATTTCCAAAAATTTAGGATATATATATTGATATAATTTTTACGTTCACTTATTAATATTTTATCGCAAGTTATTATTTTTAAATCGAGATTTTATTCAATTAGTTCAATTTCAATTTAGTCAAATATGCGAGGTATTACACTTTGTCTTTAATATTTGTCACTGCTATTAACACTCTCAAAATTTGACTTTGCCCAATTATCCACTGCTCATAGTAGTTATAATCAATTAGGTTACTCAAAAAATTTGACTTTCACCAAACTTCTCTCCCTCCGTTTTCTTTTCTCCCTCCCACGCCCTAACCAAAAGAATCCTCCCCCGATTTCTTCTCACTATGGTGCCCCTGACGTCGATTTATTATCCGAACCCTATTTAATAATAAGTCTTCTCACAGTCATCTTCCCCAAAATAACCATTTAGTGATTTCTTCTCATTGTGGTGCAGGTGGTTTCTTCTTCGAACTCTAACCAAGATTTATTTTTGTGTGCGATTTCTTCTCACGATCGTTCTTCTATTGTTCAGGTCAGTATATACATATACATATACATATACATATACATATACATATACATATACATATACATATACATATACATACACACACACACACATATATATATATATATATATATATATATATATATATATATAGAGAGAGAGAGAGAGACACACATACATACATATACATATACATATACATACACACACACACACACACACACACACACACACACATATATATATATATATATATATATATATATATATAGAGAGAGAGAGAGAGAGAGAGAGACACACACACACACACATACATACATATATATAGGCATTGATGGTTAGATTTTAGAGATCCCCCACATACAGGGGTGGGTGTATTTATATGGCTTTTGACTACAAATCAAACAAACCACTATCAATCCCCTTCCTTAAATAGGGGATGATCCAACCAATAGTAAGGCAAAAAAAAAACAGTCACGCATTTTCTCTTGTGCAGGAAGGTCGCACAAAAGTAATTGTACACACACACACTATACTATACTTTAATGGAGAGTAAGTAATTAAGTATGTTCATACAATTAATATAATACCCCAATTCAGTTTTTATAGTTTAATAATTATTCATAAATATGTATTATGCAAATAATACAAAGAGTTTCTACTATGTAAACAATGGCAGTTATCATAGCTTCTACTATTAAAAAAATACAAAGTGTTATTTGCAGGTTATATGAAATTGTGAGATATAGGTATGAGTTACTATAATAAAAGTTAAATTGGGTTGAGATTAGATTAAGGTTTGAATATTTAGTCTAAACATGATGTTGAACCATGAACAATTGTTAGGAGTCCAGATTAAAGTCTTATTTTATCATTAAATTGTTAGGAGTCGAGAAAAACTCATTTAAATTTGTAATTTAATGAGTTTCTAATTGTTTGTATTGTAGAATTAATGGGGTTTCCACAATATAGAGAGCGAATGAGTGAAAGGTCTAAAGTGGGGCAAGTATACTTTAATGGTTTGTTAAAAGAATGTTAATTGTTCGAAAGTGTTTACTTTAAATTTATGTATAATTTATATTGTTTTAAACAAATTGTACGAATATAAATTGTGTTTTATTAGTAGTTGGTAATTTTGTACTAGTGAGAATGTGATTTCCTTTAAATTATAAGATATGCTCTTGATACCACTTGATGAAGTCAACTTTAAATTCAATTGTGATGGTTCCCGAAATTTTCCAAATGTCAAAATTCTTACAAAAATACCCAAATTTTAATTTCTTCAAAATTAAAATGAGATTAAACAAATATTTAAATTATAATTGAAAAAAAATTAATTCAAGTTCCAAATTAGGCAAGGAAACTAAATATGAATTTTACAAAATTAATTAAAGTCGACTTGAATTAAATTAACCTAAACTTTTTGCAATATTAAATTAAGCACCAAATTACGTCATTGTTGTAGTTAAACTATTTTTATCTTGTTAAACCTACGCATGCATCTACATTATAATTTACAAGAAAAAAATTCACAACCCACAATGCCGTGATGTACGAGGAAAACCCACAACAAAAAAAACCTCGGACGACCCAACCAGAAGTCCACTCAGTATGGTTCTACAAAGGACATGACAAGAAGACTTACGCAATGACTTGACGCCCTCTCAAGCCTTGATGCTCTTCATTCATCCACCTTTGCCTAGTCGACAACTCAGATATCCACCTTCATCTTGGAGTCCACCGATGGGGCACAACTACCACCAAACACATGAAGTCCTCCTCCGTATGCACATCATGAACAAAAAAACGGAATCCTCCGTAGGAAACTTCCTCTTTTGGGTAGATAATGATACCTGGTGCCGAACCAATGATCTAAAAGCATAATATATGAAGAAACTTGGATCAAAACAAACTATTGGATGTAAAACTTGATTTTGCTTGAAGATTAAACCATTAATGTTTCACCAAACAAAAGGGACTTTTGGATAAAATATTTCTCTCTCAAAGTGTAGTAAAATGTCCCTCAAAAGTCTGTGAAAAAAGGTCCATTCGCGCACTACTTAAAAGGGTTATTAAAAAGATAGTGGGAAGTTAAAAAAAACTGCTTGAAAAACTGAAATGTCATTTGAACGAGGCCGTTCTAACAACAATTCGAATGAGAAGACAGTGAAACATCGTTAGATACCTCATTCGAATGACCTGGGAATGTTGTTAGAACGAAGTCGTTCAAGCGACCTTATCAAACGACATTTCGAAAAAAAATTCTTAGAAAAATAAAAAGTCATTTTAAAATATTGATTACTAAAAATATGACACCCAATAAAAAAATTCTAAGTCTCAATATAACGTATGCATTCATTCCTGAGAGACTTTGGAAATTTGAAAAGTTGATGACGCTAAACAAGGCACGAAACACGACAATGATTTGAACTTCAATCTTTTGGTCGCTATGTCTTCGACTCATATGTTAAGGCTTAAAGGTCAAACTTTCATCCTATGAGTCAAATAGTTTTGTCTGGAATTAAGCCAACACTTATAAATTGACTCGATTGGAAATTTGACCTTACAAATCTCCCCATTTGGCTCCTCTAGGATAAAATCAAAATAAAACCCTATTGACTTCCAAGCTCATCTAAAAGACACAATCCCATCCAAAAATAAAAATACAAACGCTTGACCTCCATATATGTTGAGAAGCTTTGTTTGCTTTAAAATTTTGTCGCAGGGATGAAAAATTGAACACTTAGACACACCATCAAACGCATAGGAATATAACAATAAAAATTGCATAATTAAATTACCCCCATTTGTCTAAAATAATCTACCTAAAAAACACGTCTCCCCCGAAGTTAGATCTCCCCAAATTAAAAGAGTTAGATACCATTTATCCCCCTTTTTGTTAAGGAATTGACAAAGGTAAACATGCATAAAATAACCCATTTTTCCTCAATTAATTCAATTCTCCCCCTATATGACACACGTAATAAGCATAATGGAAAAACAAGTATATTATGCAATGGTGTATAGTGATACAAGAACGACAAAGCAACTAATTCATACAAGAAATAATATATACCAATTAAGATGCGCTAGCAAAATGATACCAATCATAATGTTCTAATATGAGCATGTGATATATATGAAAGTTGCAACAAGATAGATAACTATATTAACAAAAAGCATACATGGATTAGATGTAAAAGAAAAGACTCAAGGCAAACAATACCATATATATAAATATGAAAAATATAACGATGATGCACACACACACACACATTATATATATATACATACCACACACGACACTAAGTATAACAAGCTTTCCACACTCATATGGCATAAATGTGTCTAAATAAAAATGTCGTAAACGGAGTGAAGGGGTGTGAACTAGAGACAAAAGAATTATGACCCAGCCACTTAAACATGTTCAAGGAGTTATATTTGATTGAAAAACTTTATCAAACTTAGTTTTAGCCTCACGTGACAAGATAAAGTGAACTCAAAGAACCAACAAGCATAATGCATACAAGCCTAGAATTTTGATGATTCTATAAATTAATAGCCTCATGAAAAAATAGCGTAACTAGGATTCATTGTCATTGTGCAAACCCGTTGATATATCCATCCAAACACCCACACAAAAAATAATTCTTTTATTTTCTTTTAAGTGATCATATCAAACTAAACTATGTAGGCCTTGGTTACTTTTTACAATGCCACACTTTTTAGGCCCTTTTCAACGGTGGCTTTTCACGTAAAGTCAACTTGACTTTCGCAGCCCGACTCCATTGCTAAATAAAACTTTACCGAATAAATATTTATATATATTTTTTTTAATTCGGGCAACGGTTCTTACATGCACAAATTCTCCATAGTCACAAAAATATGTAGATGACAAAATTGATAGGATAACATCTCACTTGGCTCAAATATACATGTGAAGTTAAAGTTCAAAAGAGCTCGTGCGTGTGTGTATGGATAGGCATATAAAAAGAGAATCCATTAAGCAACTCAAAATCAAACTTCTCCATGCAAGCATGATAAAGAACTTTTTAAGAATTGAAATTCATAACCAAAAGTTCTAGCCACATGGAAGTGGGGGAATGATATAGGATTCAAACAAAAGTATGCCACATAAAATGTGTAAAACTAAAATACACAAAACATAAAAAAAAATCTTTTTGAGTTTTTCAAATTTTTAACAAACTAAAAGACAACTCAAAAAACAAACAAAATCTTTTTGTATTTTTCAAATAAGACCCAATAAATAAATAAATTAAAACATAAAGGATAAACATGTGATGATTCTATCAAAACATATGTTGATGCACAGATAAAAATGAAGGTATGAAGATGATGATTGAAGATGAAATGGTGATCACATCAAACATATAAGAGACAAAGGTTTTTTAAAGTGGTTCGGCTATGAATAAAGCCTACGTCCAATGTTATTTTATTCCCAGGGGTTTACAATAGCACAATATGGTGTAGAGAGAGAAAGGTTGCGTATCTTGTGAATGGTGTCTCTTCGTTGTCTCTCAATTATTTTTCCCTCCTCCCTTTTGGCTAAGGGAATACATGTATTTATAGTGATGGGAGATAAAGAGATTCATTGTATGTAGACATTTATGTCTACATTCAATGAATCTAATTGTTGAATTGCTTGGTATGCTATCTGTTGTCATCTATTAAAACAGTATAAATGTACATTAAGGCTCATTAAATGCGCTGTCATCTTCATTAATGCACATTAAATGCATAGTTATCCTTTGATCTTCCTGGTTGGTATGCCGACCAACTCTCCTCGGGTGCCGACCAACTCTCCTCGGGTTACGAATATTGCCACGTAGGATGACATGTGTCCTTTTTTGATTGGTCCTCGTAGATGGAGAATTTTTGCGTTAAGAGAAGCCCCCAATGCTCCATGCTCGATGGTTTACTGAAAGGATGGAGTATTTATTCTACAGCATTGCTCGGTGCTCGTGAAATTCTTGATTTGTCTTCTTGATTTGTTCAACATAAAGTGCACTATCTCCTGGATGACATATGATGCAGGCTGATCGATGGTTGCTAATATCTCTTTTGAGGAACTTTGTTCGTCAAGTGAACGTGTGTTATGTATCACCCCTGGGAATTTGGATGCAGCCATGCCATAGTATGCAGCTTGTAGCTTGTCGTAATCTTCAAGTATGTTGATTAGTTTGCTAGCCGCCCAACTACCTCCTGTGCCGAGCAATTGAGTACTAACTTCACGTGCTTGATTTTTCTGATTTATGCTCCTCTGAGCAACATACTAGCTTTTGAACCCAACTCTTCAATCTGATTAGTACCAAGCTAGTGGTGTACTTCGAAACATTTTCATACAACTTCTTCTTTAATGTTGGTCGGGACAGTAGTAGTAAAGATCTCAGTGATGTAGCTGCTGAATCTGACTTTTGAACTTCAATAACATGTGCATAATAACTCCTGAATATGCTTCCTGGACTTCTGAATACACCTCCTGAACTTCTGAATACGCCTCCTGAACTTCAATATCAAAAATAATTCCTGAGCAAGAAAAACAACTCATGAATAATGATTGGTCGGGGCCCCGACCGTGTGAGTTTGTGGAGTTGAATTTGATGCTCAACTTCAAGATGTTATGAGAATGTGCCACCGAATGAACAAATATATCTGTAATAGAAGCCCCCAAGTGTGGAATGTGAACTTTGAATGAAATTTATCGACCAAGCGGAGTTGGATTTTGTCGACCAACCGAAGTTGGATTTGGTTCCCGACCAACCGGAGTTGGAAGAGATTTATCGACCAACCGGAGTTGGATTTTATCTACCAACCGAAGTTGGATTTTATGGACTAACCGGAGTTGGATTTTTCTACCAACCGGAGTTGGATTTGGTTCCCGACCAACCGAAGTTGGTGGTAATTGATAATAAATGCTAGAGACTTTCTCGGAGCTGACCAACAAATTGTTGGCAATAAGATATAATAAATGCTGGAGACATCCTCAACAGATTGTTGGGAATAAGATAGTATAAATGCTGGAGACCTCCATGAAGCTGAATATAGAGAGAGAGAAGAAATTTTCCGAGCTCCATGCTGAATATAAATAAGAATTACCCCGACCAACTATCCGTTGGGGGTGAAATATAATAAATGTTATAGTTCTTCCTCGGAGCTGAATATGATAATGAGTATCTCGTCGAGTTCCATGTTGAGATGAATATATAATATGAATCCCAAGGGATATATAGAATAATTTATGCTTGAGCCGATATCTCCGAGCAATAATAAAAATATATAATGCCTCGCTGAGGTGAAATTTCATAATGCCGAACAATGATAATATTTTCCAGAAGTTTAAGATTATTTCCGAGTATTCGTTGGCACTGAATCTTGTACCTGTAAAAATTAATAACTTGCCCTACCATATGTGTAGGTTGAATTGATTAGTTATCATGAGAATAATCTAGTCAATATAATGAATATATGATATGTATTTGCTCGGGCAATAAAAATATCAATTTTAAAATATGAAATAATATATGTCTGGATGATCTGTCGAGGCAAAATGGCCTCATGTCGAGCGATAATAGTTTCTAGAGGTTTAAGATTGTGGCTGAGCTTTCGTCGGGATTGAATCTCATCCCTATGAAATTTTAATAAGCTGCCCGAACACATGTTGAGACTAGTTCAAATAGTTAGCCGTGAGAATAATTTAGTGATCCAATCAATATATAATGTGTATCAACACAAAGCAATAAAAATTTCAAAATATGAAAAATATTTTTGTGCCACACGTGTATTTCATGAGCAAATTTTGATAAAAAAAATGCTAGGCATTTTAATTTTAAGCAAAAGACCAAATATAAATTGGTTCAGAAAATTTATTCTAAAATAAAGCTTTTGAGTATATTTTATTTAGCTTTAAATTTTTTATTTTATAAGAGGAGTGTGAGTTAAAAAAAATAGGCAGCAATGGTAATGATTTTGACTTTGTCAAAAAAAAAATTTGGGGAATTTAATTGTATATATAAAAGACCAAAAGATATACAGAGGAAGAAAACCCCTCCACAGAACAAGAAAACCCTAGGGCATACCCCACAGGCAAACAGCCAACCAGGCCGGAACCAAACAAAAAACTAAACTAGAAGTTTATCTTCAGGGATGTTCCAGTACATACAAGCCATCCAGTTAGTAAAACTCCTTATGTCCTTCTTCCACGTGAGAGATTTTGCTCTAACCATGTTTTCAATACCCTTGATAATAGAATCAAGGGAATTGGAGACATGCTTAAAGCATCAAGAATTCCTCTCCATCCAAATGCAATAGATAGTGGTAGTAAAGGAAAGGGATCTAATCTTGTCACAAAGGGTCTTCGTAGAATGGTTAACAGTAGCCAAACCCAACTCACTATTCAGATCCTGGGCATCCCTGTAATATTGGTTCCTAAGCATCACCTCCTCCCATATACATTTGCTAAGGCTGCACTGAGAGAACAAATGGTTATAAGACTAAAGGATAATCTTTTATTTACTAAGATTATTTCTTTTTTTTTGGGGGGGGGGGGGGAAATTTAATTGTATATAAAAAAAACTAAAGGATACACAGAGGAAGAAATCCTCCACAGAACCAAAGAACCCTGGGGCATACCCCATAGGCAAACAGGCCAGCAAGGCAAAACCAATCAAAGCCTAAATTAAAAGCCTATCTTCAGGAATGTTCCAGTACATACAAGCCATCGAGTTAGTAAAACTCCTTCTGTCCTTTTTCCACGTGAGAGATTTTGCTCTAACCATGTTTTCAATACCCTTGATAATGGAATCAAGGGAATTGGAGACATGCTTAAAGCATCTAGCATTCCTCTCCATCCAAATGCAATAGATAGTGGCAGTAAAGGATAGCGATCTAATCTTGTCACAAAGGGTCTTCGTAGAGTGGTTAACAGTAGCCAAATCCAACTCACTATTCAGACCCTGGGCATCCCTGTAGCACTGGTTCCTTAGCATCACCTCCTCCCATATACTTTTACTAAGGCTGCACTGAGAGAACAGATGGTTATATGTTTCCCTTCCAGTCCCACATAACTCACACAGGTCATCCACAGAAACTCCCCAATCATGTAATTTAACTTTAGTGTTTATGGCCTTCCTAACCACCAACCAAGTTATGAAAGAGCATTTAGGGATACAAACCTTACTCCACACAAACTTGCTCCAGTTGACCATAGGTTTATGGGCCTTTAAAAGTTCCCAAGCGGACGCAATGGTGAACATTCCATGATTTGATGGGAGCCACACAACAGTATCAATTCCCCCTTGGATTGTAGGAAGAGTAGCATTCTTCACTTCATTCAGCTCCCATGTCACTCTTGATGGCCATCTCCACTCCAAATGGTGTATAAAATCTGACACTTTAGCTTTTAGATTGCTAGCAGAATCATAGACAATGTTATCCCCATAAAGGGTATGTAAAGGGCCATTAGGGTGCCAATAATCGAACCACATAAATGCATGCGCACCATTCCCAATGCAGGTCTTGATTTGACTTCTAAACTTCTCTCTGTTCTTGAGGATTTTCCTCCAACTCCATGAAGAATCATTTGGGATACTCAAAGCCCAAATGCTTCTTCCTTTGATCTTGTAAGTATTACACCACTTGATCCATAAGTTGTCCTTCTTACTACAAAGATTCCACAAATGCTTCGCCATAGCCGATGTGTTCCAAGTCTCTAAACATTTAATATTGAGCCCTCCTTCATCAAGAGAAACATAAAGATCCACCCAAGCAACTTTAGCCCCTTTGCTATTCGCCTCATCCCCTTTCCATAAGTAATTTCTCATAATTTGCTCAATCTTCTTTATAATACTCTTGGGCAGAATAAAAATGCTAGACCAATACACTTGAATGCTGAAAATCACAGTCTTCACTAGAAGGAGCCTACCTGCAAAACTCAAGAACTTATTAGTCCAACATCTGGTTCTCATTGTTATTCTATCCACCAAGTGAGAGCAGTCCTCCTTCTTCAACCTAGTTGTGATGAGAGGAACCCCAAGATATCGAAATGGAGGGGTCCCGTGCTGAATGCCAAGAATAATTGAAATGTCCTGAATCTCATCCTCACTAATCCCTGCAGTGAAAAGGTTGCTCTTCTCTAAGTTGATCATCAGCCCAGATAAGGAGCTAAACTTTGATATTGCCTCCTTCACAATGCTGTAGGAAACAGTGTCCCCTCCAGCAAAGACAATTAAATCATCAGTAAAACTAAGGTGAGTCAATGCTATCTCCTTGCATCTAGGGTGAAAACTGAACAGGTCTGAATCAGTAGCTTTAGTAATTATCCCAGAGAAAACCTCCATCACAAGCAAAAAAAGGTAGGGAGAGATAGGGTCCCCCTGCCTGAGCCCTCTTTTCTCATGAAAGAAGCCCTTAAGTTCCCCATTCATGCTAACGGAGAATCTGGTAGTAGTCACACATTTGGTGATCCACCCAATGACTTTGGATGGGAAACCAACATGGGCCAACAGCTTTATCAAAAAGTCCCAGCTCACAGTATCATATGCTTTCAGAATATCAATCTTGATTGCACATCTCGGAGGCCAAGAGTCCCTATGATAATTCCTCATTAACTCCTGTAGTAACAATATATTGTCAACAATGGATCTACCTTCAACAAAGGCAGCTTGATTAATACTAATAAGGCCAGGCATCAACTTCTTTAGCCTGTAAGTGATCACTTTGGAAATACACTTGTACAAGGTGTTGCAGCAAGAGATGGGTCTGAAATCCCTCATACTCCTAGGGGTAGCTACCTTTGGGATTAACGCCAGAGCAGTACAATTCCACTGCTTGAAGAAAGTCCCCGTGTCAAAGAAGAATTTTATAGCCTCACACACCTCTCTCCCAATGAGCTCCCAATTCTTTTTAAAGAAGTAGCTGTTAAAACCATCAGGGCCCGGGGCCTTGTCAGACCCAATGCTAAACATAGCTTTCTTGATCTCATCATGAGTGACCTCTTCCTCCAGGATACAAGCCTGCACAGGGGTTAGCTTATTCTTGATCGCCTCCCCCAGGACAGGATTAGCATTCTCACACTGCACCCTATTCCCTAACAAGTTCTGAAAAAACCTCACAGCTTCAGTAGACACCTGCTCACTGCCTTCAATTCTCACACCAAGATCATTCTCAATGCTCACAATTTTCCTTCTAGCCCTGTTTTGGTTTACTTTCTTATGAAAAAAAGTATTGTTTTGGTCGCCCAGCTGCAGCCATTTGGTTCTAGCCTTCTGTCTAAGGAAAGACTCCTCATCATTCCTTAATTATGCATATTTGATTCTCAAATCATTAGCAGCCACCTGCAGAACCATATTATCACCATCTCTGTCCAGCTCACTTTGAATAGCATCGAGCTTTATCTTGGTCTCAGCCACCTGAGTAGAAATCTTATTAAAGAATTTCTTATTAAAGTGCTTTAAAGAGGCTTTAACTCTATTAAGTTTGCTGTAGAGCCTCTGCATTGGATTCCCATCCACCTCAACATCCCAAGCATCAATGATTGTGGGAGAAAAATCAACATGATTCATCCAGAAGTTGAAGAACTTGAAAGGTAATGGGCCCCTATTGAAAGTGTTGTCCACAATGGTGATAATAGGACTATGATCAGAAATACCACAAGGCAGGGTAATAGCTTGTGAGTTGGGGAAAAAAGCAGTCCACAAATCATTGTGTAGGACCCTGTCAATTCTGGACTGAACATTATTAACTCCAAGATGACACATATTCTAGGTGAACCACAGCCCACTATTAACCATATCACCAGCATTCAACTCATTTAGACACTCATTAAACTCATCACTTGCAGCTCTGTCAATTTCCAAAATCCCTTTTTTTTCCTCTTGGCATCTGACCACATTAAAATCCCCCATGAGTAACCAAGGCCTATCATTGACCACCATCTTATTTGCATAAAGGAATGTCCATAAACACCTCCTCTGCTCAGGCAGGTTTTCACCATATATGAAAGTCGCATAGAAAGAGTTACTAGTACCAACGATATTTACAAGGCAGAAAAGAGCTTGTCTATGAGAAGAAATCACATCAATCTTCAAGCTATTGGGGTTCCATCCCACAATTACTCTAGCCACTCCCCCATCCATAGGGCAGTTATGAATATACTCCCAATGATAGAAGCACATATTCTTGACAGTTTCCATGTTGTTCCTTCTAATCTTAGTCTCCACAAGACTAATAAGGTCTAAATTATTATCTCTAATTAGCTTAACCGCCTCCATCTGTTTGTGGGGAGCATTAAGACCCCTTATATTCCATGTACCCATCCTGGTCATCTAAACTTTTTGTATTTGCTGCCCGAACTCTTCTTCACCTTGTTGTTGCTACTGCACACCTCTTTCCCATCCCTTCTGATGACACCTCCAAACCTCCCCTGATCAAGTTCATCCACTGCTTTAATTTTAAGGGCCAGCCCTGTAGGGGCAGGGGTAGTAACAAGAGCAGAGTCCTCCAAAACATCTAGAATACCAAACTGATTAGAGGTTGTAACCAAGTTTGGAGTATTCTCTCCTTCTTCATTCTTACCTGTACTCACTAACTCACTATTCATACCATCTATTTCCATCCCACTCTTGACTAAATCAACTGTTTCAACAGTTTTGGTTGTCTTATTGGCTTTAGTTTGCACTTTGGTCCAGCCTTCTTCCAAGGCCATTTGAATCTCAGCTTGGCCTAAAATAGGATAAACCTTTGCTTTAGACTTTGTCAAAATTAATAAGCTGGGCAAATAAATATCAATTTCGAAATAAGAAATAATATATCTTGTGTCATACCGACTATGATGTCATGTGAGCAGATTTTTATCAAATATGCAAGATATTAGGTTTTATTTGGACTTTTTACCAAATAATTTCAATTTTAAGCAAATGTCTAATTTTAAGTTGGTTTTTGAAAATTATTTCAGGATAAACAATGATAAGGTATAAAGGATATGGGGGTTATCTCGTCTTTTAACATCTTGGTTATGATTTTGACTTTGTCAAAATGCAAAATCTAGAGAGCAAAATCGCCATTTCGACCAGCAATAAGCATAGCCAACCAGTCCGACCAACCATTAACAACAGCCGACCAACAATTGTTGAATAGCAACTGTAAGTCCTTTTGTACCGACCAACTTATAAGAGGTCAGGGAGCCTTTCACCATACACAAAACTTAGCCCCAACCAACAATTGCCTTTGCCGACAAACTATATTCATGCTGACCAAGAATTAATTTTCCCCCGATCAACTAATGGGTACTGCCGACCGAAAATAGGTAACCCCGACCAGTGCTATGATGCCGCCAACCAGCAAAATGAAGGAGCCTTTCACCATACACAAAACTTAGCCCCAACCAACAATTGCCTTTGCCGACAAACTATATTCATGCTGACCAAGAATTAATTTTCCCCCGACCAACTAATGGGTACTGCCGACCGAAAATAGGTAACCCCGACCAGTGCTATGCCGCCAACCAGCAAAATGAAACTCTGACAAGTAAATTTTGCACCGACCAGATGATTTTGTTGACCGCGACTGGAACATTTGGATGCTGACCAACCGTTATCAACCTGTGCATCTTTCGTACAAAAAAATACCGCCGATTATCAAAAAAAAAATATCTCCGATGAAAAATAATGTCTCCGGTCAACAAATAAAGAGCTGACCAACAACTGGTTTCGTCAACTTGTGCAAACTTGTGTGCCGACCAAGAAATAGTGATGCCGACCAACTATATAAAAGGTGCCGACTTTGGCCGACCTACAGGTCCAATTCCTGTGCTGTATCTACGTCTTCTTTTATTAGTCGAGCAGTATAAAATGGTGTCGACCAACAGCGACTCATACAACCTGGTATATCCGACCAACAGCGATACCAGAAATCAAACCGTAAATATCCCCGACCAACGAATTTATATGGCCGATTAACAAATATAGCTGACCAGCAAAATAGAGATCGAAAAGTTCCTCTTACTGCCGACCTGGGTGATCTCCTTTGTTACCGCTGATAAGTCAATAGGTGGTCAAACTCAGTCCAAATCTATGCAAATTTGTGATAGACGTCAATAATAGTACTTCCGAGCAAAGAACGGGTCCGACCGACCAACCATGAGAACTTCGTCGCTCCGGCGATGTTGTAAGACAGTGATGGCGACCATCCGTTTCTTTTTGCTGATCAAAAATAGAGTGTATGCCACTCATCATTAATCGAGAAAACCTCCGAACTTGGTGATGTTACTGATGTGTGAAACTTCTCATATGGCGTTTGTCGACTCCCTTTCTTTAATTCAAAAATCGTAGTTGATCGAAGTAATCACGTAGCAGATCAGATTAAGAGCGCCATTTCAGAACTTATTACCACACCACTGATCTAAGAGGCCACCGAAAATTTTGTGCCGGAATGAAAACTGGACTTGATCGTATATTTTCCAACTAGGTTACCTAGAAAAATCGTTCAACTCGCGTCCAAACATATACCATATGTCGGCGGTGCTTGGGGTTAAGAAACTTGCGATTGTAGAATATCTGAAAACTATTCAATTTCTGTATCTCTAATGAATAATACGGGTAAATCATTGACATAACATATATTCTGAAAGTCAAGAGCTAATCCGTTGAATCGGCGACTTTTAGAGAAATTTTCATTCCAAATTGTACAGATTGGGATTTTTTCTGATAATCAGGAGAGAGAAAATGTCTTTCTGACTTCTTATTTTTCATATTATTATGGACAATCAAGTATAAGAGAGAACCAGATTCATCTCAAAATGAACAATGGAAATTATACTGCAAATTGACAGAGGAATATAGTTGAGTATACGATTAATTCAAATGAATAAAATGATGTGGTCAATATTTGTGCAGAGAAAACTATTTTCTGAAGAAAGAGAAAGTGGGTCTCTTTTTTATGACAATATCGAAATGAAAAATACATAATCATTCCCAATGCTTATTCCTATCCTAACATATTTGTTCAGAAAATTTTCAAGTGGATCCATAAATGTAAGGATTTGTAAAATATTTATGAGTCTAAAATTCATCAGATCCCCAAATTGAGATCAACCACACGGTTAGTGCATATGAAAATTAAAAGATTTCCAAATGAATCACATATGTATACACTCATATAAAAGAGATACTATTTTATCTCCTTAAAGGAGAAATAATATAATATGTACACAGATCTCTCAAACTTTGTGATTATGAAATATACATTTATACGGATTTATAAAAATTGATTCAACAATTTGTGAATATAAAATCATAATTGAATTAAAAGATGTATGCACAATATATAATTGATTATACGTAGAGAAAATAAAAAAAACTTAGCTTTTGATGGAGAACAATGCTTGTAACACGTTCCCACAGACGGCGCCAATCTGTTGATGACTAGAAATAGCAGCCAGGATATCTTATCGGCATCAACAACAGATAAAAATGAAGGTATGAAGATGATGATTGAAGATGAAATGGTGATCACATCAAACACATAAGATACAAAGGTTTTTTTAAGTGGTTCGGCTATGAATAAAGTCTACGTCCACTCTTATTTTACTCCCAGGGGTTTACAATAGCACAATATGGTGTAGAGAGAGAAAGGTTGCGTATCTTGTGAATGGTGTCTCTTCGTTGTCTCTCAATTATTTTTCCCTCCTCCCTTTTGGCTAAGGGAATACATGTATTTATAGTGATGGGAGATAAAGAGATTAATTGTATGTAGACATTTATGTCTACATTCAATGAATCTAATTGTTGAATTGCTTGGTATGCTATCTGTTGTCATCTATTAATACAGTATAAATGTACATTAAGGCTCGTTAAATGCGCTGTCATCTTCATTAATGCACATTAAATGCATAGTTATCCTTTGATCTTCCCGGTTGGTATGCCGACCAATTCTCCTCGGGTGTCGATTAACACTCCTCGGGTGCCGACCAACTCTCCTCGGGTGTCTAATATTGCCACGTAGGATGAAATGTGTCCTTTTCTGATTGGTCCTCGTAAATGGATAATTTTTACGTTAACAACATATATGATGAAGCATAGACTAAAAAATGACAAACAAACATACAACTAGCAAGAATTTATCATGAAACACAAAAGCTAGTGTATGTAAACAAAGCTAACACAATCAACCTTTAGATTTAGCAAGGGAGGAAGCATGTGCAAGAAAATGAGAATCATAAAGCCTATCATGTAAAGCCTCCAAATCGGATCTCCTAACCCACATAAGTGAAAAATGATACTCTCGGGTTTTGGCGACCTTGGTGACTCTACCCTTGGGTTTCTTAGGACCATTTCTAAAGTCGAAACAAAACCTCCTAAGGTGACCCTTTCTACCACAATGTGTGCAAGTGAAAACACGATGAGAAGTATTACCTAAGGATTGACCTTTTCTAGTGTTCTAAGACAATTCTCTCAAAATCATGCTTTTGGATTTTTTAGGGGAAGCATTTTGAGTATCAAAGCCAATACCACACATGTCATCTTCGATTTGGACGGTGCCTAAGATTTTATCTAATTTCTCCAACCTACACTCCAAATTAAATTTGACCCGACTTGAGTCTCTCAATCTCTCTTCAGGCTCCACTATTTTATACTTAAGGAAACTCTTAGACTCTTCAAACTTAAGAACATCTTTTTTCGTTGCCTACATCAAAGCTCAAAGACTATCTCTCTCACCTTCAACATAAACTAGATTCTCTCGAAGAGTTCTCTCACGTGCCCTAAGATCTTCAATTAAAACACTTTCATCACTACCTACGACATGTTCTCTCATTCTAGCTTCTAATTTCAAGTTTGCCCTTTTTAATTTCAACGATTATGCATACAAGTCATGAAAGGCAACTTGGAGTTCACTCTCCTCCTCCTATTCTTCATTCTCACTCTCTTTTCCACTCTCTTTACCATCAAACTCATGGGATTCACAAACAATGGCCTCAGAAGTGTCATGTATTAAGTTGTCATCAACGGAATATTTTTCACTATTACTCACATGACTAGCCATGGACATTGAATCGGGTCCCTCTTCTGGTTCATTATCCCTAAGGGTGGCATTATATGAAATCAGTTTCTTACCGTCCTTCCATAGTTTAGTGGGACACTCGAATTCCTTATGGCCATAACCCTCACAACCAAAATATCTATTTGACTCATCCGTATTTAGATCCTCATTACGATTTTTAGGGTATTTCTTGACTTTATTATGCTTAGACTTCTCAAACTTCTTATAATCATTTTTAAGATTCTCTTTATTAATCTTAAGAAATTTTTTAAACCTCTTAGAAAATAAGCCCATATCATCCGAGTTAATATCAAACTCATCATCCGAAACTGATGTTTCCTCCGTTCGGGCTTTCAAAGCGATGCCCTTATCTTTCTTCTTCACATTATTGGAAGGAAACATGTCAAGTTCATAGGTTTGTAAGTCACCTACAAATCTTTAAGTTTCATAGAGTTTAAAATGTCTAAAGAATTTAAAACAGTCACCTTTGGAATAAATCTATAAGGTAATGACCTCAAAATTTTCTTTACGACATGGTTGTCGGGTATCTTCTCTCCCAAATTTGAAGACGAATTCATAATATTGGATAATCTAGCATAAAAGTCATCAAACGATTCACTTTTTAACATTTTAATGGTTTCAAATTGAGTGGTGAGGTTTTGGAGTTTAGAAGCTTTAACGACACTTGTACCTTCATGGGTGAGTTGGAGTATGTCCCATGCCTCCTTAGATGTTTCACACATCATAATCCGGCGGACCTCATCCGGTGTGACTGCACGAAAAAGAGCGTTTAAACCTCTAGAATTAAAGTTTGTTAGTTAAATTCATCCTCACTCCATGTTTTAACGGGTTTAGGAACACAAACTTCTCCTTCTATACACGTTGGTGGGGACCACCCTCTAACAACCGATTGCCAAACCCACTCATCTAACGATTCAAGTGCCGACCTCATACGCACTTTTCAATACGCATAGTTGGAACCATCAAAAATAGTAAATTTTAAAAAAGGCATATTTTCCATATTCAAACCCAAAAATGATCTTAAGACAATAATTTAACGTTCCCGCTCTGATACCAATCCGAGAATGTGATTTCCTTTAAACTATAAGATTTGCTCTTGATACAACTTGATGTAGCCAATTTTTAAATTCAATTGTGATGGTTCCCGAAATTTTCCAAATTTCAAAATTTTTACAAAAATACCCAAATTTTTATTTCTTCAAAATTAAAATGAGATTAAACAAATATTCAAATTATCTCTTTCACAATATTAATTCAAGTCCCAAATTAGGCTAAACAGACCAAACAGACCAAACATGAATTTTGCCAAATTAATTAAAGCCGACTTGAATAAAATTAACCTAAACTTTACCTAATATTAAATTAAGCACCAAATTATATAATTGTTGTCGTTAAACCATTTTTATCTTGTTAAACCTATTCATGCATCTACATGAAAATTTACAAGATAAAAATACACAACCCACAACGCCACGATGTATGAGGAAAACCCATAATGGGAAAAACCTCGGATGGCCCAGCCACAACTCCATTAAGTATGGTTTTACAAAGGACACGACAAGAAGACTTACGCAACGACCTGACGCCCTCGCAAGCCTTGACGCTCTTCGTTCCTCCACCTCAACCTAGTCAACAACTCAGTAATCCACCTTCGTCTCGGAGTCCACCGACGGGGAACAGCTACCGCCAAACACACGAAGTCTTCCTCCGTATGAACACCACGAACAAAAAAATGGAATCCTCCATAGGAAATTGTCTATTTTGGGTAGGTAATGATACCCGGTGCCAAACCAATTATCTCAAAGCATAATATATGAAGAAAGTTGGACAAAAACAAACTATTGGGTGTAAAACTTGATTTTATTTGAAAGATTAAACCATTAAAGTTTCACCAAACAAAAGGGAATTTTGGATAAAAAGTCCATTCTCGCACTACTTAAAAGAGTGCTTAAAAAGATAGTGGGAAGTTAAAAAAGCTGTTTGAAAACTGCTCGAAAAATGGAAATGTCGTTCGAATGACATCTCGTTCGAACGAGGTTGTTCGAACGACAATTTGAACGAGAAAACAGTGAAACATCATTAGATACCTCGTTCGAAGGACCTAGGAATGTCTTTCGAACGAGGTCGTTCAAACGACCTTATCAAACGACATTTCAGCAAAAAAAATCTTCTTAGAAAAAATAAAAAATCATTTTAAAATATTGATTACTAAAATATAACACCCAATAAAAAATTTCCAAGCCTCTATATAACATATGCAGTCATACCTGAGTGACATTGGAAAGTTGAAAAGTTGATGACGCTAAACAAGGTACGAAACACGATAATGATTTGAACTTCAATATCTTGGTCACTACGTCTTCAACTCAAATGTCATAGGCTTGAAGGTCAAACTTCTATCCTATGACTCAAAAAGTTTTGTCCGGAATTAAGCCCACACCTATAAATTGACTTGATTTTTTGTTTTTTGAACTATTTACAGAGTGGTGATTATATATATTTTGAAGCCTAAAGTCAATTAAACAATTAAGAAGCCTCAAAGCCGAAAGCTCTGCAGTATCAATAGTTGAGAAGTTTGCTAGGTAATTTTTTTCTTCTTATTTTATTTTTATTTTTATTTATGAAGATTTATTTAAACTCTTCATTGTTTATATATAATGCAAATATCTAGAATTATGCTTAAAAATATGTCGTTAAAAGGTGAAAACCCAAAACAACCACCAAGCAACCCTATAAGATGTAAGAACACTTCGCACGGGACCAATGTAAGTCGTAAGAACTGACCGTCCAGTCACGGGACTCCTAGTTTGAGAACAGGACAATAATTTACAAATATTTAGACTTAAGGTTAAAAACATGCTGTTAGAAGGCGAAGACCCAAAACAACCCCCAAAACGGCCCCATAAGATGCACGAACACCTCGCACGGGATCAATATAACTTATAGGAATCGACTATGTATTCACGGGACTCCCGATTTGAGAATATGATGATAATTTCAAATATCAAGAATTAGGCTTAAAAGCATGCCGTTAACGGTGAAAACCTAAAACAATCCCCAAACGGGCCTATAAGAGGCATGCAGACCTCACACGAGTTCCAATGTAACTTGTAGGAGCCGATCACGTAGTCATGGATCTCTCGGTTTCAGAATAAGATGATGATTTGCAAATCTCAAGACTTAGGCTTAAAAATATGTAGTTAGATGGTGAAAACCCAAAACAACCCCATTAGAGGCACGGACACCTTGTACATGACTGTTGTAACTCATAGGAATTGATCACATAGTCACGGTTTTCTAAGCTTGAGAATAGGATAATAATTTTCCCATATCTAGAATTAGGCTTAAAAATATATCGTTAGAGAGTGAAAACCCCAAAGAACTCCCAAACGGTCTCGTTGGGATCAATGTAACTCATAGGAATTAACCTAGTAGTTACAGGGCTCCCCATTTGAGAATATCACGATAAATTGTAAATATCAAGACTTACACTTAAAACTCGTCTTCAAAGGGAGAAAACCTAAAATAACCCCCAAACAAACCCGTAGGAGGCATGAACACCTTGTACCGGACCAAGGTAACTTGTAGGAACTGATCACGTAATCACGAGACTCCCGGTTTGAGAATATGATGATAATTTTCAAATCTCCATACTTAGGCTTAAAAACATGTCGTTAAAGAGCGAATACCCAAAACCACCCCAGACGACCGCGTAAGAGGCACGAACCCCTCACATGGGACCAATGTAACTCGTAGGAACAGACCGCGTAGTCACGAGACTCCCAATTTTAGAATAGCATGTGTAACACCTCGTGTTTAATTAATTGACTTTAATTAATTTGGAGTAAAATAAAATTTTGGATTTAATGGATTTTAAAATTTTAACTGGGTTTCTAGTAAAATTTTCAATTAGGAATTAATTCGGGTCTTTTATAAAAAGGATATAAAGTTTTTATCATTTAACTGCCAGGTGCGTATTTGTTCAACTAATGTATTTTTATCAGATAATTAAAATTGGATTTTCATAAGATTTGATTTTTAGGATTTTTGGGGCTCGTTCGAACGACAGGGAATTTCGTTCGAACAACGTCGCATGTCGTTCAAATGACAGGTGTCCTCGTTCAAACGACGCTGAGGCGGTGTCTTGGTTAAGACTCCTAATTATTTTCCAAATCTTAAACCTTTATATACTGGACTGATAGGGGGCTGTGACTTCGAAAATCACTGTTCTCGCAAATTTTCTCCAGAAAGCTTTTCCAAAACACATTTCTCTCATCTTCGACCCTTAGCCCCTATTTTTCACATGTTTTGAAGAGTCTATTGGTGATTTCTTAAGAGGAGTTCAACCTTCTTATCCAACTAATCTTAGGCATGAATACTCTATTCTTCTCCTTTAGTATTATGCGTTTTAAGTGTTGCCTAAACCTTAATTCAATGTTTTCTTAAAAACAATTAACAATCTAATTAGAGAAAGTGGACACATAAAACTAGGGGTTGTTTTTATGAAATTATTTAATATGATTAATATTCATAACCCTTGGGTGCATAGGATTTATGATTGGATTTTGTTTTTTATTGGTGTAGGTTGCATGTAGAAAAACCCTAGTTTTGAATTAAACGCATTTGGGGGCGTATAACTCACGTAGTTTATGTAGAGATAATGAAATTGGAATTTGGATGTGTAAATGATGAAAACGCGGTATATTTAATTTAATATATTTAAATGATATTAATTGGGTATTTTGTTGTTGTGATAATTAAATTAATATTTAAATGAATTGGTCTATCATGCGTAGGTTTGAACATTGATTTATTGTGCTTATTTATGTGACTTGTTAGTTTTGTTAAATTGACCATTGTGACGATGAGTGTTGGGTATTTTATGTTCTCCCTATATTTTAGGATGCCTTCTAGGTATGGGACTAGTTGGTAGGCCTTTTGATGATTTTCGCCTTCTAGGTATGGGACTAGTGAGGGTAGATTATTGCGACTTTGTTATGTCGGGGTGGGCTGATTTTTATTGCTTTATCGTTGTTACGCTAGCATAGTCTTGAGACTAGGTAGATGGTAATGTTAAAAATTCATCCTATACATAAGGTAGTACGTATTGATAACTCGAGGACCCTTAGGTCTGGGGATAAGGGGTATTTTGAGGATCTCACATCGATAAAAGGGTGGGGTAATTTATAAATCGTGAAATTGAGAAATTGAGAATTAACACCTAAGATAAAAACGGGTATTAAAATTTGTGGCGACATAATGTGTCGGGGCCGACAGTTTAGAGGGGTCAGAGGACGATTTATGTCTTATCATGTGCGGAACCTTTTCATGTGTCGGTCTCGACAGTTTAAACGAGTCAGAGGACGATTGACAAGGGGAAGTGTGACACTTTGGTGGCCACCCGGGACGGGAGGACCGTCATAATAAAAAGTGAGAACAATAATAAAATGGGCTAATTAAATAAGATTAGCATCGTGGGTCTTCGGAATTTAAAATCATATTTGTGTGCCTTTTTAAATAGGGATATCTACGGGTAGTTAGTGATTTATATTTATCGCATTTAGTTATCTCGTTTAATTAAAATATTCTATTGTGATATTTATTGCGTATAATGCTAATGTCTGGGTTCACGAACCCTATTTAAAGGGCGTAGTATGTATTCATGCTCGGGGCTCTGACCTCGTGCGTTGACTAATTTTTTCAGGAAATAGTATTTGGAGAAGATGCATTAATTTACTTGGAGAATTGCTTGGAGGTCCAGTTGGAGTTTCTATACCTTATGCATATCGATTTAGTTTCGTTTTTTATTCCTTCGTACTTGTATTGAGATTGAGTTTATGGTTTTAGTGGGCCATTCGGTTCCATAGTTGTACGATTTTATTCAGATATTCTTATTGGGGTTTTATTCAATGTTATATTAATAAGATATTGAATTTATTTTGAGTTTAGCATGGAGATGGATCTTTTGTCGCTTAGTTGGATGGTTTACCTTTTGGGATTAATTATCTTTAGCTTGTGGATTAATTTTATATGTCTTATATCCATCTCATGCTAAGAATGGTATTTTATTTACTCATGTCGGGCTTAGTTTTGGTGGCGAACTACGCCAGAATTAGGCGGGGTGTGACAGATGGTATCAGAACATATTTAGGAAAAGAAAACAAATATAATTTCTAATTATAATTAAGGGAAGGCCTTGAAGGTCCATTCTGAAGAATCCTCTAGAATATTTAGGAAAATCTAACACTTGATTTAAACAGGTGTAAGCTTAGTTTTGAGTAGCATGACTGGCCAGACTATCTGCAACATAATTAGCTTCTCTCCGACAGTGAACAAATTCTGTATGAATTCTAGTTGATTAAATCAATGATGTTCCAAAGAAGTTATGAATCTTTCCTTTGAGGATATTAATTATATCAATCACAACTTGATAATCAGATTTCACCATAAAGAAATTGAGATTGAGAGAACTATAAAGTCTTAATTGAAAAAACCTAACTAGGTTGTTTAACACAAGTTAGAAAAGTTAAGTAAGTTCCGAACTACTTTTTGAGAAAAGTCTTTTATAAAATAGAACACTAACACAAGATGTGTTTCAAGATTATGAACAAGTTATTTCAGGTTCATGGAAATAGGTTTTAAAGTTAAACCTAAGTTTAGTTTACAACAGTAGTAGTGAAGAGTTAAAAAACACACACAAGAGACAAAAAATTTACGTCGTAAAACCTAAAATTAGGGGAAACATCAACGAGGACCTCTATGCCACAAAACAAAAAATCCACTAATAATCAAATGATATTACAATATTACAAGCACTAAGCATGCATTCAAGATCCTAAGACTAAGATAGATATGTACCTACACGTGTTCCCCTCTATTAGGTACTTCTGATCTGACCTCTTTGACCATCCTAGCAACTTCTTTACCTTCCTCCTTGTCCTTTATTTGTAGTAGCTCAAACAACCTTATATCTCTCAAATGAACCACATAATCTAGTTGTTCGTGTGAGAGTGACAGATATAGTGATATGACTAAAACTACATACAAGTATGCAGCTCATGCCTATCAAGATTTATACAAATAAATCCTATAAATTACACAGTTTTCTATATGAGATGCAGAGAGTTCAAATCTCTAAGAAAATAAGACTTAAAAAAATTCAGATCTGAAAAGAATCTTTCTGAAAAATAGATAAATTTTTTTAAAAACTTATTTATATACGAGAATAATTTCACAAACTGTGAAACTTGTATTTTTGAAACAAAACTTTTCATATCTAAAACTTTAGACTATAGGAAGTCTCTTTTTCAAAGTATTTGAAAAATATAGTGCATCTTTAAGAAATATACACATGCAGAGAAAGATGCAATAAAAAGAGATATCAAAAACACTAAACTATGACGTGTACTATATCTCTTAGCAAATCTAAAAAATTTCTAAAGAGAAAGTTGAGATCTACTGTGAGAAGGGTTCCTAAGAGAGATACAGGTTGAAGATGGTCTTCAAATAGCAAAACCATACACCAAACTCACTGAAAAACCTAGAAGATCTAACTCTCAACTAAAGAGGTTTTCTGACATTGAGTAAAATGAAAAGTTGGTGTTTGGTTAATGAGAAAAACCTAAGGGTTTGATAGTTTTGGATGACATGTTCTCTCTATCTACTCCCTCTCTACTCTCTTCTTTTTCTATCAGATGAGATAAATGACAGTGTCTTCAAATGGCTAACAAAGGGTCTCTATTTATACTGATCAATGAAGGATCTAGACATTTGAAGTAAATACAGGGGCAGGATTAAATTGACGATTCAACGTTCAAATCTAACGGCTGAAAGTTCACCACTCTTATACTCACTCTGATTGGCCCTAACAGATATCATACGGATTAACTTCTAAGACATGCAGGACGTTGATAACACATGATCCAATGGTGGTAACTAATTATTAGTTTTAAGAGTGTAAAGAAACACAAATGCAACCGATAGAAAGCAAACACGTGTAAGGATATAACTGATTATAAAACGAGTGTTTTTAATGTTTTCAAAATAAAAATTGCTCCCTCAAATGTCTCTAGCGCTTTTATATTCTACCCTCGCAGATTTTTAAGGGATAATAATAATTCTAATTAAGCCCACAACATTTTAAACATGATTTTAAAAATGATTTAAAAATCCCTAAAAATATGCAAACATTTGTGCACACCCATTAATACATATATGCATGAATTGTGTGTTCAAGAGATAAGAATACTTCCCTTTTGGTAGACACATTGGACTTGGACTAAATGATGTTTAAAGATGAATCTTGTAGATACCTTAGAGAGGATGCTTATGAAATCTAATCATATTTTGTCACCATATCCAAACTAGTTTGAACTCCTATATGGTGCAGACTCAAGTGAGTCAACCATATAGTATGTTCTCATTCTCCCACTTTGGATATTGGAGGCAAAATTCCCTTGAGTAACTTGTACTCGTGGTTAAAAATAAAAATTCTAGATTTCCTATACAAAAAAGCTATCTACCCATTCTCATCCTGGAACCAAAAATAAGAGAAAGAAAATACTTAACTCAAATATCATATAGACCAATGCCCTAAAATAGTGATATCTGCACAAATGGTTCTGAAATGACTGAAAGAAAACACTTAAGGTGGGATATTAGTTGAGTCAACAGAGATAAAAACATAGCAAGTTACTCAAGTATTTCTCCCCCGATTTTTCTCAAATTTACAAAGGGATGAAACATATAAAGAATCATAATAAATCATCTAACAACCTATAATAATCAATGGGTCACTTCAAGAGTCTTCTACATAAAACATAGATAGGAGGCGACTTTTGTCATTTTTTAAATGACAGTACTCTATACCCTTGAAGACCAATCATCAGCATAAATGTAACCGGAGGATATACTAAAAGTTGATAGACAGTTATTCAGGACTAACCAAAGCAATAGATTTTCGTAAAGATTCAAATCTCATGTTATCTAATGTCTTAGTAAATAAGTCAGCTAATTGAAATTATGTAGGTAAATAGTTTATCTTTAATTCTTTAGATTCAACTAATTCACAAATAAAATTGTGTCTTATCTTGATGTGTTTAGTGCATGAATGTTGAACAGGATTCTTAGAGATATTTATCACACTTTGATTATCGCAATAAAGATGTAGCTTTTCTTCATTAATGCCATAGTCACATAGCATTTTCTTGATCCACATTAATTGAGCACAACATCTTCCTGCGGCTATATATTCAAATTCTGTTGTGGAAAGAGAAGTGCAATTCTGGTGTTTACTACTCCATCCTACTAAGTTATTACCTATATAATAACAAGTTCCTGATGTGCTTTTGCTGTCATCAGAACAACCAACCCAATCTGCGTCGGTGCATCCCACAATTGTGCTAGATGTATCGTTTGTGTACTATATGCCTAAATTTATTGTGCCATTAACATATTTGATAATTCGTTTAACACTTTGCAAGTGACTTTCCTTAGGTGCACTTTGATAACAAGCACAAACACACACAATGTACATGATATTAGGAAGCGAGGCTGTGTGGTATAACAGGCGATTAGGCATAAATTCTTCCCATTTATCCCCTTAATTTAGAGGCTTTCATAACTCCGCAAACTGTCATTCGAGTGGATTTATCTCATATCATTGCTATTGACAAGTTTCTAATTAGTACGCCGAGTTTCGTGTATTTCATATCTATTTTACAGGTATTCAGTGCTTAGGGAGGATCGGCATCCTAATCCGAGTTCCAAACCAAAAGCTTTAAAAAAATTCAAGGAGGAAAAGTTCCTGAAAAGATGGAACCGAATCGAATGGGAAGGAAAACGTATCGATCCTATCCTAGAAAACTTCCTGTGAAACACTAAGAGATGGAAGCTAACCGAAGAGGAAGAAAAATGAATCAATCCTATACTTGAATAATTTCCTGTAAAACATGAAAAGATGGAACCGAATCGAAGAGAGGAAAAACAAACTGAAACGGTTCAAGGAAAAACTTATGTCAAAGATGGAACCGAACCGAATCACCTTAATGGGATCGGTTCGGGTATCAAAAATCTGGACTTATCCACTTGTAAAAACAAAGAGTCATGTATGGTTGAAACTCTTAGAAATTGTAGATTATAAATTTAAAACACCTCCTAGACATGGAAGAGGCTTCAAATTCATTAAAGAAGCATTGTAATTAGTTTAGAGAAGAAGAACAACAAGAAACCCTAGTTTTGATTCCAGTTTTGCAATTCAAGTAATTTTATTCCAATTATTGCTTTCATTATTGCAGTAGTTAATTCCTTTTCATTCTTCTTCATCTTCCTTCGTTAGTAAAAATGTTTTCTTTCATTCAAACCATGTTTTCTTCTAGTTTTAATATGTCCGGCTAAGTTTTCAAGGGTTGGCGTGCATGAACCCCACTCGATGTAATTCATGATAGTGGAAATAGAAGTTGGAATTAAAACCCTAGATGAATTGTATCGTAGTAATACGATACTGCTTTAAATTATCCCTTGCTTACATACTGTGTGGGCTACGATCCCTCATATATGTAATACTTGGGAGAAATAAAGATCGGATTTTAATTCATCCTTTGCTTACATACTGTGCGGGCTACGATCCCTCATATGTGTAATACTTAGGAGCATTAAAAACCGGATTCATTTAAAGCTTTAATTATGAATCTAGTATCCTACGAAGTAAATTACTAGGGTGTGGGTGATTGTAACCCGACCTATCTTTCTCCTTTCATAGTTAAAGTTTTAGTCAATTCGTTATTAGTTCTTCATTAGAGTAATTGCATTTTATTTATTCATAATTTTATTAATTAATCGTTTCCAAAAATTGCATCTAGTTGTAGTCGTTTCACAATTCAAATCACGTTTTTGTTCCTTTTAGAAGTCAAAGTTAGGTTTCCTTCGTCCTTCCAACGTCGTTACGACTCCGTTCGTCCTATTTCCCTGAGGATTGATACCCGACTTATCGGATTATTACTTGTGTGACAGGCTTGCACTTGAGCCTAAATAGCGCACACACTAGACACATTTGTGGCCGCGTCAAGTTTTTGGCGCCGTTGCTGGGGATTTAGGTAGACTTAGGTTAGATCAAGTCAATCTAAAACTTTGACTCGAAATTTCCAAAAATCCAAAAACAAAAGAAAATTCAAAAAAATATAAAAATTTCATCATCTCTCAAAATCCTTTAATGCAAAATCCTGAACATACTCAAACTCCTCACAATACTCCAGTCAGATTCCACGAAAACCCTATAGTTGAGTATAACTCTGAAAGCCCCCACACACCTCGTGTCCCACAATTCTGGTTTCCAATTCCTACTCCCGAGCACTCCATCAGTAGCTATACCCCGAGTCAAACTTCGAGTCACACATCTAGAACACCGAGTGAGTACACAGAGTCATTTGAAGAGAGTGAGAGTGCGATGTCTGATGCAACGAGTTTTGGTACTGGAGAGGGAGATATCCCCTATCGTCTCATGAAAGACTTACTTTTTCCTGAGCGGACTGTCACCCATGGTTGCATTTTTCTTCCGTATAATGCCGGTCGGTTCCACTTTCGCAATGGGATGACAGAGATTCTCCCTACGTTTCATGGAATGGATTCAGAGAAACCATACATGCATATTCATCAGTTCGAAGAGGCGTGTGATACATTTAGTGATCAAGATTGCTCTCAAGATATCGTTCGCCTAAAGTTTTTTCCTTTTTCCTTAAAGGATAAAACCAAGACCTGGCTATGGTCTCTACCCCCGAACTCCTTCACTTCCTGGAGAGATATGCAGTCTAAGCTTGTTTCAAAATTCTATCCACGACACAAGACCAACTCTACCAAGACTCAAATCCAAGCTTTCCAATAACACGATAATGAGTCTTTTGACATATGTTAGGAACGGTTCCAAGAGTTAGTAATCTCATGCCCCCATCATGGTTTTGACAAACACCTAGTGATATATTTCTTCCATAATGGGTTGACAATAGCTTCCAAACAACTTGTGCAAACCATGTGTGAAAGACCCTTTTAGGATTTAGACTCATGCGATGCCGAGGCCTATCTTAAGTATGTCGCAGAGGCTACTCAAGCATGGGACACATGATCCCAATCAAGCTCGACCTAGACAACCATATATCAATCAAACTGCCTCCGATCTATACCATTTGGATAGCAATACCTTAATAGACCGTCGATTCGATTAGTTTCAGAGAGATATAAAAGAGTAGTTTGATGGTCAATTGAGAAATATCTCCGAATCCAGCCATGGTTTGAAAGAAAAAGTCTGTGCTATCTGTGAGGCAGGCCACTCCACAAAGGCATGCCCGACGATTTCTGCCTACAAGGCCATGCACACCGAGCAGGTGAATGCTATAGGAGGATTCAAGGGAAATTTCAATGCCCTACATGGGAACTCTTACAACCCTTCGTGGAGGAACCATCCTGGTTTCAATCATGGATGACCACAAGCTGCAATGAACCCACATTCACAGGTTGTCCCACCTCCACCACCTCCTCAATACCAACAATCGCCACCACCTCCAACCCCATATATAGCTCCACCGTGGAGGAGCCTCGAGGATTCAATGAATCAGTTCATAAATTCCCAAGGTTCACAGATGCTTGATACAAACTCATGTTCGCCGAAATAAATGCAAACATCTCCAAGATGCAATCCTCATTGAGCATCCAAGAGAAAGGCAAGTTTCCTACCTAAGGCCAAAGGCCTCCCCAAGGTCATCCTTGTGTTAGTTCCACCTCTACAGAATAGCGGGAGCACTGCCAAGCTGTAACCACTCTTCGTAGTGGGAGAGTTATTGATTTATCACCTCCCCCAGACGACATTTCCAAAGATAAGGAGAATTCGCTCGGCACGAAAGAGGCCAAAGATATCTCCTTGAACGAGAGTGAAAAGGAAAACACTGAGCCCGAGGTAGTTGTAAAATCACCCTCCGCTACGCTATTTCCTCAAAGATTGATTCCTGCCCATAACAGGACCATAAGTGAAGAAGTTCTCAAGAAGGTAAAGTTAAACTTACCTTTCCTCGATACGATAAGGCAAATTCCATCCTATGCAAAGTCAGAAAAGACTTATTGATAGTCAAGAGGAGGATGAAGGTAAAGAAGAACGTGTTTCTAGCACAAAATGTAAGTTCAGTTCTTAATGATCTCCCACCTAAATATAAAGCCTTACTCTATTTGGAGAGAACAAAATGTAAAGAAGAACGTGTTTCTAGCACAAAATGTAATTTGCTGCACCATTGGAGAGAACAAATTCGAAAAAGCCTTACTCTATTTGGGAGCAAGTGTCAATATCCTCCCCTATTCGATTTATAGGAAACTTAATCTGGGTGATCTTAAGCCCACAAGGATCACTCTCCAGTTAGCAAATCGAACTGTGAAGATACCAAGGGGTATAATTGAGGACGTGATAGTCCAAGTGGACACTTTCTACTTCCCGGTAGATTTTGTTATTTGGGACGCGGATCCCTCCTTCGCCTGGAAAAATCATGTTCCCATCATTATTGGATGCCCATTTTTAGCTACGGCTAACACAGATACTAGAAATGGGCAGATGAAAATCACTTTTGGGAATATGACTTTGGAAACAAACATCTTCAATATAGCCCAACAAGCAAGGGAAAAAGATGATCTTCACGTGGTGAGTGTAATTGAGGAGATTATAGAATAACACTTTGAGGAAAATTACTATGAAGACGCCTTGGAAGCTTGCCTAGCTTCTAATCACGAGAGTGAGGGAGCCTACACCGAGTTTGAGAGGGAGATAGAGGAGTTGAGAGGCTTACTCGATGAGAGAGCGTCGAACGAGGACGCAAGAGATGTTAATTGGGTTTTTCGATTCAAAGAGTTACCACCAAGGGAAGCACACATGGTGCCCTCTAGCGACACATTCCCGACTCTCGAGTTGAAGAATCTACCCTCCAATGTTAAATATGCTTTCCTAGGTGAAAGTGAGACATTTCCTGTTATTGTCTCCTCTAACTTAGATGAAGAGCAGGAGGGTAAATTATTAAATATTTTGAGGAAGCACCAAGATGCTTTTGGTGGGTGTATAGCTGATCTAAAGGGGATAAGCCCCCTAATTTTCACTCATAAGATTCACCTTGAAGAGGATGTTAAGCCCTCGAGAGAAATACAAAGACGGCTAAACCCCACGAATAAAGATGTGGTGAGAGTTGAAATTATAAAGCTGTTGGATGCTGGGATTATCTACCCAATCTCGGATAGTAAGTGAGTGAGCCCCATTCAAGTCGTCCCGAATAAGTTGGGCATGACTGTGATTGAAAATGCCAAGGGAGATCTAGTTCCCCAACGTACCACCACTAGATAGCGCATTTGTATTGATTATCGGAAACTCAATGCGGGAACTAAGAAATATCATTTCCCCTTGCCATTTATCGATCAAATACTTGAAAGAGTAGCTGGACACCCTTATTATTGCTTCCTAGATGGTTATTCTGGATATAACCAAATTGAGGTAGATGTACTTGATCAAGAGAAAACAACATTCACTTTCCCTTTTGGAACGTTTGCCTACAAACGTATGCCATTTGGCTTATGTAATGCATCGGTGACTTTTCAAAGGTGCATGTTGAGTTTATTCAGTGACATGGTTGAGAGAGGGATAGAGGTGTTTATGGATGACTTTAGTGTTTTTGGCACCTCCTTCGACCTATGTTTAGCCAATCTTGAGAAAGTACTAGCCCGATGTGTGGAAAAGAACTTAGTGCTGAATTGGGAAAAATGTCATTTCATGGTAACCGAGGGTATAGTTCTTATCCACATCGTGTCATCTAAAGGGATCGAGGTTGATCGAGAAAAAATAGATGTCATAGCTGACCTACCCCCACCTAAATCACTGAAAGACGTGTGCTCCTTCTTGGGACACACGGGGTTTTATAGACGGTTCATTAAGGACTTTAGCGCCATCACTAGACCCTTAAGCAATCTTCTTATGAAGGACAACCCATTCGAATGGACGGAAGCCTGCCAAAGCGCTTTTGAAAAACTGAAAAACATTATTGTGTTCGTTCCCATTATGCAAGCTCCAGATTGGTCCTTGCCATTCGATCTTATGTGTGATGTTAGCGATTATGCGATAGGGGTTGTTTTGGGCCAAAGAAAAGACAATAAGGCCCATGTCATCTACTATGCTAGTCGGACCCTTATCGGACCACAACTCAATTACTCCACCAAGGAGAAGGAGTTGCTAGCGGTGGTATTTCTTCTTGACATATTTCGGTCCTATCTTATCGGTTCCCTCATCACTTGTTTCACTGACCACGTGGCTTTAAAATATCCACTTGCGAAGAAAGATGAAAAGTCGCGCCTCATAAGGTGGATCCTACTCCTACAAGAGTTTAATCTCTCCATTAAAGAAAAAAAAGAAGTAGAAAACATCGTTGCCGATCACTTATCCAGCTTTCGTCCGACGTACCTAGTGATCCTACACCCATAGACGAATATTTTTCGGATGAGCAACTCTTTGCCACCTTTTCTTTGCCCTGGTTTGCGAATATAGTGAAATATCCTATCACGGGAGCTGTCCCTCCCGATTGGACACCACAAGATAAGAAGAGGTTCATTACTTGGTCGCGCATTTTTTTGTATGATGATCCATTCCTTTTTAAATTTTGCACCGATCAAATCATCCGATGATGTGTACCGGATGACGAAATCACTAAAGTCATACAATTCTATCATTCGAAAGCATGTGGAGGCCACTTCTCCATGAAAAAACAACTACTAAAATTCTCTAATACAGTTTGTACTGGTCCACAATGTTCCGGGATGTTAATAATTATTGCAAATCTTGCGATAAGTGTCAACAGATGGGGGAGATTACCCAACGCGACATGATGCCATTAACCCCGATTCTCATCATTGAGGCTTTTGATTGCTGGGGTATTGACTTCATGTGCCCTTTCCCCCGTCCTTTGGCTACCTATACATCCTAGTCGCGGTAGACTATGTTTTTAAATGGGTGGAAGCTATAAATACTAAGACTAATGACAATAAAGTGGTGATAAAGTTCTTGCACGAACACATACTTTCTCGCTTCGGTGCACCTAAAGCGGTAATTAGTGATAATGGCACACACTTTTTCAATAAGCCATTTGAAAAACTTTTTAAAAAGTATGATGTCATTCACAAGGTGGGAACAACATATCACCCACAAACGAATGGACATGCTGAGTCGTCTAATAGTGAAATTAAGCACATACTAGAGAAGACCTTCAATCCAGACCGAAAAGATTGGTCCCTTCGATTGAATGATTCGCTATGGGCCTACCGTACCGCATATAAAAACCCACTCGGAATGTCCCCATTCCTCTTTATGTATGGAAAACCTTGCCATCTTCCCGTTGAGTTAGAGCAAAAAGCATATTGGGCAATCAAGAGATTAAATTACGATATGGACAAAGCCGGTGAAGCTCGTAAGCTTCAATTAAATGAGTTGGAGGAGATACGCAATGATGCGTATGAGAATACCAGAACCTCAAAATCCTGGATGAAACTAGAACATGATAATATTATTCAACGAAAAGACTTTCAACCGGGACAAAAGGTACTCCTCTATAACTACCGTCTTCATCTATTTCCGAGAAAATTACGGTCTCGATGGACTGGTCCATTCGTTGTGAAAAGTGTATTCCCCCATGGAGAAGTAGAGTTGGAAGATCCAAATGGGGGGAACACATTCAAAGTCAATGGACAGTGCCTAAAGCTATGTGTTGAGGCGTGTGTAGAAGAGATCGACACCATCTTGTTGTCGGACCCCATTTACGGGGTAGAGTGAGCTTGAACTGAGAGGTTGTTGCACCCCCGATGCGTATGGGGTGAATTCTTGTGTATATTAGCTTTGCATAGGTCGAATAGTTAGATTTCGTAGGTAGGTTACGAGAGGTTAGGGTTAGGATCACATGCACCAACACGCACTTCATGAGGGCATCGAGGATGTCCAAGTGGGAAAATAATAAGAGAGTGTCTGGAAGTTCGAGGGTACGAGTTTTTTTTCTGAGAGGAGAGAGTTCTGCTTAAGGCGAATCGAACCGAATCGTAACCGGATTGGTTCGGTTATGATAAATTGCAAAAATAAAAATACCAGAACTGGATCGGTTCGGATTTTGCAGTTTGCCTCTTCCCGAGACCCATTCCCCTTTTCCTTATCCTCTCATATCCCTCCTTTCACACCCCTCATTTCCCTCCAAACATCATTCCCTTCCTTTCCCTCTAAATTCTTCCCCCCCCCCCAAAACCCTCCCCACCATTTATAAATTCCACCTCTACCCTACCATTCCCTCACACCTCCACTCCATCTTCTCTCTCTAAACCTATCTCTCCCATTACAACCATTCCCAGAAATTTCAATGGCAAATCCCGCTCTGCCCCAAAAATACATGTCTACCGAGATTCTTCCTAATGGTAACGGGTAGTACTACTCTTACATGGAGCGCATTTGGTGCGAAATTTTTTTCAGCTTATCCCGCCAACTTCACATCGAGCGCGTCGTTAACTGGAATGAGCTGCCCTGCTTGATCACCACTCTTTTCAATCGATTGGGGTGGACCCAATATCACACCGAACCACATAATGTCGTGTGGGCCAACGAGGTCCAATCTTTCTATGGCTCTCTTGTCTGCACGGGCGAGTTTGAGGGCCAAGCATTTGTGGACGACCGCCCCATCCCGTTCTTCTTGGCCATTCTGTCCCGAAAACTCTCTTCCAAAGGGGTCTCAAACCCAGACAACTATGACTCCCCCGTCAATGCCCCCACCATCCCAAAATAGCATTGCATCGACCGTCTCGCGCCCAACGAGATATGGGAAAGGAGACCTTCCCTTTAGGACGCCTCAATGATAAGGTGCGCATTACATTTCATATTGTCTGCGCCAACTTGCTTCAAACCACAAATGACTCGACGAAGTTCCCTCGCCAAGCTACCCTCGTCTACCACCTTTTTTATCCCAACTTCACTTTCAATCTTCCCCGCATTCTTTACACCGACATGTTTTAAGAGGAATTGGAGCAAAAAGTGCGGTACCCCTCCCATAGGCACGTCTCATAACCTCCCTCCTTGTCAATTCCAGTATCCAGCCACCTCGAGCCTTTCCACGCCTCCCAAAGCCCATTGGGAAAGTGTCATGCACTAGGAGTGTCCACCAAAGGGCAGCCCTTCGAGCAACCCGAGAAGTGGTTAATGTAGATGAAGATGAGGCGATCAATGTTGAAGAGCACGGGGCTGAGGATGTCGTGATGGGTGGGGAAGATGAAGAGGAGTACGACGACTCAGATTTTGAGCCCCCAGCTGCAGACTTTGATAGGCGCCTTTCGGCGGTGGAAACCCGTTTTGACGATTTCCTCACACAATACAATAGGGACCAAGCAGCCTATCATTGGGATCAAGAGGCCTACCGAAGGGATACGAGCATGATGCATCGTCTCCAAACCAACTTGTACGAGCTCAACTTCGGTGGACCCCCTCCAACCTTCTTCTATGATCCATATGATCCCAGCACGCCAGGACGCTCCAATACCCCTCCCTAGTGAAGACCATGTTTGTTGTTGTTGTTGTTGTTGTTGTTGTTGTTGTTGTTGTTGTTGTTGTTTATTTTTGTTGGTTGTGTCGTGTTGGCTGTTTAAAAATGTTTGTTGTGTATTTATCCCCTCACCCTTGTAACACAAGTTCTCAGTATCCATAAAAAAATTATGCATTTTGTTTTATTTGTTCGTTTTATTTTCTCGCACTTTTAATTCGCTTTGAGTTAGATTTTAATCCTTTTTTCTTGAGGACAATGCAATAGTCTATGTTGGGGGGGGGTCACAAGTGCGTCTTTCTAAAACTTCACAAATTTTCAAAAATGCCCAGAAATTTAACAAAAAATCATACAATTTTGAAAAATCCAAAAATATTTTTCTTCAAAATAAATAAAAATTCAAATTCAAATTTTTCAAAATATCATTAAAAGTCGGTTTAAAGTCTCAAATTGTAAAAATATAATACACAAAGCTGAAATTGACCAAAGATGGAAATTGAGCGAACGTAGGCGACTTAACGAATAAATGTGGAGATTAACAAACCCGGTGAGATTCGAGCCTTTCATTATTGTGAATTTATAAATCAATCCGAGATAATGGTTAACTCAAAGTTCTTTTCAACGTTCTAATAAGTCATCGAGGATCTTAATTCTTTCACTTTGATCGGTTATGGAAAATGTGTGTGATATTGCCTTGAAAAACGTGCCAAATAGATCTCTAAACTAAATTAATCTCGAGACGGATATGGTAACGCAATTAGTATTTTGGACAATGAAGTAGGCCCTCGTTTGTCACCTAAAAAAATTGGCCAGAAAAAATAACGAAAAATTACCACTTGGTAAACCAAAATTGAGCTGAATAAATTTCTCCCTTTCGTTTGACAACCCGAAAAGCCCCAATTGGCCCGGAATTGTGAAAAGTGATAATCCCATAAATTAAGTCCGAAAAGTTTATAAAAGGATAAAGAAAAGAATAGCTATGCTCAACAAAAATAGCAGGAAAAGAAAAGCATGAAAACAGAAAAAATTAGAAAAATTAAAAGAGAAAATGAGCAAAAGCCCGGAAAAGCACTAACGGACATCATAAGAAAATTTTCCAAATCCAGATTTCCCGTACCATTCCCATTTTACCCAATACACCTTCAACCCGAAAAAGTCCTAACCGAGTCCAAAATTGTGAAATTGGTTACCGCGTGGAGAGCAAAAACACAAAATGATAATAAAAGAGATTAAGGATATGAATTAGTGGCAATGTTCCCGTTTTCTTATATCCGTAATCCGATGATGAGATCCGATTACCATAAATTTTGATCTTTCGACTTGTGTGCGTGAACTTGGTTCCAATACATTTACCCTTATAAATCACGCATACCGAGAGAACATAGCCACATTCCGAGTGATTCGTTTGTGAGAGAATCCTGTGAGATTTTTGAAATCGAAACGAATTTTTGGATAAGTAACGTAATGGTCAATCTCTGGAAATTCGCGATTAAATTTCTGTCTTAGCACACATGCACTATGATTTGAGACACTTGAACATGAATTGATGATGACTACTTTCTGAAAAAGTTTGAATTATACAATTTTTGTGTATTTTAAGTTTTCTTTGAGTCGACGTTTGTGGGTATATTCACTGCAAACCCTCAAGAGACACAACTCGTCCTACTAGGGTAACCTATGGGTTTAAACGCTTGTTGGATACGCAAAATGAAATCGCTCGCTCGCGAAAGAGGTATTCTATCCCATTTTAGAGTAATTCACTCCGCAAAGTGTCATTCAAGTGGATTTATCTCATATCATTACTATTGACAAGTTTCTAATTAGTACGCCGAGTTTCGTGCATTTCCTATCTATTTTTGCAGGTATTCAGTGTTTAGGGAGGATCGGCATCCTAATCCAAGTTCCAAACCAAAAGCTTCAACAAAATTCAAGGAAGAAAAGTTCTTGAAAAGATGGAACCGAACCGAATGGGAATGAAAACGAATCGATCCTATCCTGGGAAACTTCCTGTGAAGCACTAATAGATGGAACCGAACGAAAGAGGAAGAAAAATGAATCGATCATACACTTGAAGAACTTCCTGTAAAACACGAAAAGATGGAACCGAATCGAAGAGAGGAAAAAATAACTGAAACGGTTCAAGGAAAAACTTATTTCAAAGATGGAACCGAACCGAATCACCTTAATGGGATCGGTTCGGGTATCAAAAATCTGGACTTATCCACTTGTAAAAACAAAGAGTCTTGTATGGTTGAAACTTTTAGAAATTGTAGATTATAAATTTAAAACCCCTCCTAGACATGGAAGAGGCTACAAATTCATTAAAGAAGCATTGTAATTAGTTTAGAGAAGAAGAACAACAAGAAACCCTAGTTTTGATTCCAGTTTTGCAATTCAAGTAATTTTATTCCAATTCTTGGTTTCATTATTGCAGTAGTTAATTCCTTAGTAAGTAATTTGATTCTTCTTCATCTTCCTTTGTTAGTAAAAATATTTTCTTTCATTCAAACCATGTTTTCTTCTAGTTTTAATATGTCCGGCTAAGTTTTCATGGGTTGGCGTGCATGAACTCCACCCGATGTAATTCATGATAGTGGAAATAGAAGTTGGAATTAAAACCCTAGATGAATTGTATCGTAGTAATACGATACTGCTTTAAATTATCCCTTGCTTACATACTGTGTGGGCTACGATCCCTCATATATGTAATACTTGGGAGAAATAAAGATCGGATTTTAATTCATCCTTTGCTTACATACTGTGCGGGCTAAGATCCCTCATATGTGTAATACTTAGGAGCATTAAAAACCGGATTCATTTAAAGCTTTAATTCTGAATCTAGTTTCCTACGAAGTAAATTACTAGGGTGTGGGCGATTGTAACCCGACCTATCTTTCTCCTTTTATAGATAAAGTTTTAGTCAATTCATTATTAGTTCTTCATTAGAGTAATTGCATTTTATTTATTCATAATTTAATTAATTAATCATTTTCAAAAATTTCATCTAGTTGTAGTTGTTTCACAATTCAAATCACTATTTCGTTCCTTTTAGAAGTCAAAGTTTGGTTTCCTTTGTCTTTCCAACGTCATGACGACTCCGTTCGTCCTATTTCCCTGAGGATCGATACCTGACTTATCGAATTATTACTTAAGCGACATGCTAGCACTTGAGCCTAAATAACACGCACACTAGACACATTTGTGATCGCGTCAACAGGCTACCAATCATACTTGTATATAAGGTAGGATCTATATATTTCCCGTGTTCATCTTTAGAAAGTTTAATTGAAGTACTTATGGTAGTCTTAGCAACCTTGGAATTTTTTAATCCAAACTTTTTCACTAACTCTACAGCATATTTGGATTGCGATGTGAATAACCCATCATATTTTTGCTTGATTTGTAGTCCTAAGAAATACAGAAGCTCCCCCATAAGCGACATTTAAAAATCCCCGTGCATCATTTTAAAAAATTATTTAACCTCAGAACGAGAAGTAGAACCAAATATTATGTCGTTAACATAAACTTAAGCTATTAAAACTCGTTTGTTAAAGTGTTTAAGAAACAATGTCTGGCCATTTCCACCTCGTCGAAACCCTTTATTGATTAAAAAGGTTGACAGACATTCGTACCAGGACCAAGGGGCTTGCTTTAAACAGTATTGAGACTTTTTCAATATATAAACATGGTTTGGGTAATGGGGGTCAATAAAGCCTTTAGAATATCCAACATAAGTCTCCTCTGTCAAAATACCATTTAAAAAGGCGGATTTTACATCCATTTTATAAAGTGTGAATTGTAAGTGACAAGCTAAGGCCAAGAGTAAGCGAACATACTCAAGATGTGTGACCGGGCAAAGGCCTCCTCAAAATATATTCCTTAAACATGAGAATAACCCTGATTTATTTCTAACTATCATCCCAGACTCATCTGTTTTGTTTTTAAAAATCCAGCGAGTGCCAATAACCCTTTTATTTTCTGGCATGGGTACAAGATACCACACGTCATGACTTTTAAATTGAACGAGCTCTTTTTACATAGTAGCTATCCAGAATGAGTTATTGAGTGCTTAATTTACATTCTTTGGTTCTATCAAATAAACAAAACATGCAAAATGAGAAACATTACGTAATTGGGATCTTGAACGCACTAGCTCTTCAGGGTTACCAATAATACTATATATGGGATGATCTTTAGAAACCCAGTGAAATACTTCGGGGGTCTCAGTTGGTAAAGGAACAACTATCTCTGGAGATTCATAGGTAAAATTATTTTCAGACTCATCCACTATAGTGGACCCTTGATCTTTACTCTCGACAGTAGTGTCACTCAGTATCACATTTATCGATTCCATTATGACTTTGGTATGCTAATTATAAGTGCGATACGCCCGACTATTAGGGGAGTAACCCAAAAATATGGCTTTGTCACCACGGGTTTCAAATTCAGACAAGTGTTCTCTGTCTTTACAAACATAACAGATACTCCCAAAAGTTCAAAAATATTTTAAATTGGGCTTTTTTCCACACCAAAAGCCATAGGACGTTTGTTTGGTATTTTTTCGAAGGTATACTCTGTTGATAATATGGCATGCTATTTGAACTGCCTCAACCCAAAAGTATTTTGGCAAGTTCTTAGCATGTATCATTACCCTAGTCGTTTCTTGGATGGTGCAATTTTTACGCTCGGCAATACCATTCTGCTGAGGTGTTTTAGGTGCATTGACCTCGTGTTGGTAACCATTACAGTTATAGTATTCTGTTACGCCTAAGTCTTTCAATTCACCTCATCTATTGCTATAGATTCTTAAAAGAATTTTTAAAAATTCTCTGAATGTATCATGTTTTTGTTTTAAAAAAGATGCCAAAGTGAATCGAGTGAAATCATCCAGTATAACCAAAATATAACTGTTACCACAGAGGCTTACAGTTCGAGAAGGACCCATGAGATCCATGTGGATTATCTTTAAAGGTTTTGTAGTTAGAGTATCTTTAACTTTCTTATAAGCAGATTTAACTATTTTTCCTTCCTGACCCGACCCACAAACAACATTTGAAATGGGTTTTATTTATGGAAAACCTCTAACTATATCATGTGAGCTTAATTTGCTAAGATTATCATAATTTATGTGACCCAAACGATTATGCCAGATTTCATTGTCATCAACTCTGGCTAACCTACAAGTCTCATTACCCGGATTTACTGTGTAACAATTATCTGGGGTCCTGTGACCAGTAAGGATGCAATCACCATTCTCATTTAAGATTTTACAATTAGTTTATAAGAATGTGACTGTATGGTTGGAATCACAAAATTGTGATATACTAAACAGATTAGCTTTAAGACCTTTCACTAATAAAACATCTTTGAGAGTAGGAAGCCCTTTTTACTAGAATGTTGCGGACTCATAAGGTATTGAGACAAGATGGCCAATGATGTATAAGGTATTTTACTAGAATGTTGTTTAATAAGCACAACGCGAAGTGCATTTATCAAGATTATTCTGACAAGGTATCAAGTATGTTAAACAAACTCATTGTGAAACGAGGGTTTTAGTTATTTGGACTTCTCCTTATAATTGTTTTGAACTCTGGAGGATACCTCTTTTTTTAGGCGTACCTTACTTTTCCGAATTTCGGGACGAAATTCAGTTATTAGGGGGGAAGTGTGTAATACCCCGTATTTTCTGTGATATTTATTTTTGGGGATTAATTGAATTAAATGTTTATTAATTGGAAATTAATCCGGATAAAAATATTAACGTGATGTGAGTTAGTATTTTATTATAATGTGTATACTTGGCATTTTATGAATATTGGTAATATTGAAATTGTCGTGAGATTTATATACGGCAATTTGGGAATTTTGTTTGACGCGTGTGACCGCCACGTCATGGTATTTTATTATTTAAATTAAAAAGTGAATTTTAGTTCCATTAACCGTATGGTCGTTTTGAGTGCGCCAACGCGTCCGTAAGGGTCGAGATAGTCAGAAAACACTAGCCGGAAGTTTAGTTTGGGTCCCGGGGTATTTTTGGGCCATACCGGCATCATAAAGGGTATTTTGGTAATTTGCATTTTTGGGAATTAAAAAGTAACGAAAATAGAAATTACAATCTGACTATTTCCTTAACCCACTTAACCCACTAACCACACTATATGTCAATATGGGCTACGGGAGAAGTTGAAATATAATCCCAACTTACCAAACAAACCAACCACACCTCCATTGTCTTCAACCTTGGGAAACTTGTAGAGAGAGAGAGAAGGAAGAAAATTCTGCAGAAAGAGAGAGGGAGAACAACTTAGCTTTCAAGATTCAACACCAAATTCAGAGAAAGATTAAGGCAAGTGATTTAAACTCTTTTGATTCAAGATATGTTTCCATGTTTAGGAATTTTCGAAATTGATTTTTGGAGATAAATTAGACCCATGAATTGGAAGTTAAAGGCCATGATTTATGTAGGAATTGCATGTAGTATATTCTGGACGAATTCATATGTTATAAACAGAACCTTGATGATCTAATAGTGGAATTAGAAGAAGTTTGATGATGTTCTTGAATGGAAGAATTCTGAAAATCATTTTGATGTAGTTTTGATCTAAACTAAGACTTTAAATGATGAATTATGGATGTTAGAACGTTAAAACTGTTATAGGATGTTAGTATAATGTTAGAGTAACCTTATCTTGGAGTTCCATGCTTAAAAATGGAGTTTTGGGTCGAAACTGTAACTGCAAAACGAAGCAGTCCGTAACCATACATGTGCAATCGATCGATCGACAGTCATCAGTCGATCGATCGACCACCATCGATCGATCGAAGGCAAAGGTCGATCGATCGACCTTCCCAGAATGAATAAAGTTTTTCCTTAAATGAATTTTAATGGTGTTAACCCTTGGATAATATTATTGGAGACATTGTGATTACCCTTAACTTTAAGGAAGACCAGTAGACATGATTATGAGATTGGACTTTAATGGGAATTTAATTTGAGGAATTATTCTAAATAATTGAAATTCGTTATGCGAGATAATATTTGGGTTAATAGTACAAATTTGAATAATTTGATGAAATAAGGTTTGGGGCAGAAGTAAAGACCTTAGGTATAAAGATGTTATATGTGGGAATTATGGGAACTTAATAGTCTATTTGAGATAGGTTTTAAGTTTAAGAAATTACGACGAGAGACGTGTCGTCTATTTAATTTATATATTACCGGAATACTTGAAATATATGAATTGGGAATAATGGTATAATGATGTAGAGTATACCCTTATTAATATTGAGATATCTAAGATGTGTGAATGCTTAGTATATAACCTTATGTGTATGACATACCTACCATGCTTGCTATCACGGGAGGTTTACGTTCGCTTAGGGCCTTCTTATCCTTGTGTTGCCCGGATTTAGATTGGTTACCTCGATGAACATAGGTCATTGAAGGACTTATTGGGATATTAATAAGTTTTGTTGATCATGGGAGCGTAGGTATGTGCGTGACCCATGTGATGGTGACTGTGTTCGCCTCCACTATTTGTGATGTTGTTATCTGAACGATTCCTGAGAGATTCGGAATGCGTGATCCTTATGTACGTGATGTACCGGGATGGATAGCAGAGTATGTGTGCACCGCAGCTTAGCCTTTGGATGCTTGTATTGTATATTTATGATGTGAAAATATACGGTTTAATGAGAAGGAATTTACTATGATAAATTGTGAGTATAGTTATGATAATGTTTTGAAAAGATAAGGGAACGTATATCAATTAATGGTTTGGTTAATAATTGGGAATCTGTGAATTAAAGTAGAACTCTCTATTTAATTGTTAAGGATGGAACTTATAACGTGAACCGAGTAGAAGCGTTAGAAATTCTTTAGATAGTTATGAGATAACACATGAATGGGTACAGGAACGTTAGGAGTGCACAGTTAGACGAGAGGTGAGTATTTCATGTGAGAGCACGTCCTAACATGTATTTTGCATATACTGTTTTAAATGTTTTTAAAGCACTTGCAGGTTTTTAAAAACATCTCCACATTCGGGCTCTGACCCGTTTGCTTTCAAATCTATTTTTTTTGTGTAAAACCATTTTAGGTGCCCAGCCACAAGGTCACCATGCATAGGATTCTCATTCTGATGACGAGCTGTAGCTGCTTGTGGAAGCTACAGGGATTTGCTTTTAGACGCTTATATCATTTGGATTCCTTATTCAGTATTCCTCAGTTGTAGGGCATGTTGCCCAAATTCTATTAGATACATTTCCATTTCAGTTTGTCAGACTTTGGCATGTATTCATTCAGTATTCAGTATTCAGTATTCCTTTAATTACTTCAGTTGTGGGATTGTGTTATGAGGAGTTTTTCCTCCAGATTTATTTATATCATGTGACGGTTATTCTATTTACTTCATTATGGTGAATGGTGTTATTATTCTTCTTTACACTTGTTGCATGTTAATCAGACCTTAATTAAAATTTGGCAACTTACTTTTTAAATACTAGGTGGTTAGTAATAATAAAATGTTTTCGACAGTGATGCTATTAACTGAGCCAACTTGGCATTTTGATTTAATTTAATAAACGAGTAGCTACCCGGTATTTAATTAGTCGGGGTGTCACAGGTGGTATCAGAGCATCAGGTTCTAGTATCCTTAGGATCTGTACGGCTTATTATGTTTCCGCTGAGCTTACTTTGATATAGAGCCCTATGCTTAGGATTGTTGATATCTTTGGTGAGATTTCGTTCTCCTGCCTTATTACCTATGGTAGTGAATCTTATTACGATCGGGTGTATTCGTGTGCTGAACAATGCAGTACGTCAGGCGAAGAAGTTGGGTGCACAGCAGGAGGCAAACTTATATCGAGGATAATTGATTTATTTAAATAAGGATGACCGTAGTTGAAGTCACCGATACTATGGCACGGAAATCCTGGATGATCTAGAAGGTTAAGACGCAACCTGAGACTTCCAGGTATGGCTATAGTAAGGAATGGGGTCAATTTAGACACATCCAACAAGATTGGAATGGGAGAGAAAGAATTTATGTAACATTGAAGAGAACCTGCAGTGGCAATACTCGAAAGGAGAAGACTGCATGTGCTAGCCAAACGAATGCAAAGTATCCAAAGAATTGGACTTGTGTCGGAGTATGGCTAATAGAGAGTAAAAAAATTTGAGGAAAATTTTCTTATCACGTGAGAGCGGAGTTTCTATGGGGAAAAACAATCACCACACTAATAAGTGGGATGTAACGTCGAGAGAAGGCGTACACGAATGGTTTGACCATAAGTTCCGTGATCAAATGTTTAGGGTGAGAAACGAATGTCGTTCTGAACTCACACGAGAGGTCCGGACAGAGGTCACTTTGTGAGGAGAAATAAAATTATTTAGTGAACCCTACACCGGGTGCAGTAGGTGAAACGGAGAAGGGGATATAAAAGGAAGAATTTACAGAGGAGAATCGCAAGTCCTTCGGGCATGACTCTGCTTGGACGGTTAAAGCAAATAGTATTGTCGCATAGTGTTAAGTTGGAGGTAAACATCCCCGGGTGGGGAGACACGAGAATCGAGAACCTTACATAAAGTAAGACTGGGGAAAACTGGTGTTGGAAAAGCACCACAATGGGAAGACCCAATGGAGAAACCGTTAAAATAATTCGATAGCGGAATTACTACCAAGCAATGGTAATTTCATTAAGAAAGGTGGAAAAAACTAGTAGCGTGATCCTTAGGGCCGTCAATACTAAAGGAACAACAGAGATAGTCGTCTGAGTCAAGACTACCAACATCCGAGAGATGGACCACCTTAACATGATTTGTGAGACAAAAGATAAGTGGAGTATGTGTAGAGGCATTTTTGTGGGGAGTGAAACCCGTGCGTTATAAATATTTTCTGATGCAAGAAGTATGGATCGAGGTATGGTGCCTGGCAAAGGCAACAGTTATTGGAATGATCGGTTTGGGAAGGACACGTGTGGTAAGTCCAGGAACCATGTAAACAACTGGGACGATTGATAGGATAGAAGTATGAGTTATCTCCGCAGATGAGGATATGTGTAAATTGTGGCATGAACGAGTTGCTACATTTGATATAATAGTTATTCTCACTTGAGAGTCGAGTCTCGTGAGTATATCGGTAACTTTATTATATATAAGTATATTTTCCCTTATAGTGTGGGGGTTACGTTTATCTTCATCCACGGAGGATGAATGACTATATTGATAGCGGTTAATGCTTTACCGAAATTACTCGTTAGTGATGTGATAAACGGGTACGCTATGATCTTAATTATGGTTTTGAGTATATATGATTATACCGATAGTACACGCCGAAAATTTCGCGAGTGTCAATCTCTTTGATTTCGTATTATTTGAACCCATATGTGAATGGTCAAATTCATTGAAATCTGGAAAATAATTGTGGTATCATTTTGATTTATGTGGTATTATTATATGGTTGAGGAGCACGTTGTCATGAGATTTTGATATGACACGGATGTTGGGCACCCGCCAAAATTCCTGTTTCCCGGGCTATGGCTTGATAAAGCATATACGGATGTGGTGAGGCCTGGTGACTCGATCAAAGTGTTATGATTTCAAAAATATAATGGTCTCGGATATTTAATCCCAGTATGTATAGGGATTTACATTATAATGGGTCGTATGTAATTGGTTTACTAATCAACTAAAGGTTAGCTGGTTTCATAATTAACGCTAGAGAGGCAGTTATGAGTAGAGCGCATTGTTTATCACCCGTTAGAGATTTGAGAGTTTATACTCATAGTTGTATGTCTGAAGACGGGATTTTGAGAACCCCGATCTTAGTTTCGTGGTGTATATGGAATGTGATTACCATCAGTGTCAAGAGAAAGTGTCATCCGAAGGGAGATCCTTGTTTAAGTGTCATTGCGACAAAATGTAACTTTGTTGAGAAACGAGAGTGTAGGGGTACATACTATGGACAGGACTTAACGAATTCCGATGACCAACAATGTTAAGTAGTAGTGTATCGGGGGGGTTCCTTGTTTGGATTTCGCTTTGAGAGACACTCCACGCATGAAACTTAGCGTAAGATTGGTAGTAAGGAGAAGTGTGGCCCTTCGTTCATGAATTGGATACCTCTATCAATACGGGAGTATGTAGTTATAACGGGAAGTTACAAAGAGCAAATTATGTTGTAAGGCCATTATAGCCAGTTGTTAGTAAATTACGATGTAAGTACTAATAATATTAGTTTTGGCACGGCATGTTGAGGGACGCATTGAGGATAAGGAGGATTTAGGATTTGTAATTCAGAAGCGATTTAGAATGCCCTAGTGGTTTAGCACCATTGTATTTTCAGTGACAATAAAGAGTTTGAGAATTGTATGAAGCGTATATAATGTTTAAAAACCGTATAGTGGGGTTATAAGGGGTAGAGACACCTTGAATTGCTAAAGTGTAAATCAAAGGAAGAGGGAACATGGACGAACGAGATTATTGCTTATGAGGTTAAACGTCATAAAAAAAGGTGTAAGTGAATATCATGGGTAGTCAGTGTACACTTTCAAATTTGGAGATTTATTTTATCTTCGAGATAGTTGGATTGATGTAATTATTTCGAGAGATCTGTTGTATTAAATTGAAGATGAGAATAGTGGTTTCTTGTTTTATTGTGGGATTTGGATGCTGTATACCTTGTTATATGTGGATTAGTTTAGTTTATCGATAGTAGCGCATCGTTCGCTCTCCCCGAGCGGGCGGGGTGTTTGTTATTCCCACCAATCGAATGTTGAGGGTAACTCAAGAGTAAATAAAAATGAGAATGTCAATCAGTTATGAAGTCTAGTTATGCACAAAGTAGTAAAAAGGGGTAAAGTTCCAAACTTTTGGTATTCGTCGGGAGAATAAGATCATAAAGTATCTTCGAACGAGGGAAAGTTTATGTGAATATCGACAGTGAAAGAGGGATAGTAAGTAGTAGACCAATTGGGGTTAGATGAACAACCAAATAATTTTGTACCAAGACGACGATTCCAAGAATGGGAGGGTCAAGTGGAAAAAGTGAGAAATGGTTATGTGGTACATGGTCCAGAAGGAGAGAAATGGTTCTATACTTGGGGTAATTTACACTATAATAGTGAACACGCCGGTACGTCGTTCGACGTAATACTATTTAGAACTGGGATGAAATCCCCGATATCCACATTCAAGTGGAGTGACTATAAGTAGTGAGAAATAGCGATTCAAACGGAGGGTTGTATCACCTAAAACCCAAGGTGCAGGAGCAAGGTGACTAACGATTGATGGATTGTATGAAAGAAATTTTAGATCCATTGCGATATTTTCAGTTCCAAATCGGGTATAACTAGTGAGGTACATTGTAGTAATGAGGAGCAGATATTACCAAATGGTAACGTTGGGGGGGGGGGGGGGGGAAGCACCCGTATATATTTATGGTGGACAAGGTACTTATAAAGATTGGTGTAACACCAACAGGCTGAAGTGGTCTTTCCGTGTGTAAAAGCCACAACGTCGGGAATAGAAATTCAAAGAGTGGGCAAGAGTAGTTAGTTATGTTATTGATTCCTTCCAAAATGGGTGTCTCATGTTTTGATAAAAGCGGGAGTAAATGCGTGGTATGGTGCGGACTCATAAGGTATTGAGACAAGATGGCCAATGATGTATAAGGTATTTTACTAGAATGTTGTTTAATAAGCACAACGCGAAGTGCATTTATCAAGATTATTCTGATAAGGTATCAAGTATGTTAAACAAACTCATTGTGAAACGAGGGTTTTAGTTATTTGGACTTCTCCTTATAAGTGTTTTGAACTCTGGAGGATACCTATTTTTTTAGGCGTACCTTACTTTTCCGAATTTCGGGACGAAATTCAGTTATTAAGGGGGAAGTATGTAATACCCTGTATTTTCTGTGATATTTATTTTTGGGGATTAATTGAATTAAATGTTTATTAATTGGAAATTAATCCGGATAAAAATATTAACGTGATGTGAGTTAGTATTTTATTATAATGTGTATACTTGGCATTTTATGAATATTGGTAATATTGAAATTGTCGTGAGATTTATATACGGCAATTTGGGAATTTTGTTTGACGCGTGTGACCGCCACGTCATGGTATTTTATTATTTAAATTAAAAAGTGAATTTTAGTTCCATTAACCGTATGGTCATTTTGAGTGCGCCAACGCGTCCGGAAGGGTCGAGATAGTCAGAAAACACTAGCCGGAAGTTTAGTTTGGGTCCCGGGGTATTTTTGGGCCATACCGACATCATAAAGGGTATTTTGGTAATTTGCATTTTTGGGAATTAAAAAGTAACGAAAATAGAAATTACAATCTGACTATTTCCTTAACCCACTTAACCCACTAACCACACTATATGTCAATATGGGCTACGGGAGAAGTTGAAATATAATCCCAACTTACCAAACAAACCAACCACACCTCCATTGTCTTCAACCTTGGGAAACTTGTAGAGAGAGAGAGAAGGAAGAAAATTCTGCAGAAAGAGAGAGGGAGAACAACTTAGCTTTCAAGATTCAACACCAAATTCAGAGAAAGATTAAGGCAAGTGATTTAAACTCTTTTGATTCAAGATATGTTTCCATGTTTAGGAATTTTCGAAATTGATTTTTGGAGATAAATTAGACCCATGAATTGGAAGTTAAAGGCCATGATTTATGTAGGAATTGCATGTAGTATATTCTGGACGATTTCATATGTTATAAACAGAACCTTGATGATCTAATAGTGGAATTAGAAGAAGTTTGATGATGTTCTTGAATGGAAGAATTCTGAAAATCATTTTGATGTAGTTTTGATCTAAACTAAGACTTTAAATGATGAATTATGGATGTTAGAACGTTAAAACTGTTATAGGATGTTAGTATAATGTTAGAGTAACCTTATCTTGGAGTTCCATGCTTAAAAATGGAGTTTTGGGTCGAAACTGTAACTGCAAAACGAAGCAGTCCGTAACCATACCTGTGCAATCGATCGATCGACAGTCATCAGTCGATCGATCGACCACCATCGATCGATCGAAGGCAAAGGTCGATCGATCGACCTTCCCAGAATGAATAAAGTTTTTCCTTAAATGAATTTTAATGGTGTTAACCCTTGGATAATATTATTGGAGACATTGTGATTACCCTTAACTTTAAGGAAGACCAGTAGACATGATTATGAGATTGAACTTTAATGGGAATTTAATTTGAGGAATTATTCTAAATAATTGAAATTCGTTATGCGAGATAATATTTGGGTTAATAGTACAAATTTGAATAATTTGATGAAATAAGGTTTGGGGCAGAAGTAAAGACCTTAGGTATAAAGATGTTATATGTGGGAATTATGGGAACTTAATAGTCTATTTGAGATAGGTTTTAAGTTTAAGAAATTACGACGAGAGACGTGTCGTCTATTTAATTTATATATTACCGGAATACTTGGAATATATGAATTGGGAATAATGGTATAATGATGTAGAGTATACCCTTATTAATATTGAGATATCTAAGATGTGTGAATGCTTAGTATATAACCTTATGTGTATGACATACCTACCATGCTTGCTATCACGGGAGGTTTACGTTCGCTTAGGGCCTTCTTATCCTTGTGTTGCCCGGATTTAGATTGGTTACCTCGATGAACATAGGTCATTGAAGGACTTATTGGGATATTAATAAGTTTCGCTGATCATGGGAGCGTAGGTATGTGCGTGACCCATGTGATGGTGACTGTGTTCGCCTCCACTATTTGTGATGTTGTTATCTGAACGATTCCTGAGAGATTCGGAATGCGTGATCCTTATGTACGTGATGTACCGGGATGGATAGCAGAGTATGTGTGCACCGCAGCTTAGCCTTTGGGTGCTTGTATTGTATATTTATGATGTGAAAATATACGGTTTAATGAGAAGGAATTTACTATGATAAATTGTGAGTATAGTTATGATAATGTTTTGAAAAGATAAGGGAACGTATATCAATTAATGGTTTGGTTAATAATTGGGAATCTGTGAATTAAAGTAGAACTCTCTATTTAATTGTTAAGGATGGAACTTATAACGTGAACCGAGTAGAAGCGTTAGAAATTCTTTAGATAGTTATGAGATAACACATGAATGGGTACAGGAACGTTAGGAGTGCACAGTTAGACGAGAGGTGAGTATTTCATGTGAGAGGACGTCCTAACATGTATTTTGCATATACTGTTTTAAATGTTTTTAAAGCACTTGCAGGTTTTTAAAAATATCTCCACATTCGGGCTCTGACCCGTTTGCTTTCAAATCTATTTTTTTTGTGTAAAACCATTTTAGGTGCCCAGCCACAAGGTCACCATGCATAGGATTCTCATTCTGATGACGAGCTGTAGCTGCTTGTGGAAGCTACAGGGATTTGCTTTTAGACGCTTATATCATTTGGATTCCTTATTCAGTATTCCTCAGTTGTAGGGCATGTTGCCCGAATTCTATTAGATACATTTCCATTTCAGTTTGTCAGACTTTGGCATGTATTCATTCAGTATTCAGTATTCAGTATTCCTTTAATTACTTCAGTTGTGGGATTGTGTTATTAGGAGTTTTTCCTCCAGATTTATTTATATCATGTGACGGTTATTCTATTTACTTCATTATGGTGAATGGTGTTATTATTCTTCTTTACACTTGTTGCATGTTAATCAGACCTTAATTAAAATTTGGCAACTTACTTTTTAAATCCTAGGTGGTTAGTAATAATAAAATGTTTTCGACAGTGATGCTATTAACTGAGCCAACTTGGCGTTTTGATTTAATTTAATAAACGAGTAGCTACCCGGTATTTAATTAGTTGGGGTGTCACAAAGTGTTACTTCGCCTATGATCTAAGATGATACTCCGTCCCAAACAAAACATTTCCTCCTAAGAAGTCAGTTCTATCGGATAATTTAGTATCATCTCCGGTCATATGTTTGGAACATCTAGAGTCTAAATACTAACCAGATGCAGTGTGTTCAGTTTTTAAAGCGCTTATAACTATGTTGCACTTCAAATGGGGTATTGGATCGTCCTTTCTAACCCATATAGCTATGGTTTTAAAAGGTTTGTGAGCTCTTGGTTTATAATTAGATCTAGAACTCTTTCTTTTAGATTTCCTCTTAGCTTTAGACATTTTCTTCCTATTCCTATAGTTAGAGTTTTTATTGGGCTGTTTAGGAAGTGCATAATTATTTCTGCTCTATCTAGAATAGTTAAAGTTTTTATAAACAGCTGATTTATAGAAAAGCTTATACAGTCTTTTTTGAAAATATTCATCGAGACAGTGTCCATAAACATCACAGTATGAACAATATTAGTGGCTAAACGGTTGTCTCTAATTTTTAAAATCTTTGAAAAGAGGTTTATCCATTTACTGGACATTGACCTTAGGTCTAACTGCAACAGTTTTCCATACAGGTTTAAATCTCCTAACAGGGGGCAAACATATTAAGCCTTAGGTTCAACAGTGGGCTTTGGACAATTGTTCATCAAAATATCTGGCCCTTTGTGTTTATTCTCAAAATCAAGTTTTAAGGCTTGAAAATTAAGACATAGATCAATATGTCTTTTTCCAGAAGACACAAAATTTATATTTTGTGAAGTTTTGGTTTGTGTCTTAATTTTTTTATCAAAACATATGCCTGTTTTTTCTTCAGAATTAGTTTTACTAGAGGCAATACAATCTTCAAAACAATTTGGATTGTTTTCAAACTTAGATTTTTTTTCAAGACAGTTGAAACCTCTTCTTTAGATTGTTACAATTCTATCGAAGATGCCTTATATTTCTTTTCCAAAACTTCATTTGATTCAGACAGTTTTTTAATTTTTTCAACAAAAAATTTAGTTTTAGTTTCATAAGACAAACATGGATCAGTATAGTCCTCATTGTTTCGCTTTACCGTTAGGCTTGATGATTCTATTTTCTTTGTTAAATCCTTGACAGTCTTTTCTAGTCTACTGCTCTTCGTAAGGGTCTTAGTGTAAAGTGTGTGAATGTCGGGTAGATCGTCATTTTTAGTCTCTTCTATTATAGTGTGTGAATTATCCCCTAGCGTTTCATTTATCGCACTCACATATCCATTCAATTCATCATTAGAGCGATCAATTTGACTCACACACTTCGTCGAAGAATGTTTACTAGCAACATCAACAATATTGTTTTGTAAGCAAAGGGCAGATAAACCAGTAGTAGGCACAACATTATCAGTCATAACAGATCTAGGCATAACATCATTAGAATCCATATCTGGCATAGCATCAGAATCAATCTCAGGCATAGGATCAGAATAAACAAATTTAGCAAAGAAAGCCATACAGGGGTCAAAAGAATTGGAAGACTCGGGCTCATCTTCTTTCAAGTCACTTGAGTCATACAAAGTCTAGCATATGTTGGCCTTAACATGGATATTGTTAAGTCTAACTCTACCTTTACTGGCATAATGACCTAATTTCCCACAACGATGGAATTTAACATTTTTCATGTCAGTCCTTGGTCTATTATTGTCATCAGTGTTGTGTTTGTCTAGATTTCTCTTATGAGGTCTGCTATTAGAATGATTTGAATAAGGATCCTTCCCTTTTTTAGAAGCAACATTGTTTCTAAACTTCAAAATTTTCTTAAGGTATTTAGACATTAGGGCTATCTAATTATCCAAGTTATCTAAGTTACAGTCTTCATTGAATCCAAATCAATGTTAGGTATAATAAAGTGTGGTGTGGTCATTTTAGAATTGAATACTACTTTGGGACTGGAGTGTCTCATTTGATTATTGGAAATATGTTTCTTCAATTTCAATTCCATTTCTACAGTCCTAAGCTTGCTACGGATAGAGTTAAGTTTAGTTCATCAATTTTCTAGTCGCATAATGATTGTTATCAAACTTAGGGGGAAGAGATCTAAGAATTTTAGAGATTATTTCTTTCCTATCATACATAATTCCATTATCATGTAATTTGGTAATAACATCAGTCAGTCTAATGTAGAATTCATCAAATGTTTCAGTTTTAGCCGTAAGGAGTGTATTATATTGTTGGATTAACATATGAGTCTTGGCTGCCTTAACACGGGTCGTGAGTAGTGACCAATGTGTCCCAGGCTTCCTTAGATGTTGAACATATGGATATGAGTTTAAATTCATGTTCATTAACAGACATAAATATGGAATTTTTCCCTTTATTGTTACTTAAGGAGGCCAATTTTTCTTCCTTGGTAAACTCATTGAGGAGTTTTTTAATTCTAACATTACTACCATATATAGCAGACTTAGTTAGATGAGTATATCCATTTTCTATAGCATCCCAGGCATCATTTCCCAAAGTTCCTTGAATGAAGGCAATCATCCTTACTTTCTAGTAAGGAAAATTGGTTCCATCAAAAAGGGGAGGTCTGGACGAATTTCCAAGATGCTTGACAGCAAGTGGGAAATCGCGACATAAGTGTGTAAAGATATATTCTGGTCGTTTCGCTTGGCTCCCACCGCTATGCAAAAACCTAAACTATGACTACACTCTTTTAAGGGAGTATAGCGGCCAGTCCGGGTATCGAAAATCCATAGAGACAAGTTACTAGAATTTAATCAGTTTAATACTTCTAAAATAAAAATATAAAAGGTAACTGCTAACAAAAAGTAAAAGATAATCTAGGCGAGTGTATTTAAACTAGATTAACAAAAGGAATAAAAACTATAGGTTGCGATAGATATCCCTCACCCCGAGTTAATTGGGGGCAAGTTATTAAGGTTGAGTCTCATTTCAACAATTAATTAAATCCAGAGTCGTCACCCCCTAAATTTGCATAAAAAACTAATATGATTTTAGCGTCAACAAACACCCCCGAAATTACACACGCAAGGTCAGGAATACGTAGCATACATGATATACCCCGTTAAATCTCCAATGCGTAATAACTAGGATAACCCAATCGAAATAAACTCATGAAAACCCATCACCATAGCAAAGCAACAAAATCAACCCTAGGTGAGTTCAATTCAACACGGCCTAATTTAAATTAGCCACTAAGCATGATGAAATAAATAAATTAAAGCAACTAATTAATTAAAGTAAACACTAATAAATTAGCTCTAATAATTTATCTAGGCATGAATTAAGTAACAAAGCATGAAATAAAATGAATAAATATAGGTTACAAAGCTTAAGAATAAAAATGAAACTTACATTAATGGAGAAGAAGGAGGAATAGTACCCACTTAATTTAATGGGTGAAAACCCACAAAGAAAATAGAGGAGAGGGGTGGTCTCTAAAAAAATCCCCCAAATGTTTCTTAACCTAAGTTCTAAACTAAAAGGAAGAGAAAAATAAGAGATGTCTTCAAAAATAAACAAGTCTCGCTTTTATACCAAGTGGGAATTAAAATAAAGCAAAAAGAAAAAAAAGAAAAGAGAAAAAGAAAAAGGAAAAAGAAAATAGAAAAGAAAAGAAACAGGAAAATGCGACCCAAATAGGTCACCGGTCGACCGGGGGTCAGGCCGCTTGACCGCCGATGAAAGGAGAGGCACACTGCATTTTTCGTAAGGAAAAAATTGAAAACATGGTCGACCGGTGGGGCAGGTCCGATCGACCGGCGATGCTAAACCTGCTTCAATGTTCTCTAGCCGAGACCTGCTATATTTTTAACGGCCAAAGACCCATTTGCAAGTTTTTGGACCAAAAGCCAAAACCTGCTCGAAATCAGATTGTGGCCAAAGACCATCAACAAAATGCCAAAACCCAACTGCAATTCTTTCGGACCTGTTTGCTACAATTCGATTTGGAGGACCAGGACACAAAGGTCTTTTATCAAATTGTTTTGTTATGATAGTTTCCTTTTATTTCTTTCCCGATCAAAAATCCGTAACTTCTTTATTTGGGATCGAATTCGTGCATCGTTCACAAGCACACGAAGCTTGGCCCAAGAGATTAAACTTCCATGATGACTTTGGGCAAAAATCTCAAAGTGTGAAATCACAATAATGCCCCTGAACGTGCGATAGTCAACGAAACTTCATCGGATTGCACCCAAACTTCATACTAAGCACCTTAATATCTACAAACACTCAATAAAATCTCAAATAACATGTTAGCATATAAAACGAAGGATGTCTGATTAATGAGCATAATTATAAGAATTAAAGTACCCGAGGGGACTAAAATGCATAAGTAACAAGGGAATAAAGTGCAATGATTCGGGACGAATCGACGCTCAAATTTCTCATCCATTAAGATTTTATTTTTAAAACAGTTTCAAAGCATAGGATCTAACAACTTTTGAAAAGCATGTACTCAACTCTGATACCCATTGAAAAAACCTTACTAAGTTGTCCAATACAAGTTAAAATAGTTAAGTCTATTCGAACTACTTTTTGAGGAAACTCTTTTATAAAATAGAACAGTAACACAAGATGTGTTTCAAGATTATAAAAAAGCTTTTTTAGGTTCTTGGAAATAGGTTATAAAGTTAAACCTAAGTCTAGTTTGCAGCAGTAGTAGTGAAGAGTTAAAGCACACACACAAGAGACATCATTTTTACGTGGTAAAACCCCAAATTAGGGGAAACATCCACGGTGACTTCTACGACACAAAACAAAAAATACACCAATAATCAAACAATATTACAAGATTACAAGCACTAAGCATGCATTCAAGATCTTAAGACTAAGATCGAAATTTACGTACATGAGTTCCCCTCTCTTAGGTATTTCTGATCTGACCTCTTTGACCTTCCTAGTAGCTTCTCTGCCTTCCTCCTTATCCTTTGTTTGCAGTGGCTCAAACAACCTTATATCTCTCAAATAAACCATATAATCTAGGTGTTCGTGTTCGTGTGAGAGTAAAAGTGATAGTGATGTGACTAAAACTACATGCAAGTATGCATCTCACACCTCTCAAGATTTATACAAATAAATCCTACAAATTACAAAGTTTTCTATATGAGATGTTGAGAGTTCAAATCTCTAAGAAAATAAGACTTCAAAATTTTCCAGGTCTAAAAAAAATCTTTTCGAAAAATAGATTCAATTTTTTCAAAACTTATTTATATACGAGAATAATTTCACAAATTATGAAACTTGTGTTTTTGAAACAAAAATTTTTAGATCTAAAACTTTAGACTATAAGAAGTCTCTTTTTCAAAGTATTTGAAAAATAGAGTGGATCTTTAAGAAATATACACATGCAAAGCAAGATACACTAAAAATAGATATCAGAAACGCTAAACTATGAAATGTACTATATCTCTTAGCAAATCTCAAAATTTCAAAAGAGAAATTTGATATCTACAGTGAGAAGGGTTCCTAAGTGAGATACAGGTTGGAGAGGGTCTTCAAATAACAAAACCACACACCAAACTCAACCTAGAAGATCTAACTCCCAACTAAAGAGGTTTTCTGACTTTGAGTAAAATGAAAAGTAGGTGTTTGGTTTGTGAGAAAAACTAAAGGGTTTGATAGTTTTGGACGATTGGTTTTCTCTCTCTCTACTCTTTTCTTTTTCTCTCAATGAGACGAATGATAAAGTCTTCAAATGGATAATAAAGGCTCTTTGTTTATACTGATCAAGGAAGGATCTAGAAGTTTGAAGTAAATCAAGGGCTAGGATTAAATTGACGATTCAACGTTCAAATCTAAGGGCTGGAAGTGCATCTCTCTTATACTCACTCTAATTGGCCCTAACAGTTATCACGTGGATAAACTTCTAAGACATGCAAGACATTGATAACACATGATCCAACGATGCTAACTATTGATTAGTTTTAAGAGTGTAAAGAAACATAAATGCAATCGGTAGAAAACAAACAGGTGTAAGGATATAAATGATTCTAAAACGCATATTTTTGAAGTTTCAAAATACAAATTGCACCCATAAATGTCTCTAAAACTTTTATATTCTACCCTCGCGGATTTTTAAAGGATAATAATAATTCTAATTAAGCCCACAACATTTTAAAACATGATTTTAAGTGTTTAAAAATCTTTTAAAAATGATTAAAAAATGTTTTAAAAATCCCTAAAAATATGCAAACATTTGTGCACACACATTGACACCTATATGCATGAATTGTGTCCTATAGTGTGTTCAAGAGATAAGAATACTTCCCTTTTGGTAGATGCATTGGACTTGGACTGGATGATGTTTGAAGATGAATCTTATAGATACCTTAGAGAGGATGCTCATGAAATCGAATCATATTTTGTCACCATATCCCAACTAATTGGAATTCCTATATGGTGTAAACTCAATTGAGTCAACCATATAGTGTGTTCTCATTAATCCCTTCAATATATCAATGCATTATGCCCTGTTGTTTGAAATTTTTCCTTCAAATGATGAAAAACTTTTATGAAACCTCCTTTATGGTCTCTAATGATGCCCCCGTCTCCCGCAAGACATGGGTTACCCATGGCAGTCCCATCAGTATTGAGCTTGAAGAACTTTAATATGGGTTTAATCCATTTGATGAGATGAAATGATTTAGGAGCATATTCAGTTCAGGCCAAACTGCTGAATAATATCATCATAGTGTTGGGTATGAGATCTAAAAGAGATCTTAAAGGATCACAACTTTCCTAACTTGGAAACAATTTGAATAATCCTCTTAGTATCCATGATGGTACCTTCAAGCAAGCTTTGGTTTCTACTAATCCAAATATCCCATATAATGATACCAAGAAGAATAAGAAACAACTATTTCAATAAATCCTTGTTTGTTTTCCTGAGTCAACAAGATATAAGCATTTGATTAAGAGAGGAAGTGTTTATATTGTAATTTTGTTGAAAAGTATGTGATTCTAAGCAAAATATTTTTCCAGGTTGAGGCAGCAATCGAATCAATTGATTTGGTTAGAACTTAGATGAAGATGTGTTAAAGACAAGAACCCTTATTTTTTTGTACTTTAGTTCTTTACGTGGTCGTCATGCATAGTACTTTGAGAGAATAATTATTACTATACCGTGGGCTGAGGTCATTATTTTAAGTTGTGATCATATTAACATCTATTATTATTGTTGTTGAACTTAAGGTTATGTTTAGTCAGATGGGATTGAGATAATGTTACACTTAGTGCAGTAATATAGTCCACACTATCGAAAGTTGTCTGGGAGGTATAGTTATACGCGGATGCAAGTTGGAATATGTGTTGCGGCTAAGGAGCATTGTATATTGGAAGTTTATGATATACATGTCCATTGTGTTATTTAATCTTTTTGTTGGATACTAGAGGCTCGGGTATCATCAGCGATTTTATTTGAGAGTCGTATGAGTATTCATGTAGTTACATGACTACTCATGATTAGTTACATATTATGAGTTCGGTGATTTTATTTATTAGTATTGGTACATTTATAGTTGAGTTTTGAGTATAAGGGTTTCTCACTCGGTCGTGTTACTCATGATTCTAAGCAAAATATTTTTCCAGGTTGAGGCAGCAATCGAATCAATTGATTTGGTTAGAACTTAGATGAAGATGTGTTAAAGACAAGAACCCTTATTTTTTTGTACTTTAGTTCTTTACGTTGTCGTCATGCATAGTACTTTGAGAGAATAATTATTACGAGTGAAGTATTATAATGATAGTAGTTCGTTTTGATATTTAGATTATAAGTTAATAAGTGGTAAAATATGTTTCACGTCAAGTTATGACTCTTATTGGTTTGAAAATTTCTTATTAATCAAGTTTTGGAATTTTGTTAAGAAGATAATATTACATAAGCTTTGTAAAAAAAATTTGTTATTTGATTAATTACAAATGAGTCTAATTTACAATATTTTTCTTAAACCTATGGCCATATATCGGGATGTGACATAACTGTCTAGGGCGATGGACCTTTTGATGCAAACTTTTTTCCATCACCATTTTAATGATAATAGACTACCTTTGGGAATTTTAACTTTTGTGTTGCTTTTCTTTACTTTATTTTTTCTTTGCTAAGGAATATTGTGCACACGTTTATTTCCCTGACTCCTGCCAGTGAAGGTGCCTAAGGACTTCGAATTATGATGCTAGCATGATCGTTGTTACTACGATTATCAAAAGACTCCTTTTAAGATTGATGCTTTGTAGATCCCAACAGATGCTATTTTGATTAGTTTAATAAGGAAGTATCTGGACGATGATAGTCTTGATGGCGATGACGGGCTCTACCACCCTGCGAACTTAGTCAACAAGGTGACTATTGAAGGGTTATCAAGAACTTCCTACTATTGGATGAAAGGGGCAGTGGACCAATAATGTCTAGTACCCATTAAGCAAAAGGACAAGGACTTGTGAGGGACGGAGTTCACTGGTGGGATGATGCACTAAAGGTGAGAAGAGTTGACACGTTTTTGCACTTTCGATCATAAGCAACCACATATTGTTGCATGTACGACCATAAATATCCTTCCTTTATCGCTCTGAATGCCAACAATCTACCCCCGATGTGGGTTCCATATATTCCCTAATGCGACTCGTAAAGGGTTTGGTCGACATCATATGGGTGGATGCATTGATAGTAAGGTCCTAAAAAAGATCATCGATATAGCTTACCATCGGATGATAAATGGAATTGTTCAAAATTTACTTGAATCTTATGTAACTCTTTCTTGTCATCTGGAAAAGCATTATCGCTTAGGTAGTGAAGAATCAAATCCATCTAACTCGAGGCTCTATCATTGGACATAATCTGCTCGACTAACTTCCCTTATTTTATGTTGGGTTAGTAAAAGTATTCCACCTAAATTATTCTCTTCAGATCTCCCTTAATAGTTAAAGCAAGTGTGGATAAATCATATGCATGATTATTGTTCCCTCTTATGAGCTGTTGTACTTGCACATCCTTGAAATGAGCGACTAAGTGTTGGGCCACTTTAAGGTATTATGCCATACGCTTGTACCTAGGGTTGTAGTCTTTTAATATATGATTTGATGCCAACACTGAATCATAAACTATGTCAAGGTGATGGATGCACAGGGTGACTACCTTTGTCAAGCAATCGATCAACGGTTCATACTTTACCTTATTATTGGAGGCTCAAATCCCAAGTGTATTGCTTATTCGAGTATGGTTTTCTTTAGTGATAATAACACTAGCCCTACTCCTTCACCTTTGGAATGGGAGGCTCCATTAACATGAAGGGTCCATTTTTCCTTTCTTTAACTAGTTGTTGGACATATTTTCCAATTCCAGTGTTGACCTCCACTATTGCTTGCTCACCAGAGAATTTAGGAATAAAGTTAGCCAATACCCTCCCAATGATTTATGGTCTGGGGTAAAATTGAATATCAAACCTCCATAACTCCACTGATCACTTGGAAATTCATCCAGATAGGTCGGCCTTTTGGAGCACTGCCTTGTATGTGCACCTTAAAATAATTCTTTAATTTACGAGAGGCTATCATCAGTGAGTTTGTAAGGAATTCTAACGGGAGGTATCTTTTCTCAACATCGATCACGGTTTTTTTCGCATAATAGATGGGAGCTTGACTCCCATTTTTCTCATAAACCAAGGTCGAGCTAATAACATTATTGGACACTACCAAGTATGAGTAAAAGGGTTCCTCCTCGTTTGAATTATTAATAAAGGTGGTTGGATCAAGAACTTATTCACTTCTTTGAGTTACTGGGTACATTCATCATTCCATATCTCTTTCATTTATCTCCTTAATATATAACATAAAGGTCGGTACCTCTCTAAAGATTTTGATATGAACCTATTGAGCGCTGCGAGCATGTCAACCAACTTCTCCACCTTGCGCACAGTCCATGGAGGTTACACCTTTTTATTGCTTTGATATGGTCAGTGTTTGCCTCAATCCCCCTTGAATGACCAGATGCCTAAGGAATTTCCCAAACTGTACCCAAAGGAGTACTTGGATTCATTTGAATTCATTATATAAAAGTGAAGGGCTTCAAAAGTCCTCGCTAGGTCTGCAAGGTGATCCTCCATTTTTATGCCACTCACAAGCATAACATATATGTACACCTCTATAACATATATGTCGTAAGTCTCTAAAATGATACCCCAATATTCTTTAAGCAGGATGGAATCACCTTATAGTTGTACAGTCCTAACATGGTGATGAAATAGGTCTTCTCATGGTCAGAGAAAAATAGTGGGATCTGATGATATCCTGAGTAGGCGTCGAGAAAGATCATCAGTTGGTGGTTGGCGATCGTATCAACTAATTGATCTATCTTGGGCAAAGGAAAACTATCCTTTGGGTACACCTTGTCCAAGTCAGTGAAGTCTATAAAAATTCTCCACATTTTGGTTCTTATTTTTATGACCCCATGACTCAATAGTAACTTGGGGGAATTAAACTTCCTTGATGGACCATGACTCCAAAAGTTTCTATAAGGACATTTTTATCCGTTATCAATTTATATCTTGTATACCGCTACACTGTCAAAGAAGTTCAAGATCTATTCACATCAAGACGGATCCGAATAATCAAGGTTCTTTAACAAACAGTCTCCGTAAGGTTAACTTTGGTAAGATTACATTTTAGAGTACCTTAATAATGCACTTAGAATATTGGGATTATTTTTCATAAAATATTTTTAAGTGTTGGAGCTTTAAATGTTATTATTAATTTTTTTTTAATTCATTCTATCTAAAGATTTTGTTCTCGGACTCCTTTCCGTAGAAAAATCATAACTGATTTAAAAAAATTAGAAAAATACGAAACTGGCGGTCACGCGTTCGTATCAAAATTATCTACAATCAGGGCCTGAAATCTCATTTTATAGGTCATTCGAATGACAACGTATGTCGTTCAAACGACAACGTGTCGCGTGAAGTATATCTGTCGTTCAAACGACAGTGTATTTCGTTCAAACGACATGTTGTTACGTTTGAGCGACCCACCACCTTAAGTATTTTATAAATAGGCTTTTCAACTCCGTTTTTTATTGAGAGACCTGACATTTTTATTCTGCACAAAACTGCAAAAACAACAGATTTAGGTTTTCTCCTTTAGGGTCTTTAACCCTTTTTGTTTACAATTCACAAATAAATCCCAATCTTTATGTGAGTTGTTTTGGAACCTAAAGAACATAATTTGCTATTATTCATCCTTTGTGGGGAGATCTCCACAATTGAGAGTTGCGTGCTATTGTGGAGTGAGTTGCTACAAAGCTTATGATTGCGTGTCATTGAGGATCTTCTACGTGTTGATTCTTTGCTGAAGACTGCGTGTCCGTTGTGGTATAGCTGCGTGTGAACCATTGTTTATTTCTAGCCGATGCTTTGAAGGTTTGATGAAGACACCGTATGTTACACTTGTGGGCAATTATCAGGTTGTATGTAAGTCAATGGTCTTGCAAACTTTTCAAAGTTCTAGAAATAAAGGTTTTGCCCTTCGAGGATTTTTCCTGAATTTTATGTCGCATGCTTACTTGATTTGTTTTCACACGTAGTTGCATATTTTAGGGATGAACTAAAATTGGTTTAAAATTAGGGAATTTGTGAAAACCACAGAGGTAATTAATATTTTGCATTCTCAGTTTCCCCACTTCCTCTTCTACTCTCCTCACTTTCTGGGGGCAATTTTTTGCGCCTTTTTGGTCACTGGTAAATGGGACGGATCCACATGGATCTTGTGACACATGACCTCTGAGTTAAATTTTGTAATTTCATATAGTTTCCAAGTGAAAACATCCCGATTGCTTTTGATCAAAGAAAATATTTCCTCATTTTCTTTCCCTTTGAGTGTATTGTTGATCAAGAACTTCTTCTCACGTTGGTCACTGTCAAAAACTGCCTCTTAGAGGGATTTTATGACACGATCAATAGGGACAATCCGTATTTTCTCAATGCTAGGTCATCAATACTTTGATTGTTACTTAAGGCTTATTTCCCTTGATCTCCATTATCCCCTTTTCTGTGATGCACTTCAATTTCTGAAGGTAAGTGGAAGTCACTCCCCTCGTCACATGCATCCATCCTAACCAAGTATAGCATTATAAGGGGGTATGTCCACTATAAGGAACTCATTGACATTAGAGATCCCTTTCGATCAAATCGATAGAACCACCTTCCCAATGGCCAAGGTCATCCTTCTAGCAAAGCCAACCAGAGGCACAGTCACTTCTTACAGGTCTTCCCCTTAAATATTAAGTTTATTGAACATCTTAAAGTACATTACCTTTTAGGATACCCCAAGATCCATAAGTAGACTGTCCACATCCTAATTAAAAACTCTGAGAGATATTATTAGGGTATCATGATAGGGAATACTCATACTGACCAAATCATCATCAGTGTGATTGGACTAGTTAATATCATCGGGTCATCGATGTTTGCCCATAATTAGCTTAGTTGGGTCAATCTTAAAGTCCTTAATCACTAATGTGAGCTTCTTTAGTTCCATTCTGAGGGTGTTCTCCTTTATCTGATTTGGGTTTGATGCGCTATGAATCACTGCAAACTAGTGGTCCAAATCTTCATCCAACACATTATCTGGTCACTGGTGACACATAGGTTGTGCTTTACATTCCTTTGTTATGATGAACTCATTAAGATCCCCGACCTAGACCAAATCCTCAGGACATCTCTCGTGGTCGTGATTTTTGTGGTATGCACATCTTAGTGTGATGTTTCTCAATCACTTATCATCTTCTCAGGCCACATGAAATACTTCCACCCTTAATCCTGTATATTAGCTTAGTGAAAACTGTGTTAATGGCTTGAACACCTTTTTCGAGTTTATCTTCTCGGTTCCCTTTTGTTTCCCATTATGTTTTCCCCTCATTTATTGCTTTCTCCTTTTTTATTCCTATTATTGGATTGTTTTGGCCGACCACCTTCATGGACAAATCCAGCCAATATTCCTTCAACGATGGTTTACTTCTCCATCCAGGCCATGAGGTCATCAATAGTGATGGTCTCCCTTTTAGTGAGGGATTGATGGATTATGGAGCTACTCGATAGTCCAAATTTGAAGGACCTATCATAACCTTCTCTGTACAATCTTCCACTTCATTATACACCTCTCCTAATACTTTTTGGCATACTCATGAAGAGACTCTTAAGGCGTTTTTTTCATTATAAGAAATGAGTTCATCTGTTTAAGATGGGTACTGTTTGTGATGAACCCAACTGTGAAGGCCTTGGCGAGTTATTTAAAGCATGTGACCAACCGATGTGACAACTTGTTGAACCATTTTTGAGAAATGTCTCCCTGACTGAAGGGAAATATTCGACACATCATGCCCTTATTGGTGTCCCTAGCATTATCACCTCAGAATATCGCCTGACGTGATTAATGGGATATGCCTTCCAAAATAAATATCAAACCATGGAGCAACGACCGTCTTTGGAGTTTTAAAATCCTAAATATCTTGACTAAATAGGGATTTCATCTGGGGGACGAGGGATCTTATAATGAGCTCTTTGGTCTAGCTATCTCCCTGATGACTAGGATGTCGATCCACCTCCCTCCTCATGAAATAAAAAACTCTTTCTCTCCTTCCTCTCATTCTTGAGAGCGGGGTCTCCTTCCATGTGATTTCTCACAAGGAGAACATTGCTTTTGTCGCTGAGTGAACCACCCTCATTTGCGAGGTTTGGTTGTATGAGGAATAGGAAATGTGCGACCTGCTTCCACGATTGTGGTAATACTCCATATTTTTACGCATTAAATTTATTTGTAAAATTATCTTATATTGTCTATCGTGACATGTGATATCACTATATTTCATATGTTTATGTGTTATATAAATTATATTAGAAATGGGATTTAACACATGCTAAAACATTAATTAGATATTTTGACATGATTTTGTATTTGGTATCTCAGATTTCCTTGTTTGTACTATTCCCTCGGTGTCAAGTTCTAATGATCGTGAAATAGTCTCCTATAATGTCATGTCACGTAAAATTAATAAATATTTAAATCATTAACTTTAAAGCTTGTATCGATTAATTTAATAAAATTACTGAGTTGAATTAGTAATTGAGATATGCCATGCTTCGAGTTAGTAACGGTACAGTATAATGCCCATTTTTAGTCTAATATAATGGACTTAGGGCCCAATGGGTTAGTATAGGACATTAGTAGTGTTTTAGGCTTATTGGAGATGGTTTTTTGCACTTTTAGATGAGGCCCATACTTAGGCTAAACCTAATTTCTCGTGATTAAGGTTTTTAGGAGGTCATTATTATTTCATAATCCACACTTCACAATTAGAGAGACATCCTAAGGCTAAAGATAAGGAACTTCAAGAGGAGAGGAGGAATTGATAAGATTTTAGCACAATTTCTTCACAATTTCTTTGAGGCAAGTTTAATTAGAGTTGGGTTTTTATTTCTTTTTGTATTATGGTATTTCTATTCATTGAAATCTAAATATAATCAAATTATAATCCGAATTGGAGGTTTAATTAGTTAAAATTCTAATTTGCCTAATTAAGATGAAGAAACTCGGTAAATTACATAATTTGATATTTGAGGATTTCTATATGAATTCAAATTGAAAGCGTTCTAAGATGATTAGGAATTTATCATATTTTGTTTAGTCATTAAAACTCCATGATAATTGTTCGAATTAAGGTCTAATTGAACTAACTTGGGTTGAATACATAAAATTAGGGTTCTTAACTTAGATTTTTCATTAACCCTTTAATCATGTTATAAGTGTGTGTGTGTGTGTGTATATATATATATATATATATATATATATATATATATATATATATATATATATATATATATATATATATATATATATATATATATATATATATGTTCAAATTGATGTTAATACAACAATATATGAAAGAGACTGGATTTTAATTTTATTTTGAAGAGATTGCAACACTTCAATGGAGTTTAGGGGTTCAAATCTCTTAACTAAAAATAAGAAAACTAGGACCATCAATCGATCGGTCCCTAACCGGAAATCGATCGGTCCTCCTATTTTGGCCAAAGGATGGGTAAATCATTTATTTGGACGGATTTTTGGACATATGGATTGGTTAGGGTGGATTCTAGGTCAATTATATACATGGGTGAAAGGGAATAATAATATTTAGAAGATTTGTAATTTGGTATTGGAATGAGATTACTTACTCTATGAAGATTTATGATTTGAGTAATCAAAAGTCGGACTTAGTAGTTGTGGCCATCCCGAGGTGGGGTCGAAGGTCTCTAAGGAGGGTCATCTCCTCCCCTTTTGACACCCCTCCAAATTAAATACCGGGTGATTAGTCCTTTATTAAATTTAAAACAGAATGTTCGGTTGGTTCATTCTTAGCATCACTGTCGAAAACATCTATTTTATTAATCACCTAATAATTAATTAAGCTAGTGTAAAAAATATTTAATTTAGGTTGCAACCATTTTATCCATTAATTATTTACATCAATTTAAATTAATAAATCATTCACCATACACATGAATCACAATAATAATAAGTAATCAAGCCAACAACTGAAATAAATAAGACTGGAGTAAACAATCCAGTTTAAAATCTTAAATCAACAAACCGATATAAAACTGAATTCAATACTGAATATTAAATGCTGGAATGAAAAGAGTATAATCTCTCTGATATAAATAAAACTGAGAATGGGCGACACATGCCCTAACTGGAAATGTTTAAATAGAAAGCTAAATGAAATGAAGAGTTGAGGCGTGTAATCACGAGGACCTGCAACTCCCACAACCGCTACAGCACATCAAATTATTCAACCATCTAAGCCTGGAAATCCTGTGGCTGGACACCTAATACACACACACAAAAAAAAAAAAAGAGAGAGAAAAGTGATTTGCAAGAGACGGATCAGATCCCGAGTTGTAAAATATTTTTAGCAAGTATTTAAAATTTGCAGTAAAACAAATATTATGTGCTTGTTAGCTTTTCGAGCTCTCACATGAGATTCTCACCTCTCATCTATTGTGCATGCCTAACGTACCTCTAAACTGATCTAGTTATCTGCCTCATCTAACTAGGTTATCAACTAACATTGCTAATGATCTCCCATTTTATTAACCCGTACACCCCATATACTATATCATTAAATATATTCGTATTTAATTATTCATGTAGGAGTCTCGTATTAAAGTTAGGTATTCACATACCTAAACATATATAAGAATTTACCATCTTTCGTATTTACAAATTCCACACAGTACGTATAAACATAGATATATATATTCATTCATCCCTATATAATATATATCCTAATACGGAACCCCCCAAAGATTTAGCTATGGTGCATGCATACTCTGTTATCGAGTCCTGCTACATCTCGTACTCAATCAAGGACAAACGACTCGATATCTCTCACAAACCATAAATACAAATCATACATATTGGAGGCGAACATAGCCATAAGCCTTTGGGTTATGTACATACCTATGAACCCAAATGACCATTCAATACCATTGTTCACACAAATGGCAATCCAACCTAAGTCCGATGTTCTGAGGCACAAGTCTAAATCCCCCCGAAGGCTCCTCAAGATGAGACTGTCACCTTCACAACCTCCCGCGATAGCAATTAGCGTAGGTATGTTATGCACATAATAATAAATCATATGATAGGCATTCAATAGGTATTCACACAACCCAAATATCTCTCTCTCTCTCTCTCTCTCTCTCTCTCTCTCTCTTTATATATATATATATATATATATATATATATATATATATATATATTCCATGCGTAGTATTCTCTCATTACTACTTACGATACATTTATTAAATTACGAATACTCTCTCTCTCTCGTAATTTTCAAGGTTAAATCACCGTTCCAAATAGCTAAAGTATTATTGCCCAATCAATTCCTAGTAATTCTGCACTAAGCTAAACTCATCAAATAGTATTTTCCTCACTCAACCTGACTGTGTAACTCATATTGGGGCAAAATTGAAATTTCCACATTTCTGGACCTGTCGCTCGAACCAGAAATACATCTCGCTTGAATGAGTTACACGTGTTGGTTGAGCAACTTCGGGCGAGATAAGGGTCTCGCTTGAAAGAATCCTCACGTGACTTCGCGCGACCTGAGCTGTTCATCTTCAACCTCTAAACAACTGCGTTTTCTCACCATTAACAACCCTAAAACCTCTACTATTCAAACCCAAACACCCAATCGGTAATCCTAATTGATACCCTAACATGTTTAGATGTTTCTAGCAACCTAGAATCGTTAAATCTTTATAATACCTCAATAAATTATGAAAATCTCAATTTAAACCATCAAAACCCTAGTTCTTTCAATTTCAAATTCAAGAACAATAAAAACCCAGATTTGTTCATCAATTAAATCATACTTTTCATGGATTCTACTCTACATTAAAGTAGGAATCAACCTATATAATTTTCAGTCCCAATTTATGCATTAAACCTCCAAGTTTTTTACCCAATAAAAAAAGGAATTCATGTATTTATAATACCTAGACTAACATGAACATAATTATTTCTAAAGGAAAGCAAGTATTAAACACTTGGATCTATTTCGAAGCTTTGATCTGCTGATGTAAGTGGTATAGGTGAGTTTCTCGTTCCGCGATCTACACGGTGGTGGTGATTATGGTGCCAAGTGGTGGTTATTGGTATTAATCCCTTGAAATTGGTTCTCCCTCACCCTCTGTGGATCTCCCTTGAAACTTGTGCATAAAAACCCTAATTTCACTTACGTAGCTGATATATTTTCCTCTAATTTTTGTGGGTATTAAATGGCCAAAATTGGAAATTACCAAAACACCCTCTCGGGATGCCGATTTGGCCTAAATCTGCCCCGGGACCCAAACTAAACTCCTGGGATAGGCTTTTCTGACTATATAGACCCTTCTGAACACATTGGCGCACTCAAAATGATCGTACGAATTACTTTAAAATAATTTACTTTTAAATTACACAAATTAGTCCCGACACGACTGGCCCGCGCGTCCCAACTTAATTATTGTAAATGTCGTATTTCTCACTCGTGACAATTTTTATAAATTCCATATTACTTTATCAGCTCAGTAATATTAAATATAATTCACAATAATAAATACTAACCCTTATATCGCTAGTTAATATTTATTTAATTCGAATTAATTATTAATTTAATTTCCCACATTAAATTCAATTAATCCCATATTTAAAAATCATTAAAAATACGGGGTGTTACACCCCTTCCCTTCCCTTCCCTTCCTGTATACGCGCGGGATTGTGTCCTTTCTCGGGGTGCTCGGTTGTCGTCGATGTGGGGTGATATGTAAAGATGGAGTCGCCAACCTATTTTGCAAAAAGTAGGCAAAAATGTTGACACCTCGAGGGACCGACATCAAGGACAATACTGATGCTTGCAAAACTAAGTACTTTAAGGGCTCGGGTACTAAGTTACATAATGGGAAGTTGTTAGGAACCCACCCCGTCCTTTAGGTCTCTCATGGGCATGTGTTAATCTTCTCCTGTTAAACTTCATGAAGTGTGTGTTTATGTGCATGATATAAATGGTGAATGGGATTGCTCAACTCACGTCATGGACAAAGGCGGAGTGAGGTCATCTTTAGGAGTGTTCCCAAAATAGTAATTCAAAGTATAATATAATTGTTTGTCAATTCAAAAGTCATTATATAAGAATGAAAGCGTACATCGAAGAAGACATAAGAAAGAAAGAATATAAAATATATTAAGAATATCCGATAAGAACATATATGTTTAAGGGAGGGCTCGATTCTAGAATTTACCCAAGACGCCTATGTAGCCTAAATGGTATCAAAGTCCATGTAGTTCGAAGATAATATGAGGTGGGATTTAACCCATAAATCCAATCGGGGACTCTTCTTATATGTGTTTGTGTAGAAAAAGATGTTTTAGTGTGAGAAAATGTGATAAGAATTCCCCGTATGGAATTTACAAGTAAATACTCATTTTCTTGTTTTTTTAAGAAAATAGAGTATTTCAAATACTAATAATAAAGGTTTGAAATTAAAGTATATGATGTAATGAAATAAATAACTAAAAGTGAAAATAAAGTGACTAATGCTAAAATAAGAGAATTTAAAGACAAAGACGGAGAATTGGACCACCTTATGAATATTTGAAGTGGATCTAGAATGTGGATACGTTGATCTCATGATGAGATGATGGTGGTATGAGGAGATGGGTGAGAATTTACTAAAAGGAGGATGAAAATGATGGCAAGAATGTGGGAAATAGGGCTTTTAAGAGGGAAACATCTCTAAATTCGAGAGAATCTACTCTGAATTGCAGAGAGGGATGTTCAGGGGTGATTTTGAAAGTCAGGTCAGGACCTCTATTTATAGGTCCAAGGGGGATGCTGATCGACTGGGTCCTTAACCTGCCTTTCGGCATTGAACCCCAGACACACTATCGATAGGTAGGGTCCTGGGGGTGCCATTCGACAATCTGAGCCAAGTTTTTTTAAAAAATGGTCGTAAAATGTGAACCGTAAGTTAGAATCGTGCACGAGGTGGACCATTGGAAAGTGTATTTAGATCCTTTTAAGAATCCATTGAGCCACTCCTAGTTCGGGAGTTAACCGAGGTCAAATGGGGCATGGAATCTCTCGTAGTAAAATGGATTATTCATCCGAACTGAAAGACTGATTGGAGCACGGGATGGACCGTCGAATAGGGTATTTAGTTCCCTTCGATATTTCATTCAACTTTGTTCAGTTCGGAGAGTTGACCATGGTCAAATAGGACTCCGAAATGGCTATTGAATCTTCGGAGTAAAATGGGTCGTTCGTCTGTACCGTAAGGGTGATTCACACATGGGACGAAACATTGGAAAGGGATTTCAGAGCCTTTTAAATTTTTATTCAGCTTCGATCAAGATAAGGAGTTTATCGGGGTCAAATGGGGGTCGGGAGTGCCCGATGACCTCTAGATTCATTTTTAGGGAAAAATGGATCGTTTGTATGAACTATAAGGTGGATTCGTGCACAGGGTAGACCTTTGAAAATGGGATTGAGATCCCTTCCAAGATTAATTGAGATTTCGCTCAGATGAGAAAGTTAATCGGAGTCAAACGGTGTCCAAAAGTGTCTGGTGGCCTCTAGATCTAATTTTTATAGTAAAATGGAGCATCCATCCGAGTTGTAAGTCTGATTCGCACACAGAGTGGACCATTAAAAAGGGGATTCATAGCCCTTTGAAGATTCATTGAGCACATACTCATACGATAAAGTTAACTGGAGTCAAATGGGGCTCGGGAGCACCCGATGCCCTAATGATCGATACTCGGAGAATGACCTGGATTTACGGTGAACGGGTGAGTATTAGATACCTAAGGAGGTTCTTAGGGGGGTCCTAAGATGGGGTCTCTATGACACCCCGCCTAATATAATATCGGGTGATCAATTCGATACCAAATTAAAATAGGAGTCTCATATGGTTCATTCTCAACATCACTGTCAAAAACTAATTTAATTACTAATAACCTATTAGGTTGGCGTCAAAATTTTATATTAACTAATATTTTTAACCAAAACATTTAAATAAAACATCCACACAGTTTATATACACAAAACTGAAATGAAATAAAATAACCGAACACTCGGTAACATAATACAACCAAATCGAATGTAGCACAAAAAGGCGGTAAAAGAATAAATGAATACAGTTGGGCTATCCGCCCGAAAGTTTCTGCAATACCTCTTATCTAGACCTCAAGGATAGAAGTGTCTAAAATAAAACTGCATGCATCCACAGCTGCTGCAGCAAACATTTGACTCGAAAGAATCATCATCCAGGCATCCCTGTATCTGGACACCCAATATATATATATATATATATATATATATATATATATATATATATATATATATATATATATATATATATATATATATATATACATATATATATATACATATATAGCAAGAGAGGAAAATAGAGAAACGGATCAGAGCCCGAGTTTGAAAATATTTAGCAAGTGTACAAATGCCATATTTTTAAAATATGAAATCTCTCATATTTAAAATTGTATCGCACTCTCATGAGATACCCCTAACCCCTCTTCTAATAGTGCACACCTATGGCATACCTTTTAGACAGCCTAGTTAAGCTACCCTGCCTAACTAATCCATTCACCCATCTATTAAAAGTCCTCGTAAATCCAAGTACTAAGTACTAAACTTTTCCCCATTCCCAACACTGCGCTACGTTTCGTGCATGGGGTGTCTCGCGAAGTGAAATCCAAACAAGGAACTCCCCCGATACACTACTACATGGCAATGTTGATCGTCGGGATTCATTAGTCCCTCAGCACAGAATGGATATATAAAAACTCATATATATATATATATATATATAGAGAGAGAGAGAGAGAGAGTCTGACTCTCATACGGATCGTTCTATGCGGATTAGTTATCGTCCAAATAAGTCTTAGGACCGCGTTTATCTTTTATGGACCGCTTAGGGACCACATTCTCTTTCTAAGGTTTTTGGAATATTAATTTCTACCCTAATGATTTCTAAAGTCTTTTAAGCTTATTTTAAAACCTAATTAATCTCGAAGTCAAAGTGTAGAAGTTTCAGGGATACTGCTACTTCTTAAGATTTTTCCGTCACTATCGTACTAGAGTTCTGAATAGCGAGGATTATCTATATAAATAGTTTCTTCAGGGAGTCTAGAAATTGCAAGAGGTTTTGATGGGAAATATTCTAGTCTTAAATACCTTATACGGTATCCTAGGTTTATCTGTCTAGTTTCTTTATATATTTGATTAATAATATCAATTATATCGTTATCTATAAATTCATCTAAATTATTATCACCATAAGATGACAAAAATCTACGGTATGTTCTAGGGGCAGTTGTTTCTACGTTTTTAATAAGAGGGCGGATTCCTCTGGCTCTAATTAAAGTAGCCTTTGTTTCAGCTAACCTTTTTCGTCTAATAAATTTTAATACATCTATATTGTCTTTAAGTATCCTAGTGTATTCTTGATATTTTTCAGGTCTTGACAGTTCTTCTACAAAATCTTTAGTTCTTAATTTTTGTCTAAAAAGATCACGGATCCTTGTTCTAATAATTTCTATTCTAAATACTTCTCTTCCTAACCACTCAATGATCTAGTCTATGTATTTGAAAGTACCACCTGCGTATGTTAAAGCAGATTCTATAAGTTATTTATCTTTAGGGTCTGTAAGAGTTCAGTTTTGAATTTCTCTAGTTAAGTCTAGACTTGTTTAATTAATAAATTCTAAAAAGTCTGCAGTGATTTATAGGTTCATACAAGATTCTTTTTAAACAATAATATGTAAAATAGTTAAGGGTTTAGTTCGAGTCATACCTTCCTTCTGGTCTACAATATATTTATCTTCCTTCCTCTTCTCTTCAGCCTTGCTTATATTCTTCTCCGGTCTCGACCTCCTACAACTCTCTCTTTATGTGTCGCACCTCAATCCATTATTTTGGCGTTGAACCTGTTTCCTACTTGTACGCCTTCATGCCTAACGCCCACCTGGCTAACGGCTCATGACAAATCGGCACCTGACGGCGGTTCACCAGTATAACACCTTGTGTGCTACACCAGCGGTTCCACATAATAGTCCTTTATGAACAGAAAGTTGAAGACAATTTAGAAAATAATAACAACTCAACATAAGATATTTCTGGAAAAGAAAATACTTTTATTGCATAGCATAAGTAGTTACAACTCTCCCCTAACTATGAGAGGTTTACTCACTTATGTACATATTACTCACTACAAGCATACTCTTTCTCTCATATCTAATATTGGTGGTCTAACCACTGATGTCTTTCAACACAACCTTCATGTCCCTTTTATAGCATAAGGGAGCATACATATGACTTACTACCGGAGGCTAAAAGCTAACCGGTTAAAGAAAAAAAAATTATTTAAAGTTTATCGCCTTATCTTTTCATAAACTAATTCATCTTCTTTTGGCAGATCTGTGTCTGAATGGGACCGTCTAATGGCCATGGCCCATAAGTCTGTTGTCTTGTGATAATAAAAGAGAATCAAACAGCCAATGTCTTCGTCTTTTTATTAGTCTGGCGGCCCATGTGGGGCAGGAGTCTTTTTTCTTTATGGAAAGAAGTGTCTAAGCAAATGAGTCTTCCATCTTTAATAATTCTTCCACTACTGAGGGGGCCTTCTTTGTTGTATTTATGTCTTCTTCTACCTTGTCTTGGCCTGGGAGGGTATTATTGTAAAATTCGTCAATGAGGCCCATAATTCTAAAGCTAGCTAGCAAAGCTGTCTCTACCAATTCCTTGGCTTCCTTCTTGAGCCTTCCATTGAATGGCTCATCGGCTTGGATTGTTAGGTCTTCTTTATGGTAGGCAGTGTACCATTTGTCTTCGCCTGTTAATAATTCCATGATTTGTATGGTCTCCATGGCTTGAGCAATGTAGATCTTGGACTTATCAACAATTAAATCTTTAGTCTCGACTTTTGATAGAATCTCAACATCTTCAAATATATAATTGAAAATTTTAAGAAGTCTAAAATTTTCAACTCTCATTCTTCTACGGGAACTTGGAGTAATCTGATAGATTCTAGCAAATAGAGAAAGGAAGTCTTCTACCTTCTTAAAATACTCATGGACTATTTTTCCAAGAGCAATAGAGTCTTCTATAGTCTCAATTTGGATGAGTCCAATGAACCCATAGTCTGCTAAGGTTATCTGGACAATCTCTACTTTCCCAGAAAGGTAAATCTCTGGAACGTCTTTGAAGAAACCTTTCATCATTAAGGCATCTCCATTAGTCACAAATAGTAACATATTTAAATGTTCAATAATGCTATCAGATTCTTTCTTATAGTCTTCTGATAATGAAAGATTATTATGACCAAAAGGTATGACAATCTTAGCCTTAAAAGTCTTTTTTTGATAATAAAAATTATCAGCGGGTCTAGTTTTGGAGGTTTCTCCAAGAGTCTGAGCATAGGTTTGAGTCTGTGGTCTAGGCATAGCAGTACCACTGAGTTGGGTAACTGCAAGTCTTTGAGTTCTCATAAATCTGGAAATGGCTAGCAGATTTTGCTTGAACTCTATCCATAGTCTATTCTTCACATTCCACCATATAGCATCTATAAGGGTATTTTTGTCTTCTAAAAATTCTCGTCTAAATTTGATCAAGTCTGGATATCTTTGATCGGGTCTATATTGGGGAAAATACATCTTCCCCATGAGTCTATTTTGAGCAATAATCTCTTATCTAGATACCAAGATATCATCAAAGTTCTCTAGGATTGGTCTTTCTTGAGAGTCTTGGATATGAGTCTGTCTTTGCGTTGCACCAGCATTTGGTCTTCAACGTCTTCTCTGTTCAGTCTATTTGTTCCATAGGAACTCATGTTGTCTAGGTCTTCTGTTTGCAACATAAAACATGAAATTATATTAGTGTTAACAAACATTGGTTCTCTTGATATGATGTTTGGAATGGTATTTTTACTTCCCTTAATATGTATAACAGAGAAGTCATAACCATTAAGCAATTGTTGCCATCTAATAAGTCTATTAGTCCTTGATTTGGACAAGTCTAAGTCTCTGAATTTTATTGCATAAGAAGAGTCAGTATAATTAGTAAAATGTTTAGGTCTAAGAAAAAGCATATATTTTTCTTTTGCCCTTACTATGGCTAAAACTTCTTTTTCATGGGTAGTATATCTTATTTCTGGGTCTATAAAGGTTCCAGAACTATGTCTACAAAGTTTTTTCTTTTTTATCTGGTGGTCAATGGCAAAGTATACTGCTCCCCATTGTTTATCAGAGGCATTTGTTTCTACTATAAACTATTCTTTTGCATTAGGCAGTTCAAGTAAAGGAATATTCTTGACTGCATCTTTAATTTGTCTTATGAATTCAAAATCATCTTTGGTCCAATAAAAAGGATTAGTTTTATCTGCTCCTTTTAATTTGGATGTTAGGCTTTGTCTTTTTTAAGCGAGGTCTTTAATAAAGTCTGCAGCACAATTGAGCAATCCTAAAAATGATTGTAATTATTTTCTATCTTTGAGTTGGTATGGAAACTCAAGAATCTTCTTAGTTATGTCTTCTGCCAAGGATAATTTTTCTTTATTAATATGCATTCCCATAAAGTCTATCTCAGTCTGGAATAATTGTATTTTCCTTTCGGAAATAACAATACCATGTTTGTCTAATTCTAAAATTATCTTTTCAAGATGGTCTACATGCTCTATCTCAGTCTTACTGGCTACAAGAATATCATCTATGTAAACAAGACAAAATTTTAAATAAGGTCTAAATATATTATCCGTTCTTCTTTGGAATACTTTAGGAGCATTCAAGTATCAAATTGGCATTACTAGCCATTCGTATTTTTCTTAGGGCACACTAAAGGCTGTCCAAGTAATATTGTCTAGATGCATCTTAATTTGCCAGAAGCCTGATTTGTAATCAAACTTACTGAATATAATTATATCTTCAATCAGATTGATTAAATTATTCTTGTCTAGTATCTTATAAGAATCGAATTCACAATTCTTATTTAATTGTCTATAATCTATAACCATTCGTCTTTTTCCTCTTTTACGTTCAGATTCATTTTGAACATAAAAGGCTAGGCTATTATGTCTACTTTTACTTTCTCTAATAATGCCTAACTGAAGCATTTCATCTATGTCTTTCTTGAATTTTTCTCTATCTTCTTGTGAATATCCTTTCTTTTAGGTTCCACCATTAATAGTGGCGTTTGGGTTGATAGATTTCACAATAGCTTTGGTTTTTATCCCACTTAGCGATGGAATTTTCTCCTAAAGTAGGCTCTGCTAATTGCCTAATCTTTTCCTTCTCTACTTCTATATCCATTTTCTTTTGTTTGGATATAGCTTGAACATGTAATAAGGTATGCTGGGCTTGATCTAAAATGTCTTGTTGTATAAGTGTTATTTGCTTATAACACTTTTGGTCTGGACACTTACACTCCTTTTGTAAGGGTTTGGTTATTTCTAAGGCTTCTTGTTGGGTTGTAGCTCTAGGTCCACCATGCTCAACTAAAGAATTATGATGTTTTATGGGTCTATACTTTGGTTTGACATAAGGTCAAAGGCAGTCTTGTGATCTATTAGAGGGGCTTTAATATTAAATTCCTCTTTATCACTAATTAATGTCTTATCATTATACTGAGTATAAGGATGATATTCACTAATAAAGTCTTGGCCTAAAATATTATTTCCTGTGAAACTAGGATGAGGATCCATTATCCAAAACCGATGATTAACGATTTTATTGGTCTGATTTCCTAATTTAAAATAAATAGGAATAGTCTGGAAATATAAGGTAAATGGATCTCCATTAGCCACTTTACCATAGATTTCTTGAGTACTTTCTAAAAAATAGTCTTCAGGGAAGGCATTAGCCTTACAAATACTCTGAGAGCATCCTATGTCTATAAAAGCCGAAAGTCTTTTAGGATAGTCTTTGTGTTGAACAAATAATTCTACAAAACAAACATGTGGTTTAGTAGAAATTCCTAAATTGTTCTTTTATAAAATAGATATTCCATTCTGAGGTTTATCTATAAAATCTAAGGGTATTTGGTCTTCTGAACTACTATCAGAATGGTATTCTTATAAATCATAAGAAATTCCCTTTCCTTTGAAGTCTTCATTTTCTTGCAATCTTTTGGCTATATTTCTATCAATGTCTTGATAATATATTTTAATATCTAAGTCGATTTGAGCGTCATACTGGCTAGTATAAATTGCTCTAAATCTAGTTCTCCAACTGTCTTCATGGTAGTGTAATTAACAAATAACACAAACCATAAATAATTCTGTTTGTATAGTCTCAAATCATTCTACACATCTAAAGTCTTTCTTGCTACATTTCATTTCAAATGTGCAATAATGTCTTTCATCAAAGTAACATCTAGGTATATATGTTAGTAACTCAGGATTACTAACTGTCCAGCTTTTCTTTAAAAAGGGGTTTAATATACACTTATACCAAGCTTCTTCAAAGTCTATATATTCATTATCTAAATCGTCTTGATTAGTCTGCATTATATACAAGTCTAAAGTATCCTGAGAGTCTTCATACTCATCAGTATCACTATAGTCTTCTGAATCACTGTCTGTATATGCACTATAGATAATAGTATTGTCATCATCTTCTATATCTGATATTTCTATAGCACATAGGATGTCTAACTCTTCTTGATCTGCATAGTCTAATATTGTATTAATGATCTTAATACCTTCTTTATCTTTCTTATTAGGACAGTCTTTAGCAAAGTGTCCTTCTTTACCGTAAGTCCAACATTCTTTGATAGATTGAGCTATATCTTTATCTTTTCTATAATTAGGAACCTTCTTATATTTACTAGTATTCTTCTTAAAGTATCTTCTTTGGTTAAATCTATTCTTCTTAGTCTTAGGATTCTTTTCTCTAAAGGTAGTAGATTGTCTAAATTTATACTTCTTTGGAAATTCTAAAGGTCTAGTCTTAAACTTCCTATGTTTCCATTTCAGTTTCTTTTTGAATTTCTTAGATTTACTTCCACATCCCCATTGGATTGGAGCGAGGTCTCTTTCGTCTTTGATTGGAGGGATCTGCTTGAAAGTCTCTTCTATAAATTTTCCTTGAGTTATATCACGTCTTTTAGATATGATATAGTCTTTGGCAAAATTGATTATTTCACCAAGGGAGTTGTTCTTAACTCCAGCTACTCCTGGCCAATTCCTATATTCATTAATTAGGATTTGTCCTATGGCTGATATCTTTCTAAAGTATTCATCTTTTAAGGTTTCTCCAAATTCTTTAATTTGGTAATATAGTTGTTCATAATTATTGCTATATTCATTTATCTTAGCTAATTTGCAAATGCTAAGGAGGGCTAACTTAGTTTTTTCTAGGTCTTGTTCATTGATTTGAGCTAGATGTCCATCTCCAATGAATTCTGATGTGAACAATTGAATATATTCTTCAATTAATCTTTCTTCTAAGTTTTCTTTCATCTTCTCAACCTTTGCTAAGGAGGCTTCGTCTGTAGCCTTTCTTTTACTATCTAAGTAATCTTTTGCAATACCTCTAATGGATTGCTCAGCGTACTGCTTACAAGAACTTGCATCCCATTGTTCATTAGATGCAAAACACATGTTCATCTGATTATGCCATTCATCTAAGGCTTTCTTCCTATCTTGAACATTGTCTAGGTTAAGGTATATTCCTATTGTAACACCCCACCTAATTAAATACCGGGTGGCCAGTCCCATACCAAATTAAAACAGAATATACAGTTAGCTCATTCTTAGCATCACTGTCGAAAACATTAACTAATCACCCAATACCCAATTAAGCTGGTGTTAAAAACTTCCAAATTTTAATTCAGCAAAAATCATTTTTAGTCTACGAATAACACTACACATATTATTCTACCAAAATAATAACAGAACTGATAACTTATAAGAATGTAATTGGAATAAACATTCCCAAATAATAATCCAATACAGTACTCCCAACAATAATAAAAGTATAAAATGACACGAGTACAAGACTATTCGACTCAGATAGAAAGGAGATAACTGAATTCCTTTGGGCGACATGCCCTAAATAAAAGAACACTATGAATCAAATGAAGATAGGCATCTAAGCAATACTCCATAACTGCATAGCTCGTCATAATCCTCTAAGGTTGGCGTCCCTGATGCTGGACACCTGATATAGAAGGTACAATAGAAAAGAGAATATGCAAGGAAACGGGTCAGAGCCCGATGTAAAAATAGTTTTGAAAACAGCAAGTATTTAACAAGTGCAATAAAGCATTTATTATGTGCATGTTAGTATCCAGACTCTCACTTGATATTCTCACCTCTCATCTAGAGTGAACGCTTAACGGTTCCTATTAGCCCCCTAGTTAATGGTTCCTCCTAACTAGGTTCCATAATATAATTGTATCCCATATCATAACCCCGTATGTCCCATACCATACGTAGTATAATCATTCATATACGTTTCTCATTAATATGAATTAAGATTTTCAAATCTATAAATATTCATTAACTTAATTCAATTATTTTTCTCTATTCACCATCATCTACAATTGTCACACAGTATATTGATCTAACCACTATATATACATTCATTTAATTCATTCTATATATACATATATAATATGGCACCCCGAGACACAGCTGCGGTGCATGCATTACTCTGTAATCACGTCCCAGTATCGCTGGTCACCGAATAGGGGACTAAAGGTTCATTGGATTCCTCGAAACCACAAATATCAACACAAAAATTGGAGGCGAACGTAGTCCTCATACCCACAGGTCACGCACATACCTACATTCCCATAGTAAGCGAACTTATCAACTCACCGATAAGTCTTTCATAGTCGCATGTTCTCGAGCAACAAATCAAAAATCCCATGGATTCATCGGGATATGATTGCCCTCACGCGCAAACCTCTCGTCGATAGCAAGTAAGATAGGTATGCCATACATATAAATCATCAATTAATCAAATAGGTATTATCATCTACCTATAGATATAATATCAACAAGGTATTCACACTACCCTACGATAATTCCCATACGTAGCATTATATCTCTTAAATTCTACGTATTAAAATATTATGATATTTCTTCTTTAATTTAATTATTCTAGAGTCTCACTCATTATTCAAGGTTTAAATAGGTTTTCCTCAATATGTTTATTCAGTAAGAAATCACTAATATCCTACTGGTCCATATCATCTTATCTCCCAGATTACTCATGCATACAAATTAGAATCCAACACATGAATCTAGCAACCGAAATTTCTTCCAATTTAATTATCATAATTCTCATCAATTAAATCCCAATCACATTAATTCGGTTCTTATCAAGGGCTTACTGATCTTTCCTAAGTCCCATTATATCCAATTAATAATCACCAAAGATTTACAAAAGATTTGGGATAAGAACTAGAATTAAAAAGAAAAAACATCATCATTTCTGGGAAGGTCGATCGATCGATCGCCCAGATATCAGCCCAGATTCTGCAATTCTTATACTTCGGGTTTCATAACTTTTGATCATTCCAACCTCCATATTAACAACCCAAATTCCTTATAATCCTTACTACATGATATAGCAACATATGTAAATGATTTCTAGTGATCTAAACATCCTAGAATCATCAAGAGTTTGAATAAAAAGCATATATTTATCCTATTTTTCCAGAAAATTACCTACATGATATCTTCAAGAACAAACCAATGATTCTCAGAATTTCTTCAACAAATTGATGATTATTTCGTGGATTACTATCTACCTACAACATGAGTTTGATTCCTATATATTTTCATTTTCCAGAAATCAATTAACAACTCTATCTTTATCTTCCAAACTTGTAAAAATCTCATTTTTAATAACTATCCTAATATGGACATTATACTAACTAGATTGCAATTATCAAATAACTTGACTCTAATGAAGATCTGATCCTTTGGGGTTGGGTATCAAAGGTGGTTCTCCCCTTCTCCGGTCAACTTCCGATGGTGGTTGGTGGTGGTGACCTTTGGCCCTTGGTTCTCCTCGTTTCTAAGCAATCTTATCCTCTCCCAAGCACCTTTACACTCTCTCTCAAAAGGTGACCTCCCAATTTGTGTATAAGAGAAAAATGAACCTACGTACAACTAATATCCAAATATTTATAATAAGACAAAATTCGAAATCACTATTCATCCCCCTGTAAAAATGACCAAAATTCCTTTTAGGTTGTCTTTTCATTTCCAAATGACCCGAGACCCAAAACCAACATCCAAATAGACTTTTTTGACTATTTCTACCCTTCCGGATGCAACGCGCACTCGAAATGACTATAAGGTTGATGTAAAAATAAGTTTCTTATTTAATCTAACAAACTAGTCCCGATACGTTCCATACCGCGTCCGACTAAAAATTCAAATTACTGAATTAATAACTCACAGCAATATCAATAACATCACATTCATTTTAATATCCAAAAATTCGGATTTAAACCCAATGAATTAATTTATAATAAAATCCAATTAATCCATTAAATTAAAATATAACAAATTTTAAAAGTCATTAAAATTGCGGGGTATTACACCAACTGGATTTATGGCTTGGCTTGCCATAGTCTTAACAGGAGTGAAACTCTTGTCACTAGTTGGAAAGTATTTTATATAATCAGGTTTAGTCTTAACTACGGTGCTTGAGTATATAGGAATATTTATTCCTATTGGTTTACTAAAAAGTCTAGGAGCATCTTCTAGCCTACTACAACTTCCAATATCTTGTTTACTATGCTCTACTTGTGTAGCTGGCGTTAATCTTTGTTCTCCTTCTTCTATTAGTCTTAGGTTTATAAGAAGTTCTTTTGTATTCTTAGATTCTTTTAATTTTAATATGCGGTCTTAAGCTATCATATTAAATCTTTCTCTTTCTAGAAATCTAACAGAATGACTTTTCTTAAGGTGATCTTTAAATGTCTTCATATCCAATTCTGAGGGTTCATGTCCAAAGTTTTGGATCCTAAATTTTTCTTTAATTAAGTCTTTTTGTTCAAATGATCTTCTAGGTCTAATTACAGGGGCTTGTCTTAGTAAACTAGCACTAGTCCTACTACTACATTCTCCTTCTGAAGGATCATTGATTATGGCGTCTCCCATATTCCTAAATCTAATTTCTTCGGTCTGGATATTCTTATTGACAATCTTAAGAGGTCCAAACGGGATGGTAACATTTTCAGTGACTTCGTCTTGATTAATAAACAAAGGTTTGTTTTGTATAGTCTTAGTTTCTCGAAATTCTGGCAATTGACAGAGGGTCTTAGCTTTTTCTTTCATAGGTCCAGTATTCCTAATACTATAAGTATGATTATAGTCTGAAATATTAGTTCTAACTAAGATTTCTTCATTAAGTCTACCGCTAGGAATTTTCGATTACATTCCTTTATAAGTAAATTGGGAGAACTTCAAATAGCTTTGGAACTCTATATTTATATTAGCATCTCGGATAATATAGTCTTCATAGCCACTAGCATATAAGATTAACTTAAAATGCTTAATTGTGTCTACGGTTACTGTAAATGCCGGAATGATATTAAAGTATCATATATTGTCTGACATTTCTAATTGAGCTATCCCAATAAGGCTTTTCTCAAAATCTTTCCATCTTTTGTCTACTAAACAACATAATATGTTGATATTATTCTGAGGTCTATGTAATCCTTAGATTCTTGCTTGAAAGAGTCCAAAGGTTTGGAATTGGAACTTCCTATCAGTTCCTATAGATCTAAGCCATTATGAGTCAAATACTTGAAGCTCAGTATAAGATTTGTCTAACATATGATTCCTACAATGGTAAGTCATGTTATAATTAGGAGTCTTCGGAGTGGCACCTTCTTTGAACAAGTCTATGTATCTAACGGCTGGAAGTTATCCATTATGAATGGAATCTTCAACAATCTTCCACTCAACTTCACCCCATTCTTTCCATTAGAGAGGATTGGTGAAATTTCTTTCTTTCCACCATGTCCTAACATTGGAGGATGAATCCTTAAGTCTTTGGAGCATATGATTACTCTATCCAATATTTGGGATAGATCTAACTATCTTACTAGTCTTATCTAATCCGTCATTTATGACTCGTCTACCTATGGTATTCCTTCCTCTAGTTTCTATAGGAGGGGTTTCTCTAAATTTACAGCTGGCAACCTATTTTTGTTCAAGTCTTTTTTCAATTCTTTCTAAGAAGTCTGAATAATCTTTTTGTCTTTTTATCTGACCAAGGATTTCTTCTTTAAAATTCTTATTCTCTTTTCTTGTTTTCTCAGAAATTTCTTCACCATGTCTAGCTAGAGAATTAACTAGGGATTTTGCAACATTTGTAATATAGTCTTTTACTTCATTATCTTTTTCTTGTTATTGCACAGATCTAGCTTCTATAGATTCAAGAGTCCTTTCTATTTTATCTAAACGAGTTAGAATAAAAGGAGAGTCTATTTCTGCTTGGGAAGGTTTATTATATACGGCCTTAATTCCGTTTATAATTTCTTCATATTTTTCTTCTACTTGGGTCATGTTTAGTCTAAGCTCATTAATAATACTATCCATCTTGGATAGGTTATGGCTTTCCATATTATTAACAAAATTTGCTAAATTTTGTTGGAATTTAACAAAGTCTGTGTAGAAGGTGGTTAATCCTTCTTTCTTAGCTTTTAAATCGAAATGCTAGTCTTTTAACAAAGCTACTATTATAGTCTTGGGTAGCTGCTATGGATGTAGAAATTAAATTTAATCTTTCTAATATAAGTCTCGTTGCTTTAGCAGCGTTGTAAATCTCATTTTCATTTATCTTATAATAAAATCTATCATCATTTATCTTTTCTAAAATTCTTTGATAAAAGTCTGATAAGGTCTGAATGGAGAGGTCTCTTGGTACCTCATTCCAGTCTAATCTAACTCCCTTAGGAAGATAACTATCTAATCTAGGGATAAGCTTAGCTTGTTCTTTGGTAAGTTTAATTAACTCACGGTCTTGATTTTTAATTAAAGTTTTAATTTCTAAAATGTCTTTGTTAAGGACTTCTATATGATTAGTCTTAATATTTATTTCTTGTAAAACATGTACTAAGTCTATTGGGATTTGATTATCTATTTCTAGTACTCTTTTAGAGATATTTTTTATCTCTGTTTCTAAGTTTTGAGTATCTTTTATTAATTGTCTTAATATAAGGAGTATACACTTATTTTGGTCTATTATACTATTAATAGCACTAGCAGTAACTTATCTACTGTCTGCGTGTTTGGCTAGAATGTGTTCAATGTGTGAACAGCCGTCTATGTGAGAAGTTAAACAACCTACTGGGTCTAAATCAGTTATAGGAATGGGATGGTAGTCTGGGTTGGTTCCAAAAATATTTTGGTAAATGCGAGGGATAAATCCCAAGGGCATTAAAGTCTTTTTACTATAAGTCTAAAAGGAACGTCTTATGGCTCTGATACCAGAATTTGAGTTTGGTCAGAATTCGGTGAGTTTCTAAAGTTCTTAAGGTCTTGATACCAATTTGGGTCTAAACTATAAATCTTTTAAATATCTAGTCTTAAATTAAATATTTTAATATAAGACAAGAGGGGGACCACCTAAAGAAAATAACAAAATGTCTTTAGGGACCACGAGGGGACCATGTGAGGAATAGGACAAAGTCCGCACCGGGTGCGCACGGTTTGGTCCGCACCTGAGAATATCCCTATATATATATATATATATATATAAATCTACCGGAAGGGGAATAACACCTTATTCATTCTTTTCATTTTATACACGTTTACTTTATATGATATCTCATCTTCATATACAAACAATATACTATACGCAACAAGTATAATTATACCTATCATAATAATAAGTGTAATAAGTATCCCTCCAAGCTATAACTCAAGGATGCAGTCTCATAGTGCCTATCCAAATCCGAGTTTACTCGCTCAACCACGGTACTAAGCCACACTCAGTCATGGTCATGGTAAAAATACACAACGGTGGAGGCGGTCATGTTCCCTACTACAAGTGGAATACACACATCGCACTTGTGCACGGGACGATATGACCTAGGGATCTCCCTGCTCCTCAAGCTAGGGGATTCACCCACATCGCGAAATCTCCCTGGATCGCACCAGAGAAAATATAAAATCTAGTTGTCCAACCCTACGCTCGGGGAAGCTCGGGGAATCAGCCTCTAAGATACAATATACCAATCACACACACATATATATGTATTTCCGTATCATATTATATATACAGTAAAAATGTCGTATATCTAATCTATATCACTTCTCAATACATGTGTCTATAATTGCCAAACTCTCATAGTGATAGCCAATAACCCCGAATATTCCCATTCGTAATAGTATCTAAGTATTCGCACACTTACAATACTAATACTTATAAGTATTCTCTTACTTAATATATAACTCGCACCTTAATCACTTTTAAGGATTTAAATATACTCTCCGAACATACTAATTCATAATAATTAAATAAGTATAATCTCAACTTATTTTAGCCCCACAGGTATCATATTACCTAATAATAACCGTCAACCGACACCGGATATCCACTTAAACATCTCTAGCCCCTATCCTAAATTTTCCATCCTATTCACATTCTAGGATTTACTCAAACAAATAGGCAGTATATAAATATATAGCCCACATGCATAATATATATATAATCCCCCGTCGAAATACTACCCCGAGTGTTACTCATCCCGAACGCCCCTAAATAAGTAAGTCGTGGATTCTTCTTTCCACGAACCCATGGTATACACTTTTCACTCAAATAATAATAATTTAGAGGTCCCCACTCTATTTTTAGGAACCCCAAATATCTAACTCCATAATTTATTTTCCTAAAAAACTACACATTAAGTGCCACACCATTTTGCACCTTCTTAACCCCAATTAACTCCCTCAAATGGCTAGGAATAATTTCCCCTGGTTGGATATTTATTTCCTCAAATAAATAAGCTAAAAACATTAATTTAAGAACTTTTCCCTTTTAAACAACACAAGCCAAAACTGTCAAAAATCCTGAAGGGTCGATCGATCGACTCTTGGCCGTCGATCGATCGATCCAACAGGGCAGCTTCTTCTCCGCGCCTCTGTTTCGGCCCTTAAAGCACCCCCAAGATTTTATCTCCTCTCCCATCATCATAAAACCTAAAAAAAAATATACACACACATAAAAAGGGTTCTAATTATCCCAGAACCCATAACTAACAACTAATTTCAATTAATTCCTAAGTTACTCAAATTGGATATTATCCGGAGTTCATTTGTTAAACTTCCAAAAAACCCATTTTGATTCACGAAAACCCAACCTAAAAATCTTTATAGTTTTACACACCAACTATAATATGAGAAATGAACACACTAAATTAATAAAGCAAGTAAACACTTGCCCCGTGGATAAAATCCAACGACCTCGAGTCGAATCCCGCGGAGTTTGGCCGAAATCCCCTTTCTTCTCCTCTTTCTTTTCTCTCTTTTCTTTCCTTATCTTTCCCTCTCTTGTGCCTTATATAAGAGAGAAATAAGGTTTTATCCCTTAGAAACCAAAAAATGACTCGTTCACTCAATTGCGAGTCCCTACTAGTCCAAAAGTCCCCGGAACCTAAACACTACCCCCGGATACTCTATTCTGACTATCTCGGCCATTCCAAAACCAACCGCGCACTCAAAATCTCCATCTGAATCACTTAATTGCAATTCACTAATTAAACCCAACACATCTTAATACGGGTTTCCAATTAAAATATTATCCTTTATTGCTTTACCCAATTGCGACATGTAATTAAAATAATCCGACTTATTTACTAAATCCCAAAAGTAAATGTAACACACATCGGTAAACATCTAACCCTCATAAACTCCAAAATATTATTCATAGAAATTTCTCAAATTTCCAAATTACACCCTTTTTTGTAATTTAAATATCCATAAAAATGCGGGGTATTATAGTCTGTACAAAGATCCCGTCGACGGGCGAGCTTGGAACAAGTGAAGGTCATTGAATGATAAACACCACATCAACATTGGGAAGGAGGTGTTTAGGATAATTTTTGAACCTAGAGTATAATATTAACTGATTTAAAGGGTCGATATCAGTTTTGAGTACTAAGGAGATGAGGATGGCCAATTCAGCGAGTCGAGGTTAGTTCTGAGGACATAAAGAGGTGAGGATGAAGATTCAGTGGGTCGAGGATGTGTTTAGATTGGTTCTAAGGGCTAGAGAGACCATTCAGTGGGTCGAGGCCAATTTTGAGGACCTAAAGGTATGCTAGGGATGACCGATTCAGTTGGTCGAGGTCAATTCCAAGGACCTAAAGTTGTAGGCAATTCAGAGGACCTAAAGTTGTGACGACCAATTATGAGGGGTGAGGTCAATTTTGAGGACCTTAAGTTGTGATGATCGATTCTATGAGCCAAGGTCAATTATGAGGACCTAAAGTTTTGACGACCAATTCTGCGAGACGAGGTCAATTTCGAGGACCTTTAGTTATGACGACCAATTTTGAGGGTCGAGGTTAGTTTTGAGGACCAATTATGCGTGCCGCGATCAATTCTGAGGGCCTTGAGTTATGAAGACTAATTATGTGGGCCGAGGTCAATTTTGAGGACCTTAAGTTGTGATGACTAATTCTTAGGGACGATGTCAATTCTGATGACCTTGAGTTATGACGACCAATTCTGAGGGCTGAGGTTAATTCTGAGGACCTTGAGTTATGACGACCAATTATGTGGGCTGGCGTTAATTCTCAGTACCTTGAGTTCTAACAACCAATTCTGCGGGTCGAGGTCAATTCTGAGGACCTTAAGTTTGGACGACCAATTCTGAGGGCCAGCGTCAATTCTGAGGACCTGAAAGTTGCGATGACCAATTCTGAGGGTCGAGGTCAATTCTGAGGACCTAAAGTTGTGATGGCCAATTCTGAGGGCCGATGTCAATTCTAAGAACCTTAAGCTAAGACAACCAATTATGTGGGTCAAGGTCAATTCTGAGGACCTTAAATTGGGATGACCAATTCTGAGAGGCGAGGCCAATTCTAAGGACCTAAAGTTATGATGTGGGGGAATTGCTCTCCTAGGGAATTTCAAATTACTTGGGGGTGCAGGTGCACTTGTGGTTCCGCTTGGGATTGTGTTGTTTTGAGATTACATTAGGGGATGTCTAGTTTCGGGAATTCTGGTCGGGGAATTGTAGTACACTTGGATGCGGGTGCATCATTGCTTCTAATGTGTAGTATACGGAAGATAAGAGTGTAAGATTAATCTTTTTGGTGATTTTAAGAGTTTGTAAGAGGCTTAGTGCTCCAAAAATAATTTTCTTGAGAAAAATGTTGTGCCATATTTTTTAGGGATTTTTGGGAATTGTTTTGGCAATTTCTGGATTTTTCTAGCATTTTTTGTACAAAATTTGAAAAGGGGTGCTAATAGGAAGTCTTGGGAGGGCCAATCGATAAGGTCACGGACTCCTGAGCTTCCTAAGGATGAGAAAAAGGTGATTGTTGATCGGTATGTCAGGGGATTGTAGATCGATAGGCCCCTTACCCTTCTATAAAAAGGGGTAATCCCTTCTCTTTTTTCACATCTTTAAGTGTTTTAATCTTCTTATCTCTCTCTAAAAACCATTCCGAAGTCCTTTTTTCTTCAAGACTTCAAATGGTTGGTTCTTCAAATAAGGGATAAAACACAGAGTGGCTAGCCGTTTATAAGGACACAAATTTCCAATTGAGTCCATGTATAGTGTTGGCTCGATTCCGGACAAAAACATTTATTCATAGGATAGTATGTCATTGTAATATTCTCAAGACTATGAAGTGTTTGTTGAAGATGTAGCGGCAAAGAGTATCAAGCTTCATCAAATGTGCCGGTTTGCGTGCCTCGTTTCTACATCAACAACTATGGTTCCATGCTCCCAAGGTATGAATGCATTTATATATATATAGGAGCTTGGAACAAAGTTAACTGGGTGTTAGGTTTTATAAAAACTGTGTTTTAATTTTTGGGGCTAAAATCGAATTTTTCAAACTATTCTGGAGGTTCGTTAGATATGTCGTTCGAACGAGAATTTCGTTCGAACCATATGTCGTTCGAACGAGTTTGCCAACGAGTTCCCACCAAGTCATACTGGTCCGTCGTTAGAAATGCCGTTCGAACGAGATTGTCGTTCTAACGAGATTTCCAACGAGATTCTAACGAGTCCATACTGGAGCGTCGTTAGAAGTCTCGTTCGAACGAGAGTTCGTTCGAACGAAATGTCGTTCGAACGAGATGCCAGGCGGGAACAGTTTTTGGCAGTTTTTTTGGCAGTTTTGCACCCACTTCCCCACTTGGTTTTTAACCAACTTTTTCAGATTTTAATATGTGCGGGAAGGACATTTTTCAAATTAACTTTTCCATTCTATTTTCATCTCTTAGAGAGAGTTTGAAAGCAAATTGCTTTAAGGAAAATGTTCAAGTTTTGAGTGCTAATTTTCAAAGAGAAATCCACTTAACACTCTAGTTTACACCCAAGTCTGTTTATTCCAAGTTCATATATACATATCAATTGCTTGGAGTTTGGCACCGATTTTTTTCTCTACCGAATTGAAGAAGAGAAGTTTTGGGTTTTGCTTCTACCTCCCACAAAGAAAGAAGAAGTGTTTTATGTTGATTTACCCACACGGAGAAAGGCTCCTTGCTCGGGTGATGGTGACTATATAAAGTCCTATCGGTGGATTCCGAGATCGCGGTGGTGTTCCAAGGTTATTCGCTAGGAAGAGGTTTCTACAAGAAGAAGCATCGGGGCTTGAGAGGGATCGAGTCGTGTGTTGTAAGTCTTTTGTCTTGTACTTATAATTCCGTATCTAGTGGATTTGTGGCTAGGGCCGTCCGAGGTTGTTTTCCGTCTTGGGTTTTTTCTCGTACATCACGGCGTAGTGTGATTGGTTTATTTTATCTTGCATAATTTATTTAGAACGCATGCGTAGGATAATTCAAGATAAAATTCGGTTTAAATTATCACACACAATTTAATTTGGACTTTAACTAATATTGGGTAAAAGTTGTTTAATTCAAGTCATTTGCTAAAATTGGTTTGACCTAACTTTGCAATATGGATAATCATGAATTAGGCAAATTCTAGGACTGGACTTGGATTTAATTTAATCGGTTTAAGTTTAATTTGTTTTAAGAAAATTAAAACTTGGAATTTGTATGTTTTTGTTGAACCATCATCCTAACGCTTACGCATCTCGAGTTTTATATATAAAAGGAAATTATTAATAGTTTGATTTTCATTGCGAAAATTAAAATTCGGGGTTCTTCACCGTTGATGACTGGGTTGGCTTGGAGTGAAAATCTAGGGTGCCCCTTGCCTTGGGCAATGAGAATGATTTTGATTTGTTCGAGCCCATAGCTAATGAGCATATCCTACTATGCAAGCCTACATATCATCATTCGTCAAATGTAAAGAACCCTAGTGGCTATGTAATTTGGTTACCTTTGGTATTCTAATTTATTTTTCTCTTTGTTCTTCGTTCTAATGAAGGGTCTTTCTTCTTCCTCTTTTGCAAACTAACATTGCTTCTTCGAGCATTCGGTCTTAGGGGAGGATGGGGTTGAAGGAGGTTTGGGAGAAGTTCCCTGTTGTGGTGCACTGCATGGTTTCCTATGTTAGTTTTGACCATTTGGCGCATGCCTTGGATGAGACACCACATTCTACTGCGATTTTATGTGCTATGGGGGAAAGGTGGAGGGACACTACCCACAATTTTCATCTTGGTTTCTAGGAGATGATCGTTACTCCCATAGACGTTCAGCAGCTGACAGGGGTTGATTGTGATGGGTTCCCGATAGTGATGGATTGCATGTTGAGGGTGACGCTGGAGGCAGTGCAGGCGATATTTGGGGATGTGGGTATGATCGTATCTGGGGATTCCATATGTATTTCTTCTTACAAAAATGCTTTTGAGGAGAGTGCGGATGTGATCGACAGGCGGCAGGTCAGAAAAATGACTTGTCTATTTATTTTACTTTTCCTGGGAGGTCTTCTGGTGGCGATGAGGTGCAACGTCGTCCATCTTTGGATCTTGTCGTATTTAAGTGCGATTTTTGACGTCCAGCTGTATGATTGGGGGAGACTGACCTTTGCGTCCCTTTATTATTCTTTGGATGCTTTCAGCCGTTGTTACCAACAAACTTTTACGGGGGCCACATATCTTCTGGGGGTAACTTGAGGATTTATTTCTCTTTTTTTGTGCATTTCCTTGCATTCTTGTTTTGTTCCATTTTTTATTGATTCATGTCCTTTGCAGACATGGTTTTATGAGGTGATTGGGCATAATGCAGGGTTGACAGCCCCTGTAGGATGAGAACTTGGGGGACTTCTACCGGATGTTTCGATGGTGAAAGTCCAATCGTCGATCAAATCAATTTTTATCCTTGGCGAATGTGTGATTAACTTTGAATGCCCTGACGAGAGACCATGTTATCTTTTTGTCTTTTTTGAGTTATTTTTGGAATCTTCATTTCTTGAGTAGATATTGATTCTCTATTGGGGATTGTAGGTGACCTTCTACTACTGGGGGATGAATTCGCGGGATACTAGGGTGATGGGACTACATGTGCAGATGCGGCGGTTGATTGCGCATGAGTTTGGGTACATTTGGTACCTAGGGGAGAGGGTGGTGAGGCAGATTGTGGAGCCTGGCGGTCTCACCATCAGTGACCCCTATGTAAATGAGGCAGATGAGAGTGATGTCAGATGATGCCCGAGTGACAACGATGATCGATGATCCCTATATTCTCTATACGGATATAGCGACGAGCTTTCATTATCTAGATTTTGTGATGAGCTGGTTGATGCCCTCCCATCATTACAAAAAAATGCTTTTGAGACCCTATTTTTTTTATATAGAGATAATATAGTCCTTAAAATATACTTTTTGTACGAGTATAATTAGCCGTCTATAAACCATTATTTTTTTAGACTGCTAATTATAGCCATTTCAAAAGAGGTCACTTTTTGATACAGTTAATTATTTTTGTCTTATAATGTAAACCAAATGAGATGTAAAATATTTGTCGTCTCAAAAGATATACTAAATAAGATGGCTACAAAATTAAGTTTATGCCAATAAAACTTTTCATATCCCGCCCTAAAGACTTGCCTTAAAAAAGAAACAAAAGAGAAGGGTGCTCAGCCATAAACACTTTCCATCGGTCAACCCCCAATGGCCAAACCTACAAAAACCTAACCAGCGGCCAAATCACCCCAATCGTTGGCCAAGCAGTCGACTACCAAACCACCCCAAATGACGACCAAACAATCGACGACCAAATCAACCCAATCGACTGGTCGGCGCCAAACCATCAAGTATTCTCTCTCTCTATCTATCTATCTATCTATCTCACACACACACATAGGCACACACACACATGCCCAACCATACGTACACACATAAACACACACACACGCACCCACATACACACACAATGACACACATACATATGAACACAAATAAGTTAGGGCTTCCAATTTAGTTTTGTGTTGGTATTTATAGGGGTGAATACTTTGGTGACAATTATTATGCAACACAAATAGATAAGAGAAGTGCAATCACCAAGAAAAATAAGGAAAGTAAAATGCCAATCACACGACAGGAGATATACGTGTTTCATCAAAGATACCTACGTCCACGGTGGTGCAGTCAGTATTATTTATATATGCTCAGGGAGCGATTACAGAGAATACAGTGTGTCCTATGCCCCAGACCTAGGGTTCATTATATACATGTTCATTTTCAGGGATTGGGGGTGTTGGACTCCCCCATGTCTTCCATCTTCTCCTAGAATCCCTCTTAACGAGAACATGGGAGAAGACTAAATCATAACCAATTAAGATATGGGGGTCTGGACTTTGGGCCGCTATAATTGGGCTACTCGTCTAGGCCCATCCTTCTAATCATCCTTCTAATTTCGGGTGCCCACAATTGCCCCTAAATTTGTTGGGCCATATTTGGGGCTCAATAAATTTAAATGATTTGTCATAATGGTTCCTTTGTACATCGTGCAACTCTTCCCAAAGTTTGAGGACTGATTTTGGCAGTACTTGCTTCGTGGTCTGTGCACTATGATTAGTAACACTTAAAAGTTATTCAGAGAAGTCATTTTTCAATCGTCGTTTCAAGCTTCTCAGTACCCCCTCCATTTTCTGTGAGTTCTAGCGATTCACGTTCTCTTCTCCCTGGTCTTCATTCTTATCGCTTTCGATCTTCCTCGTCAGTTGGGCTTGTGATTTTTCATTGTTCAAGTCGAACTTTCATCTTGTAAGTTCTCAGCGCCTTATCTTTGTATTTGCTCTTTGAATTTTTAGTTTTTTAGGATTTTTCAATGGCAAAGATTGGTAACAGATCAGTGTTTGAGTTTAGGAAGTTTTACAATATCCCAGAGTGGGTAGAGATTGAGTGCGCCTCTCCCCCTAGAAATGTTAGAGAGATAGAGGGTGCCCACTGGATCCATGTTTTGTTGCTTTCCCAAGGGGGACTTACCTTTCCTCCCAACAATCTATTCTTGCACTTCTTTGGTTATTTTAACATTGTTCCTGCATAGTGTTCGCCCAATGTTTGGAAGATAATTAATGACATTCATAGAATTAATCAGTTGTATGGTACAAATTAGGGCTCGTCGAGGTCTTCTTTTGCTATTCCTTCTCTCGAACTAGTTCTGGCGTCCTCTATCTCAAATCCAGGAGTCCTGGCAGGGTATTGGTAGTAAACCTACCTGATTCCCATAAGGACTATTGGCAAGATGGCTTCCTTGGTAGAAATTGGCAGTTTTCCCCCCAGATTGAGGGATCGAGGTCTGATAGGTTCTCTGTTCCCTTTTGTGGGGAAGAATATATAGGTAGTCTTTGCTCTGTTCTTTCAATTTCTTTACTGATTTGTGATCTTTCTAACTCTTCCCTGTTTTTTCTTCAGCGAGATCGAAGAACTTGGAACCTGCTCTCAGCGAGGTTTGTCTCTTTGAGTAGGTCAAAGCTTGGAATATCAGGGAGCCCCTAGCTGACGGCGAGCATCCCCTATCTGCTATTTTCTTTCTTGAATATAAAAACGTTGGTTCTAGCTTCATAGCAAAGCCGATAGATATCATTCCTGAGTGTGATACCTCTGAAGAGACTGCTGCTGATCCTATCCAGTTGGAGGAGGAGGAGGAGAGAAGTTCGGAGAGTGATATTATAGGCGGTGCTGAAGGCAATTTTGGTGAGGGGAGCTCCAGTGGTGATAGTTCTTCTGACTTAGAGGAGGTTTCTAAAGCCCGAGAACCTTCGAGCACATCTAGCAGCTCAAGCGAGGCGATGGTTCCTCCAAGGAAAAATTTGATTCGGGACGATGATGATGATGATCATGTTCTCCTCGCTCAGAGGTCGAAGAAACAGAAGTCCGGTACTGGGTATGTTGCTACTTCCTCTCGGTCTACTGCTCAGGAGCAGGAGAGGAAGAGGAAAAAAGAAGAACAGATGAGAGAAAGAGAGAGAAAGAAGGAAGAGGAAAGAAAGAAGATAGAAGAGAATAAGAGGATGGAGGAGAAGAAGAGAATGGAGAAAGAGAAGGAATAATAGAGGATGAAAATGGAATCGAGGACGAAGGCAGGGCAGGCCTTAGTCCCTGTGTCCGCATTGCTCGAGTGGGCCTCAGTGGCCATTTCACCTCAACTGACCCCTGCGCTGCTCGAGAGGGCAGTTGTGACAACCCGAATATAATTATGATAAATTATATTCAAATCATGATTAGCTTGTGTGATATGTATAATATGTTATTAGTATATATAATGTTAATTCATTATGTTTAGTCTAATCCTACCTTCATAAAACATGAAGAATCGAACTAGTTACAAATGTGAAATTTTGAAGTTTTCGGTAGGAATGTTCAAGTTTAAGACTAGTTTTGACCTTTATGACATAACAATTGACTTTAGGTGTAAACAATATATTTGTAGATATATGAGTTAGGGTTGTAACACAACAAATGGTCCATCGAACGGACATCCGAGTGGGAAGATATTGTCTTTTTACGAACAGGGGCTAAAGTAGTCATTTAGCCTTAAATGATATTTTGTTTTATATGATGCCACATGTTATAAATTGATTCGTTGGAGGCGGAGGTTGTTTTGGCCGACTTAAACCCTTGAGATATCCTCCTTTCCTCAGTAAACTCAGTTTGGGAGAGTTTTAAGTTGAGGAAAAACAATTGTGAGGGTTAGGAAGAAGAAAGTGAGGAGAAACATTCAAAAAAAATTCATAGAAAATTACGTAAAAGCCCCTAAGGTAATTCCAACCATGAATATTGCTATTTTTCTTTCATTTATGATTTATATGATATAAATCCTTGATTTTTTATTGACCTTTCATGCTTGGGTGCATATGTATGGATATATGCAAGTTTAAGTTAAGTTGAATGTACAAAACCCTAAAATTGCTTTGTTTAGAAACTTTGTTTATTCAAACTTCCATATATTTTTGTATACTTACTGGAATTGATTGATTCCAATTGTAGATTAACCTGGACTCTTATATGTATGACATATCCGAAAATCATGTGAAAATACCAAGAAATGAGTCTTTGGTGAGAGTTTTAAATTCTTGTATGAAATCTGCCCTAAGGGTGAAAATATGTCCGCCATGTGTTCGGTGTTTTGCTTGACATAGCAAACGAACCTTAAAAATTATGAAACTTTAATTTTATATTTTTCAATATATTTACTGGTGTTGGGTGAAATATCATATAAATTTATGATGTAGAAAAATTATGAAAATTCGTGGAAGTTAAATGAACGATAAGAGGGCCTATAGGGCAGATTTGCCATGTGGTAAAGAAATGAGCATATCTTGCTCTACGAGACCTAAAATGATGTACCGTCTTTTGTATTGGAATACTAATATGACAAGGATTGAATTTCCAAGAATAAATGAATTTATATTTGGTCTATGATTTGGGTATGTTAAATATACTAGCATGGATTTGGATGGAACTTCACTTGTGATAAATGATTTGAATGGAATCATGTGATGCTTATGGATTGAATTATGTTTAAATCGTTCTTTGGATTATTGATATTATTATGATGATACTAATATTTTAAGAATGATAGGAACGGAAGAAGAGCTGATTGAACAAATACTGGATAAAGGCAAGGGCAAAGCTAGTTTAACTGCCAAGGTGAGTGTACTTATGATTTGTTTCATATATAAATATGAATATAGCTCTAGGAGCGGATTTGTTTGAATACTTCGGTATTCAGTATTTGTTTGGATATTAAAATATCCAGGATTTTTTTGGGTCTCATGATCCAGGATTGGTTTGAATACTTCGGTATTCCGAATTTGTTTGGATATTAAAATATCCAGGATTTGTTTGGGTCTTATGATCCAGGATTGGAATTGGACAAAGATCCAATGATTTGTTGGAACTAATGTTCCAGGAATTGTTATTGCCAATGGGCAGAATTGTTTGGATCTTATGATCCAGGATTTGTTATTGCCAATGGGAAGAATTATTTGGATCTTATGATCCATGATTTGTTATTGCCAATGGGCAGGATTGTTAGAATTTTATATCTACATATTCGATATAGAATTGTTATTCTATTGCAGGGAAGGAGTACCTCACTAAGCTTAATGCTTACGGTTTATATTTTAACAATTTCAGGTTCATACGCTGCCAGCTAGGATACCATATGACCGGTAGCTTTGAGAGTTGCACCATTGGAGAGAGCAGGGGTTTAAAAATGGGATTTTATCGTTGTCACACTGAAGATTTTAATATACTCACCCATTGTATATATTGATTTAGTATGGATTGAGTTGATCATACTTAATCACGGTATTGTATGTTCGCTTAATTATGACTCTGATATTGAATTTTATGATATAAGAATAATATTATGTTCATTATGCACATTATGTAGGAAAATATTGATGAATGAATCATATTTCCAATGGGCTCAAGATTATGATCTAATTATTCCAATAACAAATGATTAGTATGGATATTGGGTTTTGGGGTGTGACAATTAGTGGTATCAGAGCGCGGTTATTAATTCTGGACGTGTGTGACGGTTAGATGGCAGTATTGAGTTGATTTGATATTTATGAATTGTTTATGTACTAACCAATATTTTAGTAGTATAAACTGTTTATATTGGTTATTAGAACTTTGTTTTATTACAGATAATTACAGATGGAACCTGGGGACGGACAACATCGAGAAGAGGGATTAGCTTCTCGTACAGACAATACTGAAGAAGAGCAGAGTGTTGCTGGAAGGGCCAGAGAGAATGAACAACCTACAGAGATTCAGATGATGGTGCAGGCAATGATGAGGATGGCAGAGCAACAAGAAAGAAATATGGCGCAAATGGCAGAACAACAGGCTAGATATCTAGAATCAAAGACCGTGGGATTGAGAAAGAGGCAAGGAAGGAAATGAAAGATTCCATGCATGAGAAGTTTTTGAAGTTGAATCCTCCATAATATTCAGGGTCAGTTGAACCTACAGAAGCTGAGATGTGGTTCAGAGATCTAGAAACTATCTTTGCAGTTATGAAGGTTCCAGATAACCATAAATTGAATCTAGCCGTGTTTAAGCTCGAAGGGGAGGCAAAATATTCGTGGGAAGCCAGCAACCATTTAGTGCCCAGGGTGGAAGGTACTGATGTTATTACTTGGGTTGAATTTATTAAAGCTTTGTATGTTAATTATTTCCCTAAGGTTTATAGGAGGGAGAAGCTGAGGGAGTTTATAAATTTGACCCAAGGGAAAATGTCTGTAAGGGGGTATGATGCTAAATTTACTGCTTTGTCTAGATTTTTTACTAAGTATGTGCAGGATGAAGGAGATAAATGTAGTAAGTTTCAAGATGGACTGATTTGGCCTATTCAAAATAGAGTAGCCACTTATGAGTTAGAAGATTATGCTTCTCTGGTAAACAAAGCCACGATAGCAGAAAGGCAAATGAACCAAGGGGTGGCGAGTAGAGAGAGTTTTAAGAAGAGTAGATTAGACACATCTCACTTTAAGGGAGGTGAGGGTGGAAGTGTTAAGATGGAACCTCATAAATTTCAGAGAGGTGGTGGAGATAGTGGTAGAGGTCTGGGGAGATTTGGCAGAGATACTAGGGGTGGAGAATCTTTTAGACTCGTTAGGAGGTCAGGAAAGGGTGAGGCACCGACAAGAGTTGTTACATGTTTATTTTGTAAAGAGGAAGGGCATTATAAATCTGAGTGTCCTAAGCTTAAGGGATTGGAATGCTACCATTGTTATCAAGTGGGGCATATTAAGAAGAATTGTCCGCAATTGGCAAAGACTCCAGCAACACATAGTGAAGTAGCAAGCAGAATGTTATCTCCGGGCAGTGCAGTGAAAAGTATGGGCAGAGGACAAGCTAGTAGTTCCAGACTAGGTGGACGAGTTTTTACAATGAAAGAAGCTCAGATTACTCCAGATGTGGTGACAGGTACACTTTCTGTTACTGATAGAAGTGCTTATATTCTGATTGATCCTGGTTCCACACATTCTTTTGTGTCATATGCATTTTCCATATATCTGAATAGACCATGCACTCATTTAGAGGTGGGGTTGGGTATTTCCATGCCTATGGGGGATATGATTGTAGTTGAATATGTTTTTCGTGATTGTGTTTTGACTGTGGGGGCTAGAGATACAGTTATAGATCTACTTCCATTGGATATTTTTGATTTTGACATAATTCTGGGAATGGATTGGTTATCTAAATATCATGCATCTATGGATTGTTTCTGTAAGGAAGTTGTTTTTAATATGCCTGGTGAGCCTGAATTTAAATTTGTGGGGGAAAGGAAAATTGTTCCCAGTTGCATCATTTTTGCTATTTAAAGGAGGAAATTATTGAGTAAGGGTTGTGAGGGTTTTATTGCATATGTTCTTGACACTAAGAAGGGATCTTTACAATTAGTCGATGTTCCTATTGTACGGGATTTTCCAGAAGTGTTTCCTAGTGAGTTGCCAGGGTTACCTCCAGAAAGAGAAATTGAATTTAGTATTGAATTAGCACCGGGGACAACCCCTATTTCTATGGCACCATATAGAATGGCACCTGCTGAGTTGAAAGAACTCAAAATTCAGTTGCAGGATTTGCTTGATAGGGGGTTCATACAACCTAGTGTATCTCCATGGGGGGCGCCAGTTTTATTTGTGAAAAAGAAAGATGGCACTATGCGTTTGTGTATTGATTATAGGCAACTGAATAAAGCTACTATTAAGAACAAGTACCCTTTACCTCGTATAGATGATTTGTTTGATCACTTACAGGGTGCTAAAGTGTTTTCAAAAATAGACTTGCGATCGAGTTATCATCAGTTGAGGGTCAAGAAGAGTGATATTTCTAAAACTGCTTTTCGTACTCGGTATGGTCATTTTGAATTCCTGGTGATGCCTTTTGGGGTGACTAATGCTCCAGCTGTATTTATGGATCTTATGAATCGGGTACTGCATCCTTTTGTTGATTCGTTTGTGATAGTTTTTATTGATGATATTCTTATTTATTCACGTGATATCGTTGAACATGAAAAGCATCTCAGAACTATTTTGAACGTGTTGAAAGATAAGCAATTGTATGCTAAGTTTAGCAAATGTGAATTTTGGCTTTCAAAAGTTGTATTTTTAGGTCATGTTATTTCTGGAGATGGTATATGTGTTGATCCCAAGAAGGTAGAAGCTATTGTAAAATGGGAGAGGCCCAATAATGTCACTGAGGTGAGAAGTTTTCTGGGTTTAGCTGGGTATTATAGAAGGTTTATTAAGGGATTTTCTTCGATTGCCTTGCCGATGACTAAACTAACCCGGAAAGATGTTAAGTTTGAATGGAATTCTGATTGCGAAAATAGTTTTGATGAATTGAAAAAGAGGTTGGTAACTGCACCTGTTCTTATTATTCCGCATGGTGGAGATGGTTTTGTTATTTATACAGATACTTCACACCAGGGGTTGGGTTGTGTTTTTATGCAGCATGGTAAAGTTATTGCTTATGCTTCTAGGCAGTTGCGTACACATGAACGTAATTATCCTACACACGATTTGGAACTTGCTGCTATTGTCTTTGCTATGAAATTATGGCGTCATTATCTATATGGTTAGGTATGTGAAATTTTTACTGACCATCAAAGCCTTAAGTATTTATTTACTCAAAAGGAGTTGAATTTGAGGCAGAGGCGATGGATGGAGTTAATTAAAGACTATGATTGTACAATTCACTACCACCCAGGGAAGGCAAATATAGTTGCAGATGCTCTGAGTAAAAAGGATTCGGGCAGGTTATCTTGTATTCGGTGTGCTAGAGTTTCCCACATCATGGAGTTGAGATTGATGGGAGTAGAATTGAAGCTAGCCGATGGGGTCAGGTTCTTTTCTCATGTAAGCGTGAGGCCTTTATTAGCTACCCGTATTCGTGATTTGCAAAGTCAAGATCCTTTTCTTGAGAAGAATCGACAAGATCTCCGAGATGGTAAGTCTGAAGATTTTTATATTGTGAATGATGGCACTTTATTGTATAAGCAGCGGTTGTGTGTGCCTAATGTGTGTGGATTGAAAGAGGAAATTTTAGATGAGGTTCATAATTCCATTTATACTATGCATCATGGTAGCACTAAAATGTATTGGGATTTAAAGGAGCATTATTGGTGGAATAATATGAAGAAGGAAATAGCTGATTTTGTTGCGAGGTGCCTTATATGTCAGCAAGTGAAAGTGGAGCATCAGAAACCTACTGGTCTACTTCAGCCATTGCCAATACCGGAATGGAAATGGGATCATGTAACGATGGATTTTGTGGTTGGTCTTCCTCGATCTCAGAAGGGGTCAGATTCGATTTGGGTAGTGGTGGATAGATTGACGAAGTTCGCTCATTTTCTAGCAGTCAAGACTACGTATACAGTTGATAGGTATGCTAGATTTTATGTTAATGAAATTATTCGATTGCATGGAGCACCGGTATCTATTGTTTCAGATAGGGACCCTACTTTTACATCCAGATTTTGGGATAGCTTGCAGTATGCTATGGGTACTAACTTGAAGTTTAGTACGACTTTTCATCCTCAGACAGATGGGCAGTCTGAAGGACAATACAGATTTTGGAAGATATGCTTAGATCTTGTGTGCTTGATTTTAAAGGAAATTGGGATGAATATTTGCCTTTGATAGAATTTGCATATAATAATCGTTTTCAGTCTACTATTGGTATGGCTCCATATGAAGCATTGTACGGTAGACGATGTCGTACACCGATATGATGGGGTGAGGTTGGTGAAAGGAAGATAGAGGGTCCAGAATTGATTGAAGTCACCACTAAAAAAGTGAAGATTATTCAAGATAGAATGAGAACAGCTCAAAGCAGACAGAAGAGTTATGCGGATAAGCGACGAAAAGATTTAGAATTTCAGAAAGGGGATTACGTGTTTCTTCGGATATCTCCATGGAAAGGAGTTATGAGGTTTGGAAAGAAAGGTAAATTAAGTCCACGCTACATTGGACCTTATAAAATTCTTGAGAAAGTCGGGATGGTTGCCTACAAGTTAGCATTACCACGGGAGTTAGATCGATTACATGATTTTTTCCATGTTTCCATGTTGAGAAAGTATGTAGCGGACCCTTCACATGTATTGGTGGAACAACCTATTGAGTTGAAGGAAGATTTGAGCTATGTGGAAGAACCACTTGCAATCGTCGATAGGAAAGAACAAATATTGAGATCAAAAGTGATCCCACTTGTGAAAGTTGTGTGGAGAAGGCATTCCAGGGAAGAAGCTACATGGGAGAGTGAGGATAGCATGAAGATGCGTTATCCGTATTTGTTTGATTCAGAGAATCAAGGTATGTCAATTTCGGGGACGAAATTTCTTAACTGGGGGAGAATTGTGACAACCCGAATATAATTATGATAAATTATATTTAAATCATGATTAGCTTGTGTTATATGTATAATATGTTATTAGTATATATAATGTTAATTCATTATGTTTAGTCTAATCCTACCTTCATAAAACATGAAGAATCGAACTAGTTACAAATGTGAAATTTTGAAGTTTTCAGTAGGAATGTTCAAGTTTAAGACTAGTTTTGACCTTTATGACATAACAATTGACTAGATATTTGTAGATATATGAGTTAGGGTTGTAACACAACAAACGTTCCATCGAACGGACATCCGAGTGGGAAGATATTGTCTTTTTACGAACAGGGGCTAAAGTAGTCATTTAGCCTTAAATGATATTTTGTTTTATATGATGCCACATGTTATAAATTGATTGGTTGGAGACGGAGATTGTTTTGGACAACTTAAACCCTTGAGATATCCTCCTTTCTTCAGCAAACTCAGTTTGGGAGAGTTTTAAGTTGAGGAAAAACAATTGTGAGGGTTAGGAAGAAGAAAGTGAGGAGAAACATTCAAAAAAATTCATAGAAAATTACGTAAAAGCCCCCAAGGTAATTCCAACCGTGAATCTTGCTATTTTTCTTTCATTTATGATTTACATGATATAAATCCTTGATTTTTTATTGACCTTTCATGCTTGGGTGCATATGTATGGATATATGCAAGTTTAAGTTAAGTTGAATGTACAAAACCCTAAAATTGCTTTGTTTAGAAACTTTGTTTATTCAAACTTCCATATATTTTTTTATACTTACTGGAATTGATTGATTCCAATTGTAGATTAACCTGGACTCATATATGTATGACATATCCGAAAATCATGTGAAAATACCAAGAAATGAGTCTTTGGTGATAGTTTTAAATTCTAGTATGAAATCTGCCCTAAGGGTGAAAATATGCCCTCCATGTGTTCGGTGTTTTGCTTGACATAGCAAACGAACCTTAAAAATTATGAAACTTTAATTTTGTATTTTTCAATATGTTTACTGATGTTGGGTGAAATATCATATAAATTTATGATATAGAAAAATTATGGAAATTCGTGGAAGTTGAATGAACGATAAGAGGGCCTATAGGGAAGATTTGCCATGTGGTAAAGAAATGAGCATATCTTGCTCTACGAGACCTAAAATGATGTACCGTCTTTTGTATTGGAATAATAATATGACAAGGATTGAATTTCCAAGAATAAATGAATTTATATTTGGTCTATGATTTGGATATGTTAAATATACTAGCATGGATTTTGATGGAACTTCACTTGTGATAAATGATTTGAATGGAATCATGTGATGCTTATGGATTGAATTATGTTTAAATCGTTCTTTGGATTATTGATATTATTATGATGATACTAATATTTTAAGAATGATAGGAACGGAAGAAGAGCTGATTGAACAAATACTGGATAAAGGCAAGGGCAAAGCCAGTTAAACTGCCAAGGTGAGTGTACTTATGATTTGTTTCATATATAAATATGAATATAGCTCTAAGAGCGGATTTTTTTTAATACTTCGGTATTCAGTATTTGTTTGGATATTAAAATATCCAGGATTTGTTTGGATCTCATGATCCAGGATTGGTTTGAATACTTCAGTATTCAGGATTTGTTTGGATATTAAAATATCCAGGATTTGTTTGGGTCTTATGATCCAGGATTGGAATTGGACAAGGATCCAATGATTTGTTGGAACTAATGTTCCTGGAATTGTTATTACCAATGGTCAGAATTGTTTGGATCTTATGATCCAGGATTTGTTATTGCCAATGGGAAGAATTATTTGGATCTTATGATCCATGATTTGTTATTGCCAATGGGCAGGATTGTTCGGATTTTATATCTACATATTCGATATAGAATTGTTATTCTATTACAGGGACGGAGTACCTCACTAAGCTTAATGCTTACGGTTTATATTTTTAACAATTTCAGGTTCATTCGCTGCCAGCTAGGATACCATATGACCGGTAGCTTTGAGAGTTGCACCGTTGGAGAGAGCTGGGGTTTAAAAATGGGATTTTATCGTTGTCACACTGAAGATTTTAATATACTCACACATTGTATATATTGATTTAGTATGGATTGAGTTGATCATAGTTAATCACGGTATTGTATGTTCGCTTAATTATGACTCTGATATTGAATTTTATGATATAAGAATAATATTATGTTCATTATGCACATTATGTAGGAAAATATTGATGAATGAATCATATTTCCAATGGGCTCAAGATTATGATCTAATTATTCCAATAACAAATGATTAGTATGGATATTGGGTTTTGGGGTGTGACAGCAGTCCTTCCTGCTAACCATCAAAGGGCGGTAGGGACTGACCAGTTAGCTCTGCAAGCGAGCCAGAGGCTAGCCTTGGTAAGTCTATTTCTCTCCTTTAATGTCGCCTAATTTCTGTTTGTTTCCTCTTTCTAATATCTTCTTTTTTTCGCAGTTTGTGACTGACTTCGCTGTGCTCTATCCCTCTCGTAATGAGCTGGTGAAGAAAAATGTCGAGCTGGAGCAGCAAAATGTTGCCTTGAAGTTGAAGGGTACGGAGCTCGAGACCGGTTTGAAGGTTATTGATGCTGCTCGTGCTTCCTCCGACCTGGCCCTTGCCGAGGCCAATCGAGAGAGGGAGGCGGCGGTTAAAGAGCTGAACGAGCTGAGGCAAGCCTACGACCTGGTCTGCTCGAGCAAGTTGTCCATCATGGAGGAGAATAGGGTGCTAATCGAGGAGATGAAGAAGAAGGAGTCTGAGGCAGTCACCGCCAAGGAAGATTCATATAACTCCCAGTGGGCCGCTGCATACTAGGATACCGAGGTTCAGATAGGCTACATTAGCCGTCTGAATTTCAAGAAGGGCTGGAATAAGGCCCTCTTAGCTGTCGGAGTGGATGTTGCATCTCCTCTGTTCGACGAGCACGACCCGGGCCCGAAGCTAATTATGGATGAAGCCCCTGCCCCAGTCATTGAAGGCGTTGACCCTGCCTCCCAAATAATTCCTGCCGATGTTCTCCCTGCTCAGGCGACAAAGGATATCCCTACTGAGGGGGGTGCTTCTACTGCTGCTGACAAAGGGAAGCAACCAGCTACTTCTGGGCAGCCTGAGGTTGCTAGTTAATTTACTTCTAGGATCACTTTTATATCTTTGCTTGTAATTTTCTTTTTTGCTGCTCGATGTACTCTGATCCTTATTAATGAAATGGAAAGGTTTCTTCTCCCGAGTGCACTGATCTATTTTTTCTTTCATTGCTCTTTTATTGCTTGTACTCGATTGATGTTAATGATTATATACCAACTACTTCTCAATTGTGAAGGATGCTTGGTCCTGACATAAGCTCTGAAGTTCGTCATACCTTCGTGAGGATTTGCAAATCTCTGCGATTGAGGAATAAACATCTCATAGAGCAGACTGAGCTCGTCGTCAAACTGAAAGAAAAGCTCCAGGAGATGGAGGAAATTGGTGCCTCAGTTCAGGAAGTGGTGAATATATTGAGAGCAAAGCTTCTAGATGCTTCTAAGATCAACCAGGTTGGGGAAGTTCTTCAGCAAGAGAATGAGGCTTTGAGGAGAGAGGTCTCGCAACTTAGGGAACATGTTTCGAGCATCATCCCTGCAGTACTACGAGGTTCTTCCTCATCACGAGCTAGGACTGGCCCGAGCGATGTGCCTCCAATGCTGTGAGGCTCTACCCCTCCGACTGTTCCGCGAGCTGGTAGGAGCACCATGAGTTTAGCTAGGGAAATGGAAGAGCTTCGTGGTGACGTCCAGTGAGCGTATATGATTGTTGTTGGGCTTCAAAGGGACGTCACCCGGCTAAGGCATTTATATAGAAAAGAACCTCGGCAAGTATGGGTCGATGGTTACGACCAAGGCTGGATAGATGCTCAGACGAGGATAGCAGAGTTTGAAGAGCTTGCCTTTATCAGAGGATGGTTGAGTTCCCTTAAGGAGCTTCAAGTCCCAAGGAACTCAATGCTTTGGTATCGTCATGAGATTTTTCCTTCTACTCGACTGTCTAACCTATTCTGGAGATATGATCAGTGGATCCCCATTAATGCCATCCCTCGGCAGTTACTGGAGTCGGGTGCGAATAAAGTCGATGAAGAGTTAGTTCCTCATCCTGACGACGGTCGAAGAGCCCAAGTGGCTGATTATCTCGTTTAGAGGCTTCACCCCACTAAGATTTTGCCAGTAGTATCTCTGTGTATTTTGTACTGAAGTGATGTAATGTTGATGTTTTGGGCGAGCCTGCCGACTAAATATGTATTGTACATGCTATAAAAGTGATGAATTTAATATAAAATTTATGTTTTGGGCAATTTTGCCGACTAAACAATTGTCTTATATTTTTTTCAACTTTGCTCAATAATCTTGAGCCTCTCTTGGCTGACTAGATTTGTAAGTTCGCTTTATCAAGTAAGTGTCCCTCCAGTCCAGTATGCCAATGAGATACCATTATGCCCCACTTTACCTTTTAGGTTGTGTCGTCACACTCCCTTAGGCCTAAGTGTGGCAATTGGCGAGGACACACTTGGTGTTGGATGTTTCATCCGATCAGGATTTTATCAACCAAACATTGTTTGGCAGCCAATTTTGAACTCGTCATATTGCCTAAGGATCTCCTGTAGGGCTTCGTATATTGCCAGGGGAAATGCTAGGAGGTTTTTCGTGTCTTATAACAAAAACCTGAGGGGGATGATTTCCCTGCTATGGCGTAATGATTAATGTGCCTGTCACTTGGAAAGGGTGTGTGAGTTATAAAGTCCATATACTAGTTAACCGACACTTTGTAGAATGCAACTGCTAAACAACTTTTATTAATGAGTTTCAGTCTCATAAGTACAATGTAAAAGAAGAATCCCAAGAAATAAAGAAGAATCTAGAAATAGAATTTCTTGAGATGGGCTGCATTCCATGCTCGGGGTATCTCTCTGCCCTCCAGCGTTTCCAAGTGATAAGCTCCTTGCAGATCGTCTCTTGTTATCTTAAATGGTCCTTCCCCGTTTGGCCCTAACTTTCCGTCTGATGGTCTTACTTTGCTGCCCAGGACTTTCCTTAGGACATAATCTCCGACTTGGAATGTCCTTGATAGACCATCTTGTTATATTGCCTTACGAGTTGTTGCTGATAGCTCGCTAGTTTCACTAGGGCAAGCTCTCGACGTTTGTCAGCTAGGTCAAGCTCAGTGAGCGATGCTTCATCATTCTGGCCTTGGTCGACGAGGGTGGAACTCATAGTGGGCAATCCCGCTGTGATAACCCGCACTCCGAAATAAGGGGTGGCCAGCCCGATACTCCAACATTACGGTATCATGGATGGAAATCATTCGCAGCATCACAACAATAAAATAAGTATACGGGAAAACCACCCAATAAATCAGAAAACAGGTTGTCAAAAATTTGAAAATTAGTTTTATTACAAGTAAGAAAATAATTTAAACAACCCAATCTGAAGAGAAAGTGGAATTCCAAAAGAGTTTATAATACATCCATCACGAATATACAATAAAGGACCGAATTTGCTCACGGTCAACGGGTACATACAACGTGTTACAACAGTTTAATGATTTACATAATACATCCATTAAACAATTACAAAGTTTGGTCCACACGCCCGAATGACAGACCCGATCATATTTAGATTTCAAAAGAAGAAAACGTCTAACAGCACATCCTGTAATATCCGCAATATCTTTCAGCTCCTCAAAAGCATAGGAATAGGAATATCATAACGGGCGCCCTTGCGGAGGAGCACCTGAGCGGATACAATTTCATGCACAACAAGGAAAATGAACGGGTCAGGGCCCGGTTTTTATATGATTCCCAGATAAATAAGAAGCATGACAGTTATGGAATATTAATCATGAATGATAAGGACAAAAGTCAAACAACAAAATTCCAAGGCATAATAAAGCATTTTAAATGATTATGACTTATTAAATTATGCAAGAAAATATAATTAGACATCTTAAAATTTAAAAGCCTCCATCATTAATTACCGTTCCATTTCAAATTTACATTCCTTAACAGGAATATAATACCATCATATGTCCTTATGGCATTTTACATATCTCAAGTCCCACTTGATTTAGAATGGTCATATTCTTATACATATAACGATTCTAAGACCGCCCCTCCGAGTTTCCCCACTGGGCGCTCCCTTAAATGACTATCATCTTCAAGGGCCCATCAAACAAGACAACCTGGACACCTAACGCACGTCGGGAAGTGGCATCGCATCCTGAATGTGATAAACTCGACCATACTGTAGCCGTCCCTGCTGTGGAGGAACAACCGGATTTGGTGCTTGTGGAGGAAACTGAACGTATGGTTGTTGTGGAGCCCTAGGAGGCTGTCCCCCAATCAACTGAGGACACTCCTTGTAATGGCCCGCCTCTTCGCATTGGGAGCACCGACCCACCATATTCTCCGCAACTCGGCCCCTGTTATTTCTAAACTGGTTAGCACGCCCCAACCCCCTTGACCACACTGACCTATATGTTGTTGTGGGGAACCTTGACCGTGCCTATTGTTATTACCACCCGTATTAAACCCACCAGATTGTTGCCTCTTCGACAAGTCCCCTTGCTGGGGATCCCTTTCACGCTGCTTATTTCTCGAAGGTTGAGACGAAGGAAAAGCTCATCCTCCATTCCCACTATAGTAGCTTTCTTGCCACTCTGCAAATACAACCGATGTACTTGGCAATGGAGCAAGGCTGCATTCATTACCTCACCAAAAGTTTACAAAGCTGGATTACCCAGAAAATGTTGTCGGATTCTCCAGTTCAAACCTCCCATGAACTTCGAAACCTTCCTCTCTTCTGGAGTCACCTCATCCGGTACAAAACTTGCCAATCGGGTGAACTCCTCTTCATATTCTGCAACGGACCGCTCTCCCTGTACCACATCCTGAAGTCTCCTTCTCATCTCCCTTTGAACTAGGGAGTAAAATACTTTTGGTCAAACAAGACCCAGAAATCAGTGATCTTTATGGTATCCCTCTGTTCTGGTGTAGTCATCGACTCCCACCAGTGTAACGCGACCCCAACCAGTTTGAAAGTAGCAAGGACTTGTTTCTTCTCCTCACTACATTCTACCATTCGTAGATGGCATTGCATGTCCTTCTTCCATTGGTTTGATCGAATAATGTCAGAACCTTCATCAAATTCCGGGGGATGGCCCTTTAAAAAGGACTCTCTAACTCTCTCCCACGGAGAAGGTCCCGTAGGAGCCTGTGCATCCTATGCTCGTTGTTGAGCTTGTGGCAATTGCTGAGCCACTGAGATCATAGCCGCATTAACCGCTTGGGCCATTATATTTGATACATCAGCAGCATTTATTGTTCCTTGTGGCGACGGGGGATCAACATCATCTTCTACAACTCTATTTCGTCTCGCTGGGCGACCTCTCTTAGGCGACATCTGAGATGAAGGAACAATAGAGTTAGAATACTATTAAAAAACAATCTATATTGGAGAAGATCACAAATATAATCAACAAAGCACTCCTATCATTAGGCTCTGCAAAGAACGCTACGGTAGAACATGATAAATCCCCATAGATCCTAATGACTCTAGAACCTGATGCTCTGATACCATCTGTGACAACCCGCACTCCGAAATAACGGGTGGCCAGCCCGATACTCCAACATTACGGAATCATTGATGGAAATCATTCTCAACATCACAACAATAAAAAAGGTATACAGGAAAACCACCCAATAAATCAAAAAACGGGTTGTCAAAAATTTTAAAATTAGTTTTATTACAAGTTAGAAAATAATTTAAGCAGCCCAATCTGAAGAGAAAGTGGAATTCCAAAAGAGTTTATAATACATCCATCACGAATATACAATAAAGGACAGAATATGCTGACGGTCAACAGGTACACAAAACGTGTTACAACAGTTTAATGATTTACATAATACATCCATTAAACAGTTACAAAGTTTGGGCCACACGCTCGAATGACAGACCCGATCATATATAGATTTCAAAAGAAGAAAACGTCTAAGAACACATCCTGTAATATCCGCAAGATCTTACAGCACCTCAAAAGCATAGGAGTAGGAATATCATAACGGGCGCCCTTGCGGAGGAACACCTGAGTGGATACAATTTCATGCACAACAAGGAAAATGAATGGGTCATGGCCCGATTTTTATATGATTCCCAGATAAATAAGAAGCATGACAATTATGGAATATTAATCATGAATGATAAGAATAAAAGTCAAACAACAAAATTCCAAGGCATAATAAAGCATTTTAAATGATTATGACTTATTAAATTATGCAAGAAAATATAATTAGACATCTTAAAATTTAAAAGCCTCCATCATTAATTACCGTTCCATTTCAAATTTCCATTCCTTAACAGGAATATAATACCATCATATGTTCTTATGGCATTTTACATATCTCAAGTCCCACTTGATTTAGAATGGTCATATTCTTATACATATAACGATTCTAAGACCGCCCCTCCGAGTTTCCCGCTGGGCGCGCCCCTGAATGACTATCATCTTCCAGGGCCCATAAACAAGACAACCTGGGCACCTAACTCACGTCGGTAAGTGGCCATATGCCTGCGAGTGAGTCATAATCACACCCGGAATTACCTCACTAGCGCAGAATAAAACATATAACAACCCCGCATATGGCCGAGGACTATAGTCTCCCAGCATTCACTAGTCAGGGGACATCACCTCATGCGCGAGCTTCCCTTATGATAGCATTTAGAGAGGTGTGTTTAAGTAAAGTAGCATTTACCATATAAAGCTTAATTTCATTGCCATTATTTGAATTTGTTTCATTTTATCCGAAACCACAATCATTGAATATTCTCATTAATATTCTTCATATTTTATGTCCCGAATTTATCTTTAAGTGATCAGAATCATGCTACTAATCCCAAGGTCTTATATACCTCATTAGGGCCCCTAGAGTCTCCAAGTATGGGCCTACAACTCCAAGATTTTTAACGGATTTCTAAAGAAAAGAAAAACCCAAACCTCAATTTGTACACATCCGGAATAAGCCCTAATTTACCCCAATACTAATGCAGGGTAATGACTCAACTCAACTACAACTCTAGGACTCTAAGTTTACTTCATTTAAGAAGGTTCCTAATTCCCTATCAGAAGAAGAGATATAAGAAGCAAATAAAATTTGAGGGTGAAAAAACAGGGGACCGGTCGACCGGTCCGGAGACCGCGGTCGACCGCGTCTCAAAATTTTACCAAAGAAGAAAAGCAGAAAGCTCAGTTCGGAAGGGCCAGTCGACCGGTCAGAGGACTGCGGTCAATCGCACACCAAAAATTATGCCTTTGTGGGAAAGCAATGTGCCTTCCCCCGAAGGCCCGGTCGACCGGTCAGAGGACCGCGGTCGACCGATCATAGCAGACCTAGATCATCTTTATCTTCTACAAAGCTAAATCCAAGGCCAAATTTCAGCCTTTTGCCTTTCTCCCCGTACCCCCAAGTACAATATTACCAACAACATTTCCAAACCTCAATTAAACACACTAAAATTCTTAGAAATCCTACCAAGCCTAGATCAAATAAGTTAAATACCCAAAATAGGTATCCAAACCTAATATTTACCCAAATCTCCCAAGCACACAACTATCACACTAATTATTCATCTTCAATCACATAATAGCAAGTAGAAAACTTGCCTTAAGCTTGCAGATTCGGATTTAAGGAAGATGAATGCAAGATCAATCTCCAAATCTTCAATCTCTCTCTTTCTCCACAAGTTCTCTTCTTCTCTTTTTCACTCTAGGTTAACAAATTTTCTTAAGGGAAATAAATGAAAGGCAAGACATAAATCGTGCCTTAGGTCTAAAATGCCAACTTAAATGATTAATACGTGATAAAATGACTCGCAACTACACATTTGAGTCAAAACCAGTCAAAAGTGCTCGAAACACCAAAATACAATATGGCACTTATTTTGACTGTCTCGCACCTTCCGGAACTAACTACACCCCCCAAATTATCATTTGGAAATTTTATAACTCATTTTAAGTTCCGGTCTCATTTTAAACCATAATGTCATTTTAAATCTTATGACACAATAAACTACAACATGGTGATATTTACCCACACATAAGGTAAACATACAACATTTTAGTAAATATTAACTTATCTCATTAAATTAATACTTACTCCACATTCCAACATTTTATATGTAATTACTTCACATGGTAAATAAATATAAAATAGGTTCTCAAAAGTGAGGGTTGTTACATACTCCCCCCTTTATGAGGGAATTTTGCCCCCAAAGTTCAGGCGTACATTGTATAAAGACATGCGGATACTTTTCTCGCATGTCGTCCTCGCGCTCCCATGTCGATTCCTTGACATTGTGATGGCTCCATTGTACTCTAACCAAGGGTACTACCCGCGATCTCAACCTACGCTCCCCATGCTCTAAAATAGCAACGAGTTGTTCTTCATAAGAAATATCGGGTTGCAAATCAATATCCTCAAAAGAAATGTGCCAAATGGCACCCTCACACCTCTTGTATTTCTTCAAAGAGGAGACATGGAACACTTCATGGACTTGCTGCAAATGTTTGGTAAAGCAAGTTGATACGCCACCGGACCCACTCTAGCAATAATAGGAAACGGTCCAACGTAACACGATGCAAGTTTCCCTCTCTTCACAAAACGCTTGATGCCCTTCATAGGTGACATTCACACCAACACTTGGTCCCCGACCTCCATCTCTACATGTCTTCTACCCGCATCGGTATAGCTCTTTTGTCGATCTTGGGCTATCCGAATGCGATCTCGAATGAGCTCAATTTCAGAAGAAGTATCCCGAATCATTTCAGGTCCAAGGAACTTATTATCCCCCACCTCCAACCAACAAGTGGGAGATTTACAAGGCCTACCATACAAAGCTTCATAGGGCGCCATCCTAATAGTGAATTGGTACGAATTATTATAAGCAAATTCGACCAATGGGAGATATTGTTCCCAACTACCCTTGAAATCAAGCATTCACATACGGAGCATATCCTCCAACATTTGGTTGACTCTTTCGGTCTGGCCATCTGTTTGAGGATGATAAGAAGTGCTTAACCTCAATTCGGTTCCCAAGGCCTCTTGGAAACTTTGCCAAAAGTGGGAAATAAAAATCTTGTCTCGGTCGAAAAATATATTCAAAGGCACCCCATTCAGTCTAACAATCTCTTCAATGAACAACCGGGCATAACGAACGGTGTTGTAATCGGTGCGGACCGGTAGAAAGTGTGCCGACTTTGTCAAGCGATCAACGATAACCCATATAAAATCATGACCCTTTTGCGACGTTGGTAAGCCGGTAATAAATTCCATTGATATGCTCTCCCATTTCCATACCGGGATCTCCAACGGTTGCAATAAATCGGTCGGTCGTTGATGATCAATCTTGACCAATTGATAAGTGGTGCATTGGGACACGAACTCAGAAATGTCCCTCTTCATGCCTGGCCACCAATACTGATGGCGCATGTCTTGATACATTTTGTCGTTACCCGGATGCACTGCAAATTTGGAACCGTGAGACTCCGCCATTACAGCCCTTCTTAAGTCCCCTTCATCTGGAACAACGAGTCTCCCTTGGAAACGCACCCCACCCTCGGAGCCAACAGAGTAGGGTTCTGCTCCCTCGGTCAACAACTTGTGTACGTGGTCTTGACAACCTTTGTCCCTCCTTTGGGATTCAACCACCCTTGTCACAATAGTAGGCGTCATAGTCATTACAGACATAAATGCCCTAGCAGCTTCGTTATATTGGCCAAGCGCCTTCCATTTTGCTTTCCATACTTCCGCCAATTCCCCTTCGGGCCTTCTGCTCAAAGCATCCGCTACCACGTTCGCCTTACCTGGGTGGTAGTGAATGTCGAATTGATAATCTTTCACGAACTCCATCCATCGGCGTTGTCGCATATTTAAATCTTTCTGTGAAAATAAATATTGCAGCGATTTATGGTCCATGAAAAACTAAACTTCTCCCCTAGGAGATAATGCCTCCAAATCTTCAAGTCAAAGACAACAACGGCAAGCTCTAAGTCATGCACTGGATAATTTCTTTCATGGGGCTTGAGCTTGTGGGAAGCATAAGCAATAGCCCGTCGCTCTTACTGAAGCACACCTCCTAATCCTTGTAGAGATGCATCGGTGAAGACTAGATATTCCAATCCCGACTTTGGCAATGCAAGGACTGGAGCCGAAGTCAACCTGTCTTTGAGCTCATCAAAATCAGCTTGACACGAGTTATCCCAAACAAACCTCACCCCTTTCCGGGTCAAATTTATCAAAGGGCTAGCGATCTTAGAGAAACCCTTGATAAACCGACGGTAATAACCCGCCAAACCCAGAAAACTACGAATTTCTGTAGGTGTCGTGGGCTGACCCCACTCCCTCACCGCAACCACCTTGTTCGGTCCACATAAATGCCCTGTGAAGTCACAATATGACCCAAAAATTTCACTTTCCGTAACCAAAAACCACATTTCTCGAACTTAGCATACAATTAGTGATCCCTCAACCTTTGCAGAACCAACCTCAAATGAGTAGCATGGTCTGATTCCGTTCGAGAATACACAAGGATGTCATCGATGAATACAATAACAAATTGGTCCAGGAAGTCCCAGAATACCCTATTCATAAGATCCATAAATACGGCGGTTTGCCCAAAGGGCATAACCAAAAATTCATAGGACCCATATCTCGTCAGAAAAGCGGTCTTGGATACATCCTACTCTTGTATCCTCAACTGATGATACCCCGTCCTCAAATCGATCTTAGAGAAGTACGACGCTCCCCAAAGTTGATCAAACAAGTCATCGATACAAGGTAAAGGGTATTTATTCCGGATGGTGACCTTATTCAATTTTCTATAGTCAACACATAACCGGCGAGAACCGTCCCTCTTCTTCACAAACAACACAGGAGCACCCCATGACGACATACTACGCCTAATGAATCCCTACTCCAACAACTGTTGTATTTGATCTCTTAACTCCCTCATCTCAGCGGGAGCCATACGATACGGAGCTCTCGCAATCGGTCTTGTCCCGGACGCTAAATCAATCACAAATTCAATCTCCCGACTCGGAGGCAAACCCGATATTTCTCGGAAAACATCCTCAAAATATCTAACAACCGAAATGGAATCCAAGGGAACAACTACATCCCGAGGAGTCTCTTCCACAATACAATACAAATAAGTACAAGTGCCTCCCTCTAAACGAGGCATAACCACCAAGAACATTTCTTGTCCCGGAACAAGAAAGACTATACTCTTCCCGTAATAATTAACTATCGCATGATAATTCACTGGCCAATCCATACCCAATATCACATCATACCCGACCATGTCCAGGATGAGTAAATCGACCTCCAAGCACAAATTACCAAGAGAAATTCCTATGCGTTTACAAATAAGGAAAATGAGTGAACCATCACCCATAGAGGACTCAACGCTAGTGAAAGTGCTCTCTACAGATTTAATCAACTCGGTGGTCTGAGTAAAACTTCTAGAAATAAATGAATGTGTTGCACCCGTATCAAATAAAACGCGACCCATATGCCCCTGAATAGGGAACTTACCCTCAATCGCTGGCGGCACAGGCGAAGCAGAATGCGATAAACTCGCCCATACTGTAGCCGTCCCTGCTGCGGAGGAACAACCGAATTTGGTGCTTGTGGAGGAAACTGAACGTATGGTTGTTGTGGAGCTCTAGGAGGCTGTCCCCCAATCAACTGAGGACACTCCTTCTTGTAATGGCCTGCCTCTCCGCATTGGAAGCACCGACCCATCATATTCTCCGCAACTCGGCCCCTGTTATTTCTAAACTGGTTAGCACCTTGGCCCAGATGGCCCCTACCCCCTTGACCACACCGACCTATTTATTATTGTGGGGCACCCTGACCGTGCCTATTGTTATTGCCACCCGCATTAAACCCACCAAATCGTTGCCTCTTCGATAAGTCCCCTTGCTGGGGATCCCTTTCACGCTGCTTATTTCTCGAAGGTTGAGACGAAGGAAAAGCTCATCCTCCATTCCCACTATAGTAGCTTTCTTGCCACTCTGCAAATACAACCGATGTACTTGGCAATGGAGCAAGGCTGCATTCATTACCTCACCAAAAGTTTACAAAGCTGGATTACCCAGAAAATGTTGTCGGATTCTCCAGTTTAAACCTCCCATGAACTTCGAAACCTTCCTCTCTTCTGGAGTCACCTCATCCGGTACAAAACTTGCCAATCGGGTGAACTCCTCTTCATATTCTACAACGAACCGCTCTCCCTGTACCACATCCTAAAGTCTCCTTCTCACCTCCCTTTGAACTGCGGGAGGAAAATACTTTTGGTCAAACAAGACCCAGAAATCAGTGATCGTCATGGTATCCCTCTGTTCTGGTGTAGTCATCGACTCCCACCAGTGTAACGCGGCCCCAACCAGTTTGAAAGTAGCAAGGACTTGTTTCTTCTCCTCACTACATTCTACCATTCGTAGATGGCATTGCATGTCCTTCTTCCATTGGTTTGCTCGAATAATGTCAGAACCTTCGTCAAATTTCGAGGGATGGCCCTTTAAAAAGGACTCTCTAACTCTCTCCCACGGAGAAGGTCCCGTAGGAGCCTGTGCATCCTATGCTCGTGGTCATAGCCGCATTAATCGCTTGGGCCATTATATTTGATACATCAGCAGCATTTATTGTTCCTTGTGGCGACGGGGGATCAACATCATCTTCTACAACTCTATTTCGTCTCGCTGGGCGACCTCTCTTAGGCGGCATCTGAGATGAAGGAACAATAGAGTTAGAATACTATTCAAAACAATCTATATTGCAGAAGATCACAAATATAAGTAGCAAAGCACTCCTATCATTAGGCTCTATATCAAAGAACGCTACGGTAGAACGTGACAAATCCACATAGATCCTAAAGACTCTAGAACCTGATGCTCTGATACCATCTGTGATAACCCGCACTCCGAAATAAGGGGTGGTCAGCCCGATACTCCAACATTACGGAATCATGGATGGAAATCATTCTCAGCATCACAACAATAAAATAAGTATACGGGAAAACCACCCAATAAATCAGAAAACGGGTTGTCAAAAATTTTAAAATTAGTTTTATTACAAGTAAGAAAATAATTTAAACAACCCAATCTGAAGAGAAAGTGGAATTCCAAAAGAGTTTATAATACATCCATCACGAATATATAATATTAAGGACCGAATATGCTGACGGTCAACAGGTACATACAGCGTGTTACAAAAGTTTAATGATTTACATAATACATCCATTAAACAGTTACAAAGTTTGGGCCACACGCTCGAATGACAGACCCGATCATATCTAGATTTCAAAAGAAGAAAACGTCTAACAGCACATCCTGTAATATCCGCAAGATCTTACAGCACCTCAAAAGCATAGGAGTAGGAATATCATAACGGGCGCCCTTGCGAAGGAGCACCTGAGCGGATACAATTTCATGCACAACAAGGAAAATGAACGTGTCAGGGCCCGATTTTTATATGATTCCCAGATAAATAAGAAGCATGACAGTTATGGAATATTAATCATGAATGATAAGGATAAAAGTCAAACAACAAAATTCCAAGGCATAATAAAGCATTTTAAATGATTATGACTTATTAAATTATGCAAGAAAATATAATTAGACATCTTAAAATTTAAAAGCCTCCATCATTAATTACCGTTCCATTTCAAATTTACATTCCTTAACGGGAATATAATACCATCATATGTTCTTATGGCATTTTACATATCTCAAGTCCCACTTGATTTAGAATGGTCATATTCTTATACATATAACGATTCTAAGACCGGCCCTCCGAGTTTCCCCACCTGGCGCGCCCCTAAATGACTATCATCTTCCAGGGCCCATCAAACAAGACAACCTGGGCACCTAACGCACGTCGGTAAGTGGCCATATGCTTGCGAGTGAGTCATAACCATACCCGGAATTACCTCACTAGCGCAGAATAAAACATATAACAACCCCGCATATGGCCGAGGACTATAGTCTCCCTGCATTCACTAGTCAGGGGACATCACCTCATGCGCGAGCTTCCCTTATGATAACATTTAGAGAGGTGTGTTTAAGTAAATTAGCATTTACCATATAAATCTTAATTTCATTGCCATTATTTGAATTTGTTTCATTTTATCCGAAACCACAATCATTGAATATTCTCATTAATATTCATCATATTTTATGTCCCGAATTAATCTCCAAGTGATCACAATTATGCTACTAATCCCAAGGTCTTATATACCTCATTAGGGCCCCTAGAGTCTCCAAGTATGGGCCTACAACTCCAAGATTTTTAACGGATTTCTAAAGAAAAGAAAAACCCAAACCCCAAAACTCCAAGATTGTTTCATTTTATGTATGTATGTTTATGTATATATGAAACTCTCCAACATACCGCATTATATATACATAAAAAACACAAGACATATATATGCCTTTATGATGTATGTATGTATATATGTATACATTCATGTATCATCTATGTATGAAAGTTTTACGTTTATATATGTGTCAAAGTTTCATAAAAATGTATTTAAAAACAAGTTTACCAAACACACACCAATTTTATAAAAACAGAAAACTGAATTTTAAAATTGTATCTAAAAATAGTGTTTAAATCAAGTTTTCTGAATACATAACCAAACGGTCCCTAAAGCTCCATAAAAATGTATTTTACATCCAAAACCCCTTTTCATGCACCTCAGACTAATATTCTGCAGCAATTAAAAATTAAAACCAAAACAATATGCAATCTGAACTAAAACACAGAAAGTTATCATCGAAAATCTCATAAAAACATACCCAAGTCAGAAATCTCCAAAACAAATGATTTCAAACATAATACACGACACACACAACCATTTCAGACATGCATAATTGAACTCTGATTTGGAACCCAATATACCAAAAAAAATGAAATAGATAGCTGTATTTTAATCTTGGAACTCAGATTCATAAATAAGGAACTACGAAATCTCAGAAATTCTGAAAACCCATTTTAGAATTAAAACACACACACACACACACACACGTATATATGGTGACACATGTCCGGTCAGCACAAGAGCAGTATATATATATACCCAAAAATTGGAACCCAATTTGGAAAATAATCCACAATATCCCCAAAAAAACAAACAGAGGGGAGATTTACTTAGGTTTTGAAAAACCTAACATAAAGTAACTACACCATAAAAGTACTTGCAAAATCACTGCAAAAACGATATCGTGAAAATGAAAGAACCATTTATTGAATGGCCTCTCCTAAAATCGCTATAAGAAAGAAAAGAAAATATGAAGGAATAAAAAGAAAGAGCAGAGAGAGAGAGAGAGAGAACCGGGTATTACTTACCTTAATAGTGTGACAACCCGCCTAATCAGATACCGGGAGATCACTCCTATATCAAATTTTAACAGGAGTCTCATATGGATCATTCTTAGCATCACTGTCGAAAATCCATTTAATTACTGATAACCTATTAGGCCGGCGTCAAAAAAACTTTTACTTAACTACTCCTTTTAAACAGTTACAATTGAAACATCCACACAGTTTGCGTAAATGAAACTGAAATGAAATAAAATAACCGAACACTCGGTCAAAATATACAACCAAATCGAATGATGCTCTAAAAGAAAAAAAAAATACAATTGGACCATTGGCCTGAAAATTTATACAGTACCTCCTATCTAGAGTACAAGAATGGAAGCTTCTATCGAGAACCTGCACGCATCCAAAGCTGCTACAGCTGACGTCTGACTCGAAAGAAATGTCATCCAGGCGTCCCTGTGTCTTGACACCTATATATATATATATAATATATAACAAGAAAGGAAAAGTAGATAAACGGGTCAGAGCCCAAGTTTGAAAATATTTTGCAAGTGCATAAATGCCTTATTTTTTTGAAAAAGGTTTTATTTCATATTTAAGTTAGGTATTGCACTCCCATGAGATACCCCTCACCTCTCTTCTATTAGTGCACACCTAACGCACCCCTCTAAACGTCCTAGTCAAGCTACCCTGCTAAACTAGTCTATCACCCAACTACCATCTATCCTAGATAGTCCAAGTGTTAATGGCTAAACATCCCTCCATTCTCAACACAGCACTAAGTTCGTGCGTGGGGTGTCTAGCGAAGCGAAATCCAAACAAGGAACCCCCCCGATACACTACTACTTGGCAGGGTTAATGGTAGAGATCCATTAGGCCCGTAGCATGAAACAAATGTATAGATATGTATTTATATACATCTTACAATATACATCCGGATAATATCTCCCGGAGTGAGGATTACCAATTCAATTTCATCTTTATAATACACATCCGGATCTAACTCCCGGACTTAGGATTCATATACAAAGTATTTGTCAATACTTATCATTTTATCCCAAAACTTTCCATTTCCCTTCTCATATCCAAGAAATGTATTTAAAAGCCAACTCATTAGCATGAATTGCTTTAACATATCGTATACCTTTTTAAAAGCCAGTTTTACTATCATAAAAATGCTTTTCCAATTTAAAACATCCGATCTCCCTTCCTATATCCAGGAAATGTAATTAAAAGCTATTTTTATTATCATAAAAATGATTTTACCATATCATATGCTTCCGCTTCCCTTCTTCCATCCGGGAAGCGTTACCGAAGCCAACCATTTATCCCATTTCCCTTCTTCCATCCGGAAAATGTATTTAAAGCCAATTTATTATCATAAATTGCTTTAACATATCTAAGACCGCCCTCCGGGTTTCCCCACTGGATGCGCCCCTAAACGGCTATCATCTTTCAAGGCCTATCAAACAAGACAACCTGGGAACTTAACACATCGTCGGGAAGAGGCCATATGCCTGCGGGATAGTCATGACCACACCCAGAATCACCTAACCAGCGCAGAAAAATATAATCGCTCATATAGCCTATAGGACTATATCCACCCTGCATTCATTAGCCAGGGGGCTTCATCATACGCACGCAACTTCCCTTATGATAGCGATTTGGGGAGGTGTGTAACCATAATTTATTAATTATGAAAAATCATTTCTTTTCCATTTTGAAAATATTCATATTTACATTTTCAAAATCCTTTACATCATATCCTATATATATATACTTTATTCACATAGTATATACATATACCATATATTCCTCCTAGAATATATATAAATGGCCATATTTGCCAAATTACATCTAACGATGACCAATAATCCCACAGATTCTCTCAAAGAATCATAATCATGCATACATATAAGTATGATACTAAACCCAAAGTATTTTCTTACTTTAATAAGTCATACATACCTCAATCCCCTCTAAGGATTCATTGGATATCTCCCATTATACCCTATTAAATTAAGTGAATAATATATCTATATTTCCAATTTATCCTAACTATCTCGTAGGATATCCTCAATCCGCCATTGATCATAATTATGCTTCCTATACGCATACTATATAGGCCTAATCGCCCACCAAAATGTCCTAGGGATTTTTATCTCTCCCGAACAGCCTCAAAATTTAATGGGTTATGGATTTCATTTCTATAAATCCAAGGACTATATCTCGTTCAAATAGTGATCTAGAGGTCCCCCACTCTATATTTAGGAACCCCTAAATAAAGTCCCAAATTTTAATTCAACTCCCCATAACCACAGGAGGAGAAAATTGGCAATTCTGCCCAAGGCGAATCGATTCACCCCTTTTGCGAATCGATTCGGGTAGGCGAATCGATTCGGTTCCCCATCCGAATCGATTCAAAAATGGTTCTGCGAATAGGTCCCTAAATCCGAATTGATTTGGTCTAAATTCGAATCGATTCGGCCCACTGCAGAAACCCAATTCCCCTTTGGGCGAATCGATTCGGCCTGGACCCGAATCGATTCGGCCCGTTGAGGGTCACTTTTGGGCGATTTTTCAATCTCCAAAATACCCAAAACTCAATCCAAATTCATTTTCATGGTTTCTAATCTACACCAAAAATCATCCCAAACATCTACGCAATTAATTCTAGCCTTTATTTTTCCAATTTCCGATTTGATTTTCGAGTTGGCAATTTCAACCCGGAATTGCCATCTTGTAAAAATCTTATCAAACCGTAGAAAAATAAAAAAAATACGCGGTCAGCGCCTACGCGACCGTATCGAAAAGATATACAACTTTCGTGTTTTGGTCAAGATCTAAATCATTTAGCTTCCTGACTAAAATAGCCCCACAAGCTACGGGTTTACTATTCATCATCTTCCCCAAAATGCCAAACTCCATTTTCTCCATTTTTGTTGTTTCTAACCTCATCCAACAACTCAATAAACATCTAATCTATGTTTTACAACTAACACATCAATTATTTTGGGGTATTAACCCATTTCTCTTAGGTTTGAACCCTAAAATCATAAAAACCTAGATTTATGTATTTCTCCCATTTCAATTCAGTTTTATACTCCATTAGCATGGTTTTGATACTAGAAATCATTAAGAGTTTACATTACATCAATATGTATACTCATATCCAATTTTATCCAATTTGCTTTAAGGGTTCTAACCCAAAAATCATGTTTATACCAACTATGATATGAGATGTTTGCACAAAATGAAATAATGCAAGTAAACACTTGCCTGGAGGATGAAATCCGACGATCTCGAGTCGAATCCGATGGAGTTTTGGCTCGAATCTCCATTTTCTCCTCCTCTTTCTCCTTCCTCTCTCTCTTATCTCTCTTCTTTCTCTTTTCTCTTCTCTTCTCTCTCTCTCTCCCTCCTTTTATAAGGAGAAAAAGGGTTTTAACCCTTAAAACCCAAAAATGACTCGTTTACCCAATTACGAGTTACTTTTACCTCTAAAATTACTCGAAATTCAATTTTGACTTTTGGACACTCTTTTTCGACTATCTCAGACATTCCAAGACTCACGGCGCAGTCGTAATTTCCATCCGAGGTACTTGAACGCAAATCACTATTTCAACCCAAAATAAATAAATGCGGTATTCTAAATAAAATCTTACTTCTTTTGTCACTATACTCCACGGCGATATATAATTAAAATACTTCGACCTATTTAATCCCAAAAATAATTACAACACCCATCGAAAATAATCTAATCCTCGAAAATCCCAAAAATCACTATTTCGAGAAAATCTCCAAATTGCCAATTTATATCTATTTATGGAATTTAATGGTCTCCAAAAGGATGGGTTGTTACATACTCCCCCCCTTACAACGGAATTTCGCCCTCGAAATTCAGGTACAACCTACACCACCAAACTAGGATCACTCCAAATCCTAATACCTCAAAGAGAAATGACAATAACCCAATGGTTCCGAACCATACACCCTACGGCTACCACGGTCGTAAAGTGACTCCACTAGCGTCACATTGCACACATCATTTCTAGTGCCTCCTGGCACAAACTCCAGTTTTACATACTGCGCCCATTCTATTTCAGGCGGTATATAAAACTCACTTACTAAGATGCCCATACACCTTTCTAACTTGTGCACATTTGCACATCCATTATGAACGTCTGACACGTAACACTCTCTCCCAATAAGGATCTCCTTTCCTCGGTGTAATACTCATCTATGGGTCCTCCCGACCCGAGAAATTCCACTCTCCTACCCTCGGCGCCACTAACTATACTAAACTTATATCCTAACAATATTACGGTCTATGTGTTACCCTACCTATATGAAACGAGTATAGTCCTAAGTATATCCCTAGTGCCCAAGGCCTCTCTCAACTTCCGACATTTGCTCGATTTCGTGCGTGGGACATCTCGCAAAGCGAAATCCAGACAAGGAACCCTCCTGTTACACTACTCCCCTGCATTGTCGGTCATCGAGATATAGCGACCTAAGGCACACCAGCGGGACGTCCTAAATCCTACCACGCTAACCTACGAACGAATTCCTACTATTTTATCCTTTCGCCCATACGAAAGGAAACCTAACTAATCGAAGTGCCCAATCTCTGTGAAGCACTACGAACATCATACCCAAAACATATTTCCTCAAAATTTGCCTTTTCATCTAGGCCTAGTTATAATCCTCACATCAATTTCTCTAAGTCCTGCTTCACCCACCAACTTGTGGTGAGAGGACCACTTTAGTGCTTTTTCATAGCACAATATTTCCACAAGTATACCATCATCATATGGCTCATAGTCTATAGTGGTTCATCCACACTATAAGACTTTTCCACAAAACCAACATCCTTGCATCCGATAACATCTCTCCACTCCCGACGCCGTTAAGATTCATGTGTGGAGCGTCTCGCAAAGCGAAATCCAAACAAGTAACCCCTCCACACACTCCTACTTAACTTTATCGGTCATGGAGGTCCGTTATTTTCGAACATGCAACCGGGATACCCTATCCCCTCACTCAACAAAAATGTGGTTTGAACTCCTGACTCTATCTAGGAGCCACACCACTAAGCGCATCGCAATTCACTCAGTCTCTGCGCAACCAATAATGAGCTTAGACTCACAGCTCAACAATAATTCGGCGCACCTCAATCATATCTATAAGGTCGCCACATACTCAATTCACGATAATGAAACCTCTGCTCATCGAAGTTCCATTTATGCACACAATAATAAAAGCGAGCTCAACCTGTATCCAGGTGAGATATTGCAACAACAACCCGTTCCACCCTGGAACTGCGGACACGATAGTCTTGCCATCATTAGCCTGTTATCGCTTCGAAACTACCATAACATCATGCTCACCATATTACCATACTTGTATAGACATATAAAACGAGCATCCCAAACCATATATATATATATATATATATCAACACCCGCCTTTATGGCGAATGAAGGAAAATAAAATTCCACTATCGCGGAAAACACATAGACATACATTATATAATGTTATCGATACCGCCACAACTCAAATTACACACACGAGTCTAGGGCTAACGAAACACCGCGACTTTATTAAGCCACGCCAAATATACCTCCTTCATTGAGGTAAAACTCATAATAATCACTTTACCATGCTCCTTACAATCATCTTACTAGTCCTCATAACTTCTCCGTTAAAAGGAAACTCCACTACGAGCTTCAACCTTATAGCTCCAACTAAGCCCCACCTCCTGCCGCCATCCAAAACCCGCACACGATTCTCGAACGAGCGCTCAAAAGATTTTCATAATCTTATGATATGGCAGGAGAACGAAACCTCACAAGAGAAATCAACAATCATAATCCTGAGGCTCTATATCAAATCGAGAGCAACGCTGAAAGCGTAGTACGTCCGCACAGATTCCTAAGGACACTAGAACCTGATGCTCTAATACCATCTGTGACAACACGCCTAATCAGATACCGGGCGATCACTCCTATATAAAATTTTAACAGGAGTCTCACATGGATCATTCTTAGCATCATTGTCGAAAATCCATTTAATTACTAATAACCTATTAGGCTGGCGTCAAAAAAACTTTTGCTTAACTACTCCTTTTAAACAGTTACAATTAAAACATCCACACAGTTTGCGTAAATGAAACTGAAATGAAATAAAATAACCGAACACTCGATCATAATATAAAATCAAATCGAATGATGCTCTAAAAGAATAAATAAATGCAATTGGACCATTGGCCCGAATATTTATACAGTACCTCCTATCTAGAGTACAAGAATGGAAGCGTCTATCGAGAACCTGTACGCATTCACAACTGCTGCAGCTGACGTCTGACTCGAAAGAAATGTCATCCAGGCGTCCCTGTGTCTGGACACCTATATATATATATATAATATAACAAGAAACGAAAAGTAGATAAACGGGTCAGAGCCCGAGTTTGAAAATATTTTGCAAGTGCATAAATGCCTTATTTTTTTGAAAAAGGTTTTATCTCATATTTAAGTTTGGTATTGCACTCCCATGAGATACCCCTCACCTCTCTTCTATTAGTGCACACCTAACGCACCCCTCTAAACATCCTAGTCAAGCTACCCTGCTAAACTAGTCTATCACCCAACTACCATCTACCCTAGATAGTCCAAGTGCTAAGGGCTAAACTTTCCTCCATTCTCAACACTGCACTAAGTTCGTGCGTGGGGTGTCTCGCGAAGCGAAATCCAAACAAGGAACCCCCCCGATACACTACTACTTGGCAGGATTAATGGTAGAGATCCATTAGGCCCGTAGCACGAAACAAATGTATAGATACGTATTTATATACATCTTACAATATACATCCAGATAATATCTCCCGGAGTGAGGTTTACCAATTCAATTTCATCTTTATAATACACATCCGGATCTAACTCCCGGACTGAGGATTCATATTCAAAGTATTTATCAATACTTATCATTTTATCTCAAAACTTTCCATTTCCCTTCTCATATACATGAAATGTATTTAAAAGTCAACCCATTAGCATGAATTGCTTTAACATATCGTATACCTTTTTAAAAGCCAGTTTTATTATCATAAAAATGCTTTTCCAATTTAAAACATCCCATTTCCCTTCCTATATCCAGGAAATGTAATTAAAAGCCATTTTTATTATCATAAAAATGCTTTTACCATATCATATGCTTTCGCTTCCCTTCTTCCATCCGGGAAGCGTTACCGAAGCCACCCATTTATCCCATTTCCCTTCTTCCATCCGGGAAATTTATTTAAAGCTAATTTATTATCATAAATTGCTTTAACATATCTAAGACCGCCCCTCCGGGTTTCCCCACTGGACGCGCCCCTAAATGGCTATCATCTTCTAGGGCCTATCAAACAAGACAACCTGGGAACCTAACGCATCGTCGGGAAGCGGCCATATGCCTTCGGGATAGTCATGACCACACCCAGAATCACCTAACCAGCGCAGAAAAATATAATCGCTCATATGGCCTATAGGACTATATCCACCCTGCATTCATTAGCCAGGGGGCTTCACCATACGCACGCAACTTCCCTTATGATAGCGATTTAGGGAGGTGTGTAACCATAATTTATTAATTATGAAAAATCATTTCTTTTCCATTTTGAAAATATTCATATTTACATTTTCAAAATCCTTTACATCATATCATATATATATACTTTATTCACATAGTATATACATATACCATATATTCTTCATAGAATAAATATAAATGGCCATATTTGCCAAATTACATCTAACGATGACCAATAATCCCAAAGATTCTCTCAAAGAATCATAATCATGCATCCATATAAGCATGATACTTAACCCAAAGTATTTTCTTACTTTAATAAGTCATACATACCTCAATCCCCTCTAAGGATTCATTGGATATCTCCCATTATACCCTATTAAATTAAGTGAATATATATCTATATTTCCAATTTATCCTAACTATCTCGTAGGATATCCTCAATCTGCCATTGATCATAATTATGCTTCCTATACGCATACTATATAGGCCTAATCGCCCACCAAAATGTCCTAGGGATTTTTATCTCTCCCGAACAGCCTCAAAATTTAATGGGTTATGGATTTCATTTCCATAAACCCAAGGACTATATCTCGTTCAAATAGTGATCTAGAGGTCCCCCACTCTATATTTAGGAACCCCTAAATAAATTCCCAAATTTTAATTCAACTCCCTATAACCATAAGAGGAGAAAACTCGCAATTCTGCCCCCAAGGCGAATCGATTCGCCCCTTTTGCGAATCGATTCGCGTAGGCGAATCGATTCGATTCCCCATCCGAATCGATTAGGAAATGGTTCTGCCAACAGGTCCCTAAATCCGAATCAATTCGGCCCACTGCAGAAACCCAATTCCCCTTTGGGCGAATCGATTCGGCCTGGACCCGAATCGTTTCGGCCCGTTTGAGGGTCACTGTTTGGGCGATTTTTCAATCTCCAAAATACCCAAAACTCAATCCAAATTCATTTTCATGGTTTCTAATCTACATAAAAAATCATCCCAAACATCTACACAATTAATTCTAGCCTTTATTTTTCCAATTTCCGATTTTATTTCCGAGTTGGTAATTTCAACCCGGAACTGCCATCTTGTAAAAATCATATCAAATCGTAGAAAAATTAGATAAATACGCGATCAGCGCTCACGCGACCTTATCGAAAAGATCTACAACTTCTGTGTTTTGGCCAAGATCTAAATCATTTATCTTCCTGGCGAAATAGACCCACAAGCTACGGGTTTATTATTTATCGACTTCCCCAAAATGCCAAACTCCATTTTTCTCCATTTTTGTTGTTTCTAACCTCATCCAACAATTCAATAAACATCTAATCTATGTTTTACAACTAACACATCAATTATTTTGGGGTATTAACCCATTTCTCTTAGGTTTGAACCCTAAAATCATAAAAACCTAGATTTATGTATTTCTCCCATTTCAATTCAGTTTTATACTCCATTAGCATGGTTTTGATACTATAAATCATTAAGAGTTTACATTACATCAAGATGTATACTCATATCCAATTTTATCCAATTTGTTTTAAGGGTTCTAACCCAAAAATCATGTTTATACCAACTATGATATGAGATGTTTGCACAAAATGAAATAAAGCAAGTAAACACTTGCCTGGAGGATGAAATCCGACGACCTCGAGTCGAATCCGATGGAGTTTGACCCGAATCTCCATTTTCTCCTCCTCTTTCTCCTTCCTCTCTCTCTTCTCTCTCTTTTCTCCCTCCCTCCCTCCATTTATAAGGAGAAAAAGGGTTTTAACCCTTAAAACCCAAAAACGACTCGTTTACCCAATTACGAGTTACTTTTACCTCTAAAATTACCTGAAACTCAATTTCGACTTTCGGACACTCTTTTTCGACTATCTCGGACATTCCGAGACTCACGGTGCAGTCGTAATTTCCATCTGAGGTACTTGACCGCAAATCACTATTTCAACCCAAAATAAATAAATGCGGTATTCTAAATAAAATCTTACTTCTTTTGTCACTATACTCCACGGTGATATATAATTAAAATACTTCGATCTATTTAATCCCAAAAATAATTACAACACCCATCGAAAATCATCTAATCCTCAAAAATCCCAAAAATCACTATTTCGAGAAAATCTCCAAATTGCCAATTTATATCTATTTTATGGAATTTAATGGTCTCCAAAAGGACGCGTTGTTACAAATAGGTGGTAGTTACCACTGGTGCAGCCCGGTGTCAGGGAGAGAGAGAGAGGCTGGAAATATCTTAGAAATGAGAGAAGTTTGTGGTTAAATGTATTTAATGGGGGAATAAAAACAGAGTAATAAGAGTTTGAAATTTGAATGAAAAAGGTCAGTAGTAATTTTGTGCGTCAAAATGAAATTGGGAAAATAAACTCAACCCTACATTTTTGTGTGAGGACGTGACACTTATCCGAACCCTTGTTGTGAGTTTACATTTTGAAAATTCAAAAACTCCATATCATATTATATAGATACATAAAAGGTCATACCAGTGCACCCAGAACAAAAGGCTCCCGCTTAACTGCAGAGTCTGGGAGAGGCGGGCGGATGTCGGCTGGCCTTACCCCCATATATGGAGAGGCAACTCCCATCTCTCAAACCCGAGACCAACCGTAACTTGGACAAGGGAACTTGCCATCGCACCAAGGTATGACCTCTCTCTCTCTCTCTTTCTCTCTCTCTCTCTCTATATATATATATATATATATATGAGAGCCAATCGTATGCGGACTGACTTAAGGTCACCTTACGGACCTTAAGTCAGGCGACATCGTTTTGCACCAAGCGAAATAAAAAATAGTCTGCTGATATAATTAAAAAAAAAAACCCACCTTTTCCCACACAGCCTTATAAAATAAAACCTCTTCTTCTGTGCAAACCAAGAAAAAAGGCCTTGCATAAACCCATCAAAAAATCAATCTCATCTTCAATTTGTCAAGTGGCCGTATAAGACAAAACCAACAAATAGGTAAGATTTATGGTCAACCTTTGGATTCTTTTAAACTTGTCATTTTTTTAATCGAAAATAATATATTTGTATAGAAATTACAAAATTATAGTAGCTCTTTATGAAGTCCCAAATTAGAGTAGCTCTTGATAAAGTCCCACTGAATAACAATCTTGTGTTGGCATTTTTCACTTAGAGTAGCTCTTTTTTTTATACTGAATAATAATCTTTGTGTTGGACAAAGTCCCACTGAATAACAATCAGGGTAGCTCTTTTTTTTTCAACCCATAGCTAATTTTTTTCCACTTAATAGTATACCAAAGTAGGCATGTTTTCCTTAATAATTTCAAATATAATCCCAAATATTAACACCTTTGTAAAAATTACAGTAGCTAATTTTTTTTTGGCAATTTATATTTCAGGTTTGTTTATTGATATGGACTATTTCGTTGGTGATCCATGGGACAACATTGAGTTGGAAGTAGAGAGTGGGTTGAATTTTGATGAAAACATAAAAACTGAAGGAGAAAATATATACATTCCTCAAGTTGCAGATGAGTTAATACCTAAAGTGGGTCAAGAGTTCCAAAAATTAGAGGATGCTAAAGATTTTTACAATTCATACGCAAAAGAATCGGGTTTTAGTGTGCGTAATTGGTCTACAAAGAAAAATGAGGATGGTGAAATTTATCGGAAGGAGTTTGTTAGTTATAAGCAAGGAAAAAGTCTATTAGTGTCGGATATTGAAACAACAAGGCATCGGGGTTTTATACGCGAGGAGTGTAAAGCTATTTTTGATGTATTGAAGTCAAAGTCTGACACAATTGTAGTGACCAAATTTTTTTAGGGCCATTCTCATCCATTATCGACCCCCCGAAAAATTCACCTATTGAGATCACATCGTAAAGTCATGAATACCCAAAAATCACTGACTCAACAACTTGGCATGGTTAATATACCCCCACATCAACAATTTGATTTATTGGGAGTACAAGCGGGTGGGTATGAGAATGTTGGTTGCACACAACAGGATTTGTACAATTACAAAAGAGATTTACGTAGTGAGATGATTGGACATGATGGAGAAATGTTGTATGAGTATTTAAAGTTCGAACAAGGAAAGAATCCCTCATTTACCTTTAAAATTAAAGCAGACGACGAGAAAAGGATAACCCATTGTTTTTGGGCGGATGCAACATCTCGACGGGCTTACAAGCATTATGGTGATGTGGTCATCTTTGATACTACATACAACACTGGTCGATATAGTATGATATTTTCACCGTTGATGGGGGTTAATAATCACGGTCAAACTATTGTGTTTTGGTGTGCTTTCTTGAGTAATGAGACTATAATCATGGTCAGATGGATATATTAGTGTAGACGCATGAAGCCGAATGAAACGATGAATAATTATTGTTCATTTTGAGCTATAATTTGGATTGTACTAGAACAAGTAATGTTAACTGTTTTTTGTTTGTAATTTGGAGCTGTAATTTTGTATTTGAGATGTTGTTCCCAATTGATTTTGTATTTTGTATTTGAGCTTTGTGATTTGAGCTGTTATATTTTTATATGTATTTGAGTTGTTGAACAATTGTTTACGCACATGCTGTTTTAATATTATATTTGAGCTGTTATAGGCTGGAGCTGTAATATGTTTTTAATTTTTTTTTAATTGTTATTGTTATCCAACAAATAGGTGTAACATTGTAATTTTTAATGGTAGTCATTTTAGCAGGTGCAAGTTATCATTTTGCCACTTGATAAATGGAAGGTGAGATTGACTTTTTGATGGGTTTTTATACAGGACCCTTTTTACTTGGTTTGCTTTGTAGTGAAGAGTGGGTTTTGTTTTACATGGCTATGTGGGAGAAAGTGAGGGTTTGGTGGGTTTTTTTAATTATATCAGTTAGGCCATTTTTTGTATCGCATGGTGCAAAACTTTTGTTTTATACGGGTGTGTGGGAGAAAGTGAGTTTTTTTTAATTATATCAGCAGGCCATTTTTTATTTCGCTTGGTGCAAAACGATGTCGCCTGACTTAAGGTCCGTAAGGTGACCTTAAGTCAGTCCGCATACGATCGACTCTCATATATATATATATATATATACTAGTATATGCATTTGCCGATGGCACTATGACACGTTCTGTGCTATATATTAGCACCCAAATTGAAAAATCTGCTCATTGGCACTTCATATTCACAAATGCACTAAACCAGAGGCATCAACTTGCACACGCAACATAGTTACAAACACACATGACACACATTCACATGAAAAAGGATCGAAACTAGATTCAACACATAAAAGTACTGAAATATTATTCTACAAAATTGCCCAAAATTGTGATGTATAAGAACCCCCACAAAATTGTGGTGACTTAAAGCAACTGTAAAGGGGTTGTATCATGACAAACTCAAAATGGACAAATCGGCAGTAGTAACATCCCTATCCTGAAACTTCAATCAACATTACTTATAGATTTTTTAACAATTTTCTCCGTGTAGGGTGAAATAGTTTTCAAAGAAGATCTTGAATAAACTTGCAAGTCCACAGTAAAAAGGATGCATATATATGCTTGTTAACAAAGAACATATATTTTACTACCAGACATTGGTTCCTTCATTTTGCACCAGAATAATCTAAAATGGATAAGTTACATAACTTCACCAAACAGATGAACTGACCGATAAACAGAAAGTACTACGTAGAAATCCACCCACTACAATAAAAAACATAATTCGCGACATGTTTTAGCAACATAAGTGTTTTCATGTTGCCAAAAGGAATATTTTTGGCAACATATATAGATGTTGTGTTGCGAAAAGTATTATTTTGGTAGGCTCCCTACTAACATTTCCCCCCAAATGTCATTTACATTCAGCGACATCCGATTGATGTCCCGGATTTAGTCTCCTACTTTCGACGACATGTGCCGTATGTCGTGAAAATATCACTCACATTTGGCGACAGGAGTGTCGTGTCACAAAATGCTACTTTCATATTCATCATATGCACGTCGTTATATGTATTTTAATTTAATTAAAAAAAAACTCAAAATTTGGCACCCCCTTTTTTTCCAGCCAAAATATCATTCCCCCACAAAAACCTCCTAAATCTCCCGCTAAGAAAAACTCCTCTCTCCTCTCCCCCGATCTGAGCCCCGTTCTCTCTCCACCGATATCTTCTCTACACCACAAAACTCTGACCGGCATAAACCTACCTCGCCTTAATCCACAACCCAAAAACTCTGGCCGGCATAAACCAGCACCAATCCAAGCTACTGCAGGCGTACCCAAAAGCTCCGGGCAAGCATAAACCCTCGGAACCCGCCCCTCTTATTCCGCCGACGTCGCTTGAACAATGCAAATGGATTTTAAGCTAGTAACACTTTTTTTTCCGTTTCTGGGGATTTCTGTACGTTCTCCTACCTTCCGCTCTCTTTATTTTTTTCTTTAATTTGGTTATGTTTATGTTTAGGTAGTTATATTTGTTATCTCAAGATTAACCAGCGATTACATTTTTTATTTCAATTTTCAAAGGGTATTCGTTAATTAAGAAGCTCGGCATCAAAGCAACGTCATTTCGAATATAACAACAATAGTTGAGTTTCGAATGTAAGTACTTTATACATACCGGTATAATCAAACGATAGAAATATAGCTTGTTAGGTATATTTCAATTTTGTTCACTTATCATTTATTTTTGGTTTATGTATTCCCAGAATCAAATCTACTTTTAGTAAGATTCTGGTCGTAAATTCTGCAGGAATTTGAGTAAATGTTTTATGTAGTCGTATTAATTGAAGAAGAACTTTTGCTTTTGGAAACTACCGGCTGGTTGTGCGGGAAAAATGGTTAACTTTCTTTATGAATCAAAACTTAAGAATCATCATGGTTGACATGGATTAATCCATAGAAAATAAAATCTCGATTTATTAGTTTGGATGTTTTTATTCCCTGGTGTTGTAGAAAACGTAGTCAGTCCGGGAAGAAAAATTTATACATATATACAACATGAAATTCAAGTTTGACCTTGGTATGTTTTTGCCAATATTGAAGTAGATTAGTTTGATATAAAGGTGTGATTTTTTTTTGTTTTGGGCTCATTAAATTGTTAGTCTACAAAAGAGTGAAATTCTGTTCATTTAAATAATTAGTCTACAAAGAGTGAAATTCACCTTACATTGTGAAATAATTAGTCTACAAAGAGTGAAATTCAAAACCAAACAAACAACTTAAATGAACAAAAGCACATTACATATGATTTGATTTCAAAACATACATATGATTATTTTCAACATTTGCAAAGATAGTCAAATGAGAAAACAATTTTTTTTCCTTCAAGATGATAAAAAAACATATCATAGACTATCTAATATTTATCTAAGAAACATGTTCTCTAGTCTTCCTTCTCCTCTTGCTTTCTTTCTCGATATATATACACGCACCAGCATATAATTGTATATGTAATTTATCCATAGTTAGCAAAACAAACAGCCAAATGGCAAACGCTCCCTAACTCAACATAATATAGATATAACTGATTGGAGCAATCTACAAGAAATAAAATAACTCATTAGATGGATATGAAAATTGACAATTGACAAATTACAAATGCATTTTGAGGTTTGAAATGAAAAAGAAAAAAAAAATAGTAAAATGAAGACATACTTGTTCCCATTAGCATTACACTAATTAATTACAACTCTTGACATTTAAGAACAATATGTAGGTTTAGTTTGTGTAAATATTTTATTTGATGCTAATCCCGATACTATCTCAAGTGACAGAATTATGGACCTAACTAGAGAGTATAATGATGACGAGGATGAAGTTATTGCAGCGGATAGAGATGATGAAGAGGCTGATGAGAAGTCATGGCGGGGAGAGTTCATCAGGTGCCTTGTCAAAATGCAAATGAAACCTGGTTAGTCTCAAAGTCTCAGCTTCTCTTTAAAAATTGCAGAATTAAATTGCAAAATGGCCCGTAATAGCGGGAAAAAGTAGCCAAATGTAAAATGGCTTAGTTTATGAGCTTATCTAGTTAAATTGGTGGAAGGGATTTGCTGGTGGTTTGGTTGTTGAATTTGCTGCTGTAGTTAAGTTTCTTTTAAATGTTAAAACATGTTGAATTCAATGAATAAACAAAGGAGATTCTGTCAAAATTTTCTAAAATGAATAAAAACACGCATTTAAAGGGATAAAACAAAAAACAGCCCCAAACGACATCTTAAGAGGCACGAACACCTGACACGGGACCAATGTAACTTTTAGGAACTAACCGCGCAATCCCGATTTGAGAATACGACGATAATTTGTAAAAATCCAGGCTTAGGTTTGAGAACATGCATTTAATGGGATAAAATCCCAAACGGATCCATAAGAGGTGCGGACACCTCGCACGGGACCATTGTAAATCGTAGGAATTGGCCGCTTATTCACGGGAGTTCCGGTTTGATAATATGACGATAATTTACAAAATTTAGATTTATGCTTAAAAATATGCATTTAAAGGTTGAAAACTCAAAACAACCCTATAAGGGGAGCGAACGTCTCGCATGAGACCAATGTAAGTCATAGGTACTGATTGCGTAGTCCTGGAAGTTATTGTTTGAGAATACGACGATAATTTGCAAAAATTTAGACTTAGTCTTAAAAACACGCATTTAAAGTGAGAAAATCCCAAACAACCCCAAACGGCTCCGTAAGAGGCACGAACGCCTCGTACGGGACCATTGTAACTCATAGGAACGAGTCGCTTAATCACTGGAGTCCCGGTTTGAGAATACGACAATAACTTGTAAAAATCTAGACTTAGGCTTAAAATTTCCATTAGTGGGTGAAAACTCAAATCATCCCCCAAAGGGTTCCGTAAGAGGCGCGAGCACCCCGCACAGGACCAATATAACTCGTATAAACTGACCGTGTAGTCACGGGAGTTACAGTTTGAAAATACGAAGATAATTTGCAAAAATTTAAAATTAGGCTTAAAAACACTCATTTAAAGGGAGAACTTCTTTCATGGGACCATTGTAACTCATAGGAACTGACCGCGTAGTCATGAGAGTCCCGGTTTAAGAATATGACGATAATTTGCAAAAATTTTGAGTTGGACTTGAGAACACAAATTTAAAGGGATGAAATCCAAAATAGCTCCAAACGGTCCTGTAAGAGGCATGAACACCTTGCACGAGACCAATGTACCTCGTAGGAACTAACCGCGTAGTCATGAGAGTCCCGATTTGAGAATATGACGATAATTTGCAAAAATTTTGAGTTGGACTTGAGAACACGAATTTAAAGGGATAAAATCCTAAATAGCTCCAAATGGCCCCTTAAGAGGCATGAACACCTCGTACAAGATCAATGTAACTTGTAAGAATTGATCGCGTATCATGGGTGTCATGGTTTGAAAATAAGATGATAATTTGCAAAAGTTTAAACCTAGGCTCAAAACATATTGTTAAGGGTGAAAACTCAAATTAGCCCCCCAATGGCACTGTAAGAGGTGCGAACACCCTGCACGGAACCAATATAACTCGTACGAACTAACCGTGTAGTCACGAGAGTGCCTGTTTGAGAATATGATGATAATTTGCAAAAATCTTGACTTAGGCTTAAAAGCATGCATTGAAAGGGATAAAACCCAAAACAATCCCAAATGACCCCGTAAGAGGCAGGAACACATCGCACGGGATCAATGTAACTCGTAGTAAACTGACTGCGTTGTCACGGGAATCCCGGTTTGAGAATACGACAATAATTTGCAAAAATATAGACTTAGGCTTAAAAACAGGCATCCAAAGGTTTAAAACCCAAAACAGCCCCAAACGGCCCAGTAAGAGGCACGGACACCTCGCACGGGATTAGTGTAACTTGTAGGAACTGACCACGTAGTCTCGGGAGCCCAAGTTTGAGAATACGATGATAATTTGGAAAAATTTAGACTTGGGCTAAAAAAACACGCATTTAAAGGGAGAAAACCCCAAACGGCTCCGTAAGAGGCGCGAACACCACTTACGACCACTGTAACTCGTAGGAATAAGCCACTTAGTCACGGGAGTCCCGATTTGAGAATATTATGGTAATTTACAAAAATCTAGATACGGACTTAAAAACTCGCATTTGTAGGGATAAAACCTAAAATTGCCCCAAACGGCCTCGTAAGAGGCCCGAACACCTCGCAAGGGACCAATGTAACTCGTAGGAACTGATCGCGTAATCACTGGAGTCCCAGTTTGAGAATACGATGATAATTTGCAAAAATCTAGACTTAGGATTATAAACATGCATTTAAAGGGAGACGATCCAAAACAACCCCAAACGGCCTCGTAAGAGGCACGAGCACCTCGCATGAGACCATTTTAACTCGTACGAACTGACTGCGTAGTCACGGGAGTCCCGATTTAGGAATATGACACTAATTTATAAAAATCTAGACTTAGGCTCAAAATATGCCGTTAGAGGGTGAAAACTCAAATCAGTCGCCAAACAGCCCCGTAGGAAGCACAAACACGTTGCACGGGATCAATGTAACTCGTTGGAACTGATCGTGTAGTCACGGGAGTCCCAGTTTGAGAATACGACGTTAATTTGCAAAATCGAGTTAGGCTCAAAATAAGCCGTTAGAGGGTGAAAATTAAAATCATTCCCGAAACGGTCCCGTAAGAGGCGCAAACACCCTGCAAGGGACCAATGTAACTCATTCGAACTGACCGCGCAGTCACGGAAGTCCCGATTTGAAAATACGATGATACTTTACAAAAATCTACACGTAGGCTTAAAAAACGTGTTGTTAGAGGGTCAAAACTCAAAGCAATCCCCAAACAGCTCCTTAAGAGGCACGAACACCTCGAACAGGACAATGTAACTCGTAGGTTTAAAAATATGCCACTAGCGGGTGAAAACCCAAAACAGCCCCTAAACGATCCTGTAAGAGGCACGAACACCTCCCACGGGACCAACTTAACATGTAGCAACTTGTCTTGTAGCTACTAGACTCTTGAGTTGAGAATACGTGGATAATTTGCAAAATTTAGACCTAGATTTAAAACATGACTTTAGAGGGTGAATATCCAAAACAACGCCCAGGCGACCGCGTAAGAGGCACAAACACCTCACAGGAGACCAATGTAATACGTAGGAACTTACAGCGTAGTCACGAGACTCTCGTTTCGAGAATACGATGATAATTTGCAAAAATCTAGACTTATGCTTAAAAATATGCCGTTAGCGGGTGAAAACCCAAAACAGCACCTAAACGGTCCCATAAGAGGCACGAACACCTCCCACAGGACCAACGTAACACGTAGGGATTTAACATGTAACCACTAGACTCTCGAGTTGAGAATATGATGATAATTTGCAAAATTTAGACTTAGGCTTAAAACATGACTTTAGAGGGTGAAAATCCAACACAACGCCCAAACGACCCCGTAAGAGGCACGAACAACTCACACAAGACCAATGTAACACGTAGGAACTTACAGCGTAGTCACGAGACTCTCGTTTCGAGAATACGACGATAATATGCAAAAATCTAAACTTAGACTTAAAAATATGCCTTTAGAGGGTGAAAACCCAAAACAGCCCCTAAGCGGCCCCGTAAGAGGCATGAACACCTCCCACGGGACCAACGTAACGCGTAGGGACTTACCACGTAGTCACGGGACTGTCGGTTTGAGAATACGATGATAATTTGCAAAATTTAGACTTAGGCTTAAAACATAACTTTAGAGGGTGCAAGTTCAAAACAATGGCCGAACGACCTTGCAAGAGGTACGAACAGCTCACATGAGACCAATGTAACACGTAGGAACTTACCACGTAGTCACGAGACTCTCGTTTCTATAATACGACGATAATTTGCAAAAGCCTAGACTTAGGCTTAAAAATATTCCGTTAGAGGGTGAAAACGCACAACATCCCCTAAGCGGCCCCGTAAGAGGCACGAACACCTCCCACGGGACCAACGTAACACGTAGGGACTTACCACGTAGTCACGGGACTGTTGGTTTGAGAATACGATGATAATTTGTAAAATTTAGTCTTAGGCTTAAAACATGACTTTAAAGGGTGAAAATCCAAAACAACGCCCAAGTGATCCCGTAAGAGGCACAAACACCTCACACGAGACCAATGTAACACGTAGGAACTTACAGCGTAGTCACAAGACTCTCATTTCGAGAATACAATGATAATTTGCAGAAATCTTGACTTAGGGTTAAAAATATGCCGTTAGCGGGTGAAAACCCAAAACAGCCCCGTAAGAGGCACGAACACCTCCCACGGGACCAACGTAACACGTAGGGATTTACCACGTAGCCACTAGACTCTCAGATTGAGAATACGAGGATAATTTACAAAGTTTAGACTTATGCTTAAAACATGACTTTAGAGGGTGAAAATCAAAGACAACACCCAACCGACCCCGTAAGAGGCACGAACAGCTCACACGAGACTAATGTAACACGTATAAACTTACCGCGTAGTCACGAGACTCTCGTTTCGAGAATACGATGATAATCTGCAAAAATCTAGACTTAGGCTTAAAAATATGTCGTTAAAGGGTGAAAACCCAAAATGGCCCCTAAGCGGCCCCGTAAGAGGGATGAACACCTCCCACGGGACCAACGTAACACGTAGGGACTTACCACGTAATCACGGGACGGACGGTTTGAGAATACGATGATAATTTATAAAATTTAAACTTAAGGCTTAAAACATGACTTTAGAGGGTGAAAATCCAAAAAAAAGGCCGAACCCGCGAGAGGCACGAACAACTCACACGAGATCAATATAACACGTAGGTCTTACAGCGTAGTCACGAGACTCTCGTTTTGAGAATACGATGATAATTTTCAATAACCTAGACTTAGACTTAAAAATATGTCGTTTGAGGGTGAAAACCCAAAATAGCCCCTAAGCGGCCCCGTAAGAGGCACAAACACCTTCCACGGAACCAACGTAACACGTAGTGACTTACCACGTAGTCACGGGACTGCCGGTTTGAGAATACGATGATAATTTGCAAAATTTAGACTTAGGATTAAAACATGACTTTACAGGTTGAAAATCCAAAACAACGTACGTACGACCCCGTAAGAGGCACATACACCTCCCACGTGACAAACTTAACACATAGGGACTTACCACGTAGTCATGGGAGTCTCGGGTTGAGAATATAATGATAATTTGCAAAATTTAGATTTAGGCTTAAAATATGACTTTAGAGGGTGAAAATTCAAAACAACGCCCAAACGACCCTGTCAGAGGCACAAAACCTCACACGAGACCAATGTAACACGTAGGAACTTACCGTGTAGTCACGTGACTCTTGTTTCGAGAATACGATGATAATTTGAAAAAATCTAGACTTAGGCTTAAAAATATGCCGTTAGCCGGTGAAAACCCAAAGTAGTCCCTAAAAAGCCCCGTAAGAGGCACGAACACCTCCCACGTGACCAATGTCACATGTAGGGTCTTTCCACGTAGCCACTAGACTCTCGGGTTGAGAATACAAGGGTAATTTACAAAATTTAGACTTAGGCTTAAAACATGACTTTAGAGGGTGAAAATCCAAAACGATGACCAAACAACCCCGTAAGAAGCACAAACAGCTTACACGAGACCAATGTAACACGTAGGAACATACCGCATAGTCATGAGACTCTCGTTTCGAGAATACAACGATAATCAGCAAAAATCTAGACTTCGGCTTAAAAATATGTCGTTAGAGGGTGAAAACCCAAAACAGTCCCTAAGCGGCCCCGTAATTGGCACGAAAACCTCTCATAAGACCAACGTAACACGTAGGGACTTCCCATGCAGTCATGGGACTGCAGGTTTGAGAATACGATGATAATTTGCAAAATTTAGACTTGTGCTTAAAATATGACTTTAGAGGGTGAAAATCCAAAATAATGGCGGAACGACCCCGCAAGAGGCACGAACAACTCACACGAGACCAATGTAACACGTAGGAACATACTGTGTAGTCACGAGACTCTCATTTCGAGAATACGACGATAATTTGCAAAAATCTAGACTTAGGCTTAAAAATATGCCGTTAGAGGGTGAAAACCCAAAACCACCCCTAAGTGGCGCCGTAAGAGGCACGATCACCTCCCACGGGACCAACGTAATACGTAGGGAGTTACCACGTAGTCATGGGACTGTCGGTTAGAGAATACGATGATAATTTGTAAATTTTAGACTTCGGCTTAAAACATGACTTTAGAGGGTGAAAAACCAAAACAACGCCCGAACGACCCCGTAAGAGGCACGAATAGCTCACACGAGACCAATGTAACATTTAGGAACTTACCGCGTAGTCACGAGACTCTCGTTTTGAGAATACAACGATAATTTGCAAAAATCTAGACTTGAGCTTAAAAATATGCCATTAGCGGGTGAAAACCCAAAACAACCCCTAAACGTCCCCGTAAGAGGCAGATGCACCTCCCACGGGACAAACTTAACACGTAGGGACTTACCACATAGTCACGGGACTCTCGGGTTGAGAATACGAGGATAATTTGCAAAATGTAGACTTAGGTTTACAACATTACTTTAGAGGGTGAAAATCCAAAACAACGCCCAAACGACACCGTAAGGGGCACGAACACGTCACACGAGACCAATGTAACATGTAGGAACTTACCGCATAGTCACAAGACTCTCGTTTTTAGAATACGACGATAATTTGTAAAAAACGAGACTACATAAAAATATGCCGTTACGGGTGAAAATCCAAAACAGTCCCTAAACGGCCCCGTAAAAGGCACGAACACCTCCCACGGGACCAACGTAACACGTAGGGACTTACCACGTAGCCACTAGACTCTTGGGTTGAGAATACGAGGATAATTTGCAAAATTTAGACTTAGGCTTAAAACATGACTTTAGAGGGTGAAAATCCAAAACAACGCCCAAACGACCTCGTAAGAGGCACAAACACCTCACACGAGACCATTGTAACACGTAGGAACTTGCCACATAGTCACGAGACTCTCGTTTTGAGAATACGATGATAATTTGAGAAAAAAGACTTAGGCTTAAAAATATGCCGTTAGCGGGTGAAAACCCAAAACAGCCACTAAGCGGCCCCGTAGGAGGCATGAACACTTCCAATGGGACCAACGTAACACGTAGGGACCGACCACGTAGTCACGGGACTGTCGGTTTAAGAATACGATGATAATTTGTATAATTTAGACCTAGGCTTAAAACATGACTTTAGAGGGTGAAAATCCAAAACAACGCCCAAGCGACCCCGTAAGAGGCACAAACACCTCACACGAGACCAATGGAACACATAAAAACTTACAGCGTAGTCACGAGACTCTCATTTTGAGAATACGATGATAATTTGCAGAAATCTAGACTTAGGGTTGAAAATATGCCGTTAGCGGGTGAAAACCTAAAACAGCCCCCAAACGGCCCCTTAAAAGGCATGAACACCTCCCATGGGACCAACGTAACACGTAGGGATTTACCACGTAGCCATTAGACTCTCAGATTGAGAATACGAGGATAATTTGCAATATTTAGACTTAGGCTTAAAACATGACTTTAGAGGGTGAAAATCAAAGACAACGCCCAAACGACCCTGTAAGAGGCACGAACAACTCACACGAGACTAATGTAACACGTAGAAACTTACCGCGTAGTCATGAGATTCTCGTTTCGAGAATACGATGATAATCTGCAAAAATCTAGACTTTGGCTTAAAAATATGCCGTTAAAGGGTGAAAACCCAAAAAAGCCCCTAAGCGGCCCCGTAAGAGGCATGAACACCTCCCACGGGACCAACGTACCAGGTAGGGACTTACCACGTAGTCACGGGACTGCCGGTTTAAGAATACGATGATAATTTGCAAAATTTAGACTTAAGGCTTAAAACGTGAGTTTAGAGGGTGAAAATCCAAAAAAAGGCCGAACCCGCGAGAGGCACGAACAATTCACACGAGATCAGTGTAACACGTAGGTACTTACCGCGTATCACGAGACTCTCGTTTCGAGAATACGATGATAATTTGCAAAAACCTGAACTTAGGCTTAAAAATATGTCGTTAGAGGGTGAAAACCAAAAATAGCCCCTAAGCGGCCCCGTAAGAGGCACGAACACCTTTCACGGGACCAACGTAACACGTAGTGACTTACAAAGTAGTCACCTGACTGCCGGTTTGATAATACTACTTTAATTTGAAAAATTTAGACTCAGGATTAAAACATGACTTTAAAGGGTGAAAAACTAAAACAACATCCGAACGACCCCTGAAGAGGCACGAACAGCTCACACGCGACCAATGTAACATGTAGGAACTTACCGCGTAGCCACGAGACTCTCGTTTCGAGAATGCAATGATAATTTGCAAAAATCTAGACTAGAGCTTAAAAATATGCCGTTAGCGGGTGAAAAGCCAAAACAACCCCTAAACGGCCCCGTAAGAGGCACATACACCTCCCATGGGACAAACTTAACACGTAGGGACTTACCACAAAGTCACGGGACTCTTGAGTTGAGAATATGAGGATAATTTGCAAAATTTAGACTTAGGCTTACAACATTACTTTAGAGGGTGAAAATCCGAAACAACGCCCAAACGACGCCGTAAGAGGCACGAACACCACACACGAGACCAATGTAACATGTAGGAACTTACCACGTAGTCACAAGACTCTCGTTTCTAATATACGATGATAATTTGCAAAAAACGAGACTTAGACAAAAAAATATGCCGTTACGGGTGAAAATCCAAAACAACCCCAAAACGGTCCCGTAAGAGGCACGAACACCTCCCACGGGACCAACGTAACACGTAGGGACTTACCACGTAGCCACTAGACTCTCGGGTTGAGAATACGAGGATAATTTTGCTAAATTTAGACTTGGGCTTAAAACATGACTTTAGAGGGTGAAAATCCAAAACAACGCCCAAACGACCCCGTAAGAGGCACGAACAATTCACATGAGACCAATGTAACACGTAGGAACTTACCGTATAGTCACGAGACTCTTATTTCGAGAATACGACGATAATTTGCAAAAATAAGACTTTGGCTAAAAAATATGCCGTTAGCGGGTGAAAACCCAAAACAGCCCCTAAGCGGCCCCGTAAGAGGCATGAACACTTCCAACGGGACCAACGCAACACATAGGGACTTACCACGTAGTCACGGGACTGTTGATTTGAGAATACGATGATAATTTGTAAAATTTAGACTTAGGCTTAAAACATGACTTTAGAGGGTGAAAATCCAAAACAACACCCAAGAGACCCCGTAGGAGGCACAAACACCTCACACGAGACTAATGTAACATGTAGGAACTTACCGCATAGTCACAAGACTCTCGTTTCTAGAATATGACGATAATTTGCAAAAAATGAGACTTAGGCATAAAAATATGCCGTTACGGGTGAAAATCTCAAATAGCCCCTAAACGGCCCCGTAAGAGGCACGAACACCTCCCACGGGACCAACGTAACACGTAGGAACTTACCACGTAACCACTAGACTCTCGGGTTGAGAATACGAGAATAATTTGCAAAATTTAGACTTAGGCTTAAAACATGACTTTAGAGGGTGAAAATTCAAAACAACGCCCAAACGACCCCGTAAGTGGCACGAACAACTCACACGAGACCAATGTAACACGTAGGAACTTACCGCATAGTCACGAGACTCTCGTTCCGAGAATACGACGATAATTTGCAAAAATAAAACTTAGGCTTAAAAATATGCCGTTAGCGGGTGAAAACCCAAAATAGCCCTTAAGCGGCCCCGTAAGAGGCATGAACACCTCCAACGGGACCAACGTGACACGTAGGGACTTACCACGTAGTCACGGGACTGTCGGTTTGAGAATATGATGATAATTTGTAAAATTTAGACTAAGGCTTAAAACATGACTTTAGAGAGTGAAAATCCAAAACGACGCCCAAACGACCCCGTAAGAGGCATTAATAGCTCACACGAGACCAATGTAACACGTAGGAACTTACCGCGTAGTCATGAGACTCTCGTTTCGAGATTACAACGATAATCTATAAAAATCTAGACTTAGGCTTAAAAATATGCCGTTAGAGGGTGAAAACCCAAAATCGCCCTTATCCGGCGCAGTAAGAGGCACGATCACCTCCCACGGGACCAACGTAACACGTAGGGAGTTACCACGTAGTCACGGGACTGCCGGTTTGAGAATACGATGATAATTTGCAAATTTTAGACTTAGGCTTAAAACATGACTTTAGAGGATGAAAAACCAAACCAACATCCGAACGACCCCGTAAGAGGCACGAATAGCTCACATGAGACCAATGTAACATGTAGGAACTTACCTCGTAGTCACGAGACTCTCGTTTCGAGAATACAACTATAATTTGCAAAAATCTAGACTTGAGCTTAAAAATATGCCGTTAGCGGGTGAAAACCCAAAATAGCCCCTAAACGGTCCCGTAAGAGGCACATACAACTCCCACGGGACAAACTTAACACGTAGGGACTTACCACAAAGTCACGGGACTCTCGGGTTGAGAATACGAGGATAATTTGCAAAATTTAGACTTAGACTTACAACATTACTTTAGAGGGTGAAAATCCAAAACAATGCCCAAATGACGCCGTAAGAGGCACGAAAACCTCACACGAGACCAATGTAACATGTAGGAACTTACCGCATAGTCACAAGACTCTCGTTTCTAGAATACGACTATAATTTGCAAAAAACGAGACTTAGAGAAAAATATGCCGTTACGGGTGAAAATCCAAAAAAGCCCCTAAACGGCCCCGTAAGAGGCACGAACACGTCCCACGGGACCAACGTAACACGTAGGGACTTACCACGTAGCCACTAGACTCTCGGGTTGAGAATACGAGGATAATTTGCAAAATTTAAACTTAAGCTTAAAAGATGACTTTAGAGGATGAAAATCCAAAACGACGCCCAAACGACCCCGTAAGAGGCATGAATAGCTCACACGAGACCAATGTAACACGTAGGAACTTACCGCGTAGTCACAAGACTCGTTTCGAGAATACGATGATAATCTGCAATAATCTAGACTTAGGCTTAAAAATATGCCGTAAGAGGCACGAACACCTCCAACGGGACCAACGTAACACGTAGGGACTTACCATGTAGTCACGAGACTGTCGGTTTGAGAACAAGATAATAATTTGCAAAATTTAGACTTATACTTAAACTTAAAACATGAGTTTAGAAGGTGAAAATCCAAAACAACGGCCGAACGACCCCGTAAGATGCACGACAGCTCACACGCGATTAATGTAAAACGTAGGAATTTACCGCATAGTCACGAGATTATCATTTCGAGAATACGACGTTAATTTGTAAAAATCTAGACTTAAGCTTAAACATATGTCGTTAGAGGGTGAAAACCCAAAACTGCCCCTAAGCAGAGCCGTAAGAGGTACAAACACCTTCCACGGGACCAACGTAACTTGTATGGATTTACCACGTAGTCACGGGACTGCCAGTTTAAAAATACGATGATAATTTGCAAAATTTAGACTTAGGCTTAAAACATGACTTTATAGGTTGAAAATTCAAAACAACGCCCGAACGACCCCGTAAGAGGCATGAACAGCTCACACGAAACCAATGTAACACGTAGGAACTTTCCGCATAGTCACGAGACTCTCGTTTCGAGAATACGACAATTGTTTGCAAAAATCTAGACTTAGGCTTAAAAATATGCCGTTAGAGGGTGAAAACCCAAAACAACCCCTAAGCGGCCCCGTAAGAGGCACGAACACCTCCGTGGGACCAATGTAACACGTAGGGACTTATCACGTAGTCACGGGACTGCCGGTTTGAGAATACGATGAGAATTTGAAAAATTTAGACTTAGGCTTAAAACATGACTTTAGAGGGTAAAAATCCAAAACAACGGCCGAACGACCCCGCAAGAGGCACGAACAGCTCACACGAGACCAATGTAACACGTAGAAACTTACTGCATAGTCACGAGACTCTCGTTTCGAGAATACGACGATAATTTACAAAAATCTAGACTTAGACTTAAAAATATGTCGTTAGAGGGTGAAAATCCAAAACAACCCCCAAGCGGCCTCGTAAGAGGCACGAACACCTCCCGCGGGACCAACGTAACACGTAGTCACGGAGCTGTCGATTTGCGAAAATGATGATAATTTGCAAAATTTAGACTTAGGCTTAAAACATGACTTTAGAGTGTGAATCCAAAACAACGCCCGAACGACCCCTTAAGAGGCACGAACAACTTACACGAGACCAATGTAACACGTAGGAACTTACCGCGTAGTCACGAGATTCTTGTTTCGAGAATACGATGGTAATTTGCAAAAATCTAGACTTGGGCGTAAAAATATACTGGTAGCGGGTGAAAACCTTAAACGGCCCCGTAAGAGGCACATATACCTCCCACGGGACAAACTTAACACGTAGGGACTCACCACGTAGTCATGGGACTCTCGGATTGAGAATACGAGGATAATTTGAAAATTTTAGACATAGACTTAAAATAAGACTTTAAAGGGTGAAAATTCAAAACAACGCCCAAATGACCCCGTAAAAGACACGAACACCTCACACGAGACCAATGTAACATGTAGGAACTTACCGCGTAGTGACGAGACTCTCATTTCGAGAATACGACTATAATTTGCAAAAATATAGACTTAGGTTTAATAATATGCCGTTAGATGGTGAAAATCCAAAATAGCCCCTAAGCGGCCCCGTAAGAGACACGAACACCTCCTATGGGACCAACGTAACACGTAGGGACTTACCACGTAGTCACGAGAATGACGATTTGAGAATACGATGATAATTTGCAAAATTTAGGCATAGGCTTAAAACATGACTTTAGCGGGTGAAAATCCAAAACAACGCCCAAACGACCCCGTAAGAGGCACGAGCAACTCACACGAGACCAATGTAACACGTATGAACTTACCGCATAGTCACGAGACTCTCGTTTCGAGAATACGATGATAATTTGCAAAAATAAGACTTAGGCTTAAAAATATGCCGTTAGCGGGTAAAAACCCGAAACAGCCCCTAAGCGGCCTCGTAAGAGGCATGAACACCTCCAACGGGACCAACGTAACACGTAGGGACTTACCACGTAGTCACGTGACTGTCGGTTTGAGAATACGATGATAATTTGTAAAATTTAGACTTAGGCTTAAAACATGACTTTAGAGGGTGAAAATTCGAAACAATGCCCGAACGACCCCGTAAGAGGCACCAGCATCTCACACGCAAGCAATGTAACATGTCAGAACTTACCGTGTTGTCACGAGACTCTCGTTTCGAGAATACGATGATAATTTGCAAAAACCTCGACTTGGGCTTAAAAATATGCCGTTAGCGGGTGAAAACCCAAAACATCCCTTAAATGGCCCCGTAAGAGGCACATACAACTCCCACGGGACTAGTCATGGGACTCTCTGGTTGAGAATACAAGGATAATTTGTAAAATTTAGACTTAGGCTTAAAACATGACTTTAGAGGGTGAAAATGCACGCCAACGCCCAAATGACCCCGTAAGAGGCACGAACACCTCACACGAGATCAATGTAACACGTAGGAACTTACTGCATAGTCACGAGACTTTCATTTCAAGAATACGACGATAATTTGCAAACATCTAGGCTTAGGCATAAAATTATGCCGTTAGCGGGTGAAAATCCGAAACAGCCCCTAAACGGCCCCGTAAGAGGCACGAACACCTCCCACGGGACCAACGTAACACATAGCCACTAGACTCTCGAGTTGAGAATACAAGGATAATTTGCAAAATTTAGACTTAGGCTTAAAACATGACTTCAGAGGGTGAAAATCCAAAACGATGCCCAAACAACCCCGTAAGAGGCACGGACAGCTCACACGAGATCAATGTATCACGTAGGAACTTACCGCGTAGTCACAAGACTCTCGTTTTGAGAATTCGACGATAATCTGTAAAAATCCTGACTTAGGCTTAAAAATATACTGTTAGAGGGTGAAAACCCAAAATAGTCCCTAAGCGGTCCTGTAAGAGGCATAAACACCTCCCACGGGACCAACGTAAGACGTAGGGACTTACCACATAGTCATGGAACTGCCGGTTTGAGAATAAAATGATAATTTGCAAAATTTGACTTAGGCTTAAAACTTGCCTTTTGATGGTGAAAATAAAAAACAACGGACGAACGACCCTGCAAGAGGCAGGAACAACTCACACGAGACTAATGTAACACGTAGGAACTTACCGCGTAGTCACGAGACTCTCATTTCGAGAATACGATGATAATTTGCAAAAATCTAGACTTAGGCTTAAAAATATGCCGTTAGAGGGTGAAAACCCAAAACAACACCTAAGCGGCCCCGTAAGAAGCACGAACACCTCCCACGGGATCAACGTAACACATATGGACTTACCACGTAGTCCCGGGACTGCCGATTTGAGAATACGAGGATAATTTGCAAAATTTAGACTTGGGCTTAAAACTTTACTTTAGAGGGTGAAAATCCAAAACAACGCCCAAACAACCCCGTAAGAGGTATGAACACCTCACACGAGACCAATGTAACATGTAGGAACTTACCGCATAGTCACAAGACTCTCGTTTCGAGAATACGACGATAAATTGCAAAAAATTAGACTCAAGCTTAAAAATATGCCGTTACGGGTGAAAACCCAAAACAACCCTAAACGGTCCCGTAATAGGCACGAACACCTCCAACGGGACCAACGTAACATGTAGGCACTTACCACGTAGCTACTAGACTCTCGGGTTGAGAATATGAGGATAATTTGTAAAATTTAGACTTAGGCTTAGAACATGACTTTAGAGGGTGAAAATCCAAAACGATGCCCAAACGACCCCGTTAGAGGCACGAATATCTCACACGAGACCAATGTAACATGTAGGAACTTACCGCGTAGTCACGAGACTCTCGTTGTGAGAATACGACGATAATCTGCAATAATCTAGACTTAGACTTAAAAATATGCCGTTAGAGGGTGAAAACCCAAAACTGTCCCTAAGCGGCCCTGTAAGAGGTAAGAACACCTCCAACGGGACCAACTTAACACGTAGGGACTTACCACATAGTCACGGGACTGTCGGTTTGAGAATAAGATGATAATTTGTAAATTTAGACTTAGCCTTAAAACATGACTTTAGAGGGTGAAAATCCAAAACAACGCCCGAACGATCCTGTAAGAGGCACAAACAATTCACACACGAGCAATGTAATCCGTAGGAACTTACCGCGTAGTCACGAGACTCTCGTTTCGAGAATACGACGATAATTTGCAAAAATCTAGACTTATGCTTAAAAATATGCCGTTAGAGGGTGAAAACCCAAAACAACCCCTAAACGGCTTCATAAGAGACATGAACACCTCCCACGGAACCATCGTAACACGTAGGGACTTACCACGTAGTCAGGGGACTATTGGTTTGATAATACGATGATAATTTGCAAAATTTAGACTTAGGCTTAAAACATGAGTTTTGAGGGTAAAAATCCAAAACAACGCCTGAACGATCTCGTAAGAGGCTCGAACAGCTCACACGAGACCAATGTAACATATGGAAACTTACCGTGTAGTCACGAGACTCTCATATTGAGAAGACGGCGATAATTTGCAAAAATAAGACTTAGACTTAAAAATATGCCGTTAGCGGGTGAATACCCAAAATAGCCACTAAACGGCCCCGTAAGAGGCACAATCCAAAACGCCCAAACGACCCCATAAGAGGCATGGACACCTCACACGAGACCAATGTAACACGTAGGAACTTCCCGCGTAGTCACGAGACTCTCGTTTCGAGAATGGGACGATAATTTGTAAAAATCTAGACTTAGGCTTAAAAATATGCCGTTAGAGGGTGAAAATTCAAAACATCCCCTAAGAGGTCCCGTAAGAGGCATGAACACCTCTCACGAGACCAACGTAACACGTAAGGACTTACCACGTAGTCACGGGGCTGTCGGTTTGAGAATACGAGGATAATTTGCAAAGTTTAGACTTAGGCTTAAAACACGAACACCTCTCACGAGACCAACGTAACACGTAAGGACTTACCACGTAGTCACGGGGCTGCCGGTTTGAGAATACGAGGATAATTTGCAAAGTTTAGACTTAGGCTTAAAACATGACTTTGGAGTGTGAAAATTCAAAACAATGCCCGAATGACCCCGTAAGAGGTACCAATAGCTCACACGAGACTAATGTAACACGTAGGAACTTATCGCGTAGTCGCGGGACTCTCGGGTTGCGAATACGATGATAATTTACAAAAATCTAGACTTAGTCTTAAAACATGTCGTTAATGGGTGAAAACTAAAAATAACTTCCAACGGGTGAACCTTTTTATCGATTGAGTTATTTATGAGGTTATTTATGTTTAATCTTTGGAAGGGAGTTGTTGATTATTTATTTATGGCTGTTGTTGATGTCGTTGAGTTTATTTAAAAGATAAAACATGTTGGATTTCTTGAATAAACAAAAGAAAATTTGCCGATTTTTTTTGAAATTAATGAGTGTTTTAAATTGATTAACTTAAACATAAGCTTAGGAAACATGTTGAGAACTGGGGGTGGAGCGTGTAACTAAAGTATGATCATTGTTGAAAGGAATTTGTTGATTATTTATTAATGGCTTTTGTTGATGTCGTTTAGTTTATTTAAATGATAAAACATGTTGGATTTCTTGAATAAACAAATGAAATTCTGTCGATTTTTTTTGAAATTATTGAGTGTTTTCAATTGATTAACTAAAACATAAGTTTAGGAAACATGTTGAGAAGTGGGGGTGGAGCGTGTAATTAAAGAAAGACCATTATTGGAAGGGATTTGTTGATTATTTATTTATTTATGGCTTTTGTTGATGTCTCCTAGTTAATTTTAAATGTTAAAACAGGTTGGATTTCGTGAATAAACAAAGGAAACTCTGTCGAAATTTTATAAAATTATGATGCGTTCTAAATTGATTAATTCAAACATACCCAAATTTGAAAATTGAACGTCGAGGCGCGAAAATGTAAAATGACTATAAAAAATAGCTAAAAGGGGCACACTTGTGATAAAAGTAAATTTTTTTCCATATTATGCAATCCAATTATGGTTAACACGTGTTTATTTGTTTCTTGTCACAGATTAATGATGGATTTCATTGGGTTAGTTGATTGGATTACTCAAATTTTATCGCGAAATGTTTATTATTTTTGTAGTTGGTGTTATTTTGAACATTTGTTGTAATCATATTTATTTGAATGAAATGAATTGTCTTTTAATGAAGAATTGTAGAATTGAATATGATGTCATTTTATGTGATGGTTTGGATGCATACAGGTTATATCATGGCAAAAATTTATATACATGCATCTTTCAATCCTCTTTTGGAATTATTTATTGAAAAAAAATCTCTTTTAGCGATATAACTTGGGTGTTGCTAAAAATCAAATCATATTATGAATAATGACTTTTAGTGGCACTATAAATGACATTTAGCGACATACACTGTCGTCTAATTAGATGACATTTTGCGACATATTTATCATGCTATGTATGTCGCCTAAAATATGACATTTCGCAAAATATTTATCATGATAAATATGTCGCAAAATGTCATTTAGCGACATTTAGTGACATACACTGTCGTCTAATTAGATGACATTCCGCAACATGCTATGTATGTCGCCTAAAATATGACATTTCGCGACATGTATGACATTTCGCTTAAAGAATGACATTTCGCGACATGTATGGCATGTCGCATAAAGAACGACATTCCGTGACATGTATGGCATGTCGCGTAAAGAACTACATTCCGCGACATGTCATTATGTCGCGAAAGGTAAGGTGTTATTTAATATAAAAAATAAATATTAATATATATTTTAATAAATATATACATTTCGCGACATGTATCCTGTCGCGATTGGTATATACATTCCGCGACATAGATATGTATGTCATGAAATACATTTCTAGACGGGGCTATCGCGATACGGGGGCGACAAGTAGTCTTATGTCGCAAAATGTCTTTTGCGACATAATTAATACATTTCGAGACATAGTTTATGTGTTGCGAAATGTGTTTTTTCTTGTAGTGACCACCAAGTATTCAAGTAGACAATTTAAATTTACCTCAATTAAGGAATAAGGAGTTTCTTGCTCGGGTGTTTTGCAGGCATTTTTTAATAAAGAAATCGAGTGTATCATTTACAATAGCAAAAGTATTAATATTTGATAACACTATAGAATAAAAAATAATCAAAACAATTATAGATGCAATACGTTAGAAGTACAAATTGGGGAAAGATGCAATACTTTGTATGAATTGTTGAATTTAGTGAAGATCTAGAAGACAACCTTAGAAAATAAAAATAAAAGATAATTCATATTTACAGACAGTGAAATTCACAATATATACATCTCAGCTTAAGTCCATTTTTGACATCTCGTTTAGTTTACTTTTAAACTTTCTAAGAAATGCATCAATTCTTAAATCAGTGTCTAGGAAATTTATACCAAGAAGAAAACAGATGCAAAGGTTATGAAAAAAAATGAAAAACCTAATATACAAAGAAGGCATTCTCTTGGATGGTTCCAGGCCCAGTCTATTAATATAAAGCATTGCTAAAATGAGACCGAGTTCATTTTCAAATTTTTTATTAAAGGCCTCAGTTCTCAATAAAAGCCTCAATTCTACTATTCCAAGAAGCAAAAGACAGACAGAGGTTATGACCAAATTTAACTAACACAATGAACTTCTATGTCCAAATTATGACCAAATTTAACAAGACTATCACCTACAATGTCCAAATTTAAGCACAACAATATATTATACAATATAATAACACAAATAAAGATTAAATAACACTATAAAAAATACATTATAAAAACAACACTGTATAATATAACTTATAAAATGCTTACACAAGATTTATTGGCTTCAATCGAAAGCAAAGCTACCTCCCTATCTCGATCAACTTCAAACAGTTAAAAGAGAAATAAAAGTTGATTGCAAAATGAAATAGAGGAGATCACAACTTCAAACAAGTTTAAGGAGAAGAAGCAAAGTGATCACAATTCAGGTTTCGTTCTAGTACGTGTTTCAGTCACTCTCTCTTTCGCAAAGGGAAAATTAAGTTTGTAGTAACTTCTTCCTATTATTTTAATAATAAAATATTTTTAGGGATATTTTAAAATAAACAAAAAATGAATACAAGCTTTAAGTCGGTTGAAAATACACAACATCCTTCGAGAAATATGAATCGCACCTGAATCGTGAATAGGTGCGATTCACGATTCAGCTGCCGAATCGACTTGTTCAGCCCGATTTTTCAAATCCCTCTGATATTATTTCCAATTCGTATCGATTAGTATATGAATCGAATCGAATAGTACGAGTTGAATCGTGAATTATATGATTCTGACAACTATGGCTGAGAGTGTTACGATCATGTGGGCCTGTGTATTGTGACTGATTGTGAAGTTGGTAAGTGAATGAGGGGAGTGTTCCACCACGGTTGTGTGCCTTTTGGGAAAACAATTGCCTTTATATCCTCAGCTAGGTGCTTCACCAACTCAGTAGGCGGCTGCCCCAATTCTTTATTCTTCTCCAGTTGCATTGTATATGTTTTAGCCATCTCGTCCGCACATTTATTCCCCTAGCGAATTGTGTGCTCAATCAGAGCTCTAGTGTATGGCTTAGGTGTGATGCAATGCTAAATGCACAATACATGTGGTTTTCATGTTCTAATTTATTTATGAGCGATATCACGATCCATGAATCCGATTCCACTACCAAATCCCTTAAGCCCCTCTTTTTGATTAGTTTTAATCCATGAAAAATCCCCTCTAGCTCCACCTTCAAGTTTGAGACTCTTCTAGTCATCTTTTCATAGAAATCGATCACCTACGCTCCGTGCTTATTTCTGACTAGGCACCCGAGACTCCCGACATCCATATTAGTGTTAACTACCATCGGTATTGACTTTAACAGCCCCTGCATTTGGAAAACCCCAAGATATTAGTGGTTTCTCTATGTTAAACGAATATTTATCATGCTGGTTAAAGGCATGACCAATGTCATTGGCCATGTCCTGCATTTCTTAACAACATTCACAAACGAAATCCATATCTGTATTTCTCGATATACTAAAGGATCGAAGAGAAAAGGTACTTCCAAGACATAATTTGATACTTATGAGAATTTTGAATTTTTTCTCCCTCCTTATAAACAATGTGTATTGAGACGACTCTAGATGGTGTAGAGGTTTCTATTTATAAGGGGAAGAGGGCCGGAATCCTAGTGGTGGTGGGACTTTTTTCAAGTCACCCATTAATGCCACTAACCATCATGTGACTAACGGATAAGGTTTATCCAATCTTTTAATATCTTTATTTATCATATTCCTAATTAATTATCTGACATTTATAAAAACCACATAAATGGGAAATTCGGAATTTAATACAATTGAAATTAAATAATTATTTTCGACACTTAACATTAATTTTCAACAGTCTCCCACTTGGTCTTAATAATTCATATAATTAGATTAGGTATCATAAGGTGCACAATCATTGATAAATTTAGTTTGCTAAATCAAATGATTCACAGATGCGAGTCATGACGGTTCCATGCTATTCAAGAGCATGGTTCCTTCCGTGTACCACAACACTAATGTTTCATTCAACTGAGCCTTTAATATTGGGTATCATAATGGCCTCATAATGTCCTTTTGAATAAGGACTATTTTTGTCAACAATAATTCAGAATTATATGCATGCATTCACAAAAGACAGAAATAATAGAAATCAGAAACACTTTTATTGAATTCAAGTAATAGTGTCAAACAAGTAAGGCAAAATAGCAATCATAATCTAACTAATCGAGACCCATCTCTTTGACATGTTCCATAAAGGTCTTCGGAGATAGTCCTTTCGTAAGAGGATTTGCTATGTTACCACGCTTACTAATGTGATCAATTGACACTCTTTGTTTCTAAACTTATTTTTTAACTGATAGGTATTTCATCTCAATATGCTTAGCAGCCTTAATATACCTATCGTTCTTCGAGAAGAAGACTACTGCGACATTATCACAATAAATTTTCAGCGGCTTAGATATTGACCCCATAATTCTATGTCCTAAAATAAAGTTTCACAACCATAATCCATGATTTATAGCTTCGAAGTAAGCTACGTATTCAGCCTCCATAGTAGATGATGCAATGACGCTTTGCTTAGCACTTTTCCATGAACGGGCTCCTCCAGCCATAAGGAAGACATAACCCGAAGTGATCTTCCTACTGTCAAGGCATCCCCCAAAATCTGAGTCTGAATAACCAATCACCTCAAGGTGATCAATCTTCCGATATGTGAGCATGTAATCCTTGGTCCCTTGCAGGTACCTCAACACTTTCTTTGCATCTTTCCAATGGTAAATCCCCGGATTTCTTTGATATCTGCCTAACATCCCAATGGAAAAATTGATATCCGACCTAGTGTAGACTTGTGCATACAACAAGCTCCCTACGAGCGAATCATAAGGCATGCCTTCATGTGCTCCCTTTCTAAATCACTTCTGGGTCATTGACTTAAGATAAACTTATCCCCTTTTTGAAGTGGAACATTAATGAGATTGAAACTTTGCATGCTAAATCTTTCTAAAACTTTGTTAATGTAAGCTTTCTGAGACAATCCTAACATTCCTCGTGATCTATCCCGATCACGAAGGATGCCTCGCCTAAATCTTTCATTTCAAAGTTTTTAGAAAGGTTCTTATTGGTTTCACTTAATAACCCAAGATCACTGCTGACGATAAGTAAGTCATCAACATATAGTACTAAAAACACAAACTTACTCCCACTGATCTTCAGGTATATACACCGATCAACAGTGTTTTTCTTAAACCCAAAGGATGTAATGGTATCGTATAACTTAATGTACCATTGACGAGAAGCTTGCTTTAGACCATATATTGACTTCTTTAACATACAGACCATGTCTTCCTTTCCTTCCTTTATGAAGCCTTGTGGCTGTGCCATGTAGACTTCTTCTTCTAAAGTCCCATTTAGAAAAGTTATTTTTACGTCCAAGTGGTGCAACTCCAAATCATAATGAGCCACCAACGCTAATATGATTCTTAATGAGTCCCTCTTTGAAACTGGAGAGAAGGTCTTATTATAATCAATGCCTTCTCATTGATTAAAATGACGAGAAGCTTGCTTTAGACCATATATTGACTTCTTTAACATACAGACCATGTCTTCCTTTCCTTCCTTTATGAAGCCTTGTAGCTGTGCCATGTAGACTTCTTCTTCTAAAGTCCCATTTAGAAAAGTTATTTTTACGTCCATTTGGTGCAACTCCAAATCATAATGAGCCACCAACGCTAATATGATTCTTAATGAGTCCCTCTTTGAAACTGGAGAGAAGGTCTCATTATAATCAATGCCTTCTCATTGATTAAAATCTTTGGCAACAAGTCTAGCTTTATGTCGTTCGATATTGCCTTTTGAGTCAAGTTTGGTCTTAAAGATCCACTTGCACCCAACTCGTTTTTATCCTTCTGGAAATTCGACCAACTCCCAACTTTATTATCATTTATAGATTTTATTTCTTCATTCATGGCATTAATCCATTTATCAGAATCATCACTATTTATAGCTTTTTCATAAGAAACTGGATCATTAGTATTCCCTATGTTAAATTCAGTCTCTTGAAGGTATACCACATAATCATCCGGAATTGCCGATCTCCTTTCTCTTTGAGATCTTCTTAATGTCACTTCCTGTGGTGCTTCAAAAGGTTCATCGGTTATAGTCTTATTATGTGGTTGTTCAGTTGGTTGATCATTCACTTGTTGTTCATTGTTATTGATTGGGTCAATGACCGGTTCAACAACTACATTAGGAATAACAGGTATGTTGTGAACTCTGGGTATAGGAATTTGTACACTGACTTCTTGAATGATTACCTCCCTTTCTTTTATACTCCCACTTACTTCACATTCTTCAATGAATTTAGCATTTTCAGTTTCTATGATTCTAGTTGGATGATTTGGACAGTAGAATCTATATCCCTTAAACTTTTCTGGATACCCAATTAAATGACACGATAATGTCCTAGGATCCAATTTCTTTTCATGAGGGTTATATATTCTAGCTTCCGTTGGGCAACCCCACACACGTAAATACCTTAAATCGGGTTTCCGTCATTTTCAAAGTTGAAAAGGGGTTTTTGAAACTGACTTACTAGGAACCCTATTTAAAATGTGTACAGAGGTCTTTAATGTACGTGTCCACAAAAATGTAGGCAATTTGGTCGTACTTCTAACCATTTCTATAAGGGTACAATTACGCCTTTCAGCTACACCATTCTGTCAAGGTGATCCTGGCATTGTGTATTGGGCGCAAATACCTAATTTTTCAAGAAGTTTAGCAAATGGGCCAAGCCGTTGCCCTGACTCATCATATCTACCATAATATTCCCCACCTCTATCAGATCTAATAATTTTCACCTTTTTGCCTAGTTGCCTCTCAACCTCATTAATGTATATTTCAACGACGTTTACAGACTGAAATTTATCATGCAACATGTACAAAATGCAATAACGTGAAAAATTATCTATAAAGGTGATGAAGTATTTTTCTCCACCAATTGATGGAATATCAAAAGGTCCACATATGTATGTATGTATTATTTCAAGTAGTTGTGCGCTTCTTGTGGATCCTTTCTTTATATGTTTGGTCTGTTTTCCTTTAATTATGTGATTAATTATTATTATGGGAATAAGTATGCGATTAATTATTGTTGTTGGATTAATTAAATTAAAATGCGAGAAATTAATTTGTTATTAATCCGGATTAAAATAATTATTAACTAGCGTGCCAAGGGTTAATACTTATTGTTGATAATTATTGAATATTACTGTCTGATAGGTAATATGGAATTATAACATTTGATAAATTATCGGAAGTGAGAAATACGGCAGTTTGGTAATTTAAGTCTGACACGCGTGTGAGTCGTGTCGGGACTAATTGATTAGAATAAAAAGAGAATTTATTTTTATTAACTCATATGGTCATTTCGAGTGTATCGTTGAGTTCGGAAGAGTCGAGATAGTCAAAATAGTATACCCAGGTGTTTAGTTTGGGTCCTGGGGTAATTTTAGGCCTAACCGGCGTCCCGACGACATTTTGGTAAATTGTATTTTTGGGTTTAATTAATGGACGAAAATTGAGAGTTATTTTATCAGTCAAGAAAAGTCTTTTAGGGTTGTGAGACACATGAAGGAAATAATGGCCATAGAGGGTGTGAGGGAGAACCAAACTCCAAGAGGGAAGACCAAATTATCCTCACCTTGCACAACCGTGACCACCAATCCGTAGATCGAGAAGAAAGGAATGCGTATATACCAATATCACCAATGGATCAGACCGTCACATTCGAGGCAAGTGTTTATTACTTGCTTTCTTTTAGCAATAATCATGCTCATGTTAGTGTAGGTGAAATTAATCATGATTTATATGTTAATTGGGTGAAAATTGGAGATTTAAATTATGATTAAGGACTGGGTTAATTAGTGATTGGAATTCCTTCATGTATGTAGAGGATTAATCACGAAATTGAATTACATATTGATGAACGAATCTGAATTGATTAGGTTCCTTAATTGAAAATTTGGAAACTAGGGTTCATATGAAGTAATTTGGGGATTTAATATAATTATAAGAACTGATGACGAATTAATGATCCTAGGATGATAGGAATGTTATATAAACTGCTATGGATTAATTGGGATTGATGATGAGGTGTTGGGTGATAAAATCTTAGAGGTTTTTAAGATAAAAAAAATGATGAAAAACGCTGGAAATCTGGGTAAGAAAACGAACAGGGACATCTCGCGCGATCTCGCGCGAAGTCGTTCGAACGACACGTGGAAGTCGTTCGTACGACACGTGGAAGTCATTCGCGTGACATCTCCTTCTTGTTCGAGCGAGATCTATTTATGGTTCAAGCGACAACCCATCTAGTTCGAGCGATGGAGGAAATGTTTGGGAATTTTCTTTGAGTCCAAATTTGGATTTATCGGTTTCTTGGAGTGATAGAAAGTGTCCGATAATAAACTTAAGTAAGAAAGGATTTCAAGAAAAGTATGTGAGGCTTAATAATTTAATTATTTCGGTATAGAGATAATGTACTTTGGAGATTACGAGAGAGATAGTAATCTAGATATTTATACTATATGTAGTGATGAAATTAAAATACGTATGAGGAGTGTATATGTAGGTTGGGGAAATACCTATAAATTTTAATAGGACGTGTGTATGCCTATTATCTGATATTATTGTTAAGTCTACTAATGGGTGATAACCCGGGGGTGCAAGAATCTTATAGTTAAGCGCATTAATGAGTGATAACTCGGGGGTGCAGAGACTCTATTGTTAAGTGTACTAATGGGTGATAACCCGGGGGTACCAGGATGATTATTGTTAGGCGCACTAATGGGTGATAACCCGGGGGTTCTGGATTATTATTGATAGGTGCATTAATGGGTGTTAACACGGGGATGAAGGATTCTCTTGATAGGCGCACTAATGGGTGATAACCCGGGGTTGGTGGATTATTATTAATAGGTACATTAATGGGTGCTAACCCTAGGATGCAAGATTTTCTTTATAGGTGCACTAATGGGTCTTAGCTCGGGGGTGCAGGATTAGTATATATATATATATATGAACTTGTGAATATTTCTACTGAGATTAGTAGACGTGGTAATAATAACAATCATTACATTGCACCAGGTGGACTTAACCTAAGGGTGCTGGATTAGTGTATATATATAAGGATGATGAGACTATATATATGTTTGAGTGTACTTGGGTAACTTTCTACTTTATGAGAATAGTAGATAAAATGGAAATGAGAAATGAAATAATCTTAGTAAAAGAATAGGATCCTGATATAATTTTTCACCCTAAAACAAAATGATCTCCCTTCTCACTAAAAAACCCCCAACCAAACACGACCCTAAATTGAGTACTCCCGTCGGCAAGTCGCCGCCTTCCTAAATCAACCAGCTCCGACGTCCATTCACCATCTTGCCATCGCCATGCCTACCCTACCTCCGGCCGTAGTTGCTCTCCTGAGCGTTTCTCCCCTGTAGATGTCGTTAAAGACCCAGTGAATATACATAACCCTAGTATTTGTTAGGGTTTGGATGCTGGAATGGAGCCTGGTCCGGCAGGTGTCTTTAATGAAGAAGCTAGCGAATCTGAGGAGTTTGAAGAGGGGCAAGTCCTTGCTTCGGAAGATAGTATTGACATAGCAAATGCTAATGTTTCTAGAATTAAAGAGATAAATGAAGAAAATGAGGTATACAAAAAATTTCTCGAAGAAAAAGGTTTCACTCAAGAGGACATTTTACATTTCAGATGTGCCAAACTCAAAAATGAAGCCTCAAACTCTGATGGATGTAAGTTAGTGGAGGTAAAGACTACGAATTCAAAGGTGGATTTTGAAAAGGATGGCCCTTTAGCCTACTCTCCCCTGACCAAGGGGGACAAGTCATGGAAAGAAGTTATAGCGGATAAGAGATATCCCAAGCTAAGATTTACTTACCATGCTCCCTCTATTGTTGATAATAGAATCACAGTCTCCCCACCTCTAGAGGTGGCAAAAAATTGCTATGCTAAGTGGGAAAGCAGTATGGTAGGGTGTTTTCTTGGGGAGAAGTTATGGGATACATTTGGCCTCAATCAAATAGTGGGACACAACAATGGAGTCTATTTCTTTATGTTTGATAATGCTAATATGAGGGATGAGGTAATTGACAATGGACCTTGGCATTTTGTGGGGAACCCAATTATTATCCAAAAATGGACACCAAACTTCTCTTTCAGCAAAGATTCAACCTCTAAGATACCTGTATGGGTGAAGTTCCATAACATTCCTGTCCAATTATGGACAGAGGAGGGGCTTAGCTATGTTGCTAGCTCAGTGGGAGTTCCTATGTATGCTGATACAGTTACTGAAGGTATGAAGAGAATAAGTTTTGCAAGGATTTGTGTGGAGTTAAATGTCAGGGCAGAATTCCCAAACAACATTGATGTCACCATGGAGGATGGATCCATTGCAGTAGTTGGAGTGGAATACCAAGAGAAACCTCCATCCTGTGTCCATTGTGGAATATTTGGTCATGCCCTGATCAACTGTCCTAAGGGGAAGAAAGCTTGGGTGGCAAAAAATAATAAAGAAGAGGTATATCCAATTTTAAGCCAAGCTGAGATTCAAAAGGCCTTGGAAGGAGGATGGACCAAAGTGCAAACTAAAGCCAATAAGACAATCAAAACAGTTGAAACAGTTGAGATAGTCAAGAGTGGGATGGATGTAGCTGGTATGCCTAGTGAGATGGTTAGTACAAGTAAGAATGAAGTGGGAGAGACTACACTAAACAAGGTTACAACCTCTAATCAGTTTGACATTCTTGATGTTATGGAGGACTCTACTCTTGTTACAACCCCTGCCCCTTAAAATTAAAGTAGTGGATGAACTTGATCAGGGAGGGTTTGGAGGTGTCATCAGAAGGGATGGGAAAGAGGTGTGCAGTAAAAACAAAAAGGTGAAGAAGAGTTCGGGCAGCAAATACAAAAAGTTTAGATGACCAGGATGGGTACATGGAATATAAGGGGACTTAATGCTCCCCACAAACAGATGGAGGTGGTTAAGCTCATAAGAGATAATAAATTAGACCTTATTAGTCTTGTGGAGACTAAGATTAGAAGGAACAACATGGATACTGTCAAGAATATGTGCTTCTATCATTGGGAGTATATTAATAACTGCCCTATGGACGGGGGAGTGGAAAGAGTGATAGTGGGTTGGAACCCCAATATATTGAAGATTGATGTGATTGATTCTCATAGACAAGCTCTATTCTGCCTTGTTAATATTGTTGGTACTAGTATCTTTTTATGCGACTTTCATATATGGTGAAAACCTGCCTGAGCAGAGGAGGTGTTTATGGACTTTCCTAAATGCAAATAAGATGGTGATCAATGATAGGCCTTGGATACTCATGGGGGATTTTAATGTGGTCAGATGCCAAGAGAAAAAAAAGGGATTTTGGATATTGACAGAGCTGTAACTGATGAGTTTAATGAGTGTCTAAATGAGCTGAATGCTGATGATATGGTTAATAGTGGGCTGTGGTTCACCTGGAATAAGAGTCATCTTGGAGTCAATAATGTTCAGTCCAGAATTGACAGGGTCCTACACAATGATATGTGGACTGCTTTTTTCCCCAACTCACAAGCTATTACCCTGACTTGTGGTATATCTGACCATAGTCCTATTATCACTGTAGTGGATAACACTATCAATAGGGGTCCATTACCTTTCAAGTTATTCAACTTCTCGATGAATCATGTTGATTTTACTCCTACAATCATTGATGATTGGGATGTTGAGGTGGATGGGAATCCAATGCAGAGGCTCTACAGCAAGCTTAATAGAGTTAAAGCCTCTTTAAAGCACATTAATAAGAAATTCTTTAATAATATTTCTACTCAGGTAGCTGAAACCAAGATACATCTTGATGCTATTCAAAGTGAGCTGGACAGAGATGGTGATAATATGGACCTGCAGGCGGCTGCTAATGACATGAGAATCAAATATGCAGAATTAAGGAATGATGAGGAGTCCTTCCTAAGACAGAAGGCTAGAACCAAATGGTTGCAGCTGGGCGACCAAAACAATACTTTCTTTCACAAGAAAGTAATCCAAAATAGGGCTAGAAGGAAAATTGTGAGCATTGAGAATGATCTAGGTGTGAGAATTGAAGGCATTGAGCAGGTGTCTAAAGAAGCAGTGAGTTTTTTCAGAACTTGTTAGGGAATAGGTGTAACACCCCGCCTAATTAAATACCGGGCGATCACTCCTTTATTAAATTAAATCAAGGTTAACAGTTGGTTCATTCTCAGCATCACTGTCGATAAAAATAAATTTTCCAATTTAACACCCTAAATAATTAAGCTAAGTGTCAAAAACATTTTTCATACCAACTTTCCAAATATTAGTTAAAGAAAAGATTTATTTATTTAAAACAACATTTCTACAATTAAGAATCACACCACGATGAACTAAATAATAACATACATTCGTCAATCGAACGACAACATAATAAAAACTAAAATCACAAGTCCATACTGAATAAATCCTAAAGAACAATACTGGAAATAACTGGAATATAAATGTCCCAACAACAAATGAAAAAAAAAATGGAAAGGGCGACACGTGCCCAATAAATGAGAATGCTAGAATGGAGTCAATAAAGGAAGCCGTCTACTCAAGTGACCTGCAACTCCCACCTAAGCTGCAACACGTTCCTCTCAAAGGATCCTAATCCAGACGCCCCTGTGGATGGACACCTGAAATATATACATATATATACAAGAGAGAGAGAGAGAGAAAAAGAAACGGGTCAGAGCCCGAAAGTGTGTTTGATTTAAAATACGTTTAGCAAGTATTTAAATTGATACAGGCCAATGCAATAACATATTAGTGCGTCGCTCTCTTGAGAAATACTCATCTCTCTTCTAATGTGCACACCTATTGCACTAACCTTCCCATTGGTTTGTTCTTAACAATATATCGCACTTGACTTTCTAAAATATTTACTTAACTTAGGTTACTCGTAAGGTTTACAGTACAACGATTCAATTCTAAAAAGAATGTTCCAATTAGTAACCAAAGTTCTCCATTTTAACTTTATAAAATCCATAAGTTTCCCAGTGACATATTATTTACTCAAAATAAGTATTCATAATTTAGTCCAGGATTATTCCTCACTTACTACGTTACAACAATAGTTTAAATTTCTCAATCCAGGTATATATATAAATTACTCGTATAGTTTATATATATATATATATATATACTGACAACACCAACATATAAACTATGGTATAGGTATATTCTTCTTTCTCAAAACAAGTATTTATAATTTTCAGTAAACAACCATGTCCTACATATCAAATCACGGTAGGTAGTTCCAAATTTCAGAATTTCATATATATATTAACTACTCGCATAATATATATAATAACAGCACCCCAACTAGATTATGGTGCGGGCATACTCTACTATCCAAAGCCCCATATCACTCATATTAAGGGGAATACATTCGGAATCACTCTCGAAATGTATTAACATACATACACAAACAATATTGAGGCGAAGAATAGATTCCAAGTCTCTAAGAGGGTAGCACATACCGGCGTCTCTTAGGACCGTCTGAACTATCACATCGATAGCCTGTACCAAGGACATCTATCTCCTAGGGTACAAGTCAATATCCCCCATAAAGGTCCCATCGAGATAAGACTTGTCCCAGCGCGGAAACCTCAGGGATAGCAAGTAGCGTGGGTATGATTTTCACATGCATATATTATATGTACACACAATCCTATTAATATACCACTATTATCATATTAATATAGGTTCTTCTCATCACCCGTAATTATACCATTTATCCTTAATTTCACAGTTATGGAATTACGTATAAGGTTTTATTCCTAACCTTAACTCGAAGGGTTTTCTCACTTATTACCTAACACTCATGGATTACATCCTCACAAATCTGAAATTCAGTAAGTGACTTTATTAGATTCCAACGTAACTCTCTTACGTACCTCACCCTTTAAATTCATAAATCTACCAACTTAAAGTAAATATCCCATAAATACCATTTTCGTTGAAGATTAAAGGTTCTAACATTTATCCATATACCCTACTGGTCCTCAATGTCTCCCAAATCATTTTATTTAGAATGCCCAAAGATAATTTCACGATAAACTTACGTTAGCTAATTAAACAAGGGGAATAGGAGTCTGTCAGGAGGGGTCGATCGATCGAAGCTTGGGGCTCGATCGATCGAACCTTCGATCGATCGATGCTCTATGCTCGATCGATCGATTAAGCAGGTCTGGGCAAAAATTATGCAGAATTGCAGTTACGGGATTCATCAAAATTCTTCATCAATATCCATATTTTCCAACACTAATCGACCCAAAAGTCTAGTACTAACATACTAACATAATTCCAGATGTTTTTAACGTTCAGCATGCGTGTATTCATCATTAATCATGGTTAAACAACCCAAAATCTCATCTAAACATCAAGAACCCTAAAGTTTTCATAACTATGATTCAATTCAGTTTTTCTCCAGAATTTATTCCTAATATAACATCAAAAATTCGTGGGTAATACATCTATATCATCAAAAGTTTCCAGCATAAGGTTTTAATCTTCTCTACATGCAATTTCCTATCAGAATTTGGGGTTTTCTTACATGGATTACATTCCTAATTAATCCTAAACTAATATGAACATTGCACTAATGAAATACGCAAGTTAAACACTTGCCTGGGATTTCAGAGGTCTAGTTTCCTGCTGATATTGGTGTGGTTGCGTTCTCCTCCTCGCGATCTACGCGTTGGTGGTGACGGCGGTGCAAACGGAGGTTTTTCTTGGTTTTGAATCTCCTAGAAAGGTCTCTCCTCCCTTCTCTAATGGACGTTCTAGGGTTCTGTAGGTTCTAACCCTAAAAGGCTAAGCTAACCAGCTGATAAAGGATGCTAAAATTCGTGGGTTTAATTACCCTATTTTGTAAAATGACCAAAATACCCTCCCGGGTCACTAATTAGGCCTAAAAACGCCCCGAGGCCCAAACTAACCCCCCGGGTATACTTTTTTGACTATCTCGACCCTTCAGGACGCGTTGGCGCACTCAAAACGACCATACGGACAACTTATAAAATATTCACTTTTTATTTAACACAATTAGTCCCGACGTGACACGGGCACGTCCCGACTTAAATTTTCGAAATAATCATTTAATTCACTTATGACATTCAATCTAACCAATATAATATATTAGTATGCTCATTAGTAATATTCAACAAGTTTCCCATAATTACTAACTCTAGTCACGTTAATAATTATAACATAATTAATTTCCGGATTTTTTTATTAAATAACAGTCACATTAAATTTAATAAATTCCCAAATTAAATATAGCATAAAAATACGGGATATTACATACTCCCCCCCTAATAACGGAATTTCGTCCCGAAATTCGGAAAATAAGGCATACCTGGTAACAACTTTGGATATCTCTCGCGCATATCTGCCTCACGCTCCCAAGTGGATTCCTTCACATTATGGTGTTCCCACTGGACCCGCACAAGTGGAACTATCTTCGACCTCAATCTCCTCTCACTATAGTCTAGGATAGCCACCGGTCTCTCCTCGTAGGAGCTATCAGGCTGTAAGTCGATCTCCTCTATCGCGATGTGAGTATGGGCCATATCATTTCGAAGGTATCGTCTCAACGACGAGATGTGAAATACATCGTGAATGCGATGTAAATGTTCTGGCAGTCCCAATCTGTATGCAACTGGCCCAAATCCTCTCAGTGATGGGAAATGATCCCACGTACCTCGGAGCCAACTTTCCCTTCTTCCCGAACCTCATCACTCTTTTCATAGGAAACACACGCGGTAACACTTAGTTCCCCACATTAAACTCCCTGAAGAACCGTTTCGCATCGGCGTAGTTCTTCTGCCTGTTCTGGGCTACCCAAATACGACTCCTGATTATCTCAATCCTCGCGGAGGTCTCCTAAATCACTTCTGGCCCTAGCAACTTGTTATCCCCCACCTCAAGCCAACAAGTTGCAGAACGACAAGGCTCGCCATATAAAGTCTCAAATGGAGCCATACCAATCGTAAACTGATAAGAGTTATTATAAGCAAACTCTACCAGTGGAAGATGCGGCTCCCATCATCCTCCAAAATCGAGAACACACATACGTAGCATATCCTCCAACATCTGATTAGTACGCTCTGTTTGTCCATCTGTCGGTGGGTGGTAAGCTGAACTCAACCTCAACTTAGTACCCATAGCCTCCTGAAAGATTTCCCAGAAACGTGACACAAACATGTTGTCTCTATCTGTCACAATATTCAGGGGCACCCCATGTAATCTGACAATCTCAGCGATGAACAACTGAGCATACTGACTCGTGGTATAATCTGTCCTCACTGGCAGAAAATGAGCCACCTTGGTCAAACGGTCTACAATCACCCAGATAGAATCGTGGCCCCGCTGTGATGTAGGCAACCCTGTAATGAAATCCATGGAAATACTCTCCCACTTCCACGCGGGTACTTCCAATGGCTGAAGCAATCCTGACGGTTTCTAGTGGTCCACCTTCACCAGCTGGCAGGTAGAACAGTTGGACACAAACTCGGTGATGTCCTTCTTCATCCCACTCCACCAATATTGACGCCTCATGTCCTGGTATATTTTATCACCTCCTGGATGTACTGCAAGTCGGGACCCGTGAGAATGAGTCATCACTTCATGGCGTAACTCTGCTCCTTCTAGAACTACTAATCTCCCATTAAACCGCAAACCCCCATCAGAACTAGCAGAATAGGACTCAGCACCCTCGGCTAGAAGTCGCACAATCTGCTCCTGGCAAAACGGGTCTGTGGTTTGTGCCTGTATCACCCTCGTAACAATCTCGGGTGTGACTGTCATCACGGATATGAAAGAACGTGCTACTGCGTCCTGGTGACCCAACTCCTTCCACTTTGCTTTCCAGATGTCCGCTACATCGTCTACCGGTTTACGGCTCAACGCATCAGCAACTACGATGGCTTTCCCCGAATAATACTGTATATCGAACTGGTAGTCCTTCACAAACTCTAACCACCTGCGCTGACGCATATTCAGCTCTCGCTGAGTGAACATGTACGTCAGTAACTTGTGGTCTGTGAATAGACGGAATTTCTCACCCAATAAGTAGTGCCTCCAAATCCTCAATGCAAAGACGACCGCTGCTAACTCCAGGTCGTGGGTGGGGTAATTCTTCTCATGCGGCTTAAGTTTGCGGGAAGCAAAAGCTATAGCCTTCTCCTCCTGCTGGAGTATACCTCCAAGTCCCCATAAAGACGCATCGGTATAAACCAGGTACTCCACACCCGGTTTCGGTAAGGCAAGGACTGGTGCTGAAGTAAGTTTGTCCTTCAGCTCGTCGAAAGCCAACTGATAAACGTCATCCCAAACATATGGTATCCCCTTGCGAGTCAGATTTGTCAATGGACCCGCTATTTTGGAGAATCCTCGAATGAATCTCCTGTAGTATCCGGCTAACCCCAAGAAACTACGTACTTCCGTCGGTGTCGTGGGCTGTCTCCACTCCCTCACCGCTGACACTTGGCTCGGGTCGACTGCTATCCCCTGCTCAGAAACAACATGGCCCAAGAATTGTACCTCTCGCAACCCGAATCCACACTTCTCGTACTTAGCATACAACTGATGCTCTCGTAGAGTCTGAAGAACCTGCCTCAAGTGCTCAGCATGCCCCTCCTCTGAGTGTGAATATATCAAGATATCATCTATGAAGACGATGACGAACTGATCCAAGAACTCTCTAAATACTCGGTTCGTCAAGTCCATGAAAACGGCTGGGGCATTTGTGAGTCCGAACGGCATCACCCTGAACTCATAGGACCCATATCTCGACAAGAAGGCAGTCTTTGAAACATCCTGCTCTCTAATCCGTAACTGATGGTACCCCGACCTCAGATCTATCTTAGAAAAGAAAGTTGCTCCCCTCAACTGGTCGAATAGATCATCGATTTGAGGCAACGGATACTTATTCCATATTATGACCTGGTTCAACTCCCGGTAGTCCACACACAATCTCAGTGAACCATATCTTCTTTACAAATAAGACTGGAGCGCCCCAAGGTGAGGTACTCCTACGAATGAAGCCCTGACCTAATAGCTGCTCTATCTGATCTCGTAGCTCTCGCATCTCTGCTGGAGCCATACGGTACGGTGCGCTTGCTATATGTCTCGTATCTGGCAATAAATCTATAACAAAGTCTATCTCTCGACTGCGGTTAGGCCTGTTATTTCCTGAAACACATCGGAATACTCCCTGACAACAGGGATCGAATCTAAGGGAATCACAACCTCCTTAGAGGTATCCTCCTCTATGTAATACAATTGAGCGGTCGAACCTCCCTCTGGGTGAGGCATCGCCACTACAAACATCTCTTGCACCGGAATGGCAAAAACAATGCTCCCACCGAAGGAATCAATCATGGCTTTATATGATGCGAGCCAATCTATACCAATAATCACATCATGCTCGTGCATGTCTAAGATTAACATGTCTGCAGGTAATACCAAGCTACCAATCTCTACTCCCACTCCCCGACATATATATAAAAATAAGTGACTCACTCCCTAGTGGTGAGTCGACATACGCCACGGTGCTCTCTGCTGTGGCTAACAATCCTAAGGACTTCGCAAAATATATAGCTATATAAAAAAAAATGCGTTGCCCCAGTAAAAATAGAATGACCCAAGGTTCCATGGATAGAAAACATACCCCAAATCGCGGGTGGTGCCTGTGGGGCTGCTGCCTGGTGGACATTGAGGATATGTCTGTATTGTAACTGCCCCTGTTGCACTGGTGTTACTGAAAAGGTTGGTAGGTCTGGTACCTGAACTGGTGCTGGGAGAGCGACTGGAAAAAAGTGGCCCTTGCGGCTTCTTACGGCCACAATGTTGTCGTGAGGCCCTAACAGCCTCTGGGCAATCTTGGCATTTATGGCCATGCGTGGCACACACAAAACATTTGCCTCTGAAGTTACTCCCCCTCTGACCCTGCTGTTGTTGGGGTCGGCCTTGCTGACTTGGGGCTTTATTCCCCTTTCGAAACTGCTTCATTTTACCATGTTGTTGACTAGAATTTACCCTGTCTTGGGTAGTTCGCTGTCGAAATTTTGGAGTCTTCGCACATTTGTCAGCTTTGGTCACACGCATTTGGCTAACCTCTCTAAGGCCTTTTGCCTTCTCTAAGTTGCATGCTGCGTTCTTGGTATTGTAAAACTGCAGTGGTGACTGCTTGTGCTACGATGCCTGCTAACTCGGCGGTTGGTATTGTAAGGCCCTAAAACATGATTAGGAAGGTTAATTACATGATTAATTATAACTTAGGAGTTATAAGTTATAGATTGGTTATGTGTGTTAAACATGTTAATTATCATGTTTAGGGGATGCACGCTCATGTGATATATGTGTTGTTTACATTAGGTGTTAATTGAGCTTATGATCGGGGATACCATGTTTAGAACATATGATTAGTTATGCGATTAATGCATCATAAATTATGTTTTTAATGCATGATTATGTTTATAAAAGTAAATAAGGTTGTTGATACGAAATTGGCAATGTTTGGTTGCCAAATGTGAAAGTTTTGAGATTTTCGGTAAATTGCTACTTTCCTGTTCGATGCCCAAATTAGGCGTATTAGTTTATGATTTTGGGAAAACATAAATTATGAAAGTTGTATATATATAAATTAATATTATAACACAACAAACGGTGGATTAAATGGAGACTCGTACAAGAAGTTATACCGAAAGTACGAAACAAGGGCAAATATGTCCATCCCTTAAGTGACAATTGTCTTATTAGAACACCATGTGCTATTGTTTGATTGGTTAAAGGGTGGGTGATGGTTTGGCCGACTTAAGTTGTATAAAACAACTCCTTTGTTCAGTAAATGCAGCCATGAACAAGAGTTTTGCCTAAAGAGAGAGAAAGAGAAGAAAGTTAAGGAATAAATCTTTGGAAATTTTCCATAAATCAAGGAATCCTCGTAAGGTAATTACATCTTAATTAAAGTTGGTCAGATGGATGAGTTTTATACTTATCATGTTTTTATTTTTGATTTGGATATATATTTTAATGATACCCATATTGCTGAATTGTGTTGGAACAAGGATGGTTTAAGAACATAAGTTAGAACTGGAGCTAGGATCGTAAATGCATACTTTAAAGTCCTAAATTTACATCATCCTTTTGTAAAGCATTTTGATTTTGAAAATTCATGATTATGATGTATATTTCTGCTAAAACATGTTTATTATATGTTTCCATGAATTATAATCAAGGTTTAGGTTATATATGCTTAAAAATGTTAAGTTATGCCTTAATGTTGTATTTTGACCTAGTTATGCTAAAAATGGCATAAATCATGGAATACTTATTGGAATTGAGTGATTCAAGTTGGAGAGTAAAATACACTCATACATGTATAACATATCCGAAAATTGTGTAAAAATACCAAGGAATGAACCCTTGGTGATAGTTTGAAGTCTTGGATTAAAATCTGCCCTAAAGGAGCAAAAACGCATACCAGGTGTTTGACGTTTTGCTCGACATAGAAAATGAGCCCTAAAAATTATGAAACATTAAATTTGTATTATTCAATGTGTTTAATGATATTGTGTGTAATATCATGGAAAGTTATGTTGTACAAAAATTATGAGAATTCCATGAAGTTGAAGTTGTGTTGTTGTTTTTCTTGAGAAATGATTTGGAAAAGGCTGTAATAAAATGGGCATAACTTTGTCTAGCAAATTCGTAATTAAATTCTGTAAATTGTGTTAGAACCCTAATTAATTGGGTGTTGTATAAATGTGAAGTGTAATATTTAGTTCCTCCTTAGTTATTTATGATTGACCAAATGATGGGTTGTATTACTGGGTTTGATGTTAATCGGTGTATTCAAATACTAACAACATTGACTTGTTAGGTGGGGAAGCAGCTAATACTACCATACAAAGGAAGTAGTTGGTTTTAATCTTAGCACTAAATCCAAGGTGAGTGACCTTCCTTATGAAATATAAATGCTTATAATTTCATATGGAAATGTGTAGTTAAACACAGTTGTGAAAATATTTATGGGAGTGATGTTGTATTTATGAAACATATGCATATGATTGAAAATGTTAAGCGATGTTATATAATGATATGGACTAGTGAGTCCTTTATCTAATGTTAAGGACTGTGGTGGGTCCTACGGGATGTGGTGGTCCTGTTAATCCAACATAAAGGTTTGTGTACTCGGGCCTAATAAAGGGATGTGGTGGTCCCTAATAACTGTGGTGGGTTAATTGGACTGTGGCGGGTCCAGGCTTGCGAGAGTTTCACAATTCCTGTTGGGTTATAGCATTAGAACAAAAATAAAAGTGGTTATTCAAATTGGTTATATGTGTGGTATGTGGTCATTCACTAAGCCTTTATAGCTTACACTCCTGTAATGTTTTGTTTCAGGTATGCTTATAACTTGGAGTTCACTGCCAAGTTAGGACCTTAAAACGGGGGAGTGACAGATATTTAGTATGGTTTGAATATCAGGATTTCTTTTGTGTAATTATTAAACTAAGGATCTTGGTTATGTAAAGTTATGTAGTACTTATAAGTTATAAGTAAAGGCAGTTATGTTTTCATCTACACATACCTTTGGAAAAAAAAATCTTATGCTATTTCCTCAGAGATTTAAATTAAAGCATTGTTTAAGGCAATTTATCTCTAATTAAAAGGATGAGTTTAACTTAATTAATTCGGGGCGCGACAGGTATTCTCTCTGGGAACACCTGAGGTGTGAGTCGATTTTGCTCGTCGACTCCCTCAACCGTTTTAGCTAGCTCTTCTCGACGGTCCATCTGAAAATTTAAGTAAATTTGGATGAGTTCATCATTCAAATAAACATATCGCAGAAGTACGAATTTCCAATGTATAGAGATAAACGCAACATTCCTAGTATTAGGGCTCTATATCAAAGAAAGCAACGCTGAAAGCATAATAAGCCGTACAGATCCTAAAGGACACTAGAACCTGATGCTCTGATACCACCTGTGACACCCCGCCTAATTAAATACCGGGCGATCACTCCTTTATTAATTTAAATCAAGGTTAACAGTTGGTTCATTCTCAGCATCACTGTCGATAAAAATAAATTTTCCAATTTAACACCCTAAATAATTAAGCTAAGTGTCAAAAATATTTTTCATACCAACTTTCCAAATATTAGTTAAAGAAAAGATTTATTTATTTAAAACAACATTTCTACAATTAAGAATCACACCACGATGAACTAAATAATAACATACATTCGTCAATCGAATGACAACATAATAAAAACTAAAATCACAAATCCATACTGAATAAATCCCAAAGAACAATACTGGAAATAACTGGAAAATAAATGTCCCAACAACAAATGAAAAAAAAAATGGAAAGGGCGACACGTGCCCAATAAATGAGAATGATAGAATGGAGTCAATAAAGGAAGCCGTCTACGCAAGTGACCTGCAACTCCCACCTAAGCTGCAGCACGTTCCTCTCAAAGGATCCTAAGCCAGACGCCCCTGTGGATGGACACCTGAAATATATACATATATATACAAGAGAGAGAGAGAGAGAGAAAAAGAAACGGGTCAGAGCCCGAAAGTGTGTTTGATTTAAAATACGTTTAGCAAGTATTTAAATTGATACATGCCAATGCAATAACATATTAGTGCGTCGCTCTCTTGAGAAATACTCACCTCTCTTCTAATGTGCACACCTATCGCACTAACCTTCCCATTAGTTTGTTCTTAACAATATATCGCACTTGACTTTCTAAAAGATTTACTTAACTTAGGTTACTCGTAAGGTTTACAGTACAACGATTCAATTCTAAAAAGAATGTTCCAATTAGTAACCAAAGTTCTCCATTTTAACTTTATAAAATCCATAAGTTTCCCAGTGACATATTATTTACTCAAAATAAGTATTCATAATTTAGTCCAGGATTATTCCTCACTTACTACGTTACAACAATAGTTTAAATTTCTCAATCCAGGTATATATATAAATTACTCGTATAGTTTATATATATATATATATATATATACTGACAACACCAACATATAAACTATGGTATAGGTATATTCTTCTTTCTCAAAACAAGTATTTATAATTTTCAGTAAACAACCATGTCCTACATATCAAATCACGATAGGTAGTTCCAAATTTCAGAATTTCATATATATATTAACTACTCGCATAATATATATAATAACAGCACCCCCAACTAGATTATGGTGCGGGCATACTCTACTATCCAAAGCCCCATATCACTCATATTAAGGGGAATACATTCGGAATCACTCTCGAAATGTATTAACATACATACACAAACAATATTGAGGCGAAGAATAGATTCCAAGTCTCTAAGAGGGTAGCACATACCGGCGTCTCTTAGGACCGTCTGAACTATCACATCGATAGCCTGTACCAAGGACATCTATCTCCTAGGGTACAAGTCAATATCCCCCATAAAGGTCCCATCGAGATAAGACTTGTCCCAGCGCGGAAACCTCAGGGATAGCAAGTAGCGTGGGTATGATTTTCACATGCATATATTATATGTACACACAATTATATAAATATACCACTATTATCATATTAATATAGGTTCTTCTCATCACCCGTAATTATACCATTTATCCTTAATTTCACAGTTATGGAATTACATATAAGGTTTTATTCCTAACCTTAACTCGAAGGGTTTTCTCACTTATTACCTAACACTCATGGATTACATCCTCACAAATCTGAAATTCAGTAAGTGACTTTATTAGATTCCAACGTAACTCTCTTACGTACCTCACCCTTTAAATTCATAAATCTACCAACTTAAAGTAAATATCCCATAAATACCATTTTCGTTGAAGATTAAAGGTTCTAACATTTATCCATATACCCTACTGGTCCTCAATGTCTCCCAAATCATTTTATTTAGAATGCCCAAAGATAATTTCACGATAAACTTACGTTAGCTAATTAAACAAGGGGAATAGGAGTCTGTCAGGAGGGGTCGAGCGATCGAAGCTTGGGGCTCGATCGATCGAACCTTCGATCGATCGATGCTCTATGCTCGATCGATCGATCAAGCAGGTCTGGGCAAAAATTCTGCAGAATTGCAGTTACGGGATTCATCAAAATTCTTCATCAATATCCATATTTTCCAACACTAATCGACCCAAAAGTCTAGTACTAACATACTAACATAATTCCAGATGTTTTTAACGTTCAGCATGCGTGTATTCATCATTAATCATGGTTAAACAACCCAAAATCTCATCTAAACATCAAGAACCCTAAAGTTTTCATAACTATGATTCAATTCAGTTTTTCTCCAGAATTTATTCCTAATATAACATCAAAAATTCGTGGGTAATACATCTATATCATCAAAAGTTTCCAACATAAGGTTTTAATCTTCTCTACATGCAATTTCCTATCAGAATTTGGGGTTTTCTTACATGGATTACATTCCTAATTAATCCTAAACTAATATGAACATTGCACTAACGAAATACGCAAGTTAAACACTTGCCTGGGATTTCAGAGGTCTAGTTTCCTGCTGATATTGGTGTGGTTGCGTTCTCCTCCTCGCGATCTACGCGTTGGTGGTGACGGCGGTGCAAACAGAGGTTTTTCTTGGTTTTGAATCTCCTAGAAAGGTCTCTCCTCCCTTCTCTAATGGCCGTTCTAGGGTTCTGTAGGTTCTAACCCTAAAAGGCTAAGCTAACCAGCTGATAAAGGATGCTAAAATTCGTGGGTTTAATTACCCTATTTTGTAAAATGACCAAAATACCCTCCCGGGTCACTAATTAGGCCTAAAAACGCCCCGAGGCCCAAACTAACCCCCCGGGTATACTTTTCTGACTATCTCGACCCTTCCGGACGCGTTGGAGCACTCAAAACGACCATACGGACAACTTATAAAATATTCACTTTTTATTTAACACAATTAGTCCCGACGTGACACGGGCACGTCCCGACTTAAATTTCCGAAATAATCATTTAATTCACTTATGACATTCAATCTAAACAATATAATATATTACTATGCTCATTAGTAATATTCAACAAGTTTCCCATAATTACTAACTCTAGTCACGTTAATAATTATAACATAATTAATTTCCGGATTTTTTTATTAAATAACAGTCACATTAAATTTAATAAATCCCCAAATTAAATATAGCATAAAAATACGGGGTATTACAATAGGGTGCAATGTGAGAATGCAAATGCTGTCCTAGGGGAGGTGATCAAGAATAAGCTTACCCCTGAGCAAGCTTATCTCCTGGAGGAAGAGGTCACTCATGAAGAGATAAAAAAAGCTCTATTTAGCATTAGGTCTGACAAGGTCCCGAGCCTTGATGGTTTTAACAGCTACTTCTTTAAAAAAAATTGGGAGCTCATTGGGAGAGAGGTGTGTGAGGCAATTAAATTCTTCTTTGACATGGGGACTTTCTTCAAGCAGTGGAATTGTACAGCTCCGGCTTTGATCCCAAAGGTTTCAACCCCTAAAAGTATAAGGGAGTTCAGACCCATCTCTTGCTGTAACACCTTGTACAAGTGTATTTCCAAAGTGATCACTTTCAGGCTAAAGAAGATGATGCCTGGCCTTATTAGTATTAATCAAACTGCCTTTGTTGAAGGTAGATCCATTACTGATAATATCTTGTTATTACAAGAGTTAATGAGGAATTATCATAGGGACTCTTGGCCTCCGAGATGTGCAATCAAGAATGATATTCTAAAAGCATATGATACTGTTAGTTGGGACTTTTTGATGAAGCTGTTGGCCCATATTGGTTTCCCATCCAAAGTCATTGGGTGGATCACCAAATGTGTGACTACTACCAGATTCTCCATTAACCTGAATGGGGAACTAAAGGGTTTCTTTCATGGGAAAAGAGGGCTCAGGCAGAGGGACCTTCTCTCTCCCTACCTTTTCTTACTTGTGATGGAGGTTTTCTCTGGGATAATTACTAAGGCAACTGAATCAGACCTGTTCAGTTATCACCCTAGATGCAAGGAGATGTCTTTGACTCACCTGAGTTTTGCTGATGATTTAATTGTCTTTGCTGGGGGGATAAAGATTCCTGCAGTATTGTGAAGGAGCAATATCAAAATTTAGCTCCTTATCTGGGCTGATGATCAACTTAGAGAAGAGCAACCTTTTCATTGCAGGGATTAATGTGGATGGGATTCAGGACATTTCATCTATTCTTGGCATTCTGCATGGGACCCCTCCATTTCGATATCTTGGGGTTCCTCTCATCACAACTAGGTTGAAGAAGGAGGACTGCTCTCACTTGGTGGAAAGGATAACAATGAGAACCAGATGTTGGACTAATAAGTTCTTGAGTTTTGCAGGTAGGCTTCTTCTAGTGAAGACTGTGATTTTCAGCATTCAAGTGTATTGGTCTAGAATTTTATTCTTCCCAAGAGTATTATAAAGAAGATTGAGCAAATAATGAGAAATTACTTATGGAAAGGGGATGAGGCAAATAGCAAAGGGGCTAAAGTTGCTTGGGTGGATCTTTGTGTTTCTCTAGATGAAGGAGGGCTAAATATAAAGTGTTTAGAGACTTGGAACACAGCTGCTATGGCTAAGCATTTGTGGAATCTTTGTAGTAAGAAGGAAAGCTTATAGATCAAATGGTGTAATACCTACAAGATCAAAAGAAGGAGCATATGGGCTTTGAGTATCCAAAATGATTCTTCATGGAGTTGGAGGAAAATCCTCAAGAACAGAGAGAAGTTTAGAAGTCAAATCAAGACCTGCATTGGGAATGGTGCTCAAGCATTTATGTGGTTTAATTATTAGCACCCTAATGGCCCTTTACATGCCCTATATGGGGATAACATTGTCTATGACGCTACTAGCAGTCTAAAAGCTAAAGTGTCAGATTTTATACACCAATTGGAGCGGAGATGGCCTTCTAGAGTGACATGGGAGCTGAATGAAGTGAAGAATGCAACTCTTCCGACTATTCACGAGGGAATTGATACTGTTGTATGGCTTCCCTCAAATCATGGAATGTTCACCATTGCGTCTGCTTGGAAACTTTTAAAGGCCCACAAGCCTATGGTCAACTGGAGCAAGTTTGTGTGGAGTAAGGTTTGTATCCCTAAATGCTCTTTCATAACTTGGTTGGTGTTTAGGAAGGCCATCAACACTAAAGTTAATTTACATGATTGGGGAGTTTCTGTGGATGACCTGTGTGAGTTATGTGGGACTGAAAGGGAAACATATAACCATCTGTTCTCTCAGTGCAGCCTTAGTAAAAGTATATGGGAGGAGGTGATGCTAAGGAACCAGTGCTACAGGGATGCCCAGGGTCTGAATAGTGAGTTGGATTTGGCTACTGTTAACCACTCTACGAAGACCCTTTGTGACAAGATTAGATCGCTATCCTTTACTGCCACTATCTATTGCATTTGGATGGAGAGGAATGCTAGATGCTTTAAGCATGTCTCCAATTCCCTTGATTCCATTATCAAGGGTATTGAAAACATGGTTAGAGCAAAATCTCTCACGTGGAAAAAGGACAGAAGGAGTTTTACTAACTCGATGGCTTGTATGTACTGGAACATTCCTGAAGATAAGCTTTTAATTTAGGCTTTGATTGGTTTTGCCTTGCTGGCCTGTTTGCCTATGGGGTATGCCCCAGGGTTCTTTGGTTCTGTGGAGGGTTTCTTTCTCTGTGTATCCTTTAGTTTTTTTTTATATACAATTAAATTCCCCCCCCCCCCCAAAAAAAAAAGAAATAATCTTAGTAAATAAAAGATTAACCATTCAAACGGTGAATAATGAAACTTAGTATGTGAGATAAACTATCTGAATAGAGTATTGTATGGGCGATACGTGAATACTACTAGTGAGCATAGTTAGTATTAGTATGGTTTCTGACTAGTTAGACTGGGAGGTCTAACTAGGGGAGATTAGATGTACGTTAGGCGTGCACAATAGATGAGAGGTGAGAAACTCATGTGAGAGTTCAATAACTAACATGCGTATAAGACTTGTTTTAAGAACGAGTTTTAAATACTTGCTAAATCATTTTTACACCTCGGGCTCTGACTCGTTTCTTGTATTTATTCTCTCTCTCTCTCTATCTATCTATCTATCTATCTATCTATCTATCTATCTATCTATCTATCTCTCTCTCTCTCTCTCTCTCTATATATATATATATATATATATATATGTATTAGTACAGGTGCCTAGCCACAGGGACACCAGTTCTAGATACTTGGGTGGTTTGTCGAGCTGCAGCTGTTGTGGAAGTTGTGGGTAATTGAGATTAGAGGCTTCTCTCATTTTATTCAGTTCCTAGTTCAGATGCTTCAGTTCGGGCATGTGTCGCCCATCCTCATTAGCAGGATTGCACTCAGTTCCTTTGTAGTTCTTTTCTGTTGGATTGAGTATTTATTTTGGTTTTGTTTGTGACTTTGAACTGGAAGGTTTTATCTGGTCTTAATTATTTAGTATTTAGTTCAATCAACATTCATTTATTGTGTGTGGTTTATAATTCAATGTTCCGAAATTAATTGAATTAATTGATTTCAAATTAAATTGGCGAAATGTTTTGACACTAGCCTAATTAAATGTTAGGTAATTGATTGGATTTAAGTTTTCGACAGTGATTCTAAGAATGAACCAACCGAACATTCTGTTATAAATTTTATAAAGGACTGATCACCCGATATTTAATTGGGCGGGGTGTCTCAACATACATCGTAATTGGCTCAATCCAGGTTATGGAGTATTCCATCTTTAATGAGCCTTTCAATTCTCGGCCTGGATATGTGCCCTAATCTTTTATGCCACAAATAAGAAGATTTTTCATCATTAAGTGTACGTTTCGTACCAACATTAGGATCCAGGGTCATAAGGCTTTCAGAAAAATTATTTTCAAGATTCAATTGATATAAACCATCTAATAAAAATTCAGAACCAACATTATTAGAATTTTTAATCAAACCAAAACCATTGTACTTAAATTCAATCGCAAAACCGTCTAAAGCAAGTTTGGAAACATAAATTAAATTCCTAGAAACTGTGGGAGCATAAAAAGTTTCTTGCAAATTTAAAATAAATCCAGTGCTTAAAATCAGGCGAAAGACTCCAATAGCTTCCATTTTAGCCTTCGCTTTATTGCCTATGTAGAGAAAATGCTCATTTGGATTTGTTTTGCGGATCGAAGTGAAGCCCTGCATCGAATTAGAAACATGACACATAGAACCAGAATCAATTCACCAAGTGTTAAAAGGAGCATTAATAAGGTTTGATTCGAAACAAACATAAATAAATGGCTTACCCTTTTTCTCGAACCAGGCCTTTCGTTTATGACAATCCCTCTGAAATTTGCCCTTCTTTTTACAGAAGTGACACTTGTCGTTCTTTTCCTTCTTCACAATAGCAGTTGATGGTTCAGCTTGATGAGAGGGCCCATGACCTTTCTTAATGCCCTTGTCGAACTGCTTTTTAAAACCAGTTCCTTTGACTGTCAGATTTGCCACCTGTCCCTTAGTCACATGGCCATTCTGTTGCTTAAGCCTTCCTTCCTCCTGTACCAACATGCTTTGCAAATCATTTACATTCCACTTATCTTTTATAGTATTGTAATTGATTTGGAAATGCCCATACTCAGGAGGTAGGGAGTTTATGACGAATTGGACGAGAAAAGACTAATCCACTATCATGCCCAAAACTCTAAGTCTAACAACCAGATTGGTCATCTCTATAATGTGCTCATTCATGGTTCGAGCACCAGCGAATCTCATAGTGGTCAGGTCAGCCATCAGTTTCCCAGCAAGGGATTTATCAGCAGTGCGAAAGCGTTCCTTAATGTTGTTCAAATACTCTTTCGCTTTCGTAGTTTCAGGTAGGGAGGTCTTAACGTTAGCAGCAACGCACATTCGCATAAACATAAGGGACAACAAATTGGATCGAGACCATGCTTCATGGACAACAATTTTATCCTCTCTACTGGCATCAGTAATAGCAGCGGGTTCATCACACATAATTGCCATGTCCAAGTTGAGAACCCCTAGGCTGAACACAATTTGCTCATTCCATTCAGAAAAATTAGTTCCATCAAATTTGGAATAGGACTGAGCTTGCGAATACAGGTTAAGGGGAACTGTAATTAATAACAATGTTCACAAATTAAATTTTCACACACAACAAAAATTGCAAGGGTCGAATACTGAATTGTTGACTAAAAATTTTGGCATATTTCATTTACAATCTGAATATCACGGAATCTGTGTTAATCATCACATAATGTTCAGATTGTAAAGATATATTACCTTATAATTCATTTATCATGGTTCCATAATTTTGGCATCTGTGTTTGTTGCCTAAACATTTAATACCATGATTAATGGACTTAATGTCAACTATTCTGTTTTCACAAAACCAGTTCTAATGTTGTTCAATTCAGAAATTAGCATGTGTTGCACCTCAATCCAATTTTATAACTAACATTAGAATAAACCTTTAATTAATGTAAGTGTATTATTCGTACATGCAGTCGCAGTCCGTGTTTGGCCTTTGACTTAACTCAAATGAATAATTGCTTACATGTCCCAATTTAAATATAGTTAATCATGCATTAAATATTAACTATAATACGTAATTTATCAGTAATTACAAAGATACCAAAAGTAGCTTAAATGCCTAAAAAACAGAATTGCCCAGGTATAGTAAAAACACATAATTCATGAATTTTGCTAAAAATGGTAAAAATGAGTTTTCACCATAGAATTGAAGTAAAACAAGCCAAAAAACCAAAACTTTTTGTGGAACGTTAATATCAATTTTCTGTAAAGATTTATAAGCCTCGAGATTGTTTCCTAAAATGGCAAAAACGGAGTTTTTGAGTGCCTTAACGGACTCGGATTGTCGAAAAACACATTACATCACGGTCGAAGGCGGTGAAATTCGATCGTTGGCCCATTTCCAGTCAACATATCAAGTTTCAAGTCAATCGGACACCAAAAATTTCGAAAAATACTATTCACTGCGCCAAAAAAAAAAATTCTCCCGAAATCTGTTTTGCGCCAAATCACAGTTTTCACGTAATTAACCTTAAAAACAGATTCGTTTTCTTATCATGATTAATAAAAGTGTTTTTCAGATTGCTTACACAACTTGAAACAATAAAATAATGCTAACGGCATATTAGGGTTCCAATAACACGAAAATGACTTGAACAATAATGGGACAGTTATCATAAGATAAGGACTGTATGCAGTAATTTCGTTCTTAATATCATACATAACACAAATTCGAATTACCATATGTATGATTATCAGATTGCTTAAAAAATCCAGATTTCCAGATTTTTCAAATAAATAAAAATTCCAGATTCATAAAAAATTCCATATTTCCAAAGATCATAAATCAGAATTGTTATAAAGAAATTTTCATTAACGGAAAACATGAGATTATAAACCGAAAGCTCTGATATTACATGTTAATCAATATTGTTGTGTCAATCATAAAAACCGGATATAAACTATAATGTTACATCACGTTAAAAACAGTTTTTCATGAATCCAGGATGTTTAATCTTCATGTAATCACAAAATCATAAGTTCTTTATAACTATGATCAAAACTAACCTTTGTCCATAGCAATTGATTGGAATAAGATGACTTAAATGTTCCTGTCAAAGCTTCCTTTGAATCCCTTCTTGAATACCCCAGAATTACTCTCTTATGTGCCCAGAATATTGTGAGAAAATAGGAATAATGAGAATTTCGAATTTTTTCTCCCTCCTTAGAAACAATGTGTATTGAGATGACTTTAGATGGTGTAGATGTCTCTATTTATAAGAGGAAGATCGCCGAAATCCTAGTGGTAGTGGGACTCTTTTAAAGTCTCCCACTAATGTCACTAACCATCATGTGACTAATGAATAAGGTTTACACAATCTTTTAATATCTTTATTTATCACATTCCTAATTAATTATCTGATATTTATTAAAACCACATAAATGAAAAATTCAAAATTTAAAATAATTAAAATTAAATAATTAATTTCGACACTTAACATTAATTTTCAACAACAAAGTGTACAGTTGTGCCCATAAGGTTTCACAACATGGGTACAACAATTAATACCTAAACATGAGAAAATGTGAATACAATAACAAAATCAACCAATTTTAAAACTGTAAAAACAACACGTAATAAAAGTAGCGTACCACCATGAGTCAGCTATTAAACCAAATTCAATATATCCAACTGAATTTAATAGTATAATTAAAACAATAAACTCAGACGGATCTAATGATGATAAATGAAAATGATTGGAAACAAAATAGTAAAACTGGGAAATAACATACCGTGTAGTACCTCATCATTATTGTGGCCATGTACTACTTCAAACCTTTTCTTTTAATGGACCAACAAGGTAAAACTGCTTGAGTTTAATATAAAAATATTATTCAAACTAAAAGATCACTGCTTCAACAATTTTATTCAAACAAATATCACTCGTGTCATGCACTAAATGGAAAGAGCATTTATCATCATAACAATAAGTAGAGTCCACCAATATATTCTGGCCTTTATTACTAACTATTACGTCTCTTGTTGGTACTTAATATTCTAAGCACCGTACGCAATACTCCAATATAAATATTTAAGGACTTAATTACTTCAAATAAAAAAGTGGATAGTTCCGAAATATTAACTCGCCCACATAAATTATAATAAAAAATTCACAAAGCAATGACTGGACACCACTTTCTCTAAATAAAACCTTAATTAAAAACTTGCATTCAACTTTAAGATATACATGATTGAGAAGGTGTAATAGCGTGGAAAAGGCTAACAAAAACCACGACTCGGTAAATCTAAACTAAACAGTGACTAAAGTACTTCAAATCTAAACTAAAAATACTCGTCGCGTTTGATTTGGCGCATTTGGGGTACGATAATAGTTTTTGAAGGGAATACTTTAACTCACTATGATTCTTAATATTGTTGATCTAAGAGTGGTTTGTTTAACATAACACCTGAATTGATTTTACCTATCTAGCTGAATATTAATTAGAATCATTTTATTTATAGGATGCCCATGGCAATGCCTGCAAGAACGCAATGACATGCACAATATTTTGTAGTAAAATTGCTTTCCCTAATGATAATCATTTCAAATAAAACCCAAAGTTAATCGAAATATAATAAACGGCAAATAGGGATTATTGAAAAGAGAAAACCATAAATTAAAGGAAATTTTCCGAGAAAAATAAATAGTCGTCCATTCATAGTCCAACACTTTTTTCTATGAACTTATTCTCCACCACCAAAAAGGAATAAAACCCATAAGTTTCTAGAAATCATTCACCTTATTTTCACAGCTAATCTTATTGACACTCATTGCACAACGAGAAACCAAGGGTGGTCACGGTGCTCATCTTTTATCTATGCGGGTACCACCGTGGGAAAAAAAAGAGACTTTGTAAATTTAGGACATATTGTAATATGTATTTTGAAAATAGGACAATAAACATTTTATTTATGGTTTTAGTTCCTATTTTTGAATAAAGCCGCTGGCGCGGACCCATATTCATAAAACGTCAACTAATTACAGCATGCCACGTGTCCCTTTAATTTGAAAATAGGGACTAAAAATAAAAACGAAATGTTTATTGTCCTATATCCATAATCAATATTATTTTAAGTCCTAAAATTACATAATCTAAAAAAAAAAGTATGGGATGCCCTGTGATATGATATTGAATGTATACAATACAAACTTTTGAGTGTATATAATATTTTTCTCTTTTGAGTGTATATAATATTGTCGTGTGACATTTTAAATTGCAATAATAAAAATTTTGTGATGCCCCGTCCCAAACCATTTCATCAGAGAGATAGGAGAGAGATATCGACTCATCACTATTTGCATAATCAAACTGTAAAGAGGTAAAACCTTATGATAAAAGTACATGTATGATTGATTTCTTATAATAATACATATCAGTGACTTTCGTGTGTGCACATGTGTGTGTGTATATATTAGGGCTGTGTTTTTTTCCGAACATTCCGATTTTTTCGATATCCGATCCGATATTTTTCGATTTTGGAACGTATATAAGGTTTCCGATTTCCGATTTCCGATTTTTCCAAAAAAAATCGGATCGAAAATTGGAAACAATTCTGAATTTCCGAATTTTTTATTTTTCCGATCCGATTTTCCGAAACCATGCCGATCCGATTTTTCCGAATTATTTCCGATTTTTTCTGAAATATTTTTCGATTTTCAATTTTTCTAATTTTTTTAAACATTCTCATGTGTCCCACATTACTAGGAGAGGAAGAGAGGTCCAAAAAAGTCCTCTATAAAAGGAAAATATCCCTCTATCCTCTACACAAATGAAAAAAATGGTTAAATCCTTACATATTTACATGTTGGGTTAAATCTTTTTTTCGATTTCTTTAAAATGAGAATTTCGAGTAATCGAAAATCCTATATTATTTTTTTTGAAATTTTGGAATTTTCAAAATTTCTGAATTTTTAGTATATGTTTTGAATTTCCGAATTTTTCCGAATTTTTTTCGATTTTTCGATTTTTCCGAATTTGGAAACTTTTTTGATTTTCCGAAAAAATTGGATAGGAAATTGGAACAAATATTTTATTTCCGAAAAAATTGGAATTTTTTCCGAAAGGTCATTTTCCGATCCGATCCGGCCGAAACACAGCCCTAGTATATATATATACAGGAATTCTCTTAAGAGGACCTCGAAAAAACGGATTGAGTTTTAAAAAATAGTCAAATGCATTTTTTTGAGTTGATTTTTTATGAGATATATAGACATACATGCAGTGGCGGAGCTAGGATTCGGAGTTAGTGGGTGCGAAACTGTCTGACGTACTCCGGGGGTTCGAGGGCGGGAGCGCCCGAGGCTATTGTTTTGGGTTATTTGTACAATTTTGGGCATAAATCTAGTATTAAAATAGGATAGTTATTACAATGCAACTTTCCTAGACTTCATTTTCTGAAAAAATTGAATGATATGTTCAGTGTCAATATCATCCAACACGTCTCTTTCGATATATTAATCAAACAGATTTAATCTAACTTAAACAAGTTATTTTAAATTAATAGAATTAATGGAAAAGGATTAATCTAACATAAAATTTGTTGGAAAAAGATTAACCCATTGATGTTGAAATTTATTATTGAATTTATTTAATAAATTAATTCAGTAAAATTTTAATCACTTTGTATGATTAATCATTTTGTAAATTTCAGTAATAAAATCAATGTAATGGAGGAGAAAATTTCCAATAATAATTTTTATCTTGAACTAGGGTCCGTGATAATTTTCAGTAATAATTTCAGTAAACTAGAGCCGTTCACATTCAGGAATTTCTTATCTTGAACCTGTTAATTTGTTGTAGACTAACAAATATGTAAATGAAGAAGAGAAAGGGGACTTACATTTTGTTTTGTTCTTGAATAGAGAGAGAAGACAAAACTTTGGTTAGGTTGAAAAACTAGGGCCGGTTGTTGTTGTATATATATTGACTTAAGTTTTAAAAATACCAATTTTAACCTTAATATTTAAGTTATTACACACATGTATATATATAAAAAAAAATAATAAAAAAATCCCAGAAATCCAGTGCATGCCCCCGCACCCTCTCGGGTGTGTGTGGCTCCGCCCCTGCATACATGGGTAACCCCCCAAAAAATCAGCTCAATATGAATTTATTTGCTATTTTAAAAAAATCTTTCAAAATCTGTCAACATATGTTTGGGTTTGCCCCAGCAAAATTTGACAGATTTTGAAAGATTTTTTTAAAATATCAAACAAATTCATTTTGAGCTAATTATTTTTTGGGTACCCATGTATGTTTATATATCTCATAAAAAAAATCAACTCAAAAAAATGCATTTTACTATTTTTAAAAAATCAGACCGTTTTAGTCCGTTTTTACTCCAAAAATGGACGTCCGTTTAAGAGAAAGTCTCTCTCTCTCTCTCTCTCTCTCTATATATATATATATATATATATATATATATATACACACACACTAGGGTATGCCCGTGCCTGAAGGCACGATGCAAATTTTGGAAAGTGTACGTCGTTGGTTGGACCATACGTCGTATTTACTTCGCAACAATAATAATAGTCATCTTGGACCTCGTGTAAACATCATAATTTAAGTGTAAATAATAAATGTTTTGTACATTATAAGCGTAAAATTTCAAACTGTTGAATCATGTAAATTTAAGTAGTAATGTTTTTTTACAACGCATGTGTAAAGAATTTAAAAATTTTGGACAAAATTTCCTTTGATTATAGGATTATCCACTATGTTTACAAATAATAACAACAATAGTATTATCAATTTAACTCAACTTGTTGAAATACAATGAATATATCAATCAACAAATAAAATTTAGGCAAAGTTCCCTTTGTGTAAAGGATTATCCAACATGTTTAAGAAATAAAAAAAATACTCCAACATTACTAATACATGAGTAATAAATTACACCATGCCGCTTGTATCGCCCACGTCACATCTGTCTCGTTCATCTCCACAAAATTCTTATACCAAAAATAAATCTCCATTTCTCCTGAAACATGAGAAAAGTTTACATCAAATTATATATAAATGACAACCACGGTGCTATGAAAGTATATATTGAACAAATAGTAATACAACGATTCAAAACATCGGTTCGAAACACAACTTTCATGAAACCTGCCCAACCTTCTACCTCCATTTCAACCCCTCTAATGCCATCAAACCAACATTTCAACTTTTGTCGTACAACCCGGAATTTGATCCAAACTTTCAACACTAACTTTTCCCTGACAATTCATCTGTGTTTATATTTTGAAATAGAACCCCTTAGGCAAAATTTTGATTTTCAAGACTTTGTTGAACTTTGAAAGCCTATATTTCGAATTTAATGGACTCAGATCTCGCATTTTTGCACTAATTGATATTGTGGTGCACCGGTTCCTCCAATAAGGACAAAAAAACTCATTTAGGCTCCCTCAATGTTGAATTTAAATTTTCCTACAGAGAGAGGGAAGTAGTAGAAAGTTAAAGACTTGGGACTCCGTAGCCTTGGACTTGGGGCCAAGGGTCCTAAATTGTGGATTACATTGTTCATTTGTGGATTTACACTATTGTTTCTATTGACATTCTTCATGATATTGTTAAAATAAATTCCTAGTTTTAACAGCATTCTGGTTCTTCAAGGACATGATTTAAATACTTCTTAAAAGTTGTCATTTGAATTAAAATTTCTGCAAAACAACATAGTGCTCGTTTACAATATACAAAGACACGAAGACAAAATCCAAAAAAAAAAAAGATCCATTGAAATCACAGCCATCACAACTCCTTTGAAGAATCATAAAAGAATGTAACAGATCTATAGCAGATATAGAAGGCGATGAGAAGCTTTCGAACGTTATATTATTTGAAGATGTTGATAAATATATCTTATCAATAAGCCTGGAGGAAGCCCGTTTTTCCCTGATTCCAATTCATTGATTTCTATGGCGAGAGGATGTCATCTTGGACTTCAATGAACAATTCAAGCTGGGTAAAGAAAACCATCGACTTGGAAGCACTGCCAGATTCTATCTTAAGTGATTTCTGAAGGGTTCACGATGTTTTAACCAAATAAGAAAATAGACCAAGCAGTTTCAATTTGGAATATCTTTTAGGCAGCTCAGATGACATTTCCAAGAGGACTAATATGGTGAAATTTCTTCGCAATGCTACCTTACTTTGTTTAACTGTATTTTCACATAACTACATTTTGGAAGAATCCACACTTGTTGCTGAAGAGCTATCAAATACAAAGACAGATTCTTGTAGCTGCGCAATCAGACCATGTAGAGATTTAATAAAGATCCTGTTGCGCAGGGTTTGCAGATTTATCATTCCTGCCCAAAACTTTACAATGCTCTTGTTGAAATCAACCATCTTCATACTGAACCCAATAAATTGAGGTTGATTTTTTATGAGTATCACCTAAGAGATAGAAATTAAATTAGGCATATAACCAAGTATCTCACATTAAAGTTACAACTGTTAAAATGTCAAACGATTACGATAGTTAACTTACCTAGCCTGTGGTGTTACTTTTCTGTTGTATCTATGCATGATTCTAATTGTTATTTTATCCAAATCTTGTCAACAGTAATACCCATAATTGCCAATAAATAATACCCTCATAAACGAACGATTTGAGGCTTTTCAAAGAATTCGGTCCAATAATAATTTCTTATAATTCAAGAACTAACACTCAATATAATATTGTTGTTTTAAAATTATGGATAAGGCAGAATATTCATACGCTAGTGTATGTAAATATACATGTTGGGTACTAAATTTTTTTCTTTCATGCAAAGGAGCACATACCCAAATGCGAAGGAGCTCATAACTCTAAAGGCAGGTCTTTTTTTTAACAGCAAATATAGAAACCCCCCACGTTCTGTCAGCTTAGGCTGGAAATCCGAGGTGGGTAGAAAATCACGGATGATTGTTGGAGGTTGGTAAAAAAAAGTAGGTTCATCAGAGTCAATGGTGTTCCCACTTTGTACCTCAAAGGATACCCGAAGGGTGTTATTTTCTGAATTTTTGGGAGAATTTCCAAATTATTTCATAAGTATAGAAGTGGAAAAAGTTTGAAGTGTGGTGTTACTTGTCTTATTTATAACTATTTAGAGTTATAGATACAATACAAAAATTGGATTCAATCAATATTTTGGCCATACAATTATGAAAATGAAAGAAAGGGAAAAATAAAATAATAAAAAATAGCAGAGTTAAATGAAATTACCACAACACCAGTGTCCATGTGACTGATATCAACAGTAACACATTGGACTGCCCAATGCCTCCAACTGCACCTAATATAACCACTTTGAATCCATTATTAAATAATTAGTTGACGCTCTTGTCACTGAACAGGACCAAAACTCTCAGATCGGTGCTGCTTTGTGCTTGTCGTCAACGATCAATGCATTACCGGATCATCAGCGATCTATAGTGTCATCACCTCCATATTATTAACACAAAAAACAATAAGTAATCGAGAATCAATAACAAAATCCACTAAAATCATGCTTCAATCCAAAAAATATGAAAAAACAATTTGAAACCCCGATCGTAACTGAGTAGTGAAAATTAACTGATGTTATAAGTGAGTAGTGAAAAATTGGAAAATCCACTAATGTCATAACTGAGTACTGAAAATTAACTGAGTAGTTTGGACATATGCTTTGGACAAATAGATAATTTCACGCCTGTTCCTTATTAGACAGATGCTATATAACTGAGTAGTATACATGAGTAGTGATAATTCATGTGTTACTTATTAGACAAATTACTTGGTATGCAAAGCATTATCTGCTATATAGAAATGCAGCTCAAGAAGTATGCCATTCGTATCGAGTTTTCAAAATCATCATAATCTCAACAAAAAAACATAAGCAAAAGCCCTCTAACAATGCATAGGTTATGCTAACAACCCCCTTTTATGTACAGAGAGTGCCAATTAAATGTTTGTGCATTATTTTTCGTATTGATTCATTTTTCATCTGAAGGTTAAGCGGGATGCATCAAGATATCATTTGAACTAAAGTCTGCATAATGAATATAAGAATGAAAGATGATGATAGAGCCATATTAATGGGCTAAACTTCCACAAACACACGCACTTCAAGAAAAGAACAAAAAAAAAAAATCCCTTTGGACCATCAACAGTTCTAAAAAAAATCATAAACTTTACCAGCTTTATCAGTCGTAATTTGGTAATCAATTGGTCTAATGTAGATATCAATACACTTCAAAAATTATGCTAAAGGTTTCGAGCATTATTTTCGAGCCTTGTTTTATCCCCCCTCTGATCCCTTCTCTATAGGCAGTTAGATTAGTGAGGACTTCATTCATAGATTCAACACTGCTAATAGTAGAACCTGATCCCACCATTTTCTCCTCACTATAGGGATCCTCAATAGAGATCCTTCCCAAGATAGAAAGCTCTCATTTTCCTCACTTTCTTCTCAAGTGATATCCTCGAGTTGTCTGCCGGTTGAAACAGTACTGAAGATGTAGAATAGGTTATTGAAATCAGTTTCATACCTAAGTCACCAAAAGAACAAAAGGTCATTTTAGAATTTAAAAAAAAACATTTGAAACTTCATAAACATATCACGTCCATTAAAAAAATCTTAACTCAAAAAATAAATATCAAAATCTTCAGTACTATTTTTATGGCAAGACAACCCCATATATTTCTTACCTAAGTGCATCAAAGTGTTGGAAGTACTGCCCATGTTTTTCACCTTTTAGATGCATTTAATGATGAGGAGAGAAAATTATTCTCAAATGCGTCTAATGGTGAAAAAAGTAGTCATTGCTTTAACTCCTTATTTTAGATCATTAAAGGAGGATTCTTACATATATATGGATAAAGAAACCAACATGTAAGAAATGTCACTTTACAACTGCATCTTCATGGTTGTTCGTGTCATTGCTGCTCTCTGGCAAAGTTCCCAGGTCAATGCGAGCTTTTTTCTCTACTTGGGTGATGGAAGAATTGGATGAATCATTTTGACAGTGCTGGCCATCATCAGCATTGTTGTTTGTGTTCAAAGATTCTTCTTTCTCAGCTTGGGAGTTCGAAGTAGAAGAATCAACTGATTTGTCATTTTCATTTAAAGATTAACTAGCTTCTTGTCCTCCCGTTTCAGAATTAGTAGTCAACTTCTTGTTCATTCCCAGTTAAAGTAGATCATATATTAGGTTCTAATCAGTATTTTATTCTTTCTAAAAACTATAAATAAATTTATAAAAGCGAGTCCAAAGCAAATACATCATATATTATGAAACACAACATCGTTGTTTATGCAACAAATGACAATACCGTCAAAATAAATTTCATTTTTTCTCTTTCAAGCAAAATATAAGGTTAAATGTTTGCGACAGTTATTGAATTCATTGCATTCACCACTAAAAAAATTAAATAGGATACTTTCAAACCCTAAACAAATAGACAAAAATAATTTTTTGTTTCTTTATAAAATCATTTGTTTCATAATTCCTCATATTAGAATTTGTAACTGATCAAGCAAATTAATCCCTTATTCTTACTTACTCTCCAATTAGGAAGCCGGATGTGATTGACAAAATTTAAGTAACTTTCCTGCAATGATAAAGAAAATAATAACAAAAGTAATTAGAGTAAACAATTAGGTGGGCACTATAAAATGAATGCTTAAAGTTTACAATAGAAGACCATTTAATGTTGAGATGTTAGCAACATAAGAAGAAATTCAGGCACCTTACAAATGACCCATAGGTTGGAAAATTGTACAACACAAACAAAGCAGATAGTTCTTTCAAATATATCAAATTCAATAAATAGATCAATACAATTAACACCGGTATATTCATCCCAAATAGAATCTCAAACAGACCCTCATTCACCATCCATTATCAAATTTTGAAAAGGGAAATATATATTGGAGGATATTGGGGGAAAAATTAAAAAATTAATTTAGCTTGGCAAAAATATTCATGAGTGTACCTGAGTAAGCCATAGTCATTCCAAACAGTGTACAATACTTTAGCTCGGTAAAAAAAATCACCTCCTTTGTTACTCAATACATTAATTAATAAAAAAAATAAAAAAAAAACAATTCAAGAAAAGGCACAATACTTTAGATCAACGAAACTGCAAATCCAAAAGTGTACCTGAGTAGACCATAGTCATGCCCAAATAGTTCATCCACAAAAATTTGTTGAACTAATTCATCTTTCATACAGTTCTTGAAATGAAAACTAATTGAAGTCGATGCTATAAAGAAAATCATACCAAGTTATACTCACAAATAACAAATGTGTAAACCCAAAATTAGATAGAGAGAGATGAACAACATTTTGTATGCATAAACCCACCCAAAACCTAGACGGAAAAATACAAAATAAAGTTCAAAACATAAACTTAAAATAAACTTCAACAAATTTGAATATGAGAGAGAGAGGGAGAGAGAGAGAGAGAGAGAGAGAGAGAGTAAAACGATACGAAAAATTTCAAGGAAACTCTGATGGTCGTGTTGGCTAGCTGAGCTCACGTTAGCAAATGCAGATAAAGCCCCTTTTGTGTGGTAGAACTGAGGCATCAACGCTGAGAGGGGGCAAGTTCGAGAGACATAGAGTGAGATGGAGATGGGTGGCCGGAAGTTTGGTGGTGGGAGATTTAGGTTATTGGTGATGTGGTATGAGGTTTAAGACCTATGATGTTGGCCGGTCGGATGTGTCTTTGCTTCAAATACAAAGCTTCCGTCAAAATAGGTTGGGGGAAAAGGGTTTTGATTCAAAAGTAGTGTTTCACACTACAGTGAGAGTAACAAAAAGTGACATTAAAATGCTAAAATACTATTATACCCCTATTTTTGAATTTTGAAGAGAAGGGGATAAAATTGAAGCGTGTCAAAAGAGGGGGGAATCCAAAATTTTCAAGGGCAAAAAGGGTAGTGCAAAAAAAAACTCATATAGATGACATCATATGCTAAACTTATGACATACATAAGTTTTTTAACTTATTTTATATATATATATATATATTTTTTTTTTGTGTGTATAATTATGGTGGGTAGGGTGCACCTATTTTTTTGTGGTTGTGTGGATCTATGCGCGTGTGCCTAAACAACGACTCAACATCATTCTCGTAATCAAACTATAGAACCTTGTGTTAAAGGCGGAAGCATCTAAATCCATAGAAAAATTGTAATACCCCGTATTTTTCGTGATATTTATTTTTGGGATTAATTAAATTAAATGTGAATTAATTGGAAATTTATCCGGATAAAATACTAACGAGATGTGAGTTGGTATTTGAATATGATGTATATATATGACTATATATATGGTTATTGTATTATGAAACTTGTCGTGAGATTGAAATACGGTAATTTAGAAATTTTGTTGAGACGCGTGTGACAGTCGCGTCAGGTATATAATTATGTTAATTAAAAAGTGAATTTTATTTCTATTAATCGTATGGTCGTTTTGAGTGCGCCAACGCGTCCGAAAGGGTCGAAATAGTCAGATAACACTAGCCGGGGGTTAAGTTTGGGTCCCGGGGCATTATTGGGCCATACCGGTAACTTATAGGGGCATTTCGGTAATTTCGGAAATTGGGTAATTAAAACCCACGAAAATTAGAGTTAAAATCTGACTTAGTATTAACCCACTAAGCCATGTTCCAACCCCAATTTAGGTAGTGGGCTACGGGAGAAGTTAGAAACCATAAAGATTGGCAAAAACCAACCCCACCTCCATTAACACCTTGAGAAGAACTTGTAGAGAGAGAGAGGAAGAGAAAAATTCTGCAGAGAGAGAGAGAAGACAATTCAGCCTTCAAGATTCATCCTCAAATCCAGAGAAAGATTAGAGGCAAGTGGTTTAATTACAATTGATTTAATGCTATGCTTTTCCATGTTTAGGAATTATCGAAATTTATCTTGGAAGATGATATAGACCCATGAATTGGAAGTTAAAAACTATGAATTATGTTAGGGACTGCATGTAGTAACAATCTGGACGAATTATGAATTCAAAATTATGACCCTTGATGATTTAAAAATGGATTTAAGAAGAGGTTTATGAATGTTCTTGAAAGAATTAGAAAACTAGGGTTCTTGATGAAGATTGATCCATATATAGCCTTGGTTGATGAATTATTGGCTTTAGAACGTTGTTAATGTTGTAGGATGGTTGTATGATGATACTATAACGTTATATTAGAGATTCATGCATTAAAAGTATGTTTTGGGATGATTTAAAAACTGCAAAACGAAGCAGTCCGTAGCCATACCTGGTGCATTCGATCGATCGATGTTCATTAGTCGATCGCTCGACCACCATCGATCGATCGAAGGAAAAGGTCGATCGATCGACCTTCCCAGAATGAGTAAAGTTTTTCCCTATTTAAATTTTAATGGTAGTAACCCTTGGAAAATGTTATTGGAGACCTTATGAATACCCTTAAACTTAAGGAAGACCAGTATGCATGATTATGAAACTTGGACCTTAATTAGAATTCAATTTGAGGAATTATTCTAAATTAATGAAATTCGACAAGTGAGATAATATTTGGGATAAAAGTATAAATTTGAATAATTTGATGAAATGAGGTTTGGGCAGAAGTAAAGACCTTAGGAATAAAGATGTTATATGTGGGAATAATAGGAACTTAATAATCTATTTGAGATAGGTTTTAAGTATAAGAAACTACGACGTGAGACGTGTCGACAGTTTAACTTTTATATTATCGGGAGACTTAAAATATATAATTTGGAATAATAGTATAAGGATGTAGAGTATACCTTTATTAATATTGTGATATCTAAGATGTGTGAATGCTTAGCATATAATTTTATGTGTATGACATACCTACCATACTTGCTATCACGGGAGGTTTACGTTCGCTTAGGGCCTTCTTATCCTTGTGTTGCCCGGATTTAGATTGGTTACCTCGATGAACATAGGTCAGAGAAGGACTTATTGGGATGTTAATAAGTTTGCTGATCGTGGGAGCGTAGGTATGTGCGTGACCCATGTGATGTGACTGTGTTCGCCTCCATTGTTTGTGATGTTGTTATCTGAGAACGATTCCTGAAAGATTCAGAATGCGTGATCCCTATGTACGTGATGTAGCGGGATAGATAGCAGAGTATGTGTGCACCACAGCTTAGTCTCGGGGTGCGTGTATTGTATATTTATGATGCGAATAATATACGATTAAATGAAAAGGAATCTGCTATGTTAAATTATGTGTATAGTTATTGTAACGTGATGAAAAGATAAAAGGGGACATATATAAAAAAAATGGTTTTATTACTAATTGGGAATCCGAGAATTAAAGTAGAACTCTCTATTTAATTGTTAAGGTTGGAATTAAAAATGTGAACCAAGTAGAAGTGTTAGAAATTCTTTTGAACTAGATAGTTAGGGGAAAACACATGAATGGGTACAGGATCGTTATGAGTGCACAGTTAGACGAGAGGTGAGTATCTCATGTGAGAGCACGTCCTAACATGTATTTTGCATTTATTGTTTTAATTGTTATTAAAGCACTTGCTGTTTTCAAAATACTCTCCACTTTCGGGATCTGACCCGTTTGCTTTCAAATCTATTTTTTGTAAAAACCATTTTAGGTGCCCAGCCACAAGGACACCACGCTTAGGATCCTCATACAGGTGACGAGATGTAGCTGTTTGTGGAAGTTACACGACATTGATTATAGACGCTTCATCTATCTTGACTCTATACTCAGCATTTATCAGTTGTAGGGCATGTCGCCCATTTCTTTTAGAGACATTCCATTTATTTCAGTTATTCAGACTTCGGGCATGTAATTAATTCAGGTTTCAGACTTGTCATATTATTTTCAGTTGTGGGATTGTTGTGAGGAGTTTTCCTCCGGACTTATTACTATTGTTGGTTATTTCATTAGTTCATTATGGTGAATGGATTTATGTTGTTCTTCCATTATATTTTTATTGCATGTTAATCAGACTTAACTTAAAATTTGGCAACTTACTTTTTAAATACTAGGTGGTTAGTAATCATTAAAATGCTTTCGACAGTGATGCTATTAACTGAATCAACTTGGCATTTTGTATTGATTTAATAAAGGAGTAGCTACCCGGTATTTAATTAGTCGGGGTGCCACAAAAATATATATGTATCAGCAATGTTTGAAATTGCATTCACGCATTATGCCACGTTTTGGGTACAATGTTCCATCGCATAAGAAATATTGCTAGTCACTTTGAGAAAATATGGGTATTTCATTTATATATATAAATATATATAAGAAAAACTAATTTAATGCAAAAAAATAGTAAATTCTAGCACATCATTCCACAAAAAAATTCAAAATTAGCAACTCAAAAGACATAACATTCCAAAGCATGTATCAAATAATATTCACAGTTTCGAAACAAAATCTTTATATAACATAGAATAGTGATAATCAAATAAGGAACCGTCCTGCTCAATCTCATAATAACACTGTTGCATTAATTAGGTCTGTCACTTCAGCCCACTTTTATGGTCTCTAAGTGGCACGTGTCAAATGGGAAACACACATCTCATCATTGGAAAATATTCAGTCCTCTTTTTGATTGGCAGTCTGTGTGTAGTTTAATAGGCTATAAAAACACTTTTAAACTTTCATTCATTTTTTTATCTTGTCATTTTGAATTCAAACTGTAGGATTTTCTAGAGAGAGAGAGAGAGAACACAGTAGCCAAGAAAACTGCCATAGCCACCGCCCCTTTCTCCCTTTTCTTCTCCACTGCCAATGGCGTTTTCTTCCTCCCAAAACCCTTCTTCCTTAATCTCCACTGCCACCAGTGAAGTACTAGTACGTGTGGTATTTTCGTCACCATATCAACCGTTTTGGCTACCGGAGCCACCACCATCACGTCTGTGATTTTGGAGGGAATTTGTGAGGGGTTTGAGGGGTCAATTGTTGGGACGCCCACGAGGGGGTCTCCCTCATCTGTTGGGACGCCTACGAGGGGTGGATCCTCATCTACTGCACCGCTCGCTACTGGAGCCTCCTCGAACAAAGGGCTCTTCGCCACTGGAGCCTCCTCATCTACTAGGGTGCTCTCCCCAGGGTCCTCCTCGTCTGTGGTCTATTCAAAATCTCAAAGGGAGTATTTAGCTGCTCACCAACAGAGGGATTTTGGCCTTTATCGTTTGGTGCCATATTTTAGCAAGGAGTATACTTTCATGTCCTCACTTGCAAATTTAGAGCAGGAGCTTATGGCCAAGATCAACAAACGATCCCAAGTGGGTCTAGGCGAGTCTTATAACTTTCCCATTGTCTTACCTGATTCAATACTTAAGGTGCGAGGAGACAGGGGTGACTTTCCCCATTCTAATATTGAAGTCAAGGCATGTGGGGGTGCCACTGAGGAATGGGGTCTCTGGGTGGATCATGTCTTGTCCACCCCCTCGCACAGAGTTGTTATTGAGGGGCTAGGTCTTTTGACCACCATTAACAGTCTCAAGGCTTGTTCCATTACTAAACAGGAGCGTGCTTTTACTTTGATGACTTCTCGCTGGAGTAGGGATTCTCATACTTTTATTACTAGTTGGGTGGAATTTACCATCGCTTTGGAGGAAACTTGTGAGATGCTCGCTCTTCCCTACTTGGGGGGCCATATTCTTACTGATGATTTTAAGGACGAGGTCGAGTAGAAAATGGTGGGGGAGCTCCACTCTGCTATGGATGAGTGCTTGAAATACGTATCTATCAATCTGACTAAGACCACCAAACACTCTTTTACCAAATGGTAGAGATACTGGTTTAAGGACTTCGAGTAGCTGCCCAAGGGTGAGAGTTCTAGCAGGGCCTTGAGGAGTCAGGAGGGCCCAAAAATTAACTGCCCCTTACACTTGGCAGCATTCTTTTTCACTTTTATGAGTAGATTTCTTATTCCTTGGAGGCCAGGTGACTCTCCTCAAGAGCTTCTGTTCAAGCTTTATGTAAGGATTGCTCAAGGGAGGGCAGTCCCCATCACAGTTTTGACTTTGGAGTCTTTATACACTTGGCTAGATAGGGTTCATGTGGATATTGAGCGTTCTTGTGGTCGTTATGATGCTATCAACTTTGCCAATACTTTCATCATCATGTCTTTCTTATTTGAGAGGTTTTCCAACTTTTCCCCAGAGGCTAGGGCTTGCCACATCAGGGTTGCTCTCTCTGCAAGACGGCACAAGAAGACTCCTAATACTCCTTTAGGGTCATTGATAGACAACATCGATGAATTTTCTTTCAGGCCTTATTGCAAGATCGTGGGAGGTATATTTTCTTGGCATTCCTTCTCAGTTATTGGGGGAACCTTCTACTGCCCTGCTAATGCTGAGTCTGTTTCTACCTGCCCCCACATTTCTGTGACCATTATGCTTCTTCCATGCACCTTTTCTTATCTAAACGACTTGGGTCAAGGTGTGGAGTTCTACCACTCTAAGAGAGTGAGGAGGAAGTTTGGTTATGATCAGGGGGTCATACTCCTATTTATCCTTTGAGCACCTCCCCATCTAAGATATACCTTGAGGCCTTTGCCAACTTCACATTTGAGGGGGTGATTGATAGAGTTGTTCATCTAGGTAACCCGTTTGTACCCTCTTGATATTACCTACCCTATTTTACTCGCTCATAATTTACCCTCTGGAAGAAGTATGTCCTCTTGATTCAGAACTGTGTGAGGGATGTCCCTCATGAAATTACTTACAAAAAAATTCCAAATAATGACAGGTACTTGGGTAAGAGGACCCAAAGGTCAGTGTGGTGCCGTAGTACCATCTCCAAGGATCTTCTCGAGCAACTGACTCCAATCCTGGTGAGGCCTCTGCTCAATGAATCTTTCTATTTTAAGCAACCTAAGCCTTAACCTGCTAGGCCCAAGTCGAAAGGAAAGTCAAGAGCTTCTTCTTCTTTAAAGAAGAAGCATCTCGATGTGGATATTTCTAACTTTGTACCAGCTACCACCACTCCTGATCCTGCTACCACTGTTACTCCCACTGTTATTGTTGCTGTCCCCACTCCCCCTCGCTTGTAAGAACCAGGGAGAGCAGGAAGAAGAAGAAGACCAATACTGGGGATGCTTCTCCCTCTCCTGCACTAGACCAGGGGTCTGACACTGATGACCTTGGGGTGTAGGATACATATAGAACTGTGCGAGAGCAGGGCTATGAGGCCCTTGGGTTATCTGATGAAGATCCTGCTGTTACTTCCATTCCCATCGATGAAGGAACTACACCTCATTCTTTTTTTCTTAGAGAAACTAAATTTCATGGGGTTTCACGTGCTGGTTCCCGTTCTCTATCATTTGAAGAGGAACTAGTCGATTATAGAAGCACTCCCTCCTATGATGATGATGGTTCTTATTCGAATGAGATGAGTGCCACTAGTCGTTATGATGATCAACATGCTGACACTTCATCTTTGTCACCAGTTTCGGGGGAGTCTTCTAGCGAAGTTGCCATGATAGGCTCTCCATCCTCTAGCAGTCCCACTACTGTACATCTACCATATGGGCAGACTGCCCGCTCTACCGCTGTAAGTCTTCTCTCTTAACTTCTTTAGTACTATTTTACTGTCTATTTACATATACATAATTTAGATATGAATTGTCTTTATCTTTTCAGAATTTGCAGGGTGTCTATGTAGCGGTGAGTGATCCGTCGCCTCCGCCTCCTGCCCGGGGGCCATTTCTTAGGGCCCAGAGTTCTATGTTAGTTTCATCTTTGGGCCTATCTAAGGAGGTTTGTCATTTTTGCCTACTCATTCATTATTCTCTTTTCTTTTCTGTTTTACTAATATATTCTCTGTCCTTGTCTTTTTTTTCCAGTTATCTACTGTATTCCCGACGATAGCAAGGACTTCTTCTTTGTCCTCCACTTCAGTCGAGGTAAACATTAGCTCTCTTACATCTCTTACTTTTACTTGTCACATTTTGAGGCATATCTTGTGAAGTATTCTATTTTTTGTACACATAGGTGACTATTTCTCTTAGCCTCCTTTCTTCAACTCCCATCTCCTCTGTGGTAAGAGGTTCCTCTATTGGGCTATCTGAGGTACTTTGAGCATGTCTTCTTTATTATCTTTCTCTTTTCTATTGTACTTTCTTCATTTTGATGATCTCATTATCTTTGCTTGTCTTTGTTGCAGGGACCCTCTTCTAGTGTCCCTTCCTCTACTGAGGGAGCAACACCACTCACGGGAGGCACTGGCCTAGGTCTATCACCTTTAGGGAGGATTTCCATCTCCCGGGTCTTTGTGCCCATAGACAATAGCCTCACATTCAGCCTACATCTTCTAGGCCAGTTTTCACTATTGCATCTAGCGAGCCTGTCACACAGGTTAGCTCCACCTCCCAAGTATTACTTATTCCTGTTAGGATCCGTTTGTTTCTTTATCTATGTTTAGTTCTTTTATAATCTTGCAATGATTATTCCACTACAACTATTGCGACCATCCCTCCAGTCAGTTTCCTTCCCTCTTCTTTAGAAGGGCTTCAGGTATAACTATTTTGAATCTTTCGTGTTTCGACTTATTTTTCTTTTCTATTGGGATTTCATTCTTATACTCTATTTTTTGTTTATTTATACGCCAGTTAATCAGTGATACCACTTCATCACTTGTTTCTTTGTCTCCCTATCCACTAGACCTTGCTACTGCTAGGGGAACTTCAGCAGTTTTTATCTCTGTGGGAGGCATTATTATAGCACCTCTCCCAGTAGTTATGCTAACTTCTCTTCACTTATCTTCTATGCATTTTTTTTCATTATTACGAATAACTCATAGATTTTTCATATCTTTCTTCTATTGTAGGGTAGTGCTAGTGAGACCTCCTCATCTGCAGTGCCCGTGGTGAGGGTCTCAGAGACAGTTCCTGAGGTAGGACTTGTGAGTCTCCCCTTATCTTCTGTAGGGGAAGTTTCTTCAGCCAGCCTGGCTAAAATCCCCTTACCTGAGGGGCTTGTTCCTAGCCTCGTTGGACCAACTTCAGTGGTATATTCAGTCTTTGTAAATCTACTTGCTAGATTAGTTACATATTTTTGTATTATGTATTTTTTCCTAACATATCTAAGGATGTGATCCCTTTACTTGCGGGGCCTATATTTGGGACCCTCAGGTGAGTAGTCCACCAGTTTCTGTGCTTGAGGAGACTTTGGTCACCCCTCTGGCTAGTACCACTCCTGCTTCGGTTTCTGAAGCATCTCTGGCAGGTATCTTAGTAGGGATCTCATAAGCAAATACTTAATTTTCCTAGATCTTTTGAGCTTACATTTTCTGTGTAAATACTTACTGGCATTTACATGTTTCCTTATTTTCAGGTTAACGCAATGATTGTTCCTTTGATCGTGGAACAACCAGGGGGAGCTACTGTGAGTTAGGTATTATACTGTCATACCTTACCCTTTTCTTTGTTCCTCTTTTTTTCTTACTTTTACTATGCAAGTTGGCTCACCTTCGTGTTCCTATTTTCTTATTTTCAGGTTAGTGAAGCGGTCGTCCCTAGTTCTGTGGGACCTACTGTGAGTGCTATACTGCGCACTCCCCAGGTATTAAATTGTCATACTCGGGTTATTTTTGTCTATTAAATCTAGCACATTTGTCTTTTTACTTAACAAAAGAAAATACTAACTCTTGTCTATTTTTGTTAGGCTGGTGCTTAAGATCATATGGTGCCCCCTCGCTTTGGTTACAGCATATTACTTCCCTGGACTTTGGGGTATGCTTTCCATGATCTTTGTTTCAATTTGAGTATGGGTAACCCACCTCTTACTACTTCTCTTCTTTAAGACTTATCTCTTTATACTTTTCATTCTATGGGATCCAGTTGATGAGCCTGCTAAGGCCACTGGTGAGGCTGACCAAAGTTCTGAGGCTGCCGGCGGTGATACCTACTTCGCGAGCATTTTTATATCCCTCTTTCATAGCTTGAATCTTATAACACATGCTGTGATGATATAGAGGCGGAGGCCTCTGGGACTTTCATGAGTACGGTGTGGCGTTCAAAGTTGCCTTCCCAATTCCGTACACATGAGCGAGAGGTGTTGGAGATGCTTCTGGAGCACCACCTTGAGACTTTTACCTCCTAGAGAATCCTCAACATTAATAGCCTTACGGTCTTCAACTTGAAGGTCCTAGCTAGCCATATTCATGACTTCTTATCTACCCCTCCTGTTGACTTGACTACTTAGACGGCTACACTATTTCTCCAGGCTCTTCACGAACTTTAACGCTTTTATTATTTCCAACCGGATTGGCTTGAAGCAGTTCATCATTTTCTGGTGCCACCTTTAGAAAGGTGATGAAGATTCATACCTCTAGGAAGACTAGGGAGCGACAGCGACAGGCTGAGGCGGCTCAGATTTAGACTCAACTTCAGTCCCTCCAGGCCAAGTTGGCCAAGCTAGAGACTGGTGCTGCTGAGGATGAGGCTCGAATGGCTAGATTAGAGGTACATCTTGTTGAAGAGGTTGATCCTTCTTACATGGACATACGGTCCCGACATGATTTATTTTTAATGTTGTCTAGTGGGTAGATAGTCTTGTTATGTAGACTTCCTTTTTTACACTTCTCATATGTAGAGAACTTTTTCATTATTAATTAAAAAAGTATCTTGTTGGTTTCTATCATGTTGCTCATCTACTTCTATCTAGATTTTGATATTTTCTTACTATGTCCTGCTCTAATTTTTCGTGGCCGCTTCATCTGTTTGAACTGGCCCTCTAACTGTGGGAGACTTGCATATTTTCTAAGCAAGTTAACATTTTCAAATCTACCCCCTCTAACTAAGGGGTAGTTGCATATTGTCTGAGCAAGTTAACATTTTTTAGATATGTCCCCTGTAACTGTTGGGTACTTACATATTATCTGAGCAAGTTATCATTTTTAGAACTGTGCCCTCTAGCTGTGGGGTACTTGCATATTATCTGGGCAAGTTACAATTTTAGAACTGTCCCCTCTAACTGTGGGGTACTTGCATATTTTCTGAGCAAGTTACATTTTTAGAACTATCCCCTCTAACTGTGGGGTATTTTATTATGGTTATCATTTCTTAGGGCATAGCTGGGAGATAAAGGATTAGCTCTTCTCCTTCCCTCAAACTTTTTTAAGAAGACGACTATTTTCTATGGAAACATTGCCCCTGGTCTGTTGGGTCGTTTTTAAAAAAAAGAAATTAGAGCACGGGGGTGTAAGTCCCATTTTCTCTACATTTTCTATGGACAGGTCAAGTAAGGGTTTTCTTTGAGAACGAAAGTTAAAACTTGTTCTCTAGGAAATTTCGTTGTAAAAAAATATTTATTATATTTTTTATGACTTGGAGGATGTCCTCCTACTGGTCTAGTGACAAGATTTAAATCATTTGTCTAACATGCCTGAAGAGACTTTGCTCAATATACTTTTCTCTCGGGATGGATGTATCCTCCCAAGTGTAATGAGGAAAGTTATCTTTCTCTCTGACCCTCTTCTAGCCTAGTAGAGAGTAAAAAAAATTCTGATAGATCTACCTTATGTAATAGGTAAATAAGAAAAATAAGAATCATCATGCAATGCTAAAAAAAGAGTTGGTAATCATTTCTTTTCATTTTTTCTATACTACTCACAAAGTTGTGTTGCTCTATCATTTTTACCAAAAAAAGAATTGTCCTGGTGCTAGAGCAAGCCACTCAAATTCTTTAATAGAAATAAATTTTCAACAAAAACTAGGCATAATACCTTTTCAGCCATTTGCATTTGATGAACTGTAGGCAGTCACTCTCTCGCTCTGCAATCTGACAATAACCCGACTTGCCTACCCCTCTTACTATAAAGGGACTTTCCCAGTTGGGTTTGAACTTTCATGACGATGGGCTGCGGAGATGGTGAGTGGATGCTCGCAGGACCAAGTCTCCCACCTGGAACTCCCTGGGCTTGACCAAGTTTGCGTAGGCTCTCAACAACTGTTGGGTGTAGACTTTGAAGTTCTCTTTCTCTTTATCCCTATGTTCGTCCAGTGCCTCCAGATGCACATGTCGTGGGTCAGGGATGAGTCCGTTTCTTAGAAAAACTCTGGCTGAGGGTACTGTCAACTACACTAGTAATATAGCTTCAATCCCATATACCAGTGAGAATGGGGGATGAGAAGCTGGGCTGATTTTTCCAACGAAGTAAAATGCCCATGTGTGGAAAGGGTAGGGAGCTTCTAGGCTTTGTAAGCTTACTGAAAGGGAATGTACCATGTTTCCATGTACTTGACAAGCTTTGCATTTATTCACATAACCAATGGAGTCAACCTCCATGGTTGACCAGTAATACCCCTAATGTCATCAACTGATCATACAGTTTGGCACCTCCCATGTGGGAGGGCTCATGAGCTTCCGTCAAAATTCTCCCCATGTCCTCCTTAGCTATGCATTTTAGTGCCTTCAGATTTTACCCTTTCCTATAAAGCTCTCCTTTCACCAAGTAAAAATGGACTATCCTCTTTCGTAGATAAATTTCATCCCCTCTCTCTGTGGTAACTCACCGTCTTCACTACACCAAAATGGATAAATTGGCACCCTTCCAGCACTTATCCTTGTCGTAGTCATTGACCGTGACAACAAACACGCGTTTTGTGTCACGGTCAATGACTGTGACAAGGCCTTGACAAATTATTGTCACGATCATTGACCGTGACAAAGTCGTGACAATTATATTTGTCATGATCGTGTCACGGTCAATGACCGTGACAATACTTATAAATGTTATCACGGTCAATGACCATGACATGACCGTGACAAATGTCGCAGTAAAAAACCCTTCCCCTTCTTTTTCCCCCCGTTGTTTCTTCCCTCCTTTTTTCTCTCTCTCTCTATCTACGCTGCGTTCTCTCTCTCTCTCTCTCTCTCTCTCTCTCTCTCTCTCTCTCTCTCTCTCTTCCATATATATATATATATATATATATATATATATATGATTGTGTGTATATATATGTGTGTGTGTGTATATATGTGCGTGTGTGTGTGTGTGTGTGTTGGGTGGTGGGTGGGGAAGGGGGTGGGGCAGGCTGGGGGGCTGTGCGTGTGTGTGTGTGTGTGTGTGTGTGCGTGTGTGGTGGGTGAGGGGTGGGGGTGGGGTGGGGCAGGGTGGGGGTGGGGCATGTGGTAGGGTAGGGGTTGGGGAGGGGTGGGGGGTGTTTACATATATATACTAGCATGATGGCCACGTGATGCGTGGCCGAATTTAACTAAATTGTATTATTTTATTGTTCTGACCTATTTAACACAATATATTCTACGAATGAAATTGCAAAATTTGATGATTAATTAATCGTAACAAATAAAATTCATGCATATAAAAAAGAATCCCTAAAACATAATAACAAAAAATCATATACGCATTTATCTATGTATTATTAAAATGTTGGAATAAAATGTCTGCATATATTAACCTGTATTGGAATCAAATTCTCGAGTGTGTTTTACCATTGAGTCATGATGAGATAGTTGATCGATTACTTGGCATAAAATTGAGGCATACTAGAGTTCGTGAGGAACCAAAGAAAACTATATAAAACACACACACACACACATACAATAATAATACACACCGACTTGAATTTGGGCTACCGTTGGGTAAAATCGGAGTCTAGGTGTTAAGAAATATAAGGTAATTAACAAATTTGAAGCATTTTATAAGAAATATAAGGTAATTAATAAATTTTCATTTATGGAAAAGACTTTCACTTTAAGGAAATTAATTAATTAGCAATATTTACTTAGAAAAAATTTCATTAAATCCAACAATGCTAATAATAAGGAAATATACCACGCAATTCTTGTATTATTATAATAAATGCACCACGGCCTGAATATTTTTTTTTCAAAATGCCATAAATTTTGTGTGTGGTGGGTTGGGGGTGGGGTGGGGGTGGCACGGTCATTGACCGTGACAAGTCAGTGACAAATATAATTATCACGGGCTTGGCACGGTCATTGATCGTGACAATACTTATAAATGACTGTGACAATACTTGTAAATGTTGTGCGTGTGTGTGTGTGTATGTGTGTGTGCGCGTGTGGTGGGTGTGGGTGTGGGTGGGGGGTGGGGGGTGGGAAGGGGGTTGGGGCAGGGTGGGGAGGCTGTTTGTGGTGGGTGGGGGTAGGGAGGGGAGATGTTTCACTCTTGTACATATTAAGAGTAACAATTCATTTTTATTTGTAATAATTGTACATATTTGTATGTCTTCTTTTAATTCATTTTGATATGTACTAATTAACATTTTTACAGGAAATGTCTCCTTCAGGTATTAAGGCGAGGATGATAATGCTGGTTATGATGATGTCGTCTGGGCTCGGTGGTAGCGGATGCGAAGAGGGCTCCTCGGCCCCTAGTCTCCCCAAATATGGCAAATTGGGGATGCCCATCGAGAACAAGTCGGGGCTATTAGCAAGATCCCTCGAGCTGGCAAAGACGATCATCGGCCCGGGGTACATTAGTTGGAAGGAGGTGCCATATAAGCTCAAGTTAGCTATTTGGGTGGCACTACAAGTAATATATTTATATTTATATTTATTTTCAACTAATATTGTATTTGTTGGACAGAAAAAATTCAACCTGGATCCAAAGCTACACGATTCCATCTTGGAGCATTTGAGGGAGCAACACAAGACGTGGAAGAAAAATATGCGAACCCGGTACTTTGGGAAGACACGAGAGTCCATTATCCAATGGCGTGAATTCTTCCCGCAGAAGGAGACGATCTCATTGGCAGAATGGCAAAGGTTCATTGACAATGAGATCGGGGAGTGACAATTGGCATCTCATCAATCGGGAAGGGAAAACCGGGCAAAAAAGACGGACGTGCACTACTCTGGCCGGACGTCTTACACCGAGGTGGAGCATAGGATGATGGTAAGATTTAATTTTTCTATAACAACATAAAATATATTATTCTGCATTATTTTACTTTGCGGGGCCGATACTAATTTTACTTTATTTTATTTCAGGGGACAGGGAGTGGCCCTGGGGGTAGGCCACATAGGCTCGATACTTATGTGGCTCTTCGGACGAAGAAGGGGAAGGACAAGGAGGTGTCCCCAAGAGTCGTGGCCACGATTGTAAGTAATTCGGCAGTTTACTTTTTGTTAATTACGTTATAATTTTTTAATTTACTTATTTTACTAATCATGTGCTTTTTGTCGTTTCAGGCAAAGCTTAAGGAAGTGCATGAGTCGCAGTATGATGCTGATAAGGCATCTTTGTCCACAGACGCACTCAACTAAGTGCTTGGCTCTGATCGTAAAGGGAGGACAAGGGGGTGAGCTCGCGAGTGGCCAAATCTAGGATCATCGGATTGGAGACGAGCAACACCGGGTTGGCTGGAACGGTGGATTCACATGACGCGAAGCTGTCCCATTTGGAGGCGACGATTTGAGATATGTACTCATTCGTGAAGCGTTCGTTGGGAGAAAATCGTAAGGGTAAAGGGAAGGATAAGGAGGTGAGGGAGGAGGTGCGGGAGAAGGAGGTGTGGGAGGATGAGGACGAGGATGTGGACCTCGCTGCTTCATCGCCGAGACGTGCGGACTTTGATGATCCACTTCCCTATTTGGCTCCCTTCAACAGACCGATGTCGATACTTGGTTGTCCGAGCGTGTTTATACTGAACATATTTGATGTCCAACGGATAGGGCGGGGGTTGAGGGACCCAAATATCGTACAGGGTGCACTAGTTCATGGACATGAGCTTCAAGACATCGAGTCCAGGGTGCTCGTCACACATGTGATGCTCGGGAAGGAGAACTCCCAATTGTGGTTATGCGAACAATGCGGCACAGCGTATATTAGTGGATGTGTTAATTCGTATATCGTGTGGCCTACTCACCTCCTCTGCATTAACCATACCCCAGACATTTAGTGACATTGATTTAAGTTTGAATTGAATTGTTTAAATTATTACATTTGAATTATATTTGGATTACATGGTCATGCATATTCTCTCTATTTTGAATCTATATTTTCATTATCTCTATTTTATTTGGATATATGATGTTTGAACAGGTACAAATATACTGTTGGGCAGTGGCAGTGGTCATACTGCTCGGCATAATTTTTTTTAATTCTTCCCAGAATTCTCACGGTCATTGACCGTGACAATTCCTTGACAAAGAGTCTTATCACGAACTTGTCACGGTCATTGACCGTGATAATTTTTTAAAGAATGTCACAGGCTTGTCACGGTTCTTATTCGTGATAAATATTGTCGCGGACATGGACCGTGACAAGACTAATGAACTTGTCACGGTCAATGACCGTGACAAAAAAAGTTGTCTCTTCCAGAATTGTCACGGTCATTGACCTTGATAAGCTGAAGTTGTCAAGGTCAATGACCGTAACAATTCGATAAATTTGGTGTAGTGCTTTCAGAAACTTTATGTATGGCTACCTCCAATCTTCGAAGTCTTCCACAAAGTTAGCTTCCACTAGCTGGTCAAAATGGTATTGGCATTTTAAACAACCTTGTTGCAGACGAGCGACCTCTGTGCTCATGGTGGGCCAATAGTATCCCTCCCACTGCGACCAGCAATAAAGAGGGATATCAGTGTCCCCGCAATGCTTTTTATGCATCTCTGCAAACCTTTATGTAGCTTCTTATTCTCCAACACACCTTGCTAAGAACCCTCCAGGGCTCTTAAAGTAAAGTGTTGCTTGCAGCAGGTGGTAATTAGCCAACTCTAGTATCTTCATTGTCCCTTCTCTTGTCTCTAGCTGCTTCACTACTAGGTGTCTCCAATCTTCCGGCTCATCACTTGGAAACAAAGACTTCACTGTAGTAGGCATTATTCTCCGTCGTACTGTCATTCTTTCTTTTGTCTCATCCATGTTTAACTTCTGTGCTATCATAGATAAAGCATCGGGGTGCCTGTTCGTTGTCCTTGTATGCCTCTCAACTATTACTTCCAAGAACTGTCCCAGTAACCTTTGGATGATGTAACTGTAGGGTGCCAAGTTAACATGTTTGAGGGAGAACTCCCCATTAACCTATTTCACTACCAGGTTGAAGTCCCCTCGTATACACAACACCATGATGCCTCTTTTGAGTGCTTCCAACATTCTTAAAATAAGGGCCTCATATTCAGCCTCGTTGCTTGAGCACTTGAAATCTAACTTGAAGGAGAGGGTGATCTTCTCCTTACTATTTGAGAGTATAATGCCTGCACCTCCGTTTCCTTGAGAACTAGAGTCATCAAATTCCATCGCCCACTTTTTTCATTTCTTCCACAATGCATGCTTGAAAGTTCTCCTCGGGTAGTTCCTCACCGGGGGGCTCAAAATTTCCACTTGGAAAATAGGCGAGCAAATTTGATACCACTTGACTTTTAATAGCTTTGGGCACTATGCATTTTAAATCATATTTCGACAAAATAATAAACCATCTGGCTACTCATCCCACAAGCACCGTCCATGCGAGGAGGTATTTGATGGGGTCACACTTTGTGACTAAATGAACTGTAAAGGCTAGTAGATAATGTCTCAACTTTTGAGAAATAAAGACCAGGGCAAGGCAGTGCCTCTCTACGTTGGTGTATCTAGATTCTGTACCTGAGATCACTCTTGACAAGTAGTACACTGGCTTTTCTACTCCTTCATTTTCTTGGGCCAACAGTGATCATATGGATATTTCTATTGACATAAGGTAAAGCAGTAGTGGCACCCCAGCTTCTGGTGGAATCATCGTGGATGGGGAGGATAAAATTTGTTTGATCCTTTCAAAGGCCTTCTTCTTATCATCTCCCCAAATCAAATTGGCTTTGTCTTTTAAAAGGGGTGTGAATGGGTGGGTCACCTCCACTAGAGCAGGTATGAACCTTATTAGGTAGGACACCTTCCCTAAGAAGCTCTTGAGTTGCCTATGACTCTTTGGAGGTGACATCCTCACGATGGACTTATTTTTCTCTGTATCTACTTACACCCCCTTCCTATTCACAACAAACCCCAAAAACTTTCCCGCAATGACCCTAAAGGCACACTTTGATGGGTTCATCTATATTTTATACCTGTGATACCTCTCGAACACTCTCCCGAGGTCATGCATGTGCTTACTCTCTTTCTTGGATTTCATTACTAGATCGTCCACATAAAATTATAGTATATAATGAATTAAATCATGAAAAATTTCCATCATGGTCCTTTGGTACGTGGCCCAAACATTCTTCAATTCGAATGGCATGACTATGTATTGGAAGTTTCCCAAGGGCGTGTGAAAGGCAGTCTTCTTCGCATCCATCGGGTGCATCTTAATCTGATTGTAGCCAACTTACCCATCCATGAAGCTATACATCTCATTGTGACACCCCGACTAATTAAATACCGGGTAGCTACTCCTTTATTAAATTAATTCAAAATGCCAAGTTGGCTCAGTTAATAGCATCACTGTCGAAAACATTTTATTATTACTAACCACCTAGTATTTAAAAAGTAAGTTGCCAAATTTTAACTTAAGTCTGATTAACATGCAACAAGTGTAATGAAGAAATAAATAACACCATTCACCATACTGAAGTAAAAAGAATAACCATCACATAAGGTAATTAAAGTTTGGAGGAAAACTCCTCACAACAATCCCACAACTGAAATAAGTAAACCGAATACTGAAACAATACATGCTAAAGTCTGAAAACTGAAATGTAAAAGATGTCTCTAATGGAAATGGGCAACATGCCCTACAACTGATAGATAATGAATCTGGAATCAAAGTGATAGAAGCGTCTACAAGCAAATCCCTGTAGCTTCCACAAACAGCTACAGCTCGTCATCAGAATGAGAATCCTATGCTTGGTGTCCCTGTGGCTGGGCACCTAAAATGGTTTTACAAGAAAAAAATTTGAAAAGCAAACGGGTCAGAGCCCGAATGTGGAGTTATATTTAAAAACCTGCAAGTGCTTTAAAAACATTTAAACCATTAAATGCAAAGTACATGTTGGGACGTGCACTCACATGTAATTCTCACCTCTCGTCTAACTGTGCACTCCTAACGTAAGTACCCATCTACAACGACACAAACCACTAGCTAAGTGACATCGAATCTAGCTAGACTGTCATAGGTCCTACCCTTATTACTCTGTTCTATTAACATTATAACGCTCGTAACTAAATAGGGATTTAACGTAAACTCAGATGCTCAATATGCAATATACTACTCTATCAACTAACCCGTTATGTTTCTCGAAACAATACCGTAATTATATTCACAACATTAACATGAAGGTTCTTATTAATTAAGCGTATATTATCCACATCATAAATATACAATACAAGCACCCCGAGAACTAAGCTGCGGTGCACACATACTCTGCTATCCATCCCGGTACATCACGTACATAAGGATCACATATTCCGAATCTCTCAGGAATAGTTCAGGTAACACAAATCACAAATAGTGGAGGCGAACACAGTCACATCACATGTGTCACGTACATACCTACGCTCCCACGATCAGCGGACTTATTAACATTCCAATAAGTCTTTCTCTGACCTATGTTCATCGAGGTAACCAGTCTAAATCCGGGCAACACAAGGATTAGAGGGCCCTAAGCGAACGCAAACCTCCCGTGATAACGAGATATCGAACGAAACTACCCCTCATTAGAAGAGACTTGTCAACTCGTTAGAAGCTCGTTCGAACGAGCTCGTTCGAACGACCTGGGTAGGGGCTTCTAACGACCTGCCAGTTTCGTCCCAGATTTTCTTAGTTACGTTTTTCATCCATTTCTACTCCTCAAATCTTCTCAGAAGTTCGTCCCAACAATGTTTTAATTTCTCTAATCATCCTAAAACATGCTAAGGTCATAAACTAACATCTTTTAAGGCTTCAATGCACCCTATACATCATTAAATCACAAGATTCTATATTTTTCCCCAATTTTTATAAGAACATGAACCCTAGATTTTTATCATCATCAAATCCCAGAATTAAATCCGTTTTTGTTACAACCAACATACATTAATACCAGAATAATCATCTCTATGTAATTCTACATGCGATTTGTCCTCAATATTCAAGTTCTAAATCCAATTAACATGGGTTTTCATTTAACTTTCAAGAACAATTAAAATTCTTCAATTTCTAACATGGAAAGGACATTCTCTGAAATTAAATGGAATTAAGTCACTTGCCTTGGTTGTCTCTGAGTTTGGTGTAGGTTTGATGAAGCTTTTATGCAGAATTTCCTCTCTCCAAGCTTCTTCTCCAATGGTGGCTTAAGGTGGCTAGGGTTTGTTTCGGGGAACTTGGAAACCTAAATGATAACCTCGGTAGCTTAATGGGTTAATGTGGGTTGGATAGTGGGTTTAGTGGGTCAATAATCAATCAGATTAAGACTCCTAATTTTCGTCATTATTAATTCCTCAAAATACAAAATTACCAAAATACCCTTTAAGTTGCCGGTATGGTCTAAAAATACCCCAGGACCCAAACTATACCCCCGGCTAGTGTTTTCTGACTATCTCGACCCTTCCGGACGCGTTGGCGCACTCAAAACGACCATACGGATAATAGAAATACAAATCACTTTTATAATTAAAATAATATACCATGACGCGGCGGTCACACGCGTCTCAACAAAATTCCCAAATTACCGTATATAAATCTCACGACAATTTCATAATTCCAAATTCATATAAAAACATGTATGCACATAATCAAATACCAACTCGCATCTCGTTAGTAATTTAACCCGGATTAATTTCCAATTAATACGCATTTAATTAATTAATCCCAAAAATAAATATAGTCAAAAGTACGGGGTATTACATACTTCCCCCCTAATAACTGAATTTCGTCCCGAAATTCGAAACTAGAAAGTACCTGCTAAAAACAACTCTGGATAACGTTCGCGCATCTCATCCTCGCGCTCCCATCCGGACTCCTCGACATTATGATGTCGCCACTGAACACGCACTAACGGAACTATCTTTGACCGCAGCTTCCTCTCACTTCGGTCCAAAATAGCAATTGGCCCCTCCTCGTAGGAGCTATTCGACTGGAGATCGATGTCCTCCACAGCAATGTGAGAATGAGCCAACTCATCTCTGAGATATTTCCTTAGCGAGGAAATATGAAATACATCGTGAATCCGATGCAATTGCTCCGGTAACCCAAGTCTATACGCAACCGGTCCGATCCGCTCAATAATAGGAAATGGCCCCACATACCTCGGTGCCAACTTCCCCTTCTTCCCGAAACGCATAATCCCCTTCATAGGAGATACTCTGAGTAAAACCTGGTCCCCCACTTGGAACTCCCTGAAAGATCTCTTCGCATCAGCATAACTCTTCTGCCTGTCTTGAGCTACCCGAATGCGACTCCGAATCAATTCAATCCTTGCCGAAGTATCCTGAATCACCTCCGGCCCAAGTAGTTTGTTGTCCCCCACCTCCAACCAACATGCTGGGGAACGACAAGGTCTACCGTACAATGCCTCGAATGGAGCCATGCCAATAGTGAACTGATAGGAGTTGTTGTAAGCAAACTCCACCAGTGGAAGGTACTGCTCCCATCCACCACCAAAGTCAATAATGCACATGCGTAGCATGTCCTCCAACATCTGATTGGTGCGCTCTGTCTGCCCATCGGTCTGCGGATGATAAGCCGTACTCAACCGCAATTCCGTGCCCATGGCCTCATGGAAACTCTCCCAAAACCGCAAAACAAATATCTTGTCTATGTCAGACACGATATTTAGGGGCACACCGTGAAGTCTCACAATCTCTGAAATGAAGAGCTGGGCATACTGTCCCGTAGTGTAGTCAGTCCTTACGGGTAAAAAGTGAGCGACTTTGGACAATATGTCCATAATTACCCAAACGGAGTTGTGACCCCTCTGCGACGTAGGCAACCCCGTGATAAAGTCCATGGATATGCTCTCCCACATCCACACCGGGACCTCCAACGGCTGTAGCAATCCTGCCGGTCTCTGATGATCCACTTTTACAAGCTGACAAGTGGCGCATTTCGAAACAAACTCAGCGATGTCTCTCTTCATACCGCTCCACGAATACTGCCGTCTCATGTCCGGATACATTTTATCCCCTCCGGGATGTATCGCGAACCGTGAGCCGTGCGACTCTGCCATCACCTCGTGTCACAATTCTTCCCCTTCCGGAACTACCAATCTCACATTGAAGCGTAATCCCCCGTCTGAGCTAACAGTATAGGATTCGGCTCCCTCTGCTAGTAATCGAACTATCTTCTCCTGACAGAACGAGTCATTTGCCTGTGCCCGTACTACCTTTGTGACAATCTACGGTGTAACGGTCATCACAGACATGAAAGATCGAGCCACTGCATCTTGGTGTCCCAACTCCTTCCATTTAGCCTTCCATACCCCTGCCACCTCATCTGCTGGCCTGCGGCTCAACGCGTCTGCCACCACGTTGGCCTTTCCCGGGTGATACTGGATGTCGAACTGGTAGTCTTTCACAAACTCAAGCCACCTACGCTGCCGCATATTCAACTCTTTATACGTGAACAGGTACTGTAGGGACTTGTGGTCCGTGAACAGTTGAAACTTCTCCCCCAAAAGATAGTGTCTCCAAATCCTTAGGGCAAATACCACTGCCGCCAACTCCAAATCATGCGTGGGGTAATTCTTCTCATGAGTCTTAAGCTTACGGGAAGCATAAGCTATGGCCTGTCTCTCCTGCTGCAATACACCTCCAAGTCCTTGCAAAGACGCGTCGGTGTACACCAAATACTCAACTCCCGATCTCAGCAATGCTAACACAGGTGCTGAGGTTAACTTGTCCTTCAATTCGTCAAATGCCAACTGACAGGCATCACTCCAAATGAACGGCACACCTTTACGAGTAAGATATGTCAAAGGACCTGCTATCTTCGAAAATCCCCGAATGAATCTCCTTTAGTATCCTGCCAGGCCCAAGAAACTACGAATCTCAGTCGGTGTCGTGGGCTGTCCCCACTCCCTCACCGCGGATACTTTCCCCAGATCAACAGATATCCCTCAGTCGGAAATAATGTGACCCAAGAACTGGACTTCCTTTAGCCAAAACCCGCACTTCTCATATTTTGCATACAACTCGTTCTGACGAAGCGTCTGCAAAACCTGCCTCAAATGCTCGGCGTGCTCCTCCTCTGTCTGGGAGTAAACTAGAATATCATCAATGAAAATAATGACAAACTGATCTAGGAAATCCCTGAACACTCTATTCATCAAATCCATAAACACGACTGGAGCATTGGTCAACCCAAAAGGCATAACCCGAAACTCGTAAGAGCCATATCTCGACAAGAACGCAGTCTTCGAGACATCCTCCTCCCTGATACGCAACTGATGGTATCCCGATCTCAAATCAATCTTCGAGAAGAAAGAAGCTCCCCTTAACTGGTCAAATAGGTCATCGATTCGAGGCAACGGATACTTATTCCGTATCGTGACCTTATTCAACTCTCGGTAGTCCACACACAATCTTAGTGAACCGTCTCTCTTCTTCACAAACAAAACTGGAGCGCCCCAAGGTGAGGTACTCCTGCGAATAAAGCCCTGACCTAACAGCTGCTCTATCTGATCCCGTAACTCTCGCATCTCAGCTGGAGCCATACGGTACGGTGCACGTGCTATAGGCCTCGTATCTGGCAATAGGTCTATAACAAAGTCTCGACTGGGTGGTAAGCCTGGTATCTCCTGAAACACATCTGAATACTCCCTGACAACCGGGATCGAATCTAAAGGGATCACAACCTCCTTAGAGGTATCCTCCTCTATGTAATACAGATGAGCGGTCGATCCTCCCTCTGGGCGAGGCATCACCACTACGAACATCTCTTGCCCCGGAATGGCAAAAATAATGCTTCTGCTGAAGCAATCAATCATGGCCCTATATGTAACGAGCCAATCCATACCGATGATCACATCGTGAACATGCATATCTAATACCAACATATCTTCAGGTAATACCAGACTACCAATCCCTACTCCCACTCCCCGACATATAAAGAAGATAAGTGACCCACTCCCCAATGGTGAGTCAACACACGTCACTGTGCTCTCTGCTGTAGCTAACAATCCTAAAGCTTTCGCGAAGTGTGTAGCTATAAAACAATGTGTAGCACCCGTATCAAATAATACCCGACCCATAGTGCCATGGATAGGAAACGTACCCTCAATCGCGGGCGGTGCCTGTGGAACTGCAGCCTGGTGGACGTTATAGACACGTCCATACTGTAGCTGCCCATGCTGAGCTGGAACTGCTGGAATAATCTATGGCGGTGCGGGGAGAGCGGAGGGGAATATAGGCCTCTGCGGCTCCTGGCGAGCACCCTGCTGCTGCTGCTGCTGCTGTGGGGCCCTGCCCCTATCAGGACAATCCTGATGTTTATGGCCAGTCTTGCCACAAACAAAAAACTTACCTGAGAAGTTTCCCCCTCTTTGCCCCTGATGTCCCCGGCCCTGGTGGCCGTTACCGTTCCCGCCTTGGCCCTGCTGGCCCTGATGCCCGTTCTGCCCTTGTTGGCCCTGATGGCCGTTTGGACCTTGATGGCCCTGACGGAAACCTACCTGTCCCTGCCTGTAGTTCCCTACCGGAACCTCTTATTATCCCCCTGCTGGGAGCCCTGCTCATTCTGTCTCTGCCCCTGACCAGATTGTGCCCCGCTGGCACCATGTCCTCCGATCCTGCCCTGATGGCTAGACTCCCCCGACCTCTTGCCCTCGACCATATGAAAATGGTGGTCCTGGCAGTGTAACAGTGCAGCGTTAACCACATCAGAATACGTGGCCAACGATAGGTTCCCTAGCAGATGCTGACGGATCCTCCATGTTAACCCGTCCGTGAACTTCTCAATCTTCTTCTTCTCTGTTGGTATCTCATTTGGAACGATATTCAATAGATTTGTGAACTCGGCCTCATACTCGGCCACTGTCTTACCCTCTTGCCTCAGACTCATCAGCTTCCTCCTCATTTCCGTGTGAACAGCCGACGGAAAGTACTTGCGGTCGAACCGCACCCAGAAGTCCTGAATAGTGAGAGTATCCCTCTCCTCCACGGTGGTAATAGACTCCCACCACTGCAGTGCAGATCCAACTAGCTTGAAAGTAGCTAGCACCCGCTTCTGAACGTTTGTGCACTCATACATCCTCAAGTGCCTCTGCATATCTTTCCTCCATTGGCTCGAGACTACCACATCTGAGCTTCCTGCAAACTCTGGCGGATGTGATTTCTTAAAAGCATCACGTACACGTTCCCAAGCAGACGGGAATGCATTAGCCTGTACCGGCGCGGCAACCTGCGCCTGAGGCGGTGCCTGCTGAACAACGGCAATCGCGGCATTTACCGCTTGGGCTACTATAGCTGCAACCTCAGCGGCGTTCATCATGCCTTGAACTGGAGCGGGCTGGGGTTCGGGCGTTGCATCCCTGGGAACTCGTCGTGCACGTCGTGGAGGCATCTGAAATACGAACAAAGTTTATAAGTTCACAGTTTATAAACTTAAAAATAGCTGAAGAACGAAACATACACACAAAAAGAGTACAACAGTCCTAAAATATAGGTCTCTATATCAAAGAAAATGTAGCGGAAACATAATAGCCGTACAGATCCTAAAGGACACTAGAACCTGATGCTCTGATACCACCTGTGACACCCCGACTAATTAAATACCGGGTAGCTACTCCTTTATTAAATTAATTCAAAATGCCAAGTTGGATCAGTTAATAGCATCAGTGTCGAAAACATTTTATTATTACTAACCACCTAGTATTTAAAAAGTAAGTTGCCAAATTTTAACTTAAGTCTGATTAACATGCAACAAGTGTAATGAAGAAATAAATAACACCATTCACCATACTGAAGTAAAAAGAATAACCATCACATAAGGTAATTAAAGTCTGGAGGAAAACTCCTCACAACAATCCCACAACTGAAATAAGTAAACCGAATACTGAAACAATACATGCTAAATCTGAAAACTGAAATGTAAAAGATGTCTCTAATGGAAATGGGCAACATGCCCTATAACTGATAGATAATGAATCTGGAATCCAAGTGATAGAAGCGTCTACAAGCAAATCCCTGTAGCTTCCACAAACAGCTACAGCTCGTCATCAGAATGAGAATCCTATGCTTGGTGTCCCTGTGGCTGGGCACCTAAAATGGTTTTATAAGAAAAAAATTTGAAAAGCAAACGGGTCAGAGCCCGAATGTGGAGTTATATTTAAAAACCTGCAAGTGCTTTAAAAACATTTAAAACATTAAATGCAAAGTACATGTTAGGACGTGCACTCACATGTAATTCTCACCTCTCGTCTAACTGTGCACTCCTAACGTAAGTACCCATCTACAACGACACAAACCACTAGCTAAGTGACATCGAATCTAGCTAGACTGTCATAGGTCCTACCCTTATTACTCGGTTCTATTAACATTATAATGCACGTAACTAAATAGGGATTTAACGTAAACTCAGATGCTCAATATGCAATATACTACTCTATCAGCTAACCCGTTATGTTTCTCGAAACAATACCGTAATTATATTCACAACATTAACATGAAGGTTCTTATTAATTAAGCGTATATTATCCACATCATAAATATACAATACAAGCACCCCGAGAACTAAGCTGCGGTGCAAACATACTCTGCTATCCATCCCGGTATATCACGTACATAAGGATCACATATTCCGAATCTCTCAGGAATAGTTCAGGTAACACAAATCACAAATAGTGGAGGCGAACACAGTCACATCACATGGGTCACGTACATACCTACGCTCCCACGATCAGCGGACTTATTAACATCCCAATAAGTCTTTCTCTGACCTATGTTCATCGAGGTAACCAGTCTAAATCCGGGCAACACAAGGATTAGAGGGCCCTAAGCGAACGCAAACCTCCCGTGATAGCAAGTATGGTAGGTATGTCATACTCACAATTCATATACCAAAACTAAGTAAACACACGTCTTAGTAATACCGTAGTTTAATCGTAGTACATATCGTATTCTCGTACCAACTTATAATTATCACAATTTATACTATTCCGGTTTGTAATCATACTCGCCATAATTAATTCTTACGTCGTAGTAGACACTCACGTCTCAACCCAAACCGACCCTCTAATATAACTCACTTGTATATAATTTCCTTCTCATAAATACTCAAAGGTCCCAAACCTATCACTATATCATCATCGAAATGTTATCTATATCCTCGAACGAGTTTACGGGACTCCAAAAATCAAAACAGTTCAAAATGGCCCAAACTTCCAGCTCGTTAGAAGTCTCGTTCGAACGAGACTGTTCGTTCGAACGAGTTTGAACTGTCAGCTCGTTAGAAGTCTCGTTCGAACGAGACTGTTCGAACGAGATCCAGTTCGTTCGAACGAAATGTACCTTCTAACGATATCTCATTCGAACGAGATATCGAACGAAACTACCCCTCATTAGAAGAGACTGGTCAACTCGTTAGAAGCTCGTTCGAACGAGCTCGTTCGAACGACCTGGGTAAGGGCTTCTAATGACCTGCCAGTTTCGTCCCAGATTTTCTTAGTTACGTTTTTCATCCATTTCTACTCCTCAAATCTTCTCCAAAGTTCGTCCCAACAATGTTTTAAGTTCTCTAATCATCCTAAAACATGCTAAGGTCATAAACTAACATCTTTTAAGGCTTCAATGCACCCTATGCATCATTAAATCACAAGATTCTATATTTTTCCCCAATTTTTATAAGAACATGAACCCTAGATTTTTATCATCATCAAATCCCAGAATTAAATCCGTTTTTGTTACAACCAACATACATTAATACCAGAATAATCATCTCTATGTAATTCTACATGCGATTTGTCCTCAATATTCAAGTTCTAAATCCAATTAACATGGGTTTTCATTTAACTTTCAAGAACAATTAAAATTCTTCAATTTCTAACATGGAAAGGACATTCTCTGAAATTAAATGGAATAAAGTCACTTGCCTTGGTTGTCTCTGAGTTTGGTGTAGGTTTGATGAAGCTTTTCTGCAGAATTTCCTCTCTCCAAGCTTCTTCTCCAATGGTGGCTTAAGGTGGCTAGGGTTTGTTTCGGGGAACTTGGAAACCTAAATGATAACCTCCGTAGCTTAATGGGTTAATGTGGGTTGGATAGTGGGTTTAGTGGGTCAATAATCAATCAGATTAAGACTCCTAATTTTCGTCATTATTAATTCCTCAAAATACAAAATTACCAAAATACCCTTTAAGTTGCCGGTATGGCCTAAAAATACCCCAGGACCCAAACTATACCCCCGGCTAGTGTTTTCTGACTATCTCGACCCTTCCGGACGCGTTGGCGCACTCAAAACGACCATACGGATAATAGAAATACAAATAACTTTTATAATTAAAATAATATACCATGACGCGGCGGTCACACGCGTCTCAACAAAATTCCCAAATTGCCGTATATAAATCTCACGACAATTTCATAATTCCAAATTCATATAAAAACATGTATGCACATAATCAAATACCAACTCGCATCTCGTTAGTAATTTAACCCGGATTAATTTCCAATTAATACGCATTTAATTAATTAATCCCAAAAATAAATATAGTCAAAAGTACGGGGTATTACATACTTCCCCCCTAATAACTGAATTTCGTCCCGAAATTCGAAACTAGAAAGTACCTGCTAAAAACAACTCTGGATAACGTTCGCGCATGTCATCCTCGCGCTCCCATCTGGACTCCTCGATATTATGATGTCGCCACTGAACACGCACTAACGGAACTATCTTTGACCGCAGCTTCCTCTCACTTCGGTCCAAAATAGCAATTGGCCCCTCCTCGTAGGAGCTATCCGACTGGAGATTGATGTCCTCCACAGCAATGTGAGAATGAGCCAAATCGTCTCTGAGATATTTCCTTAGCGAGGAAATATGAAATACATCGTGAATCCGATGCAATTGCTCCGGTAACCCAAGTCTATACGCAACCGGTCCGATCCGCTCAATAATAGGAAATGGCCCTACATACCTCGGTGCCAACTTCCCCTTCTTCCCGAAACGCATAATCCCCTTCATAGGAGATACTCTGAGTAAAACTTCGTCCCCCACTTGGAACTCCCTGAAATATCTCTTCGCATCAGCATAACTCTTCTGCCTGTCTTGAGCTACCCGAATGCGACTCCGAATCAATTCAATCCTTGCCGAAGTATCCTGAATCACCTCCGGCCCAAGTAGTTTGTTGTCCCCCACCTCCAACCAACATGCTGGGGAACGACAAGGTCTACCGTACAATGCCTCGAATGGAGCCATGCCAATAGTGAACTGATAGGAGTTGTTGTAAGCAAACTCCACCAGTGGAAGGTACTGCTCCCATCCACCACCAAAGTCAATAATGCACATGCGTAGCATGTCCTCCAACATCTGATTGGTGCGCTCTGTCTGCCCATCGATCTGCGGATGATAAGCCGTACTCAACCGTAATTCCGTGCCCATGGCCTCCTGGAAACTCTCCCAAAACCGCGAAACAAATATCTTGTCTATGTCAGACACGATATTTAGGGGCACACCGTGAAGTCTCACAATCTCTGAAATGAAGAGCTGGGCATACTGTCCCGTAGTGTAGTCAGTCCTTACGGGTAAAAAGTGAGCGACTTTGGACAATCTGTCCACAATTACCCAAACGGAGTTGTGACCCCTCTGCGACGTAGGCAACCCCGTGATAAAGTCCATGGATATGCTCTCCCACATCCACACCGGGACCTCCAACGGCTGTAGCAATCCTGCCGGTCTCTGATGATCCACTTTTACAAGCTGACAAGTGGCGCATTTCGAAAGAAACTCAGCGATGTCTCTCTTCATACCGCTCCACGAATACTGCCGTCTCATGTCCGGATACATTTTATCCCCTCCGGGATGTATCGCGAACCGTGAGCCGTGCGACTCTGCCATCACCTCGTGTCGCAATTCTTCCCCTTCGGGAACTACCAGTCTCACATTGAAGCGTAATCCCCCGTCTGAGCTAACGGTATAGGATTCGGCTCCCTCTGCTAGTAATCGAACTATCTTCTCCTGACAGAACGAGTCATTTGCCTGTGCCCGTACTACCTTTGTGACAATCTACGGTGTAACGGTCATCACAGACATGAAAGATCGAGCCACTGCATCCTGGTGTCCCAACTCCTTCCATTTAGCCTTCCATACCCCTGCCACCTCATCTGCTGGCCTGCGGCTCAACGCGTCTGCCACCACGTTGGCCTTTCCCGGGTGATACTGGATGTCGAACTGGTAGTCTTTCACAAACTCAAGCCACCTACGCTGCCGCATATTCAACTCTTTATGCGTGAACAGGTACTGTAGGGACTTGTGGTCCGTGAACAGTTGAAACTTCTCCCCCAAAAGATAGTGTCTCCAAATCCTTAGGGCAAATACCACTGCCGCCAACTCCAAATCATGCGTGGGGTAATTCTTCTCATGAGTCTTAAGCTTACGGGAAGCATAAGATATGGCCTGTCTCTCCTGCTGCAATACACCTCCAAGTCCTTGCAAAGACGCGTCGGTGTACACCAAATACTCAACTCCCGATCTCAGCAATGCTAACACAGGTGCTGAGGTTAACTTGTCCTTCAATTCGTCAAATGCCAACTGACAGGCATCACTCCAAATGAACGGCACACCTTTACGAGTAAGATATGTCAAAGGACCTGCTATCTTCGAAAATCCCCGAATGAATCTCCTTTAGTATCCTGCCAGGCCCAAGAAACTACGAATCTCAGTCGGTGTTGTGGGCTGTCCCCACTCCCTCACCGCGGATACTTTCCCCGGATCAACAGATATCCCTCAGTCGGAAATAATGTGACCCAAGAACTGGACTTCCTTTAGCCAAAACCCGCACTTCTCATATTTTGCATACAACTCGTTCTGACGAAGCGTCTGCAAAACCTGCCTCAAATGCTCGGCGTGCTCCTTCTCTGTCTGGGAGTAAACTAGAATATCATTAATGAAAATAATGACAAACTGATCTAGGAAATCCCTGAACACTCTGTTCATCAAATCCATAAACACGACTGGAGCATTGGTCAACCCAAAAGGCATAATCCGAAACTCGTAAGAGCCATATCTCGACAAGAACGCAGTCTTCGAGACATCCTCCTCCCTGATACGCAACTGATGGTATCTCGATCTCAAATCAATCTTCGAGAAGAAAGAAGCTCCCCTTAACTGGTCAAATAGGTCATCGATTCGAGGCAACGGATACTTATTCCGTATCGTGACCTTATTCAACTCTTGGTAGTCCACACACAATCTCAGTGAACCGTCTCTCTTCTTCACAAACAAAACTGGAGCGCCCCAAGGTGAGGTACTCCTGCGAATAAAGCCCTGACCTAACAGCTGCTCTATCTGATCCCGTAACTCCCGCATCTCAGCTGGAGCCATACGGTACGGTGCACGTGCTATAGGCCTCGTATCTGGCAATAGGTCTATAACAAAGTCTCGACTGGGTGGTAAGCCTGGTATCTCCTGAAACACATCTGAATACTCCCTGACAACCGGGATCGAATCTAAAGGGATCACAACCTCCTTAGAGGTATCCTCCTCTATGTAATAGAGATGAGCGGTCGATCCTCCCTCTGGGCGAGGCATCGCCACTACGAACATCTCTTGCCCCAGAATGGCAAAAACAATGCTTCCGCTGAAGCAATCAATCATGGCCCTATATGTAACGAGCCAATCCATACCGATGATCACATCGTGAACATGCATATCTAATACCAACATATCTGCAGGTAATACCAGACTACCAATCCCTACTCCCACTCCCCGGCATATAAAGAAGATAAGTGACCCACTCCCCAATGGTGAGTCAACACACGTCACTGTGCTCTCTGCCGTAGCTAACAATCCTAAAGCTTTCGCGAAGTGTGTAGCTATAAAACAATGTGTAGCACCCGTATCAAATAATACCCGACCCATAGTGCCATGGATAGGAAACATACCCTCAATCGCGGGCGGTGCCTGTGGAACTGCAGCCTGGTGGACGTTATAGACACGTCCATACTGTAGCTGCCCCTGCTGAGCTGGAACTGCTGGAATAATCTGTGGCGGTACGGGGAGAGCGGCGGGGAATATAGGCCTCTGCGGCTCCTGGCGAGCACCCTGCTGCTGCTGCTGTGGGGCCCTGCCCCTATCAGGACAATCCTGACGTTTATAGCCAGTCTTGCCACAAACAAAACACTTCCCTGGGAAGTTTCCCCCTCTCTGCCCCTGATGTCCCCGGCCCTGGTGGCCGTTACCGTTCCCGCCTTGGCCCTGATGCCCGTTCTGCCCCTGTTGGCCCTGATGGCCGTTTGGACCTTGATGGCCCTGACGAAAACCTCCATGTCCCTGCCTGTAGTTCCCTACCGGAACCTCTTATTATCCCCCTGCTGGGAGCCCTGCTCATTCTGTCTCTGCCCCTGACCAGATTGTGCCCCGCTGGCACCATGTCCTCCGGTCCTGCCCTGATGGCTAGACTCCCCCGACCTCTTGCCCTCGGCCATATGAAAATGGTGGTCCTCGCAGTGTTACAGTGCAACGTTAACCACATCAGAATACGTGGCCAACGATAGGTTACCTAGCAGATGCTGACGGATCCTCCATGTCAACCCGTCCGTGAACTTCTCAATCTTCTTCTTCTATGTTGGTATCTCATCTGGAACGATATTCAATAGATTTGTGAACTCGGCCTCATACTCGGCCACTGTCTTACCCTCTTACCTCAGACTCATCAGCTTCCTCCTCATTTCCGTGTGAACAGCCGACGGAAAGTACTTGCGGTCGAACCGCACCCAGAAGTCCTGAATAGTGAGAGTATCCCTCTCCTCCACGGTGGTAATAGACTCCCACCACTGCAGTGCAGATCCAACTAGCTTGAAAGTAGCTAGCACCTGCTTCTGAACGTTTGTGCACTCATACATCCTCAAGTGCCTCTGCATATCTTTCCTCCATTGGCTCGAGACTACCACATCTGAGCTTCCTGCAAACTCTGGCGGATGTGCTTTCTTAAAAGCATCACGTACACGTTCCCAAGCAGACGGGAATGCATTAGCCTGTACCGACGCGGCAACCTGCGCCTGAGGCGGTGCCTGCTGAACAACGTCAATCGCGGCATTTACCGCTTGGGCTACTATAGCTGCAACCTCAGCGGCGTTCATCATGCCCTGAACTGGAGCGGGCTGGGGTTCGGGCGTTGCATCCCTGGGAACTCATCGTGCACGTCGTGGAGGCATCTGAAATACGAACAAAGTTTATAATTTCTCAGTTTATAAACTTTAAAATAGATGAAGAACGAAACATACACACAAAAAGAGTACAACAGTCCTAAAATATGGGGCTCTATATCAAAGAAAACGTAGCGGAAACATAATAGCCGTACAGATCCTAAAGGACACTAGAACCTGATGCTCTGATACCACCCGTGGCACCCCGACTAATTAAATACCGGGTAGCTACTCCTTTATTAAATTAATTCAAAATGCCAAGTTGACTCAGTTAATAGCATCACTGTCGAAAACATTTTATTATTACTAACCACCTAGTATTTAAAAAGTAAGTTGCCAAATTTTAACTTAAGTCTGATTAACATGCAACAAGTGTAATGAAGAAATAAATAACACCATTCACCATACTGAATTAAAAAGAATAACCATCACATAAGGTAATTAAAGTCTGGAGGAAAACTCCTCACAACAATCCCACAACTAAATAAGTAAACCGAATACTGAAACAATACATGCTAAGTCTGAAAACTGAAATGTAAAAGATGTCTCTAATGGAAATGGGCAACATGCCCTACAACTGATAGATAATGAATCTGGAATCCAAGTGATAGAAGCGTCTACAAGCAAATCCCTGTAGCTTCCACAAACAGCTACAGCTCATCATCAGAATGAGAATCCTATGCTTGGTGTCCCTCTGGCTGGGCACCTAAAATGGTTTTACAAGAAAAAAATTTGAAAAGCAAACGGGTCAGAGCCCGAATGTGGAGTTATATTTAAAAACCTGCAAGTGCTTTAAAAACATTTAAAACATTAAATGCAAAGTACATGTTAGGACGTGCACTCACATGTAATTCTCACCTCTCGTCTAACTGTGCACTCCTAACGTAAGTACCCATCTACAACGACACAAACCACTAGCTAAGTGACATCGAATCTAGCTAGACTGTCATAGGTCCTACCCTTATTACTCGGTTCTATTAACATTATAACGCTCGTAACTAAATAGGGATTTAACGTAAACTCAGATGCTCAATATGCAATATACTACTCTATCAACTAACCCGTTATGTTTCTCGAAACAATACCGTAATTATATTCACAACATTAACATGAAGGTTCTTATTAATTAAGCGTATATTATCCACATCATAAATATACAATACAAGCACCCCGAGAACTAAGCTGCGGTGCACACATACTCTGCTATCCATCCCGGTACGTCACGTACATAAGGATCACATATTTCGAATCTCTCAGGAATAGTTCAGGTAACACAAATCACAAATAGTGGAGGCGAACACAGTCACATCACATGGGTCACGTACATACCTACGCTCCCACGATCAACGGACTTATTAACATCCCAATAAGTCTTTCTCTGACCTATGTTCATCGAGGTAACCAGTCTAAATCCGGGCAACACAAGGATTAGAGGGCCCTAAGCGAACGCAAACCTCACGTGATAGCAAGTATGGTAGGTATGTCATACACACAATTCATATACCAATACTAAGTAAACACACGTCTTAGTAATACCGTAGTTTAATCGTAGTACATATCGTATTCTCGTACCAACTTATAATCATCACAATTTATACTATTCCGGTTTGTAATCATACTCGCCATAATTAATTCTTACGTCGTAGTAGACACTCACGTCTCAACCCAAACCGTCCCTCTAATATAACTCTCTTGTATATAATTTCCTTCTCATAAATACTCAAAGGTCCTAAACCTATCACTATATCATCATCGAAATGTTATCTATATCCTCGAACGAGTTTACGGGACTCCAAAAATCAAAATAGTTCAAAATGGCCCAAACTGCCAGCTCGTTAGAAGTCTCGTTCGAACGAGACTGTTCGAACGAGTTTGAACTGTCAGCTCGTTAGAAGTCTCGTTCGAACGAGACTGTTCGAACGAGATCCAGTTCGTTCGAACGAACTGTACCTTCTAACGATATCTCTTTCGAATGAGATATCGAACGAAACTACCCCTCGTTAGAAGAGACTGGTCTACTCGTTAGAAGCTCGTTCGAACGAGCTCGTTCGAACGACCTGGGTAGGGGCTTCTAACGACCTGCCAGTTTCGTCCCAGATTTTCTTAGTTACGTTTTTCATCCATTTCTACTCCTCAAATCTTCTCCAAAGTTCGTCCCAACAATGTTTTAAGTTCTCTAATCATCCTAAAACATGCTAAGGTCATAAACTAACATCTTTTAAGGCTTCAATGCACCCTATACATCATTAAATCACAAGATTCTATATTTTTCCCCAATTTTTATAAGAACATGAACCCTAGATTTTTATCATCATCAAATCCTAGAATTAAATCCGTTTTTATTACAACCAACATACATTAATACCAGAATAATCATCTCTATGTAATTCTACATGCGATTTGTCCTCAATATTCAAGTTCTAAATCCAATTAACATGGGTTTTCATTCAACTTTCAAGAACAATTAAAATTCTTCATTTTCTAACATGGAAAGGACATTCTCTGAAATTAAATGGAATAAAGTCACTTGCCTTGGTTGTCTCTGAGTTTGGTGTAGGTTTGATGAAGCTTTTCTGCAGAATTTCCTCTCTCCAAGCTTCTTCTCCAATGGTGGCTTAAGGTGGCTAGGGTTTGTTTTGGGGAACTTGGAAACCTAAATGATAACCTCCGTAGCTTAATGGGTTAATGTGGGTTGGATAGTGGGTTTAGTGGGTCAATAATCAATCAGATTAAGACTCCTAATTTTCGTCATTATTAATTCCTCAAAATACAAAATTACCAAAATACCCTTTAAGTTGCCGGTATGGCCTAAAAATACCCCGGGACCCAAACTATACCCCCGGCTAGTGTTTTCTGACTATCTCGACCCTTCCGGATGCGTTGGCGCACTCAAAACGACCATACGGATAATAGAAATACAAATCACTTTTATAATTAAAATAATATACCATGACGCGGCGGTCACACGCGTCTCAACAAAATTCTCACATTGCCGTATATAAATCTCACGACAATTTCATAATTCCAAATTCATATAAAAACATGTATGCACATAATCAAATACCAACTCGCATCTCGTTAGTATTTTAACCCGGATTAATTTCCAATTAATACGCATTTAATTAATTAATCCCAAAAATAAATATAGTCAAAAGTACGGGGTATTACACTCATAGCCTGCAATATCGTTAACTAAGATGTCTATTATTGGTAGAGGAAAATCATCCTTGGGACATGCCCGATTCAAGTCGTAAAAATCCACACAAATTCGAATTTATCTCTTATCCTTTTTTGCCATCGGCACTATATTGGAGAGCCATACGGGATACTGAATAGGTTTGATGAACCCCGCGTGCCACAACATTTCTCCCTCTGCTTTTGTCTTCAGTTTGAGGTCATCTTTGCACGTGCGTGTTACTTGCCTAATTGGGAGAGCATTGGGAAGAACATTTAATTTGTGAGAGCTCACCTCTGGGTCTATCCCTGACATCTCCGTGTATTTCCAGGGAAACACGTCAGTGAACTCTTTGAGCAGGCCAACGAGCTCTTCTTTCTGTTTTGGATTTAGACTCTTGGAGATTAGGATGGTTATAATTTCACCCCCTTCTACCCCTAGGTTGATCTCTTCTAACTCTTGTAGCTTCTCTCTAGGCTCATACTGCATGCACTCTGGAGATTCCTCTGGCTCCTCAATATTCTCAATGGCATGGGATTCATCCACAACAAAACATTCTGGAGTCGGGTTGGTGCTCTCATCCCGAAGCACCGCCCGCGCATACCGTTATAAACGGTAAGTAACTTTTCCATCTGGTAGGATCACTTTTTTACAAGTTCGAGGAGGTTTGACCACCTCCTCTACCTTCCTCTTGCCTTTTTCTACATGGGGAATCACCCCCCCAAATGATTATGTATAGATTTACTTAGTTGAGCACTTTCTCCAACCACTTACTTTTCAATTCTTTCTTTCGTCATCCAGTTCTATGTAGAATGTCGCATCCACCAGATGGGACTGTTCAACAAAAAAGGGCTTCTGCATTGCCTTGATTATGATCTTTATTCCTCAGATATTGGCCTTTGCACACTGATGGTAGGTGGAGGGCACTATGCCATGGGTATGCATCCATACCCTCCCAGTGAGCAGCTGGTAGTTGGTATTAGAATTGATGATGTGGAATTTGATGTGGGAAGTGAATGTGCTGTCAAATCTTGATATCACTAGTGGCACAGGCACTATCTTCTCTTGATCAATCCCCGTTTCGTATAACGTACAGATTGGCATAATGTTAATGGATTCTCCTCCATCCATTAATGCTCTGGGGAATGAGACTTCATTGATGATAGTTGTGACATATAACGGGCGGTTGTGGAAGTAGGGCACCTGCACTACACCAAAATGCTAATTTTGTGACTACCTTTTTGTGACTGCTAATTGGGGTGACAAACTTATCACTCCTGGGAGCAGTCACAAAATTATTTGTAACTCCCATTAGGAGTTATAAAATAAAGAGGAGTAAAAAATTTGAGTCAATTAATTTGTCACCGCTAATGAGAGTCACAAATGTTACCATTTAATTAATTTGTGACTCCTATCAGCAGTCTTAAATTTATAACTGTCATAAGCAGTCACAAATTTATTTGTAGGCCTAATTTATAACTCTTATGAGCAGTCACAAATTTATAACTGCTATGAGGAGTCACAAATTTTGACCTAAGTACTAATTTTGTAATTGCTAATGACAGTCATAAATTTATGACTGGTGGTAGCAGTCATAAATTTTGGTGTTGAGTTAATTTATAACTGCCATTGATCGTCATAAATTTGTAACCGCTTCCAGCACTCACAAATTTTGGCCAACTTTAATTTGTGACTGCTGGGAGGGGTCACAAATTTTTTCCCTAGTTTAATGCAAATCGATTTTGTAACCTCTCTCCTCTCATTCTGAAGAACTCCCGCCCCTCGTAGAAGAACTCCTGCCCCCCTCACTGTGAAGAACTCCCGCCACATTTTGGTGAGTTTTCATTTTGATTTTGCCCTAGTTAATGTAAATCGATTTTGCCCTAGTTAATGTAAATCGATTTTTCCCTAGTTAATGTAAATCGATTTTTCCCTAGTTAATGTAAATCGATTTTGCCCTAGTTAATGTAAATCGATTTTGTTAACATGTCTAATCTGTTAGCACGATTTTGGTGAGTTTTTTATTTAGATTTTGTTAATATGTCTAATCTATTAATATGTTAGCACTAATGATGGGTTTGTTAACAATAGCACGATTTGTTACCGCTAATGATGGGTTTGTTAATACGATTTGTTAGTACGATTTGTTAATACGATTTGACAGTTGGTTTAGTTTTTCAGATGGGTTTTTGGTTATGGAGGAGGAGAGAGATAAATCTGTGGGTGTAGGAGATGATGAATAGTGAGGAGAGAGGAAAGGTATAAAGGAGCGAGAAATTACGAGTTTTTGGTCATAAATTGATTTTGATTTCCATTTCCATTTTGTTTTGCTCATTTATATCAGTCATAAATACTCATATTGAGATTTGGGTTATAAAATTTATTATTTTGTTTTCCTCATTGATAAATATGTATCAATCTAACAAGTTTTGTGCTCGGTGAGTATATCTACGCATTGTTTTGTGTTCTGATGCTTCGTTAGGTCAAAATTTTCATATGCTTCGTTAATAATTTCATATCTCATGATTCGTTCAATCTGATTGTTTTGTTGTGAGTATATCTACACATTGTTTAGCCTCTTTTGTTTCTTGAATATTATCTTATTTGGGAATATGTTAGATTTTTTTCAAAAATTATTTTATATTATTCATATTTATTTTATCTAAAAATTAATTAAATAATCATTATTTTCTACTGGATGAAGTTTTGTTCTTGGACAGGTTTTCCTGTGAGTTTTAATGCAATGATAGGCCAGAGATTATGTTCTAAATATCATCTCAAACTTCATTTAGTATTATAATTTACTGAGTTTCTATTTGTTTGTATTGTAGAATTAATGGGGTTTCCACAATATAAAGAATGGATGGGTGAAAGTTGTAGAGTGGGGCAAGTATACATTAATGGGGTTAAAGACTTTGTGAATTATGCAACGAAGAATCTCGAAACTGATATTATCCCATGCCCGTGCAATCGTTGTAAAAATGGTAAACGTTTGAAAGGGGTAGATGTAAAAGTACATTTGTTTAATTGGGGTATGCAAGCTGACTACACGTTTTGGCATTTCCATGGGGAGAGGGAATTTAAGTATATTCCAGAAGAAATACTTGTCAATGAAACCGTTCACACAAATGGTGAACCATTAGTACATGATAGGCTAAATGATCTCATAAATGATACGTACGAAGTGCACGCAGCACAAGAAAAACAAGATAGTAGAGGGAATAATTTAGGTTGTGAGGATCATGTTGGCAACAATACGGACCAAGTTAAGGATTATATACGGTTAAAAGCAGCAGCCGCAACACCATTATACCATAACTCCAACCCTGACCACACAAAGTTATATGCCATAGTTGGGTTGCCCAATTTAAAGAGCAAATTTGGCTTGTCGGGAAAAAGTGTGACGACAATACTCCTCTGGGAAAAAGATTTGCTCCCCAAAGAAAATACACTGCCAGTCAATTATCCGATCATGAAGGGTAATTTGAAAGGTTTGGGTATGAAATACAAATCAATTCATTACTGCAAGTATGACCGCATTTTATACTATAAGGAGCACAAGGACAAACGGGCTTGTCCTGTATGTAAGGAACCTAGATATGAACAAAAGATGATAGTACATAATAAACATTTGTTGAAAGTAGATACGCAAATATCTAAGAAGGTGTTAAAGTATTTCCCTTTAGGTCCTCGATTGAAGAGACTTTACACTATACCTTGGATAGCAGAGGCAGTGACTTGGCATGGTCGAACGGAGGTGGGTCAGAATCTCATCCGACTTTCTATTGATTCATCTGTGTGGAAATCTATAAATCAGCGATACCCAAACTTTGCTAAAGAAATACGCAATGTTCTCCGTAGAATATCAGCCGATGGGTTTAACCTGTTTGGAAAATTGAGCACAAATAAAAGTATATGGCCTGTGTTTGCAGCGCCTTTAAATTTGCCCCCGTCGTTGTGCATAAGAAAGGATTTTTCAATTTTGTCGTTGTTGATACCATGTCCAAAAGCACCGGGTAATGACATTGATGTTTTCTTAGCGCCACTAATAGATGAATTGAATGAGTTATGAGTTGAAGGTGTGAGAGCGTTCGACTCGTATAAAAAGGAGGAATTCATTTTGAGAGCTACGTTGATATGGGCAATTCATGATTTTCCTACTTATGGGACCTTATCTGGGTGCAATGTACATGGTTACCTAGGTTGTCCTATATGTGGAGAGGAGATTGAAGCCAGCTGGCTTAAGAAAAGTGGTAAATTTTTTTTATCATAGTCATCGGAGATTTTTGCCCCAAAGTCACAAATTCAGGTCAATACGAAGCAATTTTCTCCCAGAAGGCACCGAGATGCGACCAACTCCACCAAGACTTTCTGGTTTGGAAATTAAATAAAGGTCATTAAAGGCTGATCAAAAGTTGAGGGGGAAACACTCCATAATTTTGGCCCAAAAACGTAAAAGAAAGGGTGTTGATGTGAAAACGGCGTGGTCGAGGAGATCAATAATGTTTGATTTGCCATACTGGAAGGAACATCCTGTTCGACATGTGATAGACATAATGCACGTTGAGAAAAATATTATTGAGCATCTCGTAAGCACATGCATTGGTGGTTCTCATTCTAAGGATGGAGAAAAATCCCGTGAAGATCTTCGTGATTTGAAGATTAAAAGATCATTATGGTTGAAAGAAGATCCAAACACTGGAAAAAAGTATATGCCAGTTGCATCTTATACTTTGAGCATTGAAGGAAGAAACATGTTCTTCGAAACATTAAAGGGCTTGAAGGTCCCTTCTAATTTCTCATCCAACTTACGCAGGATTGTCTACGACGCAATAAAAGATTTGAAAAAGTGCGAATCCCACGATTGGCATGTGATAATGCAACTTGTCCCTTTGTTGTTCGGACACTATTTTTCGGAACAGAAGGATCTTCGAAAGGCCATTCTACAAATTAGCTTATGTTTCTCTCTATTGTGTGAGAAAGTTGTCAACGGGACGCACATAATGGCAGCGAAAGAAACTTTGACCGAGGCTATATGTGTTTTGGAGAAGCACATTACTCCCTCATTCTTTGACATAAGCATCCACCTTTTAGTGCATTTGTGCGATGAAACGCTTTTATGTGGACCAGTAAGGTATCGATGGATGTATCCGTTCGAACGATTAATGAAAACTTTAAAGATTACGTTAAGAATACACGATATGTTGAGGGGTCCATTGCTGAGGAGTACATTATGGAAGAGGCTTCCTTGTATGCAAAGGAATAAATGTTTAACCCAAACGTTGGAGGTCGTGAATGCCTTATTGATGAATTAGAAGAGTTTGCAGATGAGTAGGCCCAGGGGAAAGGTAAGGTAGTGAAGCTAACAAGTACATAATATAACCAGGTGGCTCGATATGTATTCGAGACGCATGAAGACATGGATAAATAGAAAATGTGAGTTTATTTAAAAAGTTTTGTAAAATAATGTAATATGTTCGATGTTATATTCATTAGAAATTAATATTTTTAGTGTTTTAACTAGGCAATATAATGAGTGCGGGCATGCCAAAAGGAGGAAGGTGTGACACCCCGCATAATTAAATACCGGGCGATCACTCCTTTATTAAATTAAAATCAAGGTGAACAATTGGTTCATTCTTAGCATCACTGTCGTGAAAATAACTTTTCCAATTTAAACACCCTAATTAATTAAGCTAAGTGTCAAAACCATTTTTAAACATTACTTTCCAAATTTTATTTTAAAAACAAAGGTTTAATTATTTACAACAATTCAATATTAAAGAATCACACCCCAATAATCCTAGAACATATAATCCAAATAATTTAAACATTCAACAACTAATTCCCAACATTAAAACTTAAAGTAAAACATCCAGACAGTAATAAATCCCAAAGTGACAATACTAGAAATAACTGAATCACAATGTCCAAATAAACAACTGAATAATGGAGAGGGCGACACAACCCCACTAAATGAATATACTAGGAGTGGAGTCAAATAAATGAAGTCGTCTAAGCAAGAGGCCTGCAACTCCCACCTAAGCTGCAGCGCGTTCCTTCCAAGGGATCCTACGCAAGACGCCCCTGTGGCTGGGCACCTGTAATATATACATATATATACAAGAGAGAAAGAGAAATAGAAACGGGTCAGAGCCCGATAGTGTAAAAGATTTAAAATTCGTTTAGCAAGTATTTAAAATGTTTACAGGCCAATGCAACAACATATTAGTGCGACACTCTCTTGAGAAATTCTCACCTCTCTTCTAATGTGCACACCTATCGCACTAACCTTCCCAATGGTTTATCTTATCTTATATCGCACTAATCTTCCCAATGATTTAACTTATCTTAGGTTACTCGTAAGATTTAAAATTGAACAACATAATTGTTTAAGAGGATAATTTCATTTAGTGACAAAGCTCTCATTTTAACTTTATTTATTAATAAAGTTTCCCAGTGTCATATTATACTTTTCAAAACAACGGTTTCCAATTTGAAGTCAAGATTCATATCTTACTAACCATAACACAGTAGGCAGTTCCAAATTTCAGAATTTCATATATATATATATTAAATACTCGTATAATATATATATTCTAACAGCACCCCACATAAAAATTATGGTGCGGGCATACTCTGCTATCCAATCCCCGTATCACTCGTACTAAGGGAAATACAATTTTGGAATCACTCTCGAACTGTATTAGCACATACACAAACAATATTGAGGCGAAGCATAGATTCCAAGTCTCTAAGAGGTCAGTACATACCCTCACGTCTCTTAGGACCGTCTGACCATCGATCAGATAGCCTGTACCAAGGATATCTATCTTCTAGGGTACGAGTCAATATCCCCCATAAAGGTCCCATCGAGATAAGACTATCCCAGCGCGATAACCTCAGGGATAGCAAGTAGCGCGAGCATGGTTTTCACATGTATATAATATATGCATACACACAGTCATATAAATATACTACTTTTATCATATTAATTTAGGTACATCTCAGATCCCATAATTACAACATTTGTCCTCATATCTCATTATTTAGTTCTCACGCATAATCGTTCATTTCTTACTTTGATTCGAGGGATTTTTCCAACTTACTACGTAATACTCATGGACTCTATCCTCTCAAGTGAAAAATTCAGTAGGTATACATTTATGTTCCAACGTAACTATCTTACGCGTCTCTCCCTTTAATACATAGTTTCATCGTCCCTTATATGTAAGTATCCCAAAAATACAACTCTTGTCTTACATTAAAGGTCCCAAAATTATTCCCATGTCCTACTGGTCTTCTTTATCTCGTAAAACATTTTAATAAGGGTGTCCAAGAATTTATTTCTCATTAAATTGAATTCAACTAATTTAAAAAGGGAAAATATGAGTCTTCCAGAAGGGGTCGATCGATCGAGGTCTGGGGCTCGATCGATCGAAAAGCTCTTGGCTCGATCGATCGATCAAACAGGTATAGCGAATTCTGCAGTTAATCAGTTACGGGTTCTATCACATAACCTCCTCCAAATCCAAATTTTTCATTCCCAATCGCCCAGAAATTTTTACTACTAACATCATAATCTCATTTTATGTATCTTCTACGTAAAGCATGTAGATTTCCGTCACTAATCATGGATTTATAGGCAAAAACTTCATAAAAATCTCAAGAACCCTAGAATTTCTTTAACATGGTTCTAATCAATCTTTTCCAGAATTTTCTTCTTCTAAAACATCATAATTTCTTGGTTTAATCCTCTACATGTGAAGGGGTTTCCAGAATAACATTCAAATCATTACTACAGGCGAGTTCCTATCTCAAATTTGGGTTTTCTTCCATAAACTCATCCTAATCATCCCTAGACTAACATGAGTGATGCATTAACGAAAATAAGAAAGATAAACACTTGCCTAGGATTTTTAGAATTCTGGTTTTATGACGAATTTGGTGTGGATGCGTTCCCCGTCGCGCGATCTACGCGCTGGTGGTGGTGGCGGTGCAAACGGATGGGTTTTGGGCCTTGGATTGCTTTGAAAGATCTCTCCTTCCCTCTCCTATGGCCGTCACTTGTATTTGGTTGTTTTAACCCTAGAAGGCAACCTTAGACATCTGATATATCCCTTGAAATTTCGTGGGTTTAATTACCCAAAAATGTAAAATGTCTAAAATGCCCTCCCGGGGTACTAATTAAGCCTAAAAATGCCCCGAGACCCAAACTAAACCCCCGGGTACACTTTTTTGACTATCTCGACCCTTCCGAACACTTTGATGCACTCAAAATGACCATACAGGTGACTTATAATAAATTCACTTTTATTAATCAATATTTAGTCTCGACGCGACACGGGCATAATTTATTCACTTTTATTCATCAATATTTAGTCCCGACGCGACACGGGCGCGTCCCGACTCAAATTTTCAAAATTGTCATTTTATTCACTCTTGACATTTAATAGAACTAAAATTATATTACTTTACTCATTAGTAATATTCAAGAAAAAGTTTCCCATAATTACTAACTCACATCACGTTAATAATTATAAAGTGATTAATTTCCAGATTTATTTTAAATTAATAACTCACATTAAATTTAATAAATCCCCCAATTAATAATGCATAAAAATACAGGGTATTACATACTTCCCCCCTAATAACGGAATTTCGTCCTGAAATTCAAAAAATAAGGCATACCTGGTAAGAATAAATCTGGGTATCTCTCGCGCATATCTGCCTCGCGCTCCCAAGTGGATTCCTCCACATTATGATGCTCCCTCTGGACCCGTACAAGTGGAACTATCTTCGACCTCAATCTCCTCTCGCTATGGTCTAGGATAGCCACCGGCCTCTCATCGTAAGAGCTGTCAGGCTGTAAGTCTATCTCATCTATCGCAATGTGGGTATGGGCCATATCATCCCGAAGATATCGTCACAACGACGAGATGTGGAATACATCGTGAATGCGATGTAAATTCTCTGGCAGTCCTAATCTGTATGCTACCGGCCCAATTCTCTCGATGATGGGAAATGGTCCCACGTATCTCGGGGCCAATTTCCCTTTCTTCCCCAACCTCATCACTCCTTTCATAGGAGATACACGTAGTAACACTTGGTCCCTCACATTAAACTCTCGGAAGAACCGTTTCGCATCGGCGTAGCTTTTCTGCCTGTCCTGGGCTACTCTAATGCGACTCCTGATCATCTCAATCCTCGCGGAGGTTTCCTGAATTACCTCTGGTCCTAGCAACTTGTTATCCCCCACCTCGAGCCAACAAATTGGGGAACGACAAGGCCTGCCATACAAAGTTTCAAATTGGGCCATGCCAATCGTGAACTGATAAGAGTTATTATAAGCGAACTCTACCAGTGGAAGGTGCAGCTCCCAACCTCTTCCAAAATCAAGAACACACATGCGTAGCATATCCTCCAACATCTGATTAGTACGCTCTGTCTGTCCATCTGTCTGTGGGTGATAAGCTGAACTCAACCTCAACTCAGTACCCATAGCCTCCTGAAAGCTCTCCCAGAAATGCAACACGAAAATCTTGTCTCTATCTGACACAATATTCAGGGGCACCCCATGTAATCTAACAATCTCAGCAATGAACAACTGAGCATACTGACCCGTGGTATAGTCTGTCCGCACCGGCACAAAGTGAGCCACCTTGGTCAAATGATCTACAATCGCCCAGATAGAGTCGTGGCCCCGCTGTGATGTAGGCAACCCTGTAATAACTCCATGGAAATACTCTCCCACTTCCACGCGGGTACCTCCAATGGCTGAAGCAACCCTGACGATTTTTGATGGTCCACCTTTACCAACTGGCAGGTAGAACACTTGGACACGAACTCAGCAATGTCTTTCTTCTTCCCACTCCACTAGTATTACCGCCTCATATCCTGGTACATCTTATCTCCTCCAGGATGCACCGCAAATCGGGACCCGTGAGACTGGGTCATCACTGTATGACGTAATTCTGCTCCTTCTGGAACCACCAATCTTCCATTAAACCTCAAACCCCCATCAGAACTAATAGAATAGGACTCAGCACCCTCAGCTAAGAGTCGTACAATCTGCTCCTGGAAAAATGGGTCTGCGGTCTGTGCTTGTATCACCCTCGTAACAATCTCGGGTGTCACTGTCATAACAGATATGAAGGAACGGGCTACTACGTCCTGGTGGCCTAACTCCTTCCACTTTGCTTTCCAGATGTCCGCTCCCTCGTCTACCGGCCTACGGCTCAACGCATCGGCAACTACGTTGGCCTTCCCCGGATGGTACTGTATGTCGAACTGATAGTCCTACACAAACTCTAACCATCTGCGCTGACGCATATTCAGCTCTCGCTGAGTGAACAGGTACTGCAGTGACTTGTGGTCTGTGAACAAGCGGAATTTTTCCCCCAATAAGTAGTGTCTCCATATCCTCAATGCAAAAATGACCGCTGCTAACTCCAGGTCGTGGGTGGGGTAATTCTTCTCATGCGGCTTAAGCTTGTGAGAGGCAAAAGCTATAGCCTTGTCTTCCTGCTAAAGTACTCCCCCAAGTCTCCGTAAGGAGGCATCGGTGTAAACCAGGTATTCCACACCCGGCTTAGGTAAAGCAAGAACTGGTGCTGAAGTAAGCTTGTCTTTCAGCTCGTCAAAAGCCAATCATCCCAAACATATGGAACCCCTTTGCGAGTCAGGTTCGTCAATGGTCCCGCTATTTTGGAGAATCCCCGAATGAATATCCTGTAGTATCCGACTAACCTCAAGAAACTACGCACTTCCGTCGGTGTCGTGGGCTGTCCCCACTCCCTCATCGCTGACACTTTACTTGAGTCAACTGCTATCCCCTGCTCAGAAACAACATGCCCCAAGAACTGTACTTCTTGCAACCATAATCCGCACTTCTCGTACTTAGCATACAACTGATGCTCTCGTAGAGTCTGAAGAACCTGTCTTAAGTCCTCGGCATGCTCCTCCTCGGAGTGTGAATATATCAAAATGTCATCTATGAAGATGATGACAAACTGATCCAAGAACTATCTGAACACACGATTCATTAAGTCCATGAACACGGCTGGATCATTTGTGAGGCCAAATGGCATCACCCTGAACTCATAGGACCCATATCTCGTCAAGAAAGAAGTTTTTGACACATCCTTCTCCATAATACGTAGCTGATGGTACCCCGACCTCAGATCTATCTTCGAAAAGAAAGTTTCTCCCCTCAGCTGGTCGAATATATCATCGATTCGAGGCAACGGATACTTGTTCCGTATCGTGACCTTGTTCAATTCCCGGTAATCCACACATAGCCTCAGTGAACCATCTCTATTCTTTACAAACAAGACTGGAGCGCCCCAAGGTGAAGTACTCCTACGAATGAAGCCCTGACCTAACAGCTGCTCTATCTGATCTCGTAACTCTCGCATCTCTGTCGGATCCATACAGTATGGAGCGCGTACTATAGGTCTAGTATCCGGTAATAAATCTATGACAAAGTCTATCTCTCGACTGGGGGGTAGGCCTGGTATCTCGCGAAACACATCGAAATACTCACAAACAACTGGAATCGAGTCTGAGGGAATCACAACCTCCTTAGAGGTATCCTCCTCTATGTAATACAAATGAGAGGTCGAGCCCCCCTCTGGACGAGACATCGCCACTACAAACATCTCTTGCCCCGGAATGGCAAAGACAATACTCCCTCCAAAATAATCTATCGTGGCCCTGTAAGCAACGAGCCAATCCATACCGATAATAACATCATGCTCATGCATATCTAAGACTAATATATCTACAGGTAATACCAAGCTACCAATCTCTACCCCCACTCCCCGGCATATAAAGAAAATAAGCGATCCACTCCCCAGTGGTGAGTCTACACACATCACAGTGCTCTCTGCTGTGGCTAACAACCCTAAGGCCTTTGTAAAATGCGTAGCTATAAAATAGTGCGTCGCCCCAGTATCAAATAAAACTCGACCCATAGTACCATGGATAGGATACATACCCTCAATCGCGGGTGGTGCCTGTGGAGCTGCTACCTAGTGGGCGTTATAAACACGTCCGTACTGTAACTGTTTCTGCTACACTGGAGCTGCTGGGATGGCTGGTAGGGCTGGTACCTGGGCTGGTGCTGGGAGGGCAGCTAGAAAAAGTGGCCTCTGTGGCTCATTACGGGCACCCTGCTGCTGTGGGGCCCTCTCTCCCTCTGGACAATCCTGGCGCCTATGGCCATGCTTACCGCACCCAAAACATCGGCCTCTGAAGTTACCTCCCCTCTGAACCTGCTGACCATGACCCTGCTGGCCGTTACCACCCCGCCACTGGCCCTGTTGGCCCTGATGGAAATGCTGTTAGCCCGGTTGGCCCTACTGCTGACCCTGCTACTGTCGGTGTTGGCCTTGCTGGCCCTGCTGATTAGGCTGGCCCTGCCTAAAACCCCCAAATCCTTGTCTGGAATCACCTGAACAGAATCACTTAGCAGGGTCCCCCTGATGGGAACTCTGCTCGTGTAGACGAGTCTGTCCTTGGGATGGTGCTCCACTAGGACTACTACCCCCGGTCCTGCCCTGCTGGCCGGACTCTCCTGCTCTCTTGCTTCCCTGCACATGGAAGCGATGATGCTGGCAATGTAGTAATGTAGCATTGAGTACATCAGTGAAAGTACTCAGAGACAGATTCCCTATAAGGTGCTGACGGATCCTCCAAGCTAACCCGTCCACAAACAGCATTATCTTCTTACCCTCAATGGGTGCCTCATTCGGCACTATGATGAGAAGTCTCGTGAACTCCCCCTCATACTCAGCAACGGTAGAATTCTCCTGTTCCAAGTTCAGTAGTTTCCGTCTCATCTCAGTCTGTACGGCGGGTGGAAAGTACTTGCGATCAAACCACTCCCAGAACGACTGAATCGGGATCGTATCCCTCTCCTCCAATGTGGTAGTAGATTCGCACCACTGCAGAGCGGCCCCCACCAGCTTAAAGGAAGCCAACAACTATTTCTACACGACTGTGCACTCATACATACGAAGATGCCACTGGATATCTTTCTTCCATTGGCTGACGATGATGATATCTGAACTACCAGAGAACTCAGGGAGATGCACCTTCTGAAAGGCATCCTTAACCCGCTCCCATGCAGATGGAAGCTGTGCAGGTACTGGCGCCACTGCCTGAATCTCGGGTGGAGCCTGCTGAACCACCGCTAGCATGTCATTCACCGCCTGGGCAACAATGGCGGTTACTTCATTAGCATTCATCGTACCCTGTGCCGGAGCTGCTGGCTGCTTGGCTTGGGCATGCCTATCCATTGGTGCACGTCTTGGAGGCATCTGAAACGTGAAGAAATTCATTAGTCTACAATTATTATCAAATCTCAAATAGCTGAAGACGTAAACGTAAAAGCAGGAATACAACAATCCTAAAATAGGGCTCTATAGCAAAAATGTTAAGCTGAAAGCGAAATAAGCCATACAGATCCTAAGGACACTAGAACCTGATGCTCTGATACCACCTGTGACACCTCGCCTAATTAAATACCGGGCGATCACTCCTTTATTAAATTAAAATCAAGGTGAATAGTTGGTTCATTCTTAGCATCACTGTCGTGAAAATAACTTTTCCAATTTAAGCACCCTAATTAATTAAGCTAAGTGTCAAAACCATTTTTAAACATTACTTTCCAAATTTTATTTTAAAAACAAAGATTTAATTATTTACAAAAATTCAATATTAAAGAATCACACCACAATAATCCTGGAACATATAATCCAAATAATTTAAACATTCAACAACTAATTCCCAACATTAAAACTTAAAGTAAAACATCTAAACAGTAATAAATCCCAAAGTGACAATACTAGAAATAACTGAATCACAATGTCCAAATAAACAACTGAATAATGGAAAGGGCGACACATGCCCCACTAAATGAATATACTAGGAGTGGAGTCAAATAAATGAGGTCGTTCAAGCAAGAGGCCTGCAACTCCCACCTAAGCTGCATCGCGTTCCTTCTAAGGGATCCTACGCAAGACTCCCCTATGGCTGGGCACCTGTAATATATACATATATATACAAGAGAGAAAGAGAAAGAGAAATAGGTCAGAGCTCGATAGTGTAAAAGATTTAAAATTCATTTAGCAAGTATTTAAAATGTTTACAAGCCAATGCAACAACATATTAGTGCGACACTCTCTTGAGAAATTCTCACCTCTCTTCTAATGTGCACACCTATCGCACTAACCTTCCCAACGGTTTATCTTATCTTATATCGCACTAATCTTCCCAATGATTTAACTTATCTTAGGTTACTCGTAAGATTTAAAAGTGAACAACATAATTGTTTGAGAGGATAATTTCATTTAGTGACAAAGCTCTCATTTTAACTTTATTTATTAATAACGTTTCCCAGTGTCATATTATACTTTTCAAAACAAGTGTTTCCAATTTGAAGTCGAGATTCATATCTTACTTACCATAACACAGTAGGTAGTTCCAAATTTCAGAATTCCATATATATATTAAATACTCGTATAATATATATATTCTAATAGCACCCCACATAAAAATTATGGTGCGGGCATACTCTGCTATCCAATCCCCGTATCATTCGTACTAAGGGAAATACAATTTTGGAATCACTCTCGAACTGTATTAACACATACACAAACAATATTGAGGCGAAGCATAGATTCCAAGTCTCTAAGAGGTCAGTACATACCCTCACGTCTCTTAGGACCGTCTGACCATCGATCAGATAGCCTGTACCAAGGATATCTATCTTCTAGGGTACGAGTCAATATCCCCCATAAAGGTCCCATCGAGATAAGACTGTCCCAGCGCGATAACGTCAGGGATAGCAAGTAGCGCGAGCATGATTTTCACATGTATATAATATATGCATACACACGGTCATATAAATATACTACTTTTATCATATCAATTTGGGTACATCTCAAATCCCATAATTACGAAATTTGTCCTCATATCTCATTATTTAGTTCTCACGTATAATCGTTCATTTCTTACTTTGACTCGAGGGATTTTTCCAACTTACTACATAATACTCATGGACTCTATCCTCTCAAGTGAAAAATTCAGTAGGTATACATTTATGTTCCAACGTAACTATCTTACGCGTCTCTCCCTTTAATACATAGTTTCATCGTCCCTTATATGTAAGTATCCCAAAAATACAACTCTTGTCTTACATTAAAGGTCCCAAAATTATTCCCATGTCCTACTGGTCTTCTTTATCTCCCAAAAGATTTTAATAAGGGTGTCCAAGAATTTATTTCTCATTAAATTGAATTCAACTAATTTAAAAAGGGAAAATATGAGTCTTCCAGAAGGGGTCGATCGATCGAGGTCTGGGGCTCGATCGATCGAACCTTCGATCGATCGAAGCTCTTGGCTCGATCGATCGATCAAACAGGTATGGCGAATTCTGCAGTTAATCAGTTACGGGTTCTATCACATAACCCCCTCCAAATCCAAAATTTTCATTCCCAATCGTCCAAAAATTTGTACTACTAACATCATAATCTCATTTTATGTATCTTCTATGTAAAGCATGTAAATTTCCGTCACTAATCATGGATTTATAGGTAAAAACTTCATAAAAATCTCAAGAACCCTAGAATTTTTTTAACATGGTTCTAATCAATCTTTTCCAGAATTTTCTTCTTCTAAAACATCATAATTTCGTGGTTTAATCCTCTACATGTGAAGGGGTTTCCAGAATAACATTTAAATCATTACTACAGGCGATTTCCTATCTCAAATTTGGGGTTTCTTCCATAAACTCATCCTAATCATCACTAGACTAACATGAGTGATGCATTAACGAAAATAAGCAAGATAAACACTTGCCTGGGATTTTTAGAATTCTGGTTTTATGACGAATTTGGTGTGAATGCGTTCCCCGTCGCGCGATCAACGCGTTGGTGGTGGTGGCGGTGCAAACGGATGGGTTTTGGGCCTTGGATTGCTTTGAAATCTCTCGCCTTCCCTCTCCTATGTCCGTCACTTGTCTTTGGTTGTTTTAACCCTAGAGGGCAACCTTAGACATCTGATATATCCCGTGAAATTTCGTGGGTTTAATTACCCAAAAATGTAAAATGTCTAAAATGCCCTCCCGGGGTACTAATTAAGCCTAAAAATGCCCCGAGACCCAAACTAAACCTCCGGGTACACTTTTTTGACTATCTCGACCCTTACGGACACTTTGACGCACTCGAAATGACCATACGGGTGACTTATAATATATTCACTTTTATTAATCAATATTTAGTCCCGACGCGACACGAGCATAATTTATTCACTTTTATTCATCAATATTTAGTCCCGACGCGACACGGGCGCTCCCGACTCAAATTTTCAAAATTGTCATTTTATTCACTCTTAACATTTAATAGAACCAAAATTATATTACTTTACTCATTAGTAATATTCAACAACAAGTTTCCTATAGTTACTAACTCATATCACGTTAATAATTATAAAGTGATTAATTTCCGAATTTATTTTAAATTAATAACTCACATTAAATTTAATAAATCCCCAAATTAATATTGCATAAAAATACGGGGTATTACAGAAGGGAGGTGCGAGCGCAGACAATGACTTTAGGCATTGGGTAGCTTCCGAGGTGACTACGGTAATACCTCACTTTTATTTATTGTCTTTGCAACATATTCACAATGCAAATACTTTCTTGGTTTCAGTTATTGAAAGATGGTGAAGTATCGATGAGGCTTGCAAGTCTAGCAAATGGGCCTAGTTTTGTAGCCAAGGAGTTTGGACAATATCGTGTCAATGGTTTTGTGTTCTCTTCAAGCACACACGAGTTAAAACTCATTGGGAAACAATATAGCGGAATTTTTTTTTTCAAAACAAGAAAATTTTATTGAAACAAAACAAGAAGAGTACAAGGAGAGATTACAAACAAAATAGCGGCATTTCATATAAAGCTAATACTCATTTCAGGGCAAGCGCGAAAGATAAAAACTTTTTAGAAGCTGAGATGACGTATTATGGGATTATAAAACAAATTATTCTATTAGATTATATATCTTTCAGCATACCCGTATTTTACTGTGATTGGGTGAGAGTGGAGGACAAGAATGCATGTATGGTCGACCCTGACACCCACATGGTGAAGGTTGATTTGGCCAATTTGAAGAGTAAAGATAATGTGAATGATGAGCAATTCGTTTGTGCATTCCAAAACTTAAAGCAAGTGTTTTATGCAAAGAGCCCCAACAATGATCTATGGTCTATTGTTTTACATTCTCCTCAGCGCTTGACTACATCGGTAGATGACATAGAGGAACCTATTGAGATTCACTCTATTCTGGATGACAACCCAGAATTAAAGAAATTATTAAACACATTAGAGGAGTAGATGTTTAATTGTAGCATGTTATGTTGTTTTAAATGTTGACTTGAAAATTATGTATAATATCATGTTTCAATTATTTTGTAGCATGTATTCATAGTGACTTTTGTTCACAAGTTTGTTGTTACTTCTTCCCGGATGTCATATATTGTATATACATGCAACAATTTTCAAAACAGGTCTTTTATAGAGAACACGTAAATTTATCTGCATGGCTATCAAAAAATCAAACAATACAATTACTTTCGAGATCATGGGTGGAACATACCTGAAGCATATTTATTTCAATAAATACTATGCACAGTACCTCAAAGTTGGGATGAAGCAGTTGAAAGGGTTTTCATAAAACACAATCCAAGTAATGCTATCCAGTTAATAGAGTGTTTAGAACTCGAAGAAAGAAAAATCCATCCTTTGTGGATAGAGCTGAAGAGGATAAGGATGCGTTCAGACTCTACTGTAAGAAAACATATGCATAACAAAGTTAACATCTATTATCATCTTAGGAGAGAAGGCATACGTCCTAATATGTTTAGTGTCAGAAATGCAATTAACAACACACTTCCGCAGACATGGACAATAAATTTTTTACGTGAAATGATGAAGTATGAAACTTACGACATGGTCGAGTTATCAAAACTTTTAGAATATGTTGAAAAGGTATAACTTATATTATATTTTTTTATATTATTTCCTTAATCTTGTATTAACATATGAACTAATGCATAAATATATAAATGTAGAAAATGGCGTCCGAGAATACAATTCCATCATCCAGGCCAAAAAATTCAAGTCATGATGAACATTCTGCCATTGATTATTGTGTTGACGTTTACCTTAACCTATTTGGTTGGCCAATAGGTGGCAAGAATCCTTTTAAACTCGATCCCTGTCTTTGTTAAAATCTTGCATTAGCTTAAAATATGAGAGTTAGGAAACGGTTGAGCAAGTAAAAAAGGACGACTTGTGGGATATGATCATGAAAGAGTTCAATCTTTCGGACGACCAGAAGGAGGGGTCCATGAAAGCCATTGGTATTCAATTAAAGACTTTTAGAAGTAACCTCCGCTCGACTTATTTTAGGGGATTGGATAGTGATGGGATAAAGGCCCTGAAGGATCAAGTACCAGAGAAAGAGCATAGACCGGTCCGTGAGTGGAATGAATTCGTCTTGCACGAAGCAACTGAGGCAAAATTGAAACAACGACACCAAGGTCGGGTGAACAGGGCTAAAAAGACTGACGTCCATTATCTTGGTCGGATGTCGTATGCTGAGAAAACCGAGAAGATGGTATACACCCTTTCTTATTTTAATATGTGTATATATATTCCTTGCTCAAATATTTAATGGAAAATTAATTTATAGGTGCTTAAAAATAAATGACCTGTTGATTATTCGGAAGTGTATCTTGAAAGTTGTAGGTGGAAAACTACGGAGTTTCTGTAACAACCCAGGCTTTTGAGCGACTATTTTATATTATTTTGCCCGATGGGTTAATTTTATAAAATAGGGGAAGTTGAAGTAAATATTATTTCCCGTGATATGAAGGGATAATATTTACTATGTTTTGTCTATTTACCGTTATGAGAAGGTAAATAACATTATATTATGTTTTATTGCGTCGTTATATGTTATGCGACGGTTATGACTCATATTTAAATTGGAGTATAATTAATGGAATAAAATGAATTTGGGACACAAAAATAGTTCACGTTATTTAGAATGCCAAAATAGGGGGTGCGGTTGTTTTTAGAATAGTCGAGATAGTCGAAATAAGTGCCAAGTTGTATTTTTGAGTTTCGGGCACTTTTAACAGGTTATGACTCAATTATGTGGTTATGAGTCATTTTAGTGGTGTATTAACACTTAAAAGAGGGACATTAATATTTTAAGACCCGTTTAAGTCTCCCCCACCCCTTTATTTTCTCAATCTTATGTTAGAAGCCAAGAGAGAGAGAGAGAGAGAGAGAGTTGGGAGAAATGGAGAAAAAGAGAGAGAAAATGAAGATTTGAGGTCGGATTCCGTTGCTATCGGAGGAGGATCCGAGACTACAACCTCGAGGAAAGTTTCTTACTTGCTAGATATCGATTTAATGTGATAATTTTCATGCATAGTTAGTTTTTGGGAGATTTAAACCATTTATGGGTTTTGGGAAATTTTGGTGTTTAACCCTTTACTCTTGATTTAAAATTGATTTGAGTAATATATATTAGTTATTACTTGTGTAGGAAGGATTTGGGAGAATTAATTGTTGTTGTTGAGAGAAGTTGAAGATTTGGGGTTTTTGCGATTTTAGGGTTCTTCAACCCGTAGCCCAAATTGGGCAAATTCCCAAGGCCGAATTGATTCGGCTCCCCAGCGAATCGATTCGGGTTAAGGCTGAATCGATTTGGACAGAGACAATTTGTTGGTTTTGCTCACCGAATCGATTCACTTTTGGCGGGGCGAACCTTATTCGGCCCTAGGGCAAATCGATTTGGTTGCCTGTTTTTGTGAGATTTTTCCTAGTTTTGTTTTAGCCCTTTTTTTTAGGTTCGAGGTTTAGGACCCTTCCTTCGGGAAGTAATGAGAGTTCCTATAGGGTTGAGTTGGGTAAGCAAATGTCCTAGGCTAAGATGGGATAATTGGGCTTACCCTGAGGGCTAGTTTGTGTAGGTTAATGTCCGTAAGATATAGGAAGTTAACCTAAAAATAAATTGGAGATAAAAAGTTAATGTTAGGACTTTTGGGAGTCAATTATTGAGGGAGACTCATTTTGACAATTTATGGTTTTGTGTTGGGCTCTTGGAGACTAGTGTGAGTCTATGGCACTTCGGTCTTAGGTCATTAATAAAATATGACACTAAGAATAAGAAATGCATATTATAAAATGAGGTACTAAATGAATAGTACAAATGAATGATTTTGAGAATGTAAAAGTGAATGTTTTCAAAAGGAAAAAGTAATGTTTTTCATAAATGTTAATTTATGGATACACACCTCTCTAAATCGCTATCATAAGGGAAGTTCACGTGTGTGGTGAAGCCCCCTGGCTAATGAATGCAGGGTGGATATAGTCCCTAGGCCATATGAGCATTTATTGTATGTTTTCTGCGCTGGTTAGGTGATTCTGGGTGTGGTCATGACTATCCCGCAGGCATATGGCCGCTTCCCGACATTTCGATAGGATCCCAGGTTGTCTTGATGATAGGCCCTAGAAGATGATAGCCATTTAGGGGCGCGCACAGTGGGGACACCTGGACGGGCGATCTTAGATGCGTTATATAATATGATATATAACCATGTACAATAATGTGGGACATTATTGGTTATTAAAGCATTTTATGATGATGAAATGACTTTAATTTACATTTCCCGGATGGATGAAGGGAAATGGAACGTTAAATACATTTTTCGGATGGAAGAAGGAAAATGGATGATATGAGATGAAAACGTTAAAGCATTTTTTATGCTTATAAAACTTACTTTAAAATTATATATATTTTTCGAATGGAAGAAGGAAAATGAAAAGTTATGAAATGGAAAGGTAAAGCACTTTTATGTTAATAAAATTTGCTTTAAATTATATATTTTTCCTGGATGGAAGAAAGGAAATAAAAATTGGTAAAGAAAGTTTTGAAATGAGATGATTGGTAAAAATTTGATAAAATGAATTGTCATATACGTATTTCCTAAAGAAATTAGGAACTGTGCCTTTAGATGGTGAATGGATTTATTTTTAACCCCTTGAGTAGCTGTAGATGACACCTCCCATGTATATATATATATATATATATATTGATTACGTGCTGAGGGTCTAATGGATCATGACGATCAACCTTGCCTAGTAGTAGTGTATTGGGGGGGGGGGGTTCTTTTGGATTTCGCTTCGCGAGACACCCCACGCACGAATAGGGCATCATGTTGAGACTGGGGAGAAGTTAGCCCTTAGTAATTGAGTTAACTAGAGCATCATCATTGGTATTGCGCTAGGTTGTGCTTTTAGATTGAGAGGTGAGACATATTATTGTTAATTGCGAGAGAATTACGCACTTAACTGCATGCATTTTTGTCACATGGTAATCATATCAAACCGGGACCTGAGCCGTCTAGATTTCTTTGTTTTGCATGCAACTCTTTGTCCGTTCAGGTGCTCTATCGCATGGACACCCGTATTTACATTTTCATTCCGGTTGTCTAGGAGCTATAACATTTTGCGGATGTTGTAGGTTCTTTTTCATAGACGCTTCGTTCCATTGTACTCTAGTTATGTTCAGTTTATTTATTCGGGCGTGCTGCCCAAGCATTGCACTCATTCATTATAATGTAATATTTGAATTGTAATACTCGGTGTAACTATTTGTATTGGTCTGTTCACCGACAGCTTATTCTATGATTAGTTATTATATTGTCATTCTTTATCAGTTGATTTTTTATATCCACTATTTTTGGAAATAAGATTGTCTTAGTGTTTTTCTTTTATTTCCAAAATTTTAAATTTGACAGTCCATTTTCTAAAATGATTGGTGGTTATCTCGTACTATTATTTTAATCGACGGTGATGCTGAGAATGGACCATCTATGATTCCTGTGATTATTAGAGTATTGGGCTGGCCACCTATTATTTTAGTAGGTGGGTTTTCACAGATGGTATCCGAGCATTAAGTTCTAGAGTACTTAGGAATATGTGCGAACGTACTACGCCTTTTGTGTTTCTTTCAATTTGACATAGAGCCTTAAGATTAAGATCTTTGATTTCTCTTGTGAGATTTCATTCTCCTGCTATGATATGAGAACCCCAAAAATCTTTTGCGCATTCGTGTGAGACTCGTAAGTCGTCAGATGAAGGGCGTCAGAGAAGGCCGTGGTGAAGGCGTCATAAGATTGGATTACTAAGAGCTGTAAGTTGTAGTCGAGGACGAGGGCCTCTTTAGAGGTCGCTCCCTTCGTAGCACTATCTTATATTGCTACCGCGACTACTAAGTATAGTAGATATAGTTTTCCAAGTGCCGCTGCCAGTAGAGAGTGGTACTAAGCTTGGGATTCCAAGCTACATTAATTTGAAGTTGAGGGGTCCTTGACGAGGACCACACGTTGAAGTTCAGTCAGATGGAGGAAGCGTAATCTCGTCCGGTGAGAATATAAGGCCTAGGAGTTTTGGCCTAGAGAGGGGTATAGAAGTGCCCAGGTGCAAGGATTTGGGGGAAATCTTTCACCCATTGGGTAAGGTTGAAGTGGCGGAAATGGTAGTCGCCATATTTTGGTGGGGCAGGAAGTTTTGCCCATAGAGAAACCCGATAGACATTTTCAATAGCGAGTTTCTCTGGGATATCATGAATGTTGAGAAAGTAGTGTTCATGAGACCCTGTTGGCGGACATCCAACCGGGGAAGACTCATTGAACTAAGGCCGGGGAGGCTGGTAGAATGTTCCCTTTGCTGAAAAAGTTAAGGGAACTACGCGTTTTGATCTTGTAGATTAGAAAATAAGGGCAAGAATAGTATGCCTAGTTGGGGCATTGATGGAACTAGTTTGGTTCGGATAAGACTAGAATAATGTGTCTAGGAACCATTAGTGATGTCCAAAGAGATTGGCATGAATGTTGGTAGGAGTTCCACCTTAGATGATGGTGGAGCATTTCCTTATGATGAAATGGAGTAGTGTGGTATTGGCCCTAGATTCGGGTGTGTAAATCGAGCTTGTGGTAGTATCGATGTTGTTATGAAGTATCTCTATATGACTTCCATGGTAGGGAAGTTTTATATTTTCCTTCGCTCGTTATAAAGAGAATAGCGATATTTTAGAGGTATATGTGTTGTATGTGCTACTTGTAATATATGTATTATCCGAGTAGAGATATTCTCGATTTGGTGGGAGCGATAGCAAGCGAATAAATCGCGAGGCTATCCTATTTCTAGTTCTAGAGAAGGACTAGTTGTTCTATAATATCTCTCCTGGATACAGGTTGAGACTTTATAGAGGTGGTTTGAGGTGTGTAGGAGATTTTCATTACTTGTCTTATTTGTTTTGTTTGATTATTTGATTGTTTGTTTGCTTTGCTTGTGCTTGTTGTTGCCTTATCTCCACGACCAACAAAGTTAAGCAGTAATGTATCAGAGGGGTTCCTTATTTGGATTTCGCTTTGCGAGATGCTCCGCGCATGAACCTTAACGACGTTGGGAGTGGAGAGATGCTGTATTTTCTTTCTTTTCTTTCTTTATTTTTGTTTGGTTAGATGCTGGGTTGGAAGGTTTAGCCAAGAATCACGTGATTGAGTGATTAAAGGGCTAAGTTGATGTGCGATATAGGAGCACTGTAACAGTTTTTCCTCTGATCGATGTGGGGAAGACTAAGATATGAAAGTCGGATTGAGACCTATGGTTATGCCTTAATGAGAAGGCCAATTATAAAGATATGTGTGTATATTGGGATAAAGCATTTGTGGCATCTTACAGAAAGTAAATGCCAGATTAGTTAAATTTTTAGTTAATTGAGATGGTAGGACTTAGAAGTAGAAGAGTATTAGTAGGGTTACGAGTTAGGATTTTAGCGGTTCTGATCATGTGTCTTCGACCGTTACATCTCGACGACCGACGATGCGAGGTAGTAGTGTAACGGGAGGGTTCCTTAATTGGATTTCTCCTTGGAGAGATGTCCCACGCATGAAACCGAGCGAATGTCGAAAGTCGGGAAAGGTCTTGGACACTACGGATATAATTAGTATTATACTCATACGACTTGATTAGGATATAGATCGAATTTAGGATTTTTAGGACGTAAGGCCCTTAAGGCATGCGACATCATTTTAAGAGGCGGTAGGGAGTTGACCGCAATAGGTTTGTGGGTTAACTCTAAGCAGGATTAGGTCCCTAGACATAAGAAGTATGGGATCTCGAGCGATGCGAATCGTTAGGTCATCGTAGGTGGGGCCTCTCTTAGATAGAGCGTTACGTCGGTAACCTATCTTTTGGGGAGTTAAAAGGATGAGCTGACTTTTACTCCTGCACTCGTGTTGTTAAGATCGAGAGTGGATTTAAGGAATAAGTCTTTTCCAGGAACGGGAAGTATTAATACGGGAGCATGGACCCATTGTTTATGCGCCTCACATACCTAAACCTCATAAGGAGTATTATCCCCCGCATGATGTAGAGTTCATTGCGGTAGTATTCGCCTTAAAGAAATAGAGGCACTACTTCCTGGGCAGGAAATTAGTCTTTTTACGAGAGACAAGATGGAGTTCGTAAAGGACTATCAATTGGATATTCCCTTTTGCTAAGAAAATGCGGACGGGGTAGTAAATGCGTCGAGTAGAAAACCCGTCGGAGAGATTAGTGAGGCATGGAATGCCAAGTGGAATGAGCTTAACCGAGGGGATGCTATAGTAAGAGCGTTCATGTCAATGATTGACCAATTCACCTACTAGCATGAAGAGACTAGTGGCGGAACGAGGGAGGATGGGAGTAGTAGCTTTATGGATCTAAATTTTCGTACTATAGTTCGGATTGTTTTCTATAAGTATGGTGCAGTGTGTGTGGCCTAGTGTAGTTGGCTGAGTGCTTTGCCTGTTCGTTGTAATGGAACCAGCGGACGATATATTTCTTGGGCTTGGAGTGGTCCGAGAATATTTCTTTAACGATTGGGGCTCCTTGAGCCACATACTTTTAAGGTCTACACCCATGCGAATAGATGTTAGTAGTGTTGGGGTAGAGCGATTATATGTTATTGTAGTTATTCCCTGGCAAGGGTATAATGTGATTTGAGAAGAAAGCCAATTTGTGCCGAGTTATGTAGTTATCTCCTTCCGTAGTAGAAAGCTAGGATCGATAGTTCATGAGGAACGATTTGGTGCTATGTTAGAGCACGAAGAATGTAGGCTGAGATAAAAAAGTGATGACCTTAGTCCGAGTCCAATGGGGACGCCGCACTGCCGAGGGGTTTACTAAGAATGATAGAACGATAGTTTGGAACAGTATACCCTTTTATGATTATGGGGTACGCCTGAATTTTGAGGGCAAAATTCCCTTCTTAAGGGGGGGGGGGGAGTATTTAACAACCCAGGCTTTTGAGTGACTATTTTATATTATTTTACCCGATGGGCTAATTTTATAAAATAGGGGAAGTTGGAGTAAATATTATTTCCCGTGATATGAAGGGATAATATTTACTATGTTTTGTCTATTTACCGTTATGAGAAGGTAAATAGCATTATATTGTGTTTTATTGCGTCGTTATATGTTATGCGATGGTTATGACTCATATTTAAATTGGAGTATAATTAATGAAATAAAATGAATTTGGAACACAATAATTGTTCACGTTATTTCGAATGCCAAAATAGGGGGTGCGGTTGTTTTTAGAATAGTCGAGATAGTCGAAATAAGTGCCCAGTTGTATTTTTGAGTTTCGGGCACTTTTAACAGGTTATGACTCAATTATGTGGTTATGAGTCATTTTAGTGGTGTATTAACACTTAAAAGAGGGGAATTAATGTTTTAAGACCCGTTTAAGTATCCCCCACCCCTTTATTTTCTCAATCTTGTGTTAGAAGCCGAGAGAGAGAGAGAGAGAGAGAGAGAGAGAGAAGAAGAAGAAGAAGAAGTTGGGAGAAATGGAGAAAAAGAGAGAAAATGGAGATTTGAGGCCGGATTCCGTTGCTACCGGAGGAGGATCCGAGACTACAACCTCGAGGAAAGTTTCTTACTTGCTAGATATCGATTTAATGTGATAATTTGCATGTATAGTTAGTTTTTGGGAGATTTAAACCATTTATGGGTTTTGGGAAATTTTGGTGTTTAACCCTTTACTCTTGATTTAAAATTGATTAATATATATTAGTTATTACTTGTGTAGGAATGATTTGGGAGAATTAATTGTTGTTTTTGTTGAGAGAAGTTGAAGATTTGGGGTTTTAGGATTTTAGGGTTCTTCAACCCGTATCCCAAATTGGGCAAATTCCCAAGGCCGAATCGATTCGGCTCCCAAGCGAATCGATTCGGTTAGGGGGCAAGATACAGTTCTGGGAGACCGAATCGATTCAGGTTAAGGCTGAATCAATTCGGACAGAGACAGTTTGTTGGTTTTGCTCACCGAATCGATTCGTTTTTAGGGGGAATCGATTCGCTGCCAGGGGCGAACCGATTCGGCCCTAGGGTAAATCGATTCGGCTGCCTGTTTTTGTGAGATTTTTCCTAGTTTTGTTTTAGCCCTTTTTCTTTTAGGTTCGAGGTTTAGGACCCTTCCTTCGGGAAGTAATGAGAGTTCCTAGAGGGTGAGTTGGGTAAGCAAATGTCCTAGGCTAAGATGGGATAATTGGGCTTACCCCGAGGGCTAGTTTGTGTAGGTTAATGTCCGTAAGATATATGAAGTTAACCTAAAAATAAATTGGAGATAAAACTTTAATGTTGGGACTTTTGGGAGTCAATTATTGAGGGAGACTCATTTTGACGATTTATGATTTTGTGTTGGGCTCTTGGAGACTAGTGTGAGTCTATGGCACTTCGGTCTTAGGCCATTAATAAAATATGACACTAAGAATAAGAAATGCATATTATAAAATGTGGTACTAAATGAATAGTACAAATGAATGATTTTGAGAATGTAAAAGTGAATGTTTTCAAAAGGAAAAAGTAATGTTTTTCATAAATGTTAATTTATGGATACACACCTCTCTAAATCGCTATCATAAGGGAAGTTCACGCGTGTGGTGAAGCCCCCTGGCTAATGAATGCAGGGTGGATATAGTCCCTAGGCCATATGAGCATTTATTGTATGTTTTCTGCGCTAGTTAGGTGATACTGGGTGTGGTCATGACTATCCCGCAGGCATATGGCCACTTCCCGACGTTTCGGTAGGATCCCATGTTATCTTGATGATAGGCCCTGGAAGATGATAGCCATTTAGGGGCGCACATAGTGGGGAAACTCGGACGGGCGGTCTTAGATGCGTTATATAATATGATATATAACTATGTACAATAATGTGGGACATTATTGGTTATTAAAGAATTTTATTATAATGAAATGGCTTTAATTTACATTTCCTGGATGGAAGAAGGGAAATGAAACGTTAAATACATTTTTCGGATGGAAGAAGGAAAGTGGATGATATGAGATGAAAAGGTTAAAGCATTTTTATGATAATAAAACTTGCTTTAAAATTATTTATATTTTTCGGATGGAAGAAGAAAAATGAAAAGTTATGAAATGGAAAGGTAAAGCACTTTTATGTTAATAAAACTTGCTTTAAATTATATATTTTTCCTGGATGGAAGAAAGGAAATAAAAATTGGTAAAGAAAGTTTTGAAATGAGATGATTGGTAAACATTTGATAAAATGAATTGCCATATATGTATTTACTAAAGAAATTAGGAACTGTGCCTTTAGATGGTGAATGGATTTATTTTTAACCCCTTGAGTAGCTGTAGATGAGACCTCCCATGTATATGTGTGTGTATATATATATATATATATATATATATATATATATTGATTACGTGCTGAGGGTCTAATGGATCTCGACGATCAACCTTGCCTAGTAGTAGTGTATCGGGGGGTTCCTTGTTTGGATTTCACTTCGCGAGACACCCCACGCACGAATAGGGCATAGTGTTGAGACTGGGGAGAAGTTAGCCCTTAGTACTTGAGTTAACTAGAGCATCATCATTGGTAGTGCACTAGGTTGTGCTTTTAGATTGAGAGGTGAGAAATATTATTGTTAATTGCGAGAGAATTCCGCATTCAACTGTTATGCATTTTAGTCTCATGGTAATCATATCAAACCGGGCCCTGACCCGTCTAGATTTCTTTGTTTTGCGTGCAACTCTTTGTCCTTTCAGGTGCTCTACCGCATGGACACCCGTATTTACATTTCCATTTTGGTTGTCTTGGAGCCATAACATTTTGCGGATGTTGGAGGTTATTTCTATAGACGCTTCGTTCCATTGTACTCTAGTTATGTTCAGTTTATTTAGTCGGGTGTGCTGCCCAAGCATTAGTATTTGAATTGTAAAACTCGGTGTAACTATTTGTATTGATCTGTTCACCGACAGCTTATTCGATGATTAGTTATTATATTGTCATTCTTTATCCGTTGATTTTTGATATCCACCGTTTTTGCAAATGGGATTGTCTTAGTGTTTTCTTTTATTTCCAAAATTTTAAATTTGACAGTCTGTTTTCTAAAATGATTGGTGGTTATCTCGTACTATTATTTTAATCGATAGTGATGCTGAGAATGGACCATATATGATTCATGTGATTATTATAGTATTGGGCTGGCCACCTATTATTTTAGTAGGTGGGTTGTCACAGTTTCACCCAAATGTAGATGATGATATGGTGAGTTTCGTAATCTCAGTTGTAATAATTAAATTCCTTCAAGTTTTGTCGTTCAATGGTGTTAATCGATTCATAAAAAAAATTTGCAGCAAAAATTTAGTGAGCTGAGAAGTAGTTAAGGTTCTTCAAGCCAAAACAGTATTGATACAGATGCATTGACTATCTTTAGAGGAAAAGACACTAAAGGGGTGACTCATGGTGATGGACTCGTGTCCAAAACTAAACTTAAGGCAATTACTCCTATAGTATCACAGTTGACTAGAGCAAAGACATGAGAAGAAAAACATGATGAGGATATGGCATTTCTCAAATCATCCGTTACCATGCTTTTAAGTGCTTTTGAATCGAATGGATTGAAAATACCACATCCAAGTCCTCGTAATTACACTCCAGTTCCGCATTCAAGTCCCCACGATTACACTCCTACCCCCCGTCAACTGCGCCAAACTTTGGAGATTCAACTGAGCCAGACTTTGGAGATTTAATTGATCCTCCACATGATCCATATGTTGATTTATTAGATTTTTCCACTCAGAGGAAGATTGCAAATGGACATGTTGTTTCTTCAGTTGCTACTGGAATGGTGGTGCATGGCCATGAATTGCTGATATTTTAACGTAAGGTTTACATTAGTAGTGTTGAGCCGGGAGAAGAGAATCATCCGTTGTATCATCGAAGTCATGGGGCGAACACTATTAAGGATGTCGAGGAATCTTGGGTGGTTTAGCTGTTGCTTTGTCTTATCCTTAAGTGATCCAGAGTAATTTGTCTTGAGAAATTTGAACAAATTGTCAAAGTGAACAATTAGTAGTGTTTGAACTCTATTTTGAATATTAGTAATCTGTTGTGAATCAATTAATAATCTATTTTGAATGTATCTAGTGTCTATCTATTTTGAATATTAGTAGTGTTCGAGCCTTACGCTTCACTGCTTGAGCACTGCTTGATATATGATTGAGCACTACTTGATATATCAGTTGGATTCAACTGATGCCTGATACCTTATATGCTTGATATATTCAATTGGATTCAACTGATACCTGATACCTGGTATGCTTGATACCTGATACCTGATATGATTGAGCACTACTTGATATTTTTGCAACTTCTTCTCAAGATTTTTGAAAAATATGTGCAATTCTCCTGATTGGGTAGGAATCCACACATGCTCACCCATAGACATAGAAGAATACGTTTCCAAACAATCCCAGACTGAATTAATTCTTTTCTTGGGTGGTGTTCACTGGTGTGATAAATTAGGTTTTGTGTATTGTCGAAATGTTGGCACACCGATTGAAGAATTTGCATTCCTATGCGTCACTCGGACACGATTAAAAGTACCCGAAGATTTCAAATGAAGGTAGCATTAGACGAATTGATAGGATCAGTACTTTACCAGACTCTTTACTACGTCAGATACTCTATTTGCTTCCTACAAAACATACAGTTGCTACAAGCATATTATCGACAAGGTGGAAGTTCATCGGGACTTCCATTACCAATCTTGACTTCCAGTTGTTTCCATGTAGTAGAGACAAGATGAAAGAACAAAATTTTATCAATTTTGTTAACAAGGTGTTGACCCTCCTCAGTCAAACTTGTATACAGAAATTCCATCTCCGTTATCACGTAGTGGTTGATAACTTCCATATTAGTACTTGTATTTGGGCTGATGTAGGGCGTAATGTCCGGGAGATGGTTCTGGATTATTTCAATTCTTCAAATCAGCAGCCAATAGAGTTTCCTCGACACCTTTTTACTTGCAAGACACTTGAGGTGCTAAATTTGAGTTCTGGAATGATGTCCATACCTCCAGCAACTCAATCAGTTTACCAAATCTTAAGATTCTGTATCTCTATAAAGTTAATTACCCCAACAATGTTTCAGCGGGCTCGATTTGTTTTTTAAGGCTCAAGATTCTTCATCTAATTCATGTCAAATTTTCAAGTGATGATTGTCTTAGCAAGCTTGTCCATAGTTGCCCACATCTTGAAAATCTCGTCCTAATAGGAAATCCTGATAGATTGTCACGTGTTGATATATGCATGGCTTCATTGAGAAGTCTTGTACTATGTTAAAATTCCAATTTTCGTGATGACCGTGTGTGTAAAGTTCATATAGATTCGCCAGCATTTGAACACTTGAAAATCATTGTTGCGACGGAGAACAATGATATTCCCATGGACCTTCAAATAGAAAACCTAGTCTCCTTAGTTTATGCAAAAGTTGTTGCTCATGACTTGAAGCTTTATAAAGCACTTTTAAATGCAAAACATCTTTGCTTATCTACTGATACACCGAGCGATCTTAGCAATGGATCTGCCTATGTAGATCCGGTGTTTCGTAATTTAACTCGGCTGGAGGTTTATGTCAGATGCTGCAACTTGCATGTGCTGCAAAGCTTGCTTGATAACTCTGATAACCTACAACATCTTGTTTGTTATAAGGAATACCCTGATTGTGGCAACAATAAATCATGGTGGAATGAGCCAGAACGTGTGCCCCAATGTTTGTTATCGTGTCTCAAAACTTTTTTGGTTAGTTATATGTATGGCTGCAGTAATGAGCTTGCGCTAGTTAGGTATATTCTAAAGAATGCAAAAGTTTTGGAGAAAATGACCCTACAGACTCAGCTCGAGTGTCCGTCAATGTTTGAATTGCTCCAGAAAATATCAATGTTTCCAAGAGGGTCTACCACATGCGAAGTTGCGTTTTCATGAAATTTGTTTTTGTAAATGTGTTGAAAACCTAATTCACAGCAACTCTTCAAGAGGTCATTTTCTTGGGTGGGTATCTTTTACAATGTTGAATTATGAAGTCTTCAGATAAAAAAAATAGGCTTTCAAAGGCATGGATTGGTATTTTTATCTCATGAAAATTGACCACATACTATTACTTATTTTTAGTCTCCAAACCATATTCAAGTTAGAAGCTTTGACAATTGATTCCATAGTTCTGAAGCTAAGCCCTCCTTCGAAAGTTGGGAATCAAAGATCACTCCATTTCACCCAATTGCGTTTTCTGCCAAATTCTTTACTTAAACCCCGTAAGAAGGAGATACAATTTTTTTCAATCATGGTCAAAGTTAACTTAGGGGTATTGAGGGCTAGGAGAGTATAAAGAGGCATGGAACTAAGCACAGACTTGATTAAGGTGATTTTGCCTCCAACGGATAGGATCGTGAGATCTGGACTATATCCACTGCTATTTAATCTAGTGTTTGTAAAGGTCTAGTCTTTCTATAAGTAGATGATAGCAATGTAGTTTTTGCAGTTCTGTAGAAGAATCTTGGTAGGAAATTCTTAATTTACTGCTTAGTTAGGTGTTTTAGATTAGGAAATAATTAGTATTTAAACTAAGAATTTTTCAATTTCCTCACCCTGAGGAAATGCAAAAAATTCATTTTTTTTAATTTACTGCTTAGTGAATTTCAAAGGTCAATTGAAATTGAATTTACTGCTTAGTCAATTGAAAAATTCTAAATTGACCTCAAGTTCTGATTTACTTTATTTTTATCTCATGAATTTTTTTAATTTACAAGTTTTAATTTTTTAAATTAGAACAGTGAGGAAATGCTAATTCTTAATTTACTGCTTAGTCACATGTTCTAGTGTTTTTCGCATTTCAATTTAGAACAGTGAGGAAATGCGAAAAATTCACAAGCAAAGTAAATCAGAACTTGTAAATGCGTTTTGGTTTCTGTTTCTCCTTTTCTCTCACCGCCTTTAATCCAAACAGAGACTTTATGTTTGTATATTTTCTGCATCCAAATTTGACAATTATCTCTTGATTAACTTGATTATTGTTCATGTTCTCGAGTCCAGATACTCGAAGTTTGACAGATCTCATAAATGCCATAGTTCAGTGAGTCAGAACTGACACTGACCGTGAAAACCTACCTCAGATACTGGTATATTTTGACACATCATGAACATATAAAGTCTGGATTGATTATTCCATTTGCAAAGTTTCATGCTTAAGATTCACTACATTCTTGTTCATTGAGATAACAGCTTCTTGTACATGAAACCTTATGCATTATTAACAACTTCTTTATTATCCTATTAGCTGATTGGGGATTATGACCAGACACGCCATGTAGATTCTGAAATAAATAGAACTCTTAATATATTGTTCACTCATAAATAAACATCGAAGAGCTACAAAATTTATATAATACACAATACAACTGATTTGAGAGTTTAGAGGAAATTCAAAGATGGAGATATCTGAGAATCATAACCATTCTACTGTTCCATAAGATTAAGAAACGTTGGTTGCTCCGGGATCTTAAGAGTCTGCTGAGATATGGGAACCACGTGCTGCTGGTTGGACTGAGTTAGTACCTTATCATTCTTGTGTTCTAACTATAGCGGGGTCGGTATTCCACAAGTTTCATGTTAGTGCAATTTTTCATTTCGTATTGTAAGCTAAAAGTTTCTGAACAATCTCGGCTGCTGTCAGCTTTTATGTTTGATTTGTAAGCAACTTCTGAATGCATCCCTTCTAACATGCATATGTAGATACTCATATTGAAATCATTACCCATATATTTCTTTAATGCTCCTATGCTATTTCTTTTGATGATATTAATGACCTTGTTACCAAAGATCTGTGTGGCGTGCCACATTACATTTTTAAAAATGGTTCAATCTAACAGGTTCTTTAATCTTATAAGGCATATGACTTTTTGAACTTTATGTGCTAAAATGTTGCCTCTGCATAAGATGTGCCTCATGAAGACAGTTGAGTTTCTTGGGATCAACATGAGTACTTGTGATTTGCTCGAGAGTTCTTTTTTTAAGTTGTCCATTTCTAGTTGTATGAAACACATTTGTACTATACAGTTTTTTGGTATGCTTATTAATGAAAAATATAGGTCCCAATTTTGATGTTGGTCAACTAAATGATCCTGAAGTGCTTACACTTTCTTTATATTGATATTTTGTTTTGATATTGTGCCCCACAGTCTTTATTGTAACTAACATAGTTACATTTTATTATTTACAGGCATACACATGGCATAACCGACATACGTAGTATTCAAAGGCCTAAATCCAGGTGTTTACACTTCGTGGCAAGCAACACAAGCACAAGTCAATGGATATCGAGGCACCGTATTCACAAAATTTGAGTCAATTGAACTTGCTGAACATGCATACTCTGAGTACACGAGGGAGGATGTCACCACATCAATACCCCTCACGGCTGATATACCTAGACTTCGCAAAGCGTATCCACTGCGTGGTGACTCCTGGTCTAGATTTAGAATGGTTTGTTACATGTTCATGACATTTCATGTCATCGAAGTGTTGTGTCGTTATTTTTTTAGTTTATTTTTTATTCTATGTTCATTTTGTACTTGGCGCCCACGAAGGGGTTGTTTGATATTAAATTAAGTTTAAACAAGTTTTATGTGTACTAGATATTTGGAATATGATAAATCTAAATGAAATGTTGTCAAAATTTTTAGACTTGTTATCATGATATTTATTTTACTTTCATTATTTCATCATTTTGTGAAAATATAAAGATATTTGTAATAGCTTTTACCACATTTAACAAATTCAATTTTTTAATTGCTAATAGCAGTCACAAATTTATCACTACTATCAATTTTGTAACTGCTAACAACAGTCACAAATATAAGGTTTGTACTACTGTCAGCAGTCACAAATATAACATTCATAACTGCTATGAGCAGTTACGAATATAATATTCGTGACTGCTATCAGCAGTTACGAATCTTATATTTGTGACTGCTGAGAGCAGTTACAAATTGGGGTCACCAGTCATAACCCCGTAGAGGTTATAAAATTTTGTGACTGCTGTTAGGAGTTACTATTCTGCTTTTATCACCCCCTAAATTATAACGATAAATAGCAGTTATAAATGTCAATTGTGACTGCTAAGAGCACTCACAAATCTCCCATTTTGTTGTAGTGTTGTCTGTCTGCCTCAAAAAATACCACTTCAAAAGTTTACCTCTTGATTAACCTACTAATCGGCCCCTGCCAATTCAATGAAGGATCTCCTCTCTATTGTACCGCCTCCAAAAAATTTCTTGTTATGACCACCCTGGTGTCATACTTTACTCCTATTTGGTTGAAGAACCACTAGAACCTTGGGCTCCTCGATATGGCTTCACATTCAAAATCTAGGTCTGCTTCATATGTATGAGCATTGCAGGCATATTCTGCCTCAGATGCCCCCTCATCCAGAGCAAGGATGACATCCACCTTTCCCTCTAGGATCTTGACCTGCTCGATTTCTTCATCTCCATTATTTTCTTAGTCTAGAGTAAAGAACCACTCCGCACGCTTTCTTTCTAGCTCATTTCTCTGCTTGTTGCTCAGTGATAGCCTTTCCAACTCTTCACATATTGTCTCACCACTTTCCCACTCCATCAAATCTTGGTCTTCTTCTTCATCATATGCTACCACCATATTGGTAGTTACGTGATGATGAGATAGAAGTGGGTTTTCATTAAAATCCACAGGAGGTATCCGAAAAAGTACCACTTGTCACTTATTCGCCAATAATCCTCCTCAAATAGTAATAGTCCTTGGTGGAGTGTTGCACCCGCTGGTGTAACTCACAATACTTAAGGTTGGCTTTGTCAGCTATTGTTGGAGTTTCCCCATTCAAGTGAGGGGGATCTGCTACACCCTCTCATACCAATATAAGATAACAATCCATATCTTTCGCTACGCTGCAAGGTAACTATTGTGGGGAAACTTGTCCAAATATTCTCTTGTTACTCGGGCTGTTGTTCTTGGATACGGAACCTCCCTTCTTGCCTTTGGGATTTTCATCCATATAGTTGACAGCTTGTCTCCTTAAGACTTGAAACCTTCCAGAAGTCAGTAGAACTTATGTCCTCCAACTCGAGATCATTGGCTTGACTATCATGGCTATATTGCTCGCAGTCCCGGTGAACTCTCTAAAGGTTCCATCTCTAGTCTCATTAACCAAATGGAGCTTGTATTCCTCCAAGAGACCCTCAACACAGTTTTGAAGCAACATTGCCTCTGTTACCTCCTCGTGCACATCAAGTTCTCTCTCGCGAAAGCTCTTGATATATTTCATTAACTCCTCCCCAGGATTTTGCACCTCTTGTGCTAGGTGTCTCAGTGTGAACTCGTCTTCAGTCACAAAGAACTTTTGGAGGAATTGTCTATACATTTCTTCCCCTGAGGGAATATTATTGGGTGCCAAGTGAGAATACCACGAGTAGGCTTTTCCTGTAAGGGTCTTGGATAACTCCCTCAACCTCAAGTTCTTGTCATTTCCATGCACTCTGAGGCACTCAACGAACCTCTTCACGTGCTCTCTTGGGTTCTCCCCTTTGCCATTAAACTTAATGAAGTTTGGTGGGATATACCCTTTTGGGTATGTCTTCTCATTCACGTGCTCTCTTGTAGCTCCTCAAACAGATGAGATGTTTCTCTTTGAGAGGAGGAGAGCAACTTCCTCACCTCCTCTATAGTAACTGGCTTGGAGGGAGATTCATCCAAACTCATGCTCCTTGCTACTAGTGAGCTTGATGTTTCCATAACCTTCTCTGGCACCCTTTTGTGGCGAAATCATCTCTGTCGGAATTGTTGTCGGACCCCTCCAGAGGGGGCAGTTACTGGTGTTACGTAACCTTGACCCAAACTTGATAGGTCTACAATGTTTTGCTTCAAGAAGTCAAAACACATGCTTATAAGACTCATACCTATCATCTGATCTGCTGCCGGTGAGCTAGTATGCCCTCCCTGAGGAGCATGTGTCTTTGCTCCGGTCACCACCACATCTTCCTGAGTGGTCTGGTCACTTTGGGTTCCATTTCCTAGAGGAATGTCTTCAAAAACTAGCTTCTTAGAAATGTTGAAACCTTCTTTGCCCATGAAAGTGACTATATCTCCCCAATGGAGTCGCTAAACATAGGAATGTAGTTGTACTGGGGTCTATGAATAACTGGAACGGGTGAGGCGTGACCCACTCCAATGCACCATACTTTCAAGAACTTTTAGAGCAGCACCTGGTAAAACCTTCTCCTTTTGGTAAAAATGAAACCAGAGTAAGAACCAGTCCCAACAAGAGGATGAAATTCATAATAATAATAGTAACTTTTCGCAAGAGGAGCTCCTAAGAATGATGGATGTCAGTGTGGAGTGAAGGAATAAGGCACTTAACATTTAGAGAGAGAGAGCATAGAGAGATACTAGGTATCTGGGGTAATTTTGACAGAGTAACGATATGACTTGAGTTATGATTCTGACTCGACCTTGACCAGGGGTCCTATTTATACTTGGGCACTAGGGATGAGTTGGCGCTTCTTGGGCTCCAAAACTAAGGGGGTTGGTGAGGGACAAGGTCTGCAATGTACCTTTTGTCCTTATATGTGTGCAGCCACTTGTCCCCTCTGACAGGTTCCACCTGGTGTAAACCAAAGTCAAAAAGTAAATATGTCTGCGCCTGAAGACAATTATTAGATTTGGTAAATATCTTTTAAAACGGTAACTTGTTGTACAAACTTTTTAAACTTGAGGAGGGTCTCAAGGACCACCTCATCTAAAATATTTTATAGACTTGAGGAGAGGCCTCAAAGACCACCTCCTCTAAAATCATTTTATAAACTTAAGGAGGTGTCTCAATGACCACCTACGCTAAAATCATTTGTAGACTTTGAGGAGAGGTCTCAAGGACCTCCTCCTCTGAAATCATTTTATAAACTGTTTATTTCTTGTGAGCAACCTCTTAGTTGCTCACTTCAGTTATAGACGGGTGTAACTGTGCAAGGGATGGGTGACCCCTAGGGTCTATCTACTAGTGTTCTCTCAATCTTAAAGTTCTAAGTGGTTGAGCTTGCTCAACAAACCTTGTTCCTTAGCCACCAAGCCAAAACTCCCAACATATCCCAACTTGCCTTTTTGAGCCCTGCTTTCTCAATGAGGCTACATGTATAAGAAATTAACATGTTATTACTTTAACATACATGTGAGTAATGAATCTTGGGGGGGAGGTCACTCTAGGCGCACCTTCTCACCCATTGATTATTTTCTGCAAGGAATTTGGATTTTTTGGGACAAGGAGCTCCTCATGGAGGTACTCCTCGTTCATACTTTGTTCCTGTGACTTTTGAACATTTGGGGACGAGGAGCCACTTGTAGTGGGCATCCTCACCTAAATTTCATTTTTGTGTTTTCTGAGTTGTTTGGGATGAGGAACTCTTCCTAGTGGGCCTCCTCGCCCAAATTCACAAGTCATGTGAATTCTGGACATTTTGGGACGAGGAGCCTTTCCTGGAGAGCCTCCTTACCCAAGTTCAATTTATGCAAACTTGAGATAAATTGGGATGAGGAGCCCTTCCTGGTGGGCCTCCTCACCCAAGTTCAATTTCTGCGAACTTAAGATAAATTGGGATGAGGAACCCTTCCTGGTGGGCCTCCTCGTCCAAGTTCGAACTTGTGAGCTTTGTACAAATTGGGGTGAGGAGCCCTTCCTGGTGGCATTCCTAGCCAAAAATTTGATTTTGTGGACTTTGGACAAATTGGGGCGAGGGTCCTTCCTAATGGCCCTCCTCGCCCAAGTTCTACTTTTGTCTTGGCCAAGGCACTTCTTTGGGGGTTGCTCGTGGTGAGTCCCCTCTCGCCAATTGGGCCTTCTCGCCCCACTGTTTGGGCCATTGAGTGTGTACCCCTCATATTCTAGTATGTTATACTCATATGTGTTATCTAACATTTCCAACTAGAGTCACTTGATTTTCATAAGTACTCTATGAGTTATGATACTTTTAACACAACTAGGTACAAAGTAGAACTTTAGAACATAACATAATACATTTAAGTCTCCACACTATCTATCTTGAACATTAGTTCATGGAAACATTGCTAAACATGTTTTAACATATATACACATCATACACATGAATTTCTTAAATTAAAAAGCTTCACGAGAAGCTGATTCAAATCAAGGACTTTAACATTAACATCTACTATCCTATGTGACCCCGCCCAAGTAAATACCAGTTGATCACTCCTTTATTAAATTTAAAACAAAATATTCGGTTGGTTCATTCTTAGCATCACTGTCGAAAACATTTAACATTATCAATCACCTAATAAATGATTAATCTAGCGTCAAAACATTTTTCAATTTAAGTTATACCTATTTAATCCGTTAATAAATTCCATTTATTAAACATAGACCATTTACCATACGCATGAATAAAATAAATACAGGATATGAATTAACTATTGAAATAAATACGACTGGACAAAACATTCCGGTCCGAAGTCTCAAAACCATAAACCAATAAATCTGAATTCGACTGAATAACTAAATACGGGGAAGAAAGAAAAATAATCTCTCGGACATAAATAAAACTTAGAATGGGAGTCACATGGCCTAAATGAAATGTCTAATAATAACTGAATCGAATGAGAGTGAGGCGTCTAAGCACGAGGACCTGCATCTCCCACAAATGCTATAGCACGTCAAAAAGTCTGAACGTCTAAGCCTGGCATCCTTGTGACTGGACACCTGATATAAATAGTAGAAGAGAAAAGAGAATATTCAAGAGACGGCTATAGCCCGAGTTATAAAAATTATTTTGTTTTAGCAAGTATTTAAAATATGCAATAAAGCAAGTATTATGTGTAGGGCTGTGTTTTGGCCGGATCGGATTGGAAAATGCCTCTTCGAAAAAAAAATTCGATTTTTTAGAAAATAAAATAACTATTCCAATCCGATTTTTTTCAGAAAATTAAAAAAAATTCAGAATTCGGAAAAATCGGAAAATCGAAAAAATCGAAAATTCACAAAATATATTAAAAATCCATAAATTTCGAAAATTCCAAAATTTCAAAAAAATAAATTATGGATTTTCGATTACTCGAAATTCTCATTTTAAAGAAACAAAGAAAATGACTTAATCCAACATGTAAATAGATGAGGATTTGGCCTATTATTTCATTTGTGTAGAAGTTAGGAGGATACTCTCCTTTTATAGAGCATATTTTGGAGCCCTCTCCCTCTCCCAACCGATGTGGGATATAGGAAACTTTCAAAAAATCGGAAAAATCGAAAATCGAAAAATAATTCCGAAAAAATCAGAAATAATTCGGAAAAAATCGGATCGGCATAGTTTCAGAAAAATCAGAAAATCGAAAATTCAGAATTATTTACGATTTTCGATCAAATTTTTTTTCAGAAAAATCGAAAAATCGAAAATCGGCAAACTAAAATTTCATTCCAAATTCGGAAAAAATCGGATCGGAAATCGGAAAAATAGAAAAGTTAGGAAAAAAAAAGCACAACCCTAATTATGTGCATGTTAGCTTTTTGAGTTCTCACATTAGATTATCACCTCTTATATAACGTAGCTTTAGACCAATATAGTTATCGATATCACTTCTAACTAGATTCTAGACTTATACCGCTAACTATATCTCATAGTATTATCTTGTATTTCCCGATACTTATTTTAAATGTTACTATATTTATTATCTCGAATCAGTGTTATCACACTAAAGTTAAGTATTCATAACTTAAGGTAGTTAAGATTTCATTATCTTAATTATCTACAATTATCACACGGTAGATAATATCACAAGTGTGTATATATATATATATATATATATATATATATATATATATATATATACTAATACATCTCCCTAAGGCAACACCTGTAGTGCAATGCATACTCTGCTATCAAGTCCAGGTACATCTCGTACTCAAACAAGGACAATCGGTTCAGAAATCTCCCACGAACCATATAAACAAATCACACATATTGGAGGTGAACCTAGTCCTAAGCCTTTGGGCTACGCACATACCTACGCATCCAAATGACAGTTCAATACCATCGTTCTCACAGATGGCAATCCAATCGACTTATTATGTTATGAGGTGCTAAATCTAAAATCCCCCCGAAGGCTCATCAGTATAAGACTGCCCTCTATCATTTTTAAAACCTCCTGATATAGCAAGCAACTAGGTATGTCATACACATAATCGAACATACAATAGGTATTCACACAACCTATAAATTTATTTCACATGTTCCATACGAAATTTTTATCCCAAATAATCTACGTAATAATAATTCATTGCTTAATTAATTAACGAACTCTCCCGAGTATTTCTCATCATTCGAATGGTATCCTTAAGATTACACATCATAACAGTAAGTAAGGTCCGTATACCCTACTGGTCTAAGTCATCCTTTCTCTCGAATCTCCGAGTCTCGAATTATTCTCTAAAGTAAGTATTTTCCCTGATTAATACCAATTGAGTTTAGCCTATAGTTCCCACTCGTAGGCCCATGCCTAAACCCAATCTTGGCCTCCGGTTTTATTAAACTAATTCTCATTATACTTCACAATAAATCTCGCAATTTAAGATTAGAAAGGTTCTGAAGTGTTCTACCTAAAAACTATAAAATTACAGCAGACCGAACTGATATGACTTATGAAAACGAACCGATCCGTGTCTGGACCTAATCGGTTCGAAGCTCTGTGAAAGTTTTTCTTCCCCCAAGTACGTTTTCCACCATTTTCAACCTCAAATACTCTACAGAATTTTCCCAAACCCCAATAAAACTATGCTAATTGATAATCCAGCAAGTATATTCGATTTCTAGCATCCTAGTATTATCAAATCATCATCACTCAGTAATTAAATTCAAAATCCCCAATTTAATCCTTTAAAACCCTAGTCTTTAATTTCTAATTCAATATAAAGTAAATTCCAAATTCATTCATAAATTAATTCGTAAATTTCATGTGTTTCTCCTCTACATATATGAATGAATGAACCAATATTCATTTCAATATCAGATTTAAGAATTTACATCTCCTAATTTGCTCAAAATCATATAAAACATGGGCTCTATTCACCTATGCTAACATGAGAATAAATGGTGCTAAAAGAAATAAAGTAATAAACACTTGACTTGATTTTGACGATCAGATCCGCTTATATAGGTGGTATGGGTGTGTTCCTCCTTCTACGATCTACACGATGGGGGTCTCGGTGTTACAAGGTGGTGGTTCTAGGCCTTAATTCCTTTAGTTTGGTTCTCGCTTGAAACTTGTGAATGAAGACCCTAATCCAACCCACGTAATATATATAAATCTCCTCTAAATTTCATGGGTAGTAAATGCCCAAAAATGGAAATTACCAAAACGCCATCCCGAGATGCCGGTTTGACCTAAAACTATCCCGGGATCTAAACTAAACTCCCGAGTAGACTTTTTTGACTATCTCGACCCTTATAAACACATTGATGAACTCGAAATGACCATATAGGTTACTTAAAAGTAATTTACGTCTTAATTCCTTTAAATTAGTCTTGTCACGACTCACACGCACGTCCCGACTTAATTACTGTAACTATCGTATTTTTCACTCGGGACAATTATAATAATTTCATAATCATATATTACTTTTATTAACTTAGTAATATTCAATGTAATACACATCAATAAATACTAACCCTTAACTAACTAGTTAATATTTATTTTAATCTGGATTAATTCTTGATTAATTACTCAAATTAAATTAAATTAATCATATATTTAAAAATCATTAAAAATACAGGGTGTTACATACTTCCCCCATTACAACGGAATTCCATCCCGAAATTCGAAAATTAAAGGTATACCTAGTAAAAATAGCTCCGGATACTTCTCGCGCGTCTCATCCTCGCGCTCCCAAGTAGACTCCCCGATATTGCGGTGCTCCCACTGAACATGCACAAGTGGCACTACCTTCGACCGCAATCTCCTCTCGCTATGGTTTAAGATAGTCACCGGTCTCTCCTCATACGAACTATCAGGCTATAAGTCAATCTGCTTCATCACAAAGTGAGTGTGATCCAACTCATCACGGAGATACATCCTCAATGAAGGAATATGGAACACATTAGAAATCCTATGTAAGTGATGCAACAATCCAAGTCTATAATTAATTGGCTCAATCCTGTCGATGATTGGAAAAGGCCCAACGTACCTTGGCGCCAATTTCCCTTTCTTCCTAAATCTCATCATCCCCTTCATAGGAGATACACATAGCAACACCTGGTCCCCCATATTAAACTCTCGTAAGGACCGCTAGGCATCGACGTATTTCTTCTGTCTATCCTGAGCTACCCGTAAGTGACTCCGAATCATCTCAATCTTGGACGAAGTATTCTGAGTCAACTCCGGTCCAAGTAGCTCATTGTCCCCCACCTCTAGCTAGAAAGTAGGAGAGCTACAAGGTCTACCGTATACCTCTTCAAAAGGAGTCAAACCAATCGTAAACTGATAGGGGTTATTATAAGTGAACTCGACTAGTGGAAGATCTTTCTCCCAGTCTCCACCAAAATCAAAGATACACATCTACAACATATCCTCTAACATCTGATTAGTCCTTTTTGTCTTCCTATTCGTCCGCGGGTGATACGCCGTACTCAACCGCATCTCAGTACCCATAGCCTCCTAAAAACTCTCCAAGAAATTGAGGCTTGATAATTTTGTTCGATTCGAACCCATTAACAAGTGGCACTCCATGAAATTTCACTATCTCAGTGTCATTCTGCTATTATCCCTATATCTCTACTAATGAACTCGTCCCGTCCAACAGTCTTCCCTTACCATTTCATTCTAGTGACTAATTCACTTTAGTTATCACATATCAAAATATTCCATCATTTCATTTTAGCAAATCACTTTGGTGCTTTCACTACACTTTGAAGTTTCATTTCCGTTTTGTCACTAATATGAGCCTCTCTACGCACAACTAAAGTATTTCGACGACTAAAGAAAATTTCCAATATTCTCATGTGTTAACTCCCTTCATCATTTGTTCTCATTACAACTATAATTCCACCTCTTTTAACATTTTTGGAACTTTACGTTGTTCCCCGTGTCCCTATATTAATGTTACTCTTTAGTTCGACTGTCTAGACACTACCATTCCTACTAGTGATCCATCTGTTCGTGGAAAACATCCGTAAAAATATCTGACTACTCATGACATACTTCTAAAATCGATGTACGCTCGAAATGTAGCATTACTATTAAATTATTATGACTCACTCATGTCACCCGAAATGTCATTCTTCTACTTATAATGATAAGACAATTGTTCAATCTCCATTTGCCACATACCTTGCATGGTCATCGGGTCTTTGAGCATAACTCTTGTGCCAGAATTAACCCATTGTTCAGATGTAACAGTTGTATCTCTAAGATTTCATCTTGTGGTTGCCCTTTGTCTTACCTTGGGAAATCCTTATTCATGCGACCCTTCACTCCATAATCATAACAACTTGACAGAGGAACTCTCTTGCTTCTGGCCTTAGCCCTACAGGCCTCCCTCACCATCTCCTCAGCATGAACAATTTTGAGGAATGGGGATGTTGTTACTATTGAGGACCTAAATGTGTTACCTGAACCCAATGATTTCTTAGGTTGTTAACCTCTGGGCCTAAATATCTTAGCCCGATCTTCTTGTTGGGAATCTCTCTCATGCTGCTAAAATGTCCCACTAGCATCTTTTTTTATTTACCTTCCTAATCTGGTTGTTCTCACTTTCTCACTGTGTATTAGTTTAATACCGCTGGTCCTACTCACCACCTATAGGACACTTTCAAGTGCCCATCCTCTATCTCTATCCCTACGGCCATGTCGGTGTGTCCTCCTCTCGGACATGGTAGTCTTAATCCCAAATCGCTACCCTCGTTGTCCCTTTGGCTCAGTTGGCCCTATGGAATTTGTTGTTGGCCTTGATGGCCCTGACTGAATCAAACATCACTTGGTAAGGATTCAAATGATTAAAATCATTTAAATGGGACCCTGTCGGGTATACCCTCTTTTGGTGCCTCACTGGTATCGTTAAATTCAGTGCCTTCCTCCTCCTGGAAGCGTTGATGTACCCTTGTAGACGTATGACTTGATGACATTGACACTAGTCATCTTAGCCGTATCTTCCGTTCATACTTGGGTATTTCACCCACGAGTTCATTATCAACTCATGGACCCTTTTTTATTCTTCGTATCCCGTTTCTTCGATTGTGAAGTTTGCATATCAAATTAACTTATCTTTCACGGTCGGTCTATACCTGACCTACTTGTGGTAAGTTTGTAATCCCATTCGCATCTCTGTCTGAACAGTAGATGGAAGATCTTATGGTCAAACCTCACCCAATCTCTCGTTTAACTCTCTCTATATATTTCTTTATAAGTGGTGACTGGCTATCACCACTCTATGCTGCTCCCATGAGCTAAAAATTTCGCCTAAAATTTTATCCTGAGTGTCACTGCACTCCGCCCTACACCATTGCCTTTGGATTCTCCCCTTCCATTGGCCCATCGCATTTTATCTCTTCTTTAAATCCTTATAGGCGATTCTTCAAAAGAGTTCCCCCGACTCTCTACTTTGTCGACTACATTGGGTGAGTCTGAATTTGCACTACTGTTATCTATGATATTGTTTGGGAAGTCATTTCTCCCGAGTGCTTGTCCCTTTTATTAGCTTCTTAGACAACAATTTTTATGACTCCTATCGCAATCATCGTTCCTTAAATATTCCATTGCTTCTACTATGATTATCCTCCTACAATCCTACTAACGGCCCTCACTCGTCTTCCCATGTTACTCGGTGTAGGAATCCCACTTGAATTCGCATACGAATTGGGTTAACTATACTAAATCGCAGGAGGGAGTAAATCGCATATGTAGAGGAATACAAGAATACTATAGTAAGGCTATATATCAAAGAACGCTGAGCTAAAAAGCCTCACAGATCCTAAAGGCCCTAGAACCTGATGCCCTAATACCACCTGTGACACCCTGCCCAATTAGATATCAGGTGATCAGTCCTTTATTTAATATAAAACAGAATGTTCGGTTGGTTCATTCTTAGCATCACTGTCGAAAACATTTAACATTATCAATCACCTAATAAATAAGTAAGCTAGTGTCAAAACATTTTCCAATTTAAGTTATACCTATTTAATCCGTTAATAAATTCCATTTATTAAAGATAGACCATTTACCGTATGCATGAATAAAATAAATAGAGGATATGAAATAAATATGACTGGACAAAACATTCCAATCCAAAGTCTAAAAACCATAAACCAATAAATCCGAATTCGACTAAATAACTAAATACTGGTAAGAAAGAAATACAATCTCTCTGACATAAATAAAACTGATAATGGGCGTCACATGGCCTAATTAAAATGTCTAATAATAACTTAATCAAATGCGAGTGAGGCGTCTAAGCATGAGGACCTGCAGCTCCCACAAATGCTATATCACGTCAAAAAGTTTGACCGTCTAAGTCTGGCATCCTTGTGGCTGGACACCTGATATAAATAGTACAAGAGAAAAGAGAATATGCAAAGAGACGGGTCAGAGCCCGAGTTGTAAAAATTATTCTTTTTAAGCAAGTATTTATGAATAAAGCAAGGAGTATATGCATGTCATCTTTTCAAGTTCTCACATGAGATTCTCACCTCTCATCTATTGTGCAGGCATAACGTACCTCTAGACCAATCTAGTTACTGATATCACTTGTAACTAGATTCTAGACAACAGCTAAACATATCTCATAGTATTATCCCGTATTTCCCTATGACACCCCAACTAATTAAATACCGGGTAGCTACCCCTTTATTAAATTAATACAAAATGTCAAGTTGGTTCAGTTCATAGCATCACTGTCGAAAAACGTTTTAACAATTACTAGCCACCTAATATTTAAAAAGTGAGTAGTCAATTTTAATTAAATCCTATTAACATGCAATAAGTATTCAAGTATGAAATAATGATATCACAACCACATTTCAGTCACATTACAATGATAAAGGAAATAATGAATCTGGAGGAACACTCCTCAGAAATAATCCAAAATACTGAATAGAACTGCATAAAGTCTGAATCATAAATTAATTACATCCAAAATTGAATTTAAAACTGAATAAATAAACTGTTTCTAAGAAAAAGGGGCGACATAACCTACAGATAATAGAGTCTGGAATGGAATCAATAATGAATAGTGGAGGCGTCTACTGTCGAGGTCCCACAACTTCCACCACAGCTACAACACGTCATCGGAATGGAACTCCTACGCTTGGTGTCCTTGTGGCTGGGCACCTAAAAGGTTTTTACAAAAAAAAATAGATTTGAAAGAAAACGGGTCAGAGACCGATTGTGAAAACAGTTTAAAATATAACAAGTATTTAATACCATTCAACAGTGAATATAAAATACATGATAGTGCGTGCACTCACATGAGTTCCTCACCTCTCAACTAATTGTGCACTCTTATCGTACCCGTACCCGTTCTAGTTATTCCCATATCTAACTAGTCCAATACACAAATCTAACATTACTATACGATTTCCAATTCAATTCCCGATATCTTAATTTAAACAGAGAGTTTTACTTTTCCTCTTACTTCTCAAAATTAGTAATACTAATCACTTAGGGATTTTCCACTTTTAACTCTACAGAAAGTTGTTATTATTCACACTTACATTTATACATGACAGTTCATTCCAACTAATAGTATATTTTTCTGATCATAAATATACAATACTGGCACCCCGAGACTAAGCTGCGGTGCACACATACTCTGCTATCGAATCCCGGTACATCACGTACATAAGGACCACGTATTTCGAATCTCTCAGGAATCGTTTCGACAAATAACAACCACACATAACAGAGGCGATCATAGTTCACATCACATGGGTCACGCACATACCTACGCTCCTTTGATCAGCGAACTTATTTACTTCTCAATAAGTCCTTCTCTGACCTATGTCCTCGAGGTACCAATCTAAATCCCCCCGTAGGCACACAAAGATTAGATGGCCCTAATCAAACGCCGACCTCCCGTGATAGCAAGTATGGTAGGTATGTTATACACAAATATACCAAGTATTCACACGTCTTAGCTATTCCATAAAATTAATGGAGGTATGCTTTACATTCCTATACCGTCATTAAATGTTGTACGTTTACAAATCCCCGAATCATATACATTAAAAGTTGTCAACTCTTCTAACGTCGTAATTTTAGGTACTCGTTTCCTAAGCCATAAATGTCATCCGATTTACTTCAAAATTTTAAGTTTTACTCAACTTACTCCAATCTCACAACTATACCCACTAGTCAATAAGGGAAGGTTAATACTCAATTAATTAAGTCTACGGGAAGTTTAAAATAAAGGCAGGCCTAAAAAGGCCATTCTATCAACTCGTTAGAAATCTCGTTCGAACGAGGTCGTTCGAACGAGTGTCGTTCGAACGAATGGCTTCGAACGAAATACCAACTCGTTAGAAGGGATACTGTCATCTCGTTAGTAACTCGTTCGAATGAGGTTGTTCGAACGACCTGGGCAGGTCTTCTAACGAGATGGCAAACTACGCCCAAAAATCTCCAAATTCATTTTTCTTCATTCTTCTCTTCTCTAAATTCACCCTAAGACCATCCAAATTACGTTTTAATGTTTGTAAACTATTTTTAGTCACCCTAGGTCATTCCTTAACATACTTTTTGTGTTCAAATCTTACAAATCAACATGCCAAAATCATAAATCCCCAATTCTTGTCCCCAAACCCTATGAACTTGAACCCAAAATTTAATTTCATAAAATAGACTCCTTATTAATCCGTTTTCAGTTCATCAAAAGTTATATTTTGTGTATTTAATTCGTCCATAAGCATTCTACATGTAATTCCTATATTGAAATCATAAGTTTCACCATAATTCCATTGGTTTTCATCAAACTTTCTAGGCAATTAAAGTTTCTACACTAAACATGGAGGAAATATTCAATGAAAATTAATAACATTAAATCACTTGCCTTAGATTTGTTGCCGGTGTTTCAAGGTTGATTCTTCCCTCTTTATGGTCACAATCTCTTCCAAAATGATGGTGGTGGGTGTTTTAGGTTTGGAACCCTATGATAACTTCTCTCTAACTCCCGTAGCCCACTCTTAATGCTTTCTGGATGGTAATGGCCTTAGTGGCCTCTTTAAAATATAAAAATAAACTCTAAAATTCGTGGGTTTTAATTCCTAAATTTTTAAAATCACCAAAATACCCTTCTAGGTTGCCGGTTTGGCCTAAAAATGCCCCAGGACCCAAACTAAACCCCCGGCTAGTGTTTTTGACTATTTCGACCCTTCCGGGCGCGTCGGCGCACTCAAAATGATCATTCGATTGATACAAATATAATTTATTTTTTAATTTAAATAAATTCATTCCTGACACGACTGACACATGCGTTCCAATTAAATTTCCCAATTATGATGCCGCCACTGCAGGCGTACTAATGGTATTATCTTCGACCTCAGTTTCCTCTCGCTGTGGTCCAGAATAGCAATCGGCCCCTCCTCGTAGGAACTCTCGGGCTGAAGATCGATGTCCTCTAAAGAAATGTGGGTATGGGCCAAATCGTCCCTAAGGTATTTCCTTAGCGTGAAAATATGGAATACATCATGAATCCTATGCAAGTGCTCCGGTAACCCCAGTCTATACGCAACTGGCCCAATCCTCTCGATGATAGGAAATGGCCCCACATATCTTGGTGCCAGTTTCCCCTTTTTCCCAAAATGCATAATCCCCTTCATAGGAGATACTCTGAGTAATACCTGGTCCCCGACCTTGAATTCTCTGAAGAACCTCTTGGCGTCAGCATAGCTCTTCTGCCGGTCCTGAGCTACCCGAATACGGCTCTGAATCATCTCTATCCTTCCCGAAGTGTCCTGAATCACTTCTGGCGCTCTAACCAACATGCTGGGGAGCGACAAGGTCTACCATACAACGCCTCGAATGGAGCCATGTCAATGGTGAACTGGTAGGAGTTATTATAAGAAAACTCCATTAGTGGAAGGTACTGTTCCCAACCACCTCCAAAGTCTAGGATGCACATACTCAACATGTCCTCCAATATTTGATTTGTCCGTTTTGTTTGCCCATCAGTCTGCGAGTGATATGCCGTACTCAGCCGCAACTCCGTACCCATTGCCTCCTGGAAACTCTCCCAAAATCGTGAAACAAATATCTTGTCTCGATCGACATGATATTTAGAGCACTCCGTGAAGTCTCACTATCTCCGTGATGAAAATCTGGGCATACTGTCCCGTAGTGTAGTCTGTCCTCACGGGTAGAAACTGAGAAACCTTGGTCAACCTATCCACAATTACCCATATGGAGTCGTGACCCCTCTGTGATGTAGGTAACCCCGTGATAAAGTCCATGGATATGCTCTCCCTTATCCACATTGGAACCTCTAACGGTTGTAGAAGTCCTGTCGATTTCTGATGGTCCACCTTTACAAGCTGACAAGTGGCGCATTTAGAAACGAACACGACAATATCTCTCTTCATCTCGCTCCACTAATACTATCGTCTCATGTCTTGGTACATCTTATCTCCACCAGGGTGTACCGCGAATCGTGAGCCGTGCGACTCTGTGATTACCTCGTGTCGCAAGTCTCCCCCTTTCGGAACGACCAGTCTCCCATTGAAGCGTAATCCCCCGTCTGAACTAACGGTATAGGACTCGGTTCCCTTTGCTAGTAGTCGAACTATCTGCTCCTGGCAGAACGAGTCATTTGCCTAGGCCTTTATCCCTCTCATAACAATCTGAGGTGTAACAGTCATCACAAACATGAATGATCGGGCCACTGTGTCCTGGTGTCCCAACTCCTTCCACTTAGCTTTCCACACATCGGCCACCTCATCTACTGGCCTACGGCTCAACACGTCTGCTACCACGTTAGCCTTCCCCGGGTGATATTGGATATCAAACTGATAATCCTTCACAAACTCAAGCCACCGACGTTGACGCATATTCAGTTCCTTCTACGTGAAAAGGTATTGTAGAGACTTATGGTCTGTAAACAAACGGAATTTCTCCCCCAGGAGATAGTGTCTCCAAATTCGAAGAGCAAATACGACTGCCGCTAACTCCAAGTTGTGGGTGGGGTAATTCTTCTCGTGAGGCTTAAGCTTATGGGAAGCATAAGCTATGGCCTGACTCTCCTGTTGCAGCACACCACCAAGTTCTTGTAAGGACGCATCAATGTATACTAGATACTCGACTCCCGGTCTGGGCAATGCTAACACAGGTGCTGAGGTCAACTTGTCCACCAACTCATCGAATGTCAACTGACAGGCATCGCTCCAGATGAATGGCACACCGTTGCGAGTCAGATGTGTTAAAGGACCCGCTATCTTTGAGAAACCCCGAATAAACCATATGTAGTATCCTGCTAGGCCCAAGAAACTACGGATCTCAGTCGGTGTCATGGGCTATCCCCACTCCCTCACCGCCGATACCTTCCCCAGATCAATAGATATCCCCCAGTATCAAATGATATGCCCCAAAAACTGAACCTCCTTCAGCCAAAACCCACATTTTTTGTACTTTGCATAAAGCTCGTTGTGACGCAGCATCTGCAAAACATGCCTCAAATGTTCAGTGTGCTCCTCTTCTGTCTGGGAGTAAACCAGAATTTCACCAATAAAGATAATGACAAACTGGTCTAGGAACTCTCTGAAAACCCTATATTCATTAAGTCCATAAACACGTCTGGAGCGTTGGTCAATCCAAAAGGCATAACCTGAAACTCGTAGGAACCATATCTCGTCAAGAAAGCAGTCTTCGAGACATCCTGTTCCCTGATACGTAACTCATGGTATCCCGATCGCAAGTCAATCTTTGAGAAGAAGGAAGCTCCTCTCAGCTGGTCGAATAAGTCATCGATTCGGGGCAACGGATACTTATTCCGTATTGTGACTTTATTCAACTCCCAGTAATCTACACACAACCTTAACGATCCATCCCTCTTCTTTACAAACAACACAGGGGAACCCCACGGCGAAGTACTCCTTCTGATAAACCCCTGACCCAACAACTGTTCTATCTGATCCCTTAGCTCTCTCATTTTAGCTGGAGCCATACGGTAAGGTGCGCGGGCAATTGGTCGAGTGCCCGACATCAAATCGACAACAAAATCTATCTCTCTACTAGGAGGTAGTCCAGGTATATCCTGAAATACGTCAGCAAACTCCCTAACAACCGGAATCGAATCGAGTGGTAATACCACTTCCTTAGAGGTCTCTTCCTCTATATAGTACAAGTGAGTGGACGATCCTCCCTCTGGTCTAGGCATCGCCACTAAGAACATCTCCTGCCCGGGGATGGAAAAGATAATACTCCTGCTGAAACAGTTAATAATGGCTCGATACGCAACTAGCCAATCCATACCAATAATCGCATTGTACTCAGTCATCTCTAATACTAACATATCAACAGGTAAAGTAAAGCTCCCGATCTCTATACCCACACCTTTACAAATAAGAGAAATCACAGAACCCCTACTCAACGGTGAATCTACGCAAGTAATCGTGCTCTCTGCCGTGTCTAACAATCCCAAAATGCGTGAAAATCTTGTGGCAATGAAACAGTGTGTGGCCCCCGTATCAAATAAAATACTCCCCATAATTCCCTGAATAGAGAACATACCCTCAATAGCAGGTGGATCCTGTGGGACTCTGGCCTATTGGAGATGGTAAACTCGTCCGTACTGAAGTTGTCCCTGCTGGACTGGGACTTCTGGGATGGGTGGCAAAGCTGGCATCTGTGGTGGTGCTGGGAGGGCGGCGGGAAACATAGGTCTCTGGGGCTCGTGTTGAGCACCCTGCTGCTGCTGCTGTGGGGCCCTTCCCCTATCAGGACACTCCTGGCATTTGTGGCCAATATTGCCACAAGTAAAACATTTCCCCAGAAAATTTCCCCCTCTCTGCCCTTGCTGCCCACGGCCCTGGTGGCCGTTGCCATTTCTCCCCTGGCCATGCTGGCCCTGATGAAACTGCTTCTGTTGGCCCTGCTGACCCTGATGGCCATGATGAAAACCTCCCTGACCATTTCTGAAACCCCCATATCTAAATCTCTTAAGGTCTCCCTGCTGGGAACCATGATCACCCTGCCTGTGCTGACCCTGAGCAGATTATGCCCTGATGGCACCATTCCCCCTGTCCTGCCCTAATGGCTGGACTCTCCTGATCGCTTACCCTCTGACAAGTGAAAGCGGTGGTCCTGGAAGTGAAGTAGTGCTGCGTTAACCACATCAGAATAAGTGGCCAATGAGAGATTACCCAACAAGTGCTGACGGATCCTCCAAGTCAACCCATCCATGAACCTCTGAATCTTTTTCTCCTCGGTCAGAATTTCATCGGGAACGATGTTTAAGAGACAAGTGAATTCGACCTCATATTCTGCCACGGTCTTCCCCTCTTGCTCGAGGTTCATTAACTTTCTCCTCATTTCGGTGTGAACGGCTGATGGGAAATACTTGCGATCGAACCGCACCAAGAACTCCTAAATAGATAGGACATCTCTCTCCTTCGCGGTGGTAATGGACTCCCACCACTGCAATGCTGACCCTACTAGCTTCAAAGTAGCCAGTATCTGTCTCTGTACATCCTTTCACTCGTACATCCTTAAGTGCCTTTGAATGTCCTTCTTCCACTGACTGGACACAATAACGTCGGAGCTACCTGCAAGCTCTAGAGGGTGTGATTTTTGAAAAGCATCACGAACACGTTCCCAAGTAGACGGGAATTCATGAGCCTGAACTGGCGCTACTACCGGCGCCTGAGGTGGTTCCTGTTGCACAACTGCTAGGTCGGCATTTAATGCTTGGGCTACAATAGCGGCAACCTCTGTGGCATTCAAGGAACCCTGAACTGGTGCAGGCTGTGGCGCGGGCTGAGCATCCATGGGAACTCGCTGTGCACGTCGTGGAGGCATCTGAAATTAGAGCAAATCTTATAAGTTCGTAGTTATTATCTCAAAATAGCTGAAGAGAGAAACATACACAAAAGAATACAAAAAATCCTAAAATATAGGGCTCTATATTAAAGAAACCTATGCGGAAACATAACAAGCCGTACAGATCCTAAGGACACTAAAACCTGATGCTCTGATACCACCTGTGACACCCCGACTAATTAAATACCGGGTAGCTACCCCTTTATTAAATTAATATAAAATGTCAAGTTGGTTCAGTTCATAGCATCACTGTCGAAAAACGTTTTAACAATTACTAGCCACCTAATATTTAAAAAGTGAGTTGTCAATTTTAATTAAATCCGACTAACATGCAATAAGTATTCAAGTATGAAATAATGATATCACAACCACATTTCAGTCACATTACAATGATAAAGGAAATAATGAATCTGGAGGAACACTCCTCAGAAATAATCCAAAATACTGAATAGAACTGCATAAAGTCTGAATCATAAATTAATCACATCCAAAACTGAATTTAAAACTGAATAAATAAACTGTTTCTAAGAAAAAGGGGCGACATGCCCTACAGATAATAGAGTCTGGAATGGAATCAATAATGAATAGTGGAGGCGTCTGCTGTCGAGGTCCTGTAACTTTCACAGCAGCTACAACACGTCACCGGAATGGAACTCCTACGCTTGGTGTCCTTGTGGCTGGGCAACTAAAAGGTTTTTACAAAAAAAATAGATTTGAAAGAAAACGGGTTAGAGCCCGATTGTGAAAACAGTTTAAAATACAACAAGTATTTAATACCAATAAACAGTGAATATAAAATACATGATAGTGCGTGCACTCACATGAGTTCCTCACCTCTCAACTAATTGTGCACTCCTATCATACCCATACCCGTTCTAGTTTTTCCCATATCTAACTAGTCCAATACACAAATCTAACATTACTATACGATTTCCGATTCAATTCATGATATCTTAATTTAAACAGAGAGTTTTACTTTTCCTCTTACTTCTCAAAATTAGTAATAATAATCATTTAGGGATTTTCCACTTTTAACTCTACAAAAAGTTGTTATTATTCGCATTTACATTTATACATGACAGTTAATTCCAATTAATAGTATATTTTTCTCATCATAAATATACAATATTGGCACCCCGAGACTAAGATGTGGTGCACACATACTCTGCTATCGAATCCCGGTACATCACGTACATAAGGACCATGTATTTCGAATCTCTCAGGAGTCGTTTTGACAAACAACAAGCACACATAACGGAGGCGAACATAGTTCACATCACATGGGTCACGCACATACCTACGCTCCCATGATCAGCAGACTTATTAACTTCTCAATAAGTCCTTCTCTGACCTATGTCCTCGAGGTACCAATCTAAATCCCCCCGTAGGCACACAAAGATTAGATGGCCCTGATCGAACGCCGACCTCTCGTGATAGCAAGTATGGTAGGTATGTTATACACAAATATACCAAGCATTCACACGTCTTAGCTATTCCATAAAATTAATGGAGGTATGTTTTACATTCCCATACCGTTATTAAATGTTGTACGTTTACAAATCCCCGAATCATATACATTAAAAGTTGTCAACTCTTCTCACGTCGTAATTTTAGGTACTCATTTCCTAAGCCATAAATGTCATCCGGTTTATATCAAAATTTTAAGTTTTACTCCTCAACTTACTCCAATCTCACAACTATATCCACTAGTAAATAAGGGAAGGTTAGTACTCAATTAATTAAGTCTACGGGAAGTTTAAAATAAAGTCAGGCCTAAAAAGGCCATTCTGTCAACTCGTTAGAAATCTCATTCGAACGAGGTCGTTTGAATGAGTGTCGTTCGAATGAATGGCTTCGAACGAACTACCAACTTGTTAGTAGGGATACTGTCATCTCGTTAGAAACTCGTTCGAACGAGGTCGTTCGAACGACCTGGGCAGGTCTTCTAACGAGATGGCAGACTAAGCCCATAAATCTCCAAATTCGGTTTTCTTCATTCTTCTCTTCTCTAAATCCACCCTAAGACCATCCAAATTACGTTTTAATGTTTGTAAACTATTTTTAGCCACCCTAGGTCATTCCTTAACATACTTTTTGGGGTCAAATCTTACAAATCAACATGCCAAAATCATAAATCCCCAATTCTTGTCCCCAAACCCTATGAACTTGAACCCAAAATTTAATTTCATAAAAGAAACTCCTTATTAATCCGTTTTGAAATCATCAAAAGTTATGCTTTTTGTATTGAATTCGTCCATAAGCATTCTACATGTAATTCCTATCTTGAAATCATAAGTTTCACCATAATCCCATTGGTTTTCATCAAACTTTCTAGGCAATTTTAAGTTTCTACACTAAACATGGAGGAAATATTCAATGAAAATTAATAACATTAAATCACTTGCCTTAGATTTGTTGCCGGTGTTTCAAGGTTGATTCTTCCCTCTTTATGGTCACAATCTCTTCCAAAATGATGGTGGTGGGTGTTTTTGGTTTGGAACCCTATGATAACTTCTCTCTAACTCCCGTAGCCCACTCTTAATGCTTTCTGGCTGGTAATGGCCTTAGTGGCTTCTTTAAAATATAAAAATAAACTCAAAAATTCGTGGGTTTTAATTCCTAAATTTTTAAAATCACCAAAATACCCATCTAGGTTGCCGGTTTGGCCTAAAAATGCCCCGGGACCAAAACTAAACCCCCGGCTAGTATTTTTTGACTATTTCGACCCTTCCGGACGCGTTGGCGCACTCAAAATGATCATTCGGTTGATAAAAATATAATTTACTTTTAAATTTAAATAAATTCATTCCTGACACGACTGATACGCGTGTTCCAATTAAATTTCCCAAATTATCGTATTTCTGCCTCTTGACAATTTAAATATTTTCAATACCATATATACTCAGAAATATTAAATTTTATTATCACAATAAAATACCGACTCACATCTCGTTAGTATTTATATCCGGATTAATTTCCAATTAATTGTCTATTAACTTAATTAATCCCTTAAATAAAAATCAATAAAAGTACGGGGTATTAGATTCCCAATACTTATTTTAAATGTTACTACATTTATTATCTCGAATCAGTGTTATCACACTAATGTTAAGTATTCACAACTTAAGGTACTGAAGATTTCATTATCTTAATTATCTACAATTATCACACGATAGATAATATCACAAGTATACATATATATACAACACTATAATATACATATACTAATATAGCGCACACGGGCTACACCTATAGTGCAATGCATACTCAGCTATCAAGTCCAGGTACATCTCATACTCAAACAAGGACAATCAGTTCGAAAATCTCCCACGAACCATTAAACAAATGTAATACCCCGTATTTTTATGCTATATTTAATTTGGGGATTTATTAAATTTAATGTGATGACTTATTTAATAAAATCCGGAAATTAATTATGTTATAATTATTAACGTGACAAGAGTTAGTAATTATGGGAAACTTGTTGAATATTACTAATGAGCATAGTAATATATTATATTGGTTATACTGAATGTCATAGGTGAATTAAATGACTATTTCGGAAATTTAAGTCGGGATGTGCCCGTGTCACGTCGGGGCTAATTATGTTAATTAAAAAGTGAATATTTCATAAGTTATCCGTATGGTCATTTTGAGTGCGCCAACGCGTCCAGAAGGGTCGAGATAGTCAGAAAAGTGTACCCGGGGGTTTAGTTCGGGCCTCGGGGTGTTTTTAGGCCTAATTAGTGACCCGGGAGGGCATTTTGGTCATTTCACAAAATAGGGTAATTAAACCCACGAATTTCAGCCATCCTTAGCAGCCATTTACCTTTTAGGGTTAGAACATTCAGAACCCTAGAACGGCCATTGGAGAAGAGAGGAGAGAGCTCTCAGGGTGATTCAAGGCCCAAAACACCACCGATTTCACCGCCGTCACCACCAACGCGTAGATCGCGAGAAGGAGAACACAACCACACCAATATCAGCAGGAAAGCAGACCTCTGAAATCCCAGGCAAGTGTTTAACTTGCATATTTTCGTTGGTGCAATAATCATATTAGTGTAGGAATGATTAGGAGCATAATCAATGGAAGAAAACCCCAATTTTGATAGGGATTTGCATGTAGAAATCGTTATAACTATATTCTGGAAATTAATATGTGAAGTAGATGATTAACCCACGAATTTGTGATGAATTGTTAGAAGGAAATTCTGGAGAAAACTGATTAGAACAAAAGTTAAGAAAACTTTAGGGTTCTTGATGATTAGATGAAATTTTAGGTTGTTTAACTATGTTTAATGATGTATACACGCATGCTGAACGTTAAAGATATCTGAAATTATGTTAGAATGTTAGCAATAGACTTTTTGGGTCGATTAGAGTTGAAAAATATGAGTTTTGATGAAGAACTTGAGTCAATCCCGTCACTGCAATTTCTGCAGAATTTTTGCCCAGACCTGCTTGATCGATCGATCGAGCATAGAGCTTCGATCGATCGAAGGTTCGATCGATCGAGCCCCAAGCTTCGATCGATCGACCCTCCCTGGCAGCCTCCTATCTCCCCTTGTTTAATTAGTTGAATTAATTTATCGTGGAGTAATTCTTGGGCATTATAAATAAAATGTTTGGGATATTGGAGAGACCAGTAGGACATATGATTAAGTGTTGAGAATTTTATTATGAGATAATAATTGTGTTTTAGGGATTAATTAATTAAGGAATGACAAACTACGTATTTCAAGTGGGGGATTTCGACAAATACCTATGATAGTGAATAGACGTTTACCTACTGATTTTGCTATTTGGATGGAGAGAATACACGAGTGTCACGTAACTAGTGAGAAAACCCTTCGAGTTAAGGTTAGAGACGAAACCGTATACGAAATCATAATAATGGGAAATTAAGGATAAATGTTGTGACTATGGGTAACGGGAGGAACCTATATTAATATGATGAATGGCTATATTTATATGATTGTGAGTACATATATTATATACATGTGAAAAACGTACCCGCGCTACTTGCTATCCCTGAGGTTACCGCGCTGGGACGATCTTATCCTGTGTTGCTTTATGGGGGATATTGATTCGTACCCTAGAAGATAGAGATCCTAGGTACGGGCTATCAGATTGATAGTCGGACGGTCCTAAGAGACGTGTGGGTATGTACTGACCTCTTGGACTTGGAATCTATGCTTCGCCTCAACGTTGTTTTGTATATGTTAATACAGTTCGAGAGTGATTCCGAACTTGTATTTCCCTTTGTGTGAGCGATACGTGGATTGGATAGCAGAGTATGCCCGCACCATAGCTTAGTTGGGGTGCTGTTATATATATATATTATACGAGTAGTTAATATATATATGAGGTTGTAAACTTTAAACTGCCTACTGTGATTTGATAAGTAGAACATGGTTGTTGACTCAAATTATTAAATACTTGTTTTGTGAAAGTATGAGAAGACACTGGGAAACTTTATAATTTAATGAAGCTAAAACGAGAGGAGTGCTACATATTGAAAGTAACCTTTTTAAAATATTATCATCGTTCGGTTTTGAAAACTTATGAGTAAGTTAAGATAAACTAAATTATTTGGGAAGGTTAGTACGATAGGCGTGCACATTAGAAGAGAGGTGAGAATTTCTCAAGAGAGTGTCGAACTAATATGATTTGCATTGGCCTATATCAATTTAAATACTTGCTTAACGTATTTTAAAATCAAACACACTTTCGGGCCCTGACCCGTTTCTTTTCTCTCTCTCTCTTGTGTATATATATGTATATTTCAGGTGCCCATCCACAGGGGCGTCTTGCTTAGGATCCCTTGAGAAGAACGAGATGCAGCTTAGGTGGGAGTTGTAGGTCACTTGAGTAGACGGCTTCTGTTATTGACTCCACTCCTACTACTCTCAGTTATTGGGCATGTGTCGCCCTTTTCATCATTTCATATATTGTTGGGATTTTGTATTTCATTTATTTCCAGTATTGTTCTATGGGATTTAGTCAGGATGGATTTGTGGTTTTAGCTCCATTTGTTGACATTCGATTGACGAATGTATTATGTTATTTGGTTTATTATGGTGTGATTCTTTATTGGAGAAATGTCGTTTTAATTAAAATAAATCTTTTTCTTTAATTAAAATTGGAAAGTTTTGTATGGAAAATGTTTTGACACTTAGCTTAATTATTTTAGGGTGTTAAATTGGAAAAAATTATTTTATCGACAATGATGCTGAGAATGAACCAACTGTTTACCTTGATTTAATTTAATAAAGGAGTGATCGCCCGGTATTTAATTAGGCGGGGTGTCACAACAAATCGCACATATTTGAGACCAACATAGTCCTAACACTTTGGGATACGCACATACCTACACACCCAAATGACCATTCAATACCATCGTTCTCACAAATGGCAATCCAACCAACGTACTATGTTCTGAGGTGCCAAACTTAGAATATCACCGAAATCTCATATGGATAAGACTGTCCTCTATCATTTTCAAAACCTCCCGTGATAGCAAGCAGCTAGGTATGTCATACACATAATCGAACATACAATAGGTATTCACACCACCTATAAATTTATTTCACATGTTCCATACATAGTATATTTTTATCGCGAATAATCTACATAATAATAATTCATAGCTTGATTCATTAACGAACTCTCCCGAGTATTTCTCATCATTTGAAGCGTATCCTTAAGATTACACATCATAACAGTAGGTAAGGTCCCTATACCTTACTGGTCTAAGTTATCCTTTCTCTCGAATCTCTGAGTCTCGAATTATTCTGTAAATTAAGTAATTTCCTCTATTAATACCAATTGAGTTTAGCCAATAGTTCCCACTCATAGGCCCAAGCATAAACCCAACCACGGCCTATGGTTTTATTATATTAATTATCATTATACTTCACAATAAATCTCACAATTTAAGATTAGAAAGGTTCTCAAGTGTTCTACGTATGAACTAGAAAATTGTAGCAGACCGAACCGATCCGACTTATGAAAACGAACCGATCCGCATCTGGACCGAACCAGTCCAAAGCTCTGTGGACGCTGTTCTTCCCACAAGTACTTTTTTTAACCATTTTCAACCTCAAATCCTCTACATAATTGTCCCAAACCCCAATACAACTATACTAATTGATAATCCATCAAGTATACTCGATTTCTAACATTCCAGTATTATCAAATCATCATTAATCAATAATTAAATTCAAAATCCCCAATTTCATCCTTTAAAACCCTAGTCTTTAATTTCTAATTCAATATAAAGTAAATTCCAAATTCGTTCATCAATTAATTCGTAAATTTTGTCTGTTTCTCCTCTATATACATGAATGAATCAACATATATTCATTTCAATATCAAATTAAGAATTTACATCTCCTAATTTCCGCAAAGTCATATAAAACATGGGTTATATTATCTTATGCTTAAATGAGCATAAATGGTACTAAAAGAAAGCAAGTAATCAACACTTTCCTTGATTTTGATGGTCAGATCCACGAATATAGGTGGTATGGGTGTGTTCCTCATTCTCCGATCTACATGGTGGGGGTCTCGGTGTTGCAAGGTGGTGGTTTTATGCCTTAATTCCTTGAGTTTTGTTCTCCCTCACCCTCTGTGGTTCTCCCTTGAAACTTGTGAATGAAAACCCTAATCCAACCCACATAACAGATATAAATATCCTCTAAATTTCGTGGGTAATAAATGCCCAAAAATGGAAATTACCAAAACGCCCTCCTGGGATGCCCATTTGGCCTAAAACTGTGCCAAAACCCAAACTAAACTCCCGAGTAGACTTTTCTGACTATCTCGACCTTTTCAGATACATTGACGCACTTGAAATGACGATCTGGAGTACTTAAAAATAATTTACTTCTTAATTCCTTTAAATTATTTCTGACACGACTCACACCCGTGTCCCGACTTAATTACCGTAACTGCCGTATTTTTCTCTCGCGACAATTTTAATAATTTCATAATCATAAATGACTTTTATTCACTTAGTTAACATTATACACATCAATAAATATTAACCCTTAACTCGCTAGTTAATATTTATTTTAATCCGAATTAATTCTTGATTAATTATTCAAATTAAATTTAAATAATCCTATATTTAAAAATCATTAAAAAGATGGGGTGTTACATCCTAGCACAAGTTCTAATTTATGTTCTTAAGCCATCCTTGTTTTAATACAATGGGCAATATGGGTATCATTCAAATCTTTATCAAAATCAGAAACAAAAACAGACAAAGTGTTTATCATTCGTGTGATCAACTTTAACAAAGAGGCAATTATCTTATAAATACTCCTTGATTTATAGTAATTTTTTGAAGCAATTTCTTCCTTAAGTTCCTTTTTCTCCCTCCATAGGCATATTTCTTCCCATGATTATAATATACACTGAATAAGATGGCATACGTCTGCTATATAAACTTAAAATCGTGTTCATGTGGCCATGTGACCATTTTAAGGTGGTTGTGTGTGATTTGTTGGACAAAAGGTCCAATCAAATAATTTCACTAATGACATATTTGTCCTGCCTTTGTAAAATTACCGTAACTCACTCTTCCTGACCTCAATTTACTCTCCCTTTGCGCCTAAACATAGATAACTTATATATATACAACTTTCATATTTTATGTTTTCCCATAATCATAAATCTGATATTCCTAATTTGGGCTCGAACAGAAGAGTAGCAATGTACTGAAAATCCCAAAACTTTCACATTAGGCGACCAAACTTCCCCAATTTCGCAGCAACACCCTAGTTTATTTTTATAAACATAATGATGCATTAGAAACATATTTTATGATGCATTTAACCTCATAACTAATCATATGTCATACATGTTATCGTCGATCATAAGCTCAATTAAAATCTAATGCAAACAACATATATATCACGTGAGTATGCATCCTCTAAACATGATACTTAAAATTTTTAATACCCATCACCAAACTTATAAATCATAACTTATACTTAATCATGTAACTAACATTCCTAATCATGTTTTAGGGCCTTACATGTGCGTTATGTGGGTCCCATATTTTTCTCACAACAGGGATTGGGGGATTAAAACTACATGTTGTAGGACTAGCATAGCATCTATATCGGGTGTTTACTGAATGTTGCGTATTTAACTAAAAAAACTTATCATGTCAAAGAAATACATTTCACTCAAACCAACAAAGACTAAAGAACCTATATTATCAGGTATCTTATCATTGTCATATAATGTTTAAAGAAAGTAATGTGGGGGGAATATAGTTCAGCTATAGGTTGATTCTCTGGTTCTGCCAATTGTTTTAAGATAGAAAACGCTTCCTCGCGACCTATAATAGAGAATAAAACTATGCAAAGTGCCTAAGGAAAGCATCAAGGCGTTGAAAACATAAATCCTTGTATATGCGCTTTGGGGACCAAAGTTTTCATTATTTTCACTTTTTATGATGTTAGTGATGCAAAGTATGAAAATGGACTTCAATGTGCAGACAAACTTTGACCCCTAAAGTTCTTTACAAGGAACAATTTTATCCAAAACAAAAATAAACCTATAAACAAAACATCGGACTCCTACACTTGAGCGTTGATTCCCACCCCTAGGAGAATTTATTGAAACTACAACACTAATGTCAATAACTCTCCTCTAAGGATTGAAAAGGCATTTAAAAATATGTTATTAGTAATAAGTTTCCTATATTTTGAAAGATTGGAGGCTACTTTGAATTGTTGATATAAAAGAAACCAAATTAATTAGTAATTTAAGGGAATGATATTAGTACAAACTAGTATTCCAGTATGATTAACTAGAGCTGAAAATGATTGTATCGCATCTTTGTAATTAGGACTAGTTGAGTTTATATTTCATGGTTTTGTTTATGTGTGTGTGTGTGTGTGTGTGTATGTGTCTCCATGTTTTGGGCTTCTTATGGTGTATAATCTAGTTTATGACATGTAATGGCTAAAAATCGTGTTGTATATTAAAGTCGAGTGTTAAGAAAAATGTAAGAATGAACAAAAACATGATCTAATATGTTTAGGAATTAATTCCACAAGCCCAGGGCTACATATACCAAGTGAAACTGGAGTTTTCATCTATAATTACCATATGGAATATCTCTAACCACGATGACTTTTCATTAGCATGTGTCCAAATAAATCCAAATGGGACATTGTTAGAATTCACATGATGACAGTAATCATATTCAATTTCCTTTGGAATGATCATAATTATACTCAAAATGTTAATGAGAAATAATATAAACACAAACCTCGAAGGAAGGGATAGTGAGATCTGGTTCAGACGTGATTTTAATAATTGGAATTATCCCCAAATAAAACAGGAAGCCCCAAGAAATTTATCATAACCAATTGCTTGACATACAGAAAATTAAGAAACACTGAAACAATCTAAGTATCAAACAATAACATCAAATTTAATCATATGATTAACACCATAATACAACAAAACAACTCAATTTAGCTCCCACATTTCTTTAATAAATCGAAATAATTCTAATAATACCTACATAGAGCTGACTATGATACAAAATACCTATGAATGCTATTATGAACACACTTATAGATTAAGTTCGTAATTAATTTTTCTTTATCATGCAACCATTTTATTTATATTGTGTATCCCTTATAATTTTTGTTCAACAAAACAAATGTCAGAAACTAGCGACCAACAAGAAAAGCCAAAAATGGCTACAAGAAAAACTTAGGGTGCATTTAGTTGTGAAAAATAGTTTAAGTTGACTACAAACGGCTACAAATAGGGGTTTAAGTTGGGAGTAAAAACTAACTAAAGTAGTTGGACAAGTAAAGATCGTGTAGAAAGACCAACTAAAGTAGGTAGACTACATATTTACTATAGGATATTATCATTAACCTAGAGTTATATACATTTTAATGTATTATATATTTACTATAGGTGTGACAACACGGATATAATTATGATAAATTATATTTAAATCATGCTTATCTTATGTGATATGAATAATGTGTTATTAGTATATCTAATGTTAAGTGATTATGGTTAGTATAATTCTACCTTCATAAATCATGAAATGTCGAATTATTTATGAACACAAGATTTGGTTATTTTCGATAGAAATGTTCCTGTTTAAGACTAGTTTTGACCATTGTAACATTACAATTGACTTGAGGTGAAAACTAGACAGTTGTATAAATGTGAGTTAGGGTTGTAACACAACAAACGGATCATCAAATGGATGCCCGAGTAAAGAGTTATACCGAATTTACGAACACGCGGCAATTTGGTCAATTCCCTTTAAGTGGTAAATTGTCTTTTATTAAACCAAATGGTTTAATTTGATTGGTTGGCTTGGGAGGCAGCCTTGGCCGACCTTATTCCCTTGAAATATCCTTATCCTTCAGCCAAAACCATCCATGAAAGGGTTTTAAGCTTAGGGAAAGAGAAGGTAGAAGTTAAGGAGGAAAAGTGAGGAGAAAAGGTGTAGAAAAATCCGTAGAAATTACGTAAAAAGCCCTGAAGGTAATCCTAATTACAATTCTAGTTATTTATCTTATATTACTGATTTATATGATCTAAATCATCATAGGTTTACAAAAGTTTCAGACCTTTATATGTATGTATGGTTATATGCAAGTTTATGTTAAGTTGAATGTAGAAACCCTTAAATTTGCTTTGTATTGAAACCCCTTGTATTCAAACTTGTATATCTCTTTGTGTACTTATTGGAATTGATAAATTCCAATTGAATATGAAATTAGACTCATATATTCATATCATATCCTAACATTAGAATTTATCTCCTTGTGGTTAGGCCGTAATGATGATTTCAAGTTGGTGCATAGTTGCTGTTTGTATACTTGACTTCGGTATGCCCTAAGTTTAGTCAAGCTTTTGAGATAGAAAATGAAGTCAAAAAATTATGAAACTTTAATTATGTACGATTCAGTATGTTTACTGAAAATGGGTTGAAAATCATGGAAAGTTATGTTGGAGAAAAATTATGAAAATTCTTGGAAGTTGAAGGAACAATAGAGGAGCTTATCGGGAAGATTTCTGTGTTGTAGAGAAATGGTCATAACTTGCCCTAGGAAGATTGAAAAATTACACCGTCACATGTACTGGATAGTATATTCATATATGTTTTCATATTGATGAGGTTGGACCCCTGTATTTGTACAATTTAGGAATATAGGGTGGGTAAGTATGTAAGACCATAATTTCAGGCCATACTGGGTACCCCTTGAATGAATGTTTGTATTTCATCCTTACAAAGGGTACTTTGAGTACATGTTTCATATGTATATACATTGAGGAGTATAATTTCATGTTTACTTGACTTTGGTTATAAATTCCTCATAAGGTATTTCCTACGGTTGAATGTGCGTAACTTTATCAATATGTACATCATTGTTTGACTTTACCTATGTTTTATGGAATGTGACTTAATTGGAATTATATTGTTGATGTATAGCCATGGAAAGTTACATAATTATGTTTGGATAATATTTATGATTGAGTTTCAGTACTGATTTAGTTGGATTGACAGGTGTAAGGCCTAATCAACCCAGTTCAGCTCCACCAGAAGGAAACCTGAATACGTAGTTGTCAACCAAGGTGAGTGTACTCACTGGAAAGAGATATTTGTATCGTGTTGTTGGTATGGTCATAATAAAATGAATATGAAATTGTTCATTTCGGTTTATTGAAATGAGGGGTTACTCCTCGACCAGGAATGGGGGAGATTTGTCTATTAATGACAAGGGGTTACTCCTCGACCAGGAATGGGGGAGAATTGTCTATTTAGACAGGATATGTGAATCATGATTCGGAAAAGTTGGTCATTCATTATGAATGAGCCGGATAAGTTAATACATAAGTATATGGACATGATTTATTGCATTTAAATTCATGCAGTAGTATAGTAGTGATGCATTCACTGGGCTATTTTGCTCACGGTTCTTATGTTCACATTTTTCAGGTAACGCGATGTCACTGCCAAATCTAGGAGGTCGCGTTGGGTTAGCCAGGAATGGGAGAAACTATGATTTTGGGTAAATGTAAATGATGTAATTAAGTTAACTTATCCTTCAAGAAAGTTTTTATGGGCATGATTACTCTGATGTTGTAAAAAGGCTTTCAGTTATATGAATTTACAATGATGACTCTGAAATTAAAACTCGTGTTTATGGTTTGGTTAGATTAATTATGGTTTGACTCACTTTGACTTTTAGACTTAATTATAAGTAACTGGGTTGGGGTGTGTCAGCTTTTGGTATCAGAGCCTAGGTTTTAGAGGTTCTAGAGTGAGAAGAGTCTAGATTTGGCAGTGAATGTTAGAAATATATTTTATTTGATACTAACGATTATGTTAGGAAAGATATGTATATCTGCATGTTGTTATATCTTTGATTCATTACAGATATAAGAGAATGGAATGAGGGAATGTGAATGTGGGAATAGATGATGAGGCTTCCAATATTTCAGCAGAAGCGGAGGTTGAGAAACCTGTTCAGATAAATGTGGAACCCGAGCCAGAACAACTAACAGATATGCAAAAAATGGCATGTGCTATGACTCTTATGGCAGAGCAGCAAGCTAGATTTATGGCACAGATGGAAGAACAATAGACCAGGCAACTGGAGGCACAAGCCTTGGCTAGGGCTGAGGAGGTTATACACCGGGAAGAAAGGAGTACTTCACATGAGAAATTTATTAAAATGAATCCACCCTCATTTGAAGGAGCAGTTGATCCCGCAGAGGCAGAAGTTTGGGTTAAAGAAATTGAACTTATCTTTGGGGTAATGAAGATGCCTGAAAATCAACAGGTAACCTTGGCGACGTATATGTTGAAAGGAGAAGCTAAGTACTGGTGGGATGCCACGAAACATTTGTTGATTACTCCAGGAGGCGGGAATGTGAACTCATGGGATGCTTTTGTTAAAGCCTTGTATGACAAGTATTTTCCTCCGATGTATCAAAAACAAAAGGAGAAAGAATATTTCCTATTGAATCAGGGGAGTATGACAGTTAGGGAATATGAAGCCAAACTTACAGCCTTATCTCGTTTTGCTTCGAGGTTTATCCGGAATGAGGAAGATATGTGTAGCCGATTTCTCGATGGACTAGAGTTAGTTATTAAATCAAGGCTATCGACTTTAGAGACTGTTAATTATTCAGCCTTGGTGAACAAAGACATGTTAGTAGAAAGGGACGTGAATGAAGCAAGAGGGAATCGAGAACGAGGTGTAAAGAGAAGCAGATTCGATCCAAGTTATCAAAAGGGTAGTGGTAGAGAATATTCGAGGTTTGGAGGGCAGAAATTCCAACAGGATAGAGGTGGAAGTAGTTTCCAAAGGGGTGAGGCTAGTGGTGGAAGAGGTTCAGGAGTTTCAGCACAAGGAGATCCTAATGTTTGTTTCTTTTGTGGGTCATCGGGTCATATAAAGAGAAATTGCCCAAAGTTACTGAATATAGAATGTTTCAACTGTCACCAAAAGGGTCATCTGAGAAAGAATTGTCCTATGTGGGCAAGAACAGTTTCAGTCAGTAGTGTGGGGCCTCATAAAGGATCTTCTCCAGGGAGTGCCACCAGGGGGAGAGGTACAGAACAAGCAACTGGATCGAGGGCAGGAGGAAGAGTGTTTGCAACGACGCTACAAGATGCTCATGCTACACCTGAAGTGGTTACAGGTAAACTTTCTATTGCAAACAAAGATTTATATGCACTCATTGATCCTGGATCTACGCATTCATTTGTGGCATCAGATATTGTTTCATATTTGGGTAGACCATGTTCATTCCTCAATTGTGCCTTATATATTTCTACCCCAATGGAAAGTGTAATTCTAGTTGAGCATGTTTATAAAGATTGTGTCTTACGAATGGCTGAGCGAGATTTCTATGTCGATTTGTTACCATTGGCCATTCGGGATTTTGATATTATATTGGGGATGGATTGGTTATCATCGTATCATGCTTCCATTGATTGTTTTCGAAAAGAAGTTACATTTCATCTGCCAGGTGAACCTGAGTTTCAGTTTACATGAGAAAGGAATGTTGTCCCTAATTGTCTTATCTCAGCCATTAAGAGTAGAAAGTTATTGAGTAAAGGTTGTACCGGGTATTTAGCTTATGTTGTTGATGTTAGTAAGGAAACACTTAAAGTTGAAGATATACCAGTGGTTAGAGAATTTTCTGATGTCTTCCCAGAAGAATTGCCAGGACTGCCACCCGATAGGGAAGTAGAGTTCTCCATTGAATTAATTCCAGGTACTGGTCCGATTTCCCTTCCTTCTTATAGAATGGCACCAACAGAGTTGAAGGAATTGAAAGTGCAATTACAAGATCTGATAAGCAGAGGGTTCATTCGGCCTAGTGTTTCACCATGGGGAGCCCCGGTGTTATTTGTGAAAAAGAAAGATGGGACAATGCGATTATGTATTGATTATCGGCAATTGAATAAGGTGACCATTAGAAACAAGTACCCTCTACCTCGTATCGATGACTTGTTTGACCAATTACAGGGGCCACTGTATTTTCGAAGATTGATTAGAGATCGGGTTACCACCAACTGAAAGTGAAGGATAGTGATGCTTCCAAAACAGCTTTTCGGACTCGATATGGGCACTATGAGTTTTTGGTGATGCCTTTTGGATTAACCAATGCTCCAGCAGTTTTTATGGATTTGATGAATCGGGTATTCCACCCTTTCATTGATTCATTTGTGATTGTATTCATAGACGATGTGTTGGTTTACTCGCGTAGCATGGAGGAACATGAGAAGCATTTGAGACTTGTATTACAGATTTTGAGAGAGAAGAAATTGTTTGCTAAATTCAGCAAGTGTGAGTTTTGGTTGAATGAAATTGTGTTTTTAGGGCACGTGGTCTCGGGAAATGGGATTTATGTTGATCCAAAGAAAGTGGAAGCAATAGTTGAATGGGAAAGTCCTAAGAATGTGACAGAAATTAGGAGTTTCCTAGGATTGGCAGGTTACTATCGCAGATTCATTAAGGGATTTTTAGCAATAGCATTACCACGGACAAAGTTGACTCGTAAAGAAGTGAAGTTTGTATGGGATGAAGAATGTGAGAGGAGTTTTAAAGAATTAAAGAATCGGTTAGTTTCAGCCCCTATACTTACTATTCCATGTGGGAATGAGTCTTTTGTGATCTATACAGACATTTCATTTCAGGGGTTAGGATGTGTTCTTATGCAGAATGGGAAGGTAATAGCATATGCTTCCAGACAATTAAAGACGCATGAACGAAATTACCCTACACATGACTTGGAGCTAGCGGCCATTGTTTTTGCTTTAAAGTTGTGGAGACATTACTTGTATGGAGAAACTTGTGAGATATTTACGGATCATCAAAGTTTGAAATACTTGTTTACACAGAAAGAACTGAATTTGAGACAGAGGCGTTGGATAGAGCTGATTAAAGACTATGACTGTACTATTCATCATCATCCTGGGAAGGCCAATGTAGTAGCAGATGCTTTGAGTCAAAAATCATCAGGGATGCTTGGTTGCATACAGTGTGCCCGTGTTGGAAATATTCTTGACTTGGCATCAATGGGGATTGAATTGAAGTTTTCAAAAAGTGGAGGATTATTAGCACATGTCACAGTGAGACCTTTATTGGCCGAGCGCATACGAAGTTTGCAGATCAGTGATCCATTCCTTGAAAAGAAGAAACAAGAAGTTCGGGATGGTAGAGAGAGTGACTTTGAGATTAAGAATGATGAATCGTTGTGTTATAAAAATAGGATTTGTGTACCGAATGATCCACCCTTAAAGAAAGATATATTAGAAGAGGCACATAGTTCTATTTACTCTATGCATCCGGGAGGTACCAAAATGTACAGAGATTTGAAGGAATATTACTGGTGGAACAATATGAAACGTGAGATTGCAGAATTCATAGCTAAATGTTTAGTATGCCAACAAGTGAAATCAGAGCATCAGAAGCCGGCAGGATTATTGCAGTCTTTGCCCATTCCGGAATGGAAGTGGGAGCATTTAACGATGGACTTTGTTACAGGATTACCTCGGTCACCAAAGGGGCATGATTCTATTTGGGTGATTGTAGACCGATTGACGAAGTCAACTCACTTTCTTCCAGTTAAGACCACCTACACTGTTGACAAGTATGCACGTATGTACGTTGATGATATTATCCGTTTACATGGGGCACCAGTGTCAATTGTATCAGATAGAGATCCAACATTCACTTCTAAGTTTTGTCCTCGTCTCCAGAATGCCATGGGCACAAGTTTGAAGTTCAGCACTGCGTTTCATCCACAAACTGATGGGCAATCAGAAAGGACGATTCAAATATTAGAAGACATGTTACGAGCCTGTGTATTTGACTTCAAAGGTAGTTGGGATGATCATTTGCCATTGATGGAATTCTCGTATAATAACAGTTATCAGTCGACTATTGGTATGGCTCCTTATGAAGCTTTATATGGGAGGAGATGTAGAACGCCTTTGTGTTGGGATGAAGTGGGTGAAAGGAAAATTTTGGGTCCTGAATTGATAGAATGACAACTGAAAAGATCAAAATGATTCGGGAATGGATAAAGATAGCGCAAAGCAGGAAGAAATTTTATGCAGATAAGAGGAAGCATCCATTGGAATTTCAGAAGGGAGATTTTGTATTCCTGCGTATTTCACCATGTAAAGGAGTTATGAGATTTGGCAAAAAGGGGAAACAAAGTCCAAGATACATTGGACCATATGAGGTGTTGGAAAGAATTGGGCCCCTGGCTTATAGATTAGCATTACCTCCAGATTTATCCCGTTTACATGATGTGTTTCACGTATCTATGCTTCGTAAGTATTTGGCGGATCCATCTCATCAGTTGAAAACTCAACCAATTGAACTGAAGGAAGACTTGTCGTACATCGAGGAACCGTTGGAAATTATTGATCGTAAGGATCAGGTATTGAGGAATAAGGTTCTTCCCTTAGTTAAAGTTATGCGGATGAGCCATGGAATTAAAGAAGCAACTTGGGAAACGGAGAATAGCATGAAGAAACAGTATCCCCATTTGTTTGGTAAGTGTCATTCGTATTAAATTTCGGGGACGAAATTTTCTAAGGGGGGGAAGTTGTGACAACACGGATATAATTATGATAAATTATATTTAAATCATGCTTATCTTATGTGATATGAATAATGTGTTATTAGTATATCTAATGTTAAGTGATTATGGTTAGTATAATTCTACCTTCATAAATCATGAAATGTCGAATTATTTATGAACACAAGATTTGGTTATTTTCGATAGAAATGTTCCTGTTTAAGACTAGTTTTGACCATTGTAACATTACAATTGACTTGAGGTGAAAACTAGACAGTTGTATAAATGTGAGTTAGGGTTGTAACACAACAAACGGATCATCAAATGGATGCCCGAGTAAAGAGTTATACCGAATTTACGAACACGCGGCAATTTGGTCAATTCCCTTTAAGTGGTAAATTGTCTTTTATTAAACCAAATGGTTTAATTTGATTGGTTGGCTTGGGAGGCAGCCTTGGCCGACCTTATTCCCTTGAAATATCCTTATCCTTCAGCCAAAACCATCCATGAAAGGGTTTTAAGCTTAGGGAAAGAGAAGGTAGAAGTTAAGGAGGAAAAGTGAGGAGAAAAGGTGTAGAAAAATCCGTAGAAATTACGTAAAAAGCCCTGAAGGTAATCCTAATTACAATTCTAGTTATTTATCTTATATTACTGATTTATATGATCTAAATCATCATAGGTTTACAAAAGTTTCAGACCTTTATATGTATGTATGGTTATATGCAAGTTTATGTTAAGTTGAATGTAGAAACCCTTAAATTTGCTTTGTATTGAAACCCCTTGTATTCAAACTTGTATATCTCTTTGTGTACTTATTGGAATTGATAAATTCCAATTGAATATGAAATTAGACTCATATATTCATATCATATCCTAACATTAGAATTTATCTCCTTGTGGTTAGGCCGTAATGATGATTTCAAGTTGGTGCATAGTTGCTGTTTGTATACTTGACTTCGGTATGCCCTAAGTTTAGTCAAGCTTTTGAGATAGAAAATGAAGTCAAAAAATTATGAAACTTTAATTATGTACGATTCAGTATGTTTACTGAAAATGGGTTGAAAATCATGGAAAGTTATGTTGGAGAAAAATTATGAAAATTCTTGGAAGTTGAAGGAACAATAGAGGAGCTTATCGGGAAGATTTCTGTGTTGTAGAGAAATGGTCATAACTTGCCCTAGGAAGATTGAAAAATTACACCGTCACATGTACTGGATAGTATATTCATATATGTTTTCATATTGATGAGGTTGGACCCCTGTATTTGTACAATTTAGGAATATAGGGTGGGTAAGTATGTAAGACCATAATTTCAGGCCATACTGGGTACCCCTTGAATGAATGTTTGTATTTCATCCTTACAAAGGGTACTTTGAGTACATGTTTCATATGTATATACATTGAGGAGTATAATTTCATGTTTACTTGACTTTGGTTATAAATTCCTCATAAGGTATTTCCTACGGTTGAATGTGCGTAACTTTATCAATATGTACATCATTGTTTGACTTTACCTATGTTTTATGGAATGTGACTTAATTGGAATTATATTGTTGATGTATAGCCATGGAAAGTTACATAATTATGTTTGGATAATATTTATGATTGAGTTTCAGTACTGATTTAGTTGGATTGACAGGTGTAAGGCCTAATCAACCCAGTTCAGCTCCACCAGAAGGAAACCTGAATACGTAGTTGTCAACCAAGGTGAGTGTACTCACTGGAAAGAGATATTTGTATCGTGTTGTTGGTATGGTCATAATAAAATGAATATGAAATTGTTCATTTCGGTTTATTGAAATGAGGGGTTACTCCTCGACCAGGAATGGGGGAGATTTGTCTATTAATGACAAGGGGTTACTCCTCGACCAGGAATGGGGGAGAATTGTCTATTTAGACAGGATATGTGAATCATGATTCGGAAAAGTTGGTCATTCATTATGAATGAGCCGGATAAGTTAATACATAAGTATATGGACATGATTTATTGCATTTAAATTCATGCAGTAGTATAGTAGTGATGCATTCACTGGGCTATTTTGCTCACGGTTCTTATGTTCACATTTTTCAGGTAACGCGATGTCACTGCCAAATCTAGGAGGTCGCGTTGGGTTAGCCAGGAATGGGAGAAACTATGATTTTGGGTAAATGTAAATGATGTAATTAAGTTAACTTATCCTTCAAGAAAGTTTTTATGGGCATGATTACTCTGATGTTGTAAAAAGGCTTTCAGTTATATGAATTTACAATGATGACTCTGAAATTAAAACTCGTGTTTATGGTTTGGTTAGATTAATTATGGTTTGACTCACTTTGACTTTTAGACTTAATTATAAGTAACTGGGTTGGGGTGTGTCAATAGGATGAGAGGTCCTACTTTTGGTGCGATGGTAAGTGCCCTCACCCAAGCTATGTTTGATCTCGGGTTGGAGACATGGTACCAACCTCTCCATATACATATATGGAGGTAAGGTCTGCGGACATCCACCTCACATAGACCTTGCAGTTAACCCGAAGCCTTGTCCACTGGGTAAGACCTTTTATATATTTACTATAGGATATTACTGTTAAAGTTAACCAGCATTGATGTTTTCAGTAAATGAATCTTTTTAATATTTTATCTATTTGTATTTCATTAGACAGAGATGGATTAATCATTCAAATACCTAGGGTTAAAGAAATTTTTTAATTACAATTTATACTTATTGTGTTATACCTCACTGTTGTCAAATCACATAGTTACTAAGGACCCAATATAATTTATTGATTCTCTTTACAATTCTTTATTAGTGTTATTTGTAATGACCTGTAAGTGTCTTTTTATTAAATTTTTGATTTTTTTCCTTGTCCATTAAATATTCATTGTTTGGTTTCAGTTATGTATATTAGGAAGAGGTTATTCATATGAAATCAAAGGAGATCGTATACGTGGTAAATATCGATCCTTTCAATTAATTGTGTAATTTTGATCCTTTCAATTAATTGTATAATTTTGATCCTTTCACACAGTTACCGAGGACACAGTTTTATGCCACTTTTAATTATGTAGATTAGTTCACTCAGTTCTAATTTGCATAAGAATTTTAATCAGAGTGCAAGCTATATAAAAAAAATTTAGGAACTGTAAGTAGTTAATAAATAGAGATTTGTGGATAGGCTAAGTTTGTCATTATTTATATTTGTTCTATTATTTCTAAGCAACTGGCCAGGCAATACAACAAAAGGGTCAATCCAAGGAAGTTTTAAATAGGAGACTATATCCTTCGAAAAGTCTACGACAGTGTTGTAAAACCATCAGATGGCGAACTAGGACCAAACTAGGAAGGACCATTCAGAGTGATCAGAGATGATCTTCAGGGAGCATATCATCTAGAAACGTTGGAGGGAAGGGAGATACCAAGAGCATGGAATGTAGTAAATTTCTTTTTATATTTTTAGTTAGCAAAATTTTTAGTTGCGATTACAGTTTTTGTTACTTGATAAGAAAATTTGCAATGAATAAAGGCCGGATTGGCCCATCTATTCTCAAAGTTTACATTGGTTGCTTAATGCATCTCTATTATATCTCATTAATTTACACATTTTCCAATGATATCTCCTTTGTGCATATTTTGAATGTTTAATGAACATGGTTAGCAAGTTAAATACAAACACTTCGAATTACCCTCAGGCCCTTGTTGTTAACATAAGAGGCGTCATGAGTTGCCCCGGAAATAACAAAAGCTCCACTGGGGATCCTTAGGTAATAAAGCCAACTTTGGTTGGTCTCCAACATCTGTTGGTTGCAAAGAAATCTGCTCGGGTGGATTTCCTAATAACTAGGTACATTCTTGCAACCATCTCACTTAGGCCTAAGGAAGTGTGATGACATGATGAAAAAAGTAAAGTGAAGAGTGATGTTGCTTAGGCATATTGGACTGGGAGAATGTTAAAATATATGAAAGGAAGAATACCATCACCCAAACATTATTTAGTCGGTCATAAAAGTCCAAAATGATTGAAGTTAAGTATGAGTCTATCTAAAGCCTACAATCGGTCAATCAATATCATTTTGGTCGATACAAGTGCTAAGTAACCTATGAGCATGTCAAATCAAAATATGTTTAGTTAGCACACGCTCAAAACATAACAAAGTTATTTATTAATAATACAAGGTTACAACCACAAGACCAAAAATAGATACACAAAAGCCTAAGAGGATCTAGGGTGTCGAGGAAGATATTCTACTATAACTGCCCTCTGACCATCGTCTAGCTTTGGAGAAAAATCTTTGACATCTTCATCAAGATCCCGATCCAAGGGTTGGCAAGGAATAGCATCAACCAAAATCCATTCATCGTTTTTGCAAAATGAATTATGGCTATAGGCAGGACATTTAACCTGGTACTTGCACAAACGCTTGGATTATTTTAGGGTTCTCACCTCTTTAAGAGTGCTCAACCATCCTTGAGAAAAAGCAATGCTTTCAGCCTCCTTAAGTATTATTGGGGCATCTGCCCAACCATCATTATAACCTTTACCCATACCTCTTTGGGTCCTACCTTAAAGGTGTATCTCAGACTCTTGACATTGTCATTTAATATTCATATAAAAGATTTCAAGCTCACCACCTCTTTCATAGAGCATAATTTTCAGACTGTAGGAACTCATCCACTTGGTCAACCTCAGTCCTCGCCAGAAGTTGGGCCCTCAGGGAATTAAAATCCTCTTGAATAGAGGCCCTTATCTCCTCCATCTCCTGGAGATCATCCTTCAGTTTTGCAATCACTTTAGTTTGGTTTTTTTATCATTCGTCCCTAGCTCTTAGTGACTTGCAAATTTTCACGAAGGCTTGGTGAGCTTGTAGGTTGATTTCAGGTCCAAGAATTCTCCCCAGTTGATAATTGGGAGAAATATAGCGATCTAAATCAGCAGACTACAAATAATACATATAAAACCAGAAGTAAGTATTAGCATAAACGCAAACAAATGAATACGTGAACAAATGGGTAAATTTCATTATCACATAAGATAAAAAGAAGTCCACTGACCAGTATATGAAATTCTCAAAATAAGGGTAAAGACCAAAGAAAATTTGAATTGTATAAGAAAAACATAAACTCCTAGTCTCCAAGAGACCTAGTTCTTGGCCAGCACCAACACTCTCGCCAATCGTAGCAGGAATGATCCCAGTGTTACTAGTATCTTGGTCATCGTCTTCTCCTTAGTCTTCTTCAATATAAGGGCCAAGACTAAGAGAATGAAGTTTGAAGAGTTCAGAACCTGTAGGTGTACCAACATCCTTCAAGCCCTGTTCCCATCCCCTTTTAAAGCAGACCTTACAGGCATAGGACATATGGTGTTTAGCATCCTCATGATCTTTTTAGAAACCTTCACAATAGCTGTTTTCGTTGGCTTGAGAAAGGTTGCCCTCTTTCTTGGCCACCTTACCAGTGAACTCTATATTGGCCTCCACTAATTCGGACTTCTCAGTAATTACTGCCTTCTGAGCAGGCCCTAGAGCACCATAGGACTTAGACATCTCACTATTTTCACGCTCCCATGACCGGCGAGCATTGGCAAGGGCCACCTTATCGACCTCCAGGGCCACCTTCTCGGCCTCCAGGGCTTTCTTCAGCTCTTCCTTCCTTCTAAAGATGTCAGAATAATTGCCTAGAAGGGTAGTGAAGTCAGATAACATCTACAGAGAAAATAAAATAACAGGGAATTAGAACATAAATGAGAAATAGAAAAGAAAAGAAATAAGTAAGAAAGACTTACCAGAACCATCCCCTATGCAATAATGAGGGCGAGTTGAGATAACCCCAGCCTTGAGGACCGCTCGTGATCAGTAGTGAACACTGGCCTCTTCAGCAGATCAGGGACCAAAAAGGGGGAATTGCCCATTCTATCCCCCTCAAGACTAGGGACAGTGGGCCCTTTAGCAGACTGCAAGGCTAACTTCTTAGCCTCAACTTTTTTTTATTCTCTTCTTCTTATCTCTTTCTCTCTTTCTTATCCTCTTCTCTTCTGTTTTCTTTCTCTCTCTCTCTTTTTTTCCTCTTCTTATCTCTCTCCTTCTCTTGCTCTATCCCTTTATCGGATGGTCCAGAACCACTTCTCTTAGGAGATCCTGCAACAAAAACCTTTAAAGCATGAATCCTATTAGACAGGATTGTATGATCATCATCATCATCATCATCATCAAGAAGCCTTAACCTCCTCTTCTTGACTAAAGGATCCATGTCATTCTCTTCTTCTTCCTCCCCTTCTTCCTCTATTTACTCTTCTCATCCTACTTATATTCCTCCTCTTCTCTCTTCTTCGCTCTCTTCCTCTTCTTCTTCAGAACTTTCCTCCTCAACAAGAATCGTATCAAAAGAATCTACCTCTGTAGATCTTAAAATAATGACCTGATCGACTGGTCGAGCAAAGAAGCTGGTGCATGTGTTCTTATATTCCAAGAGACAGTCCGCCGACCTAGGATTCTCACCTTCTGTTAATCTCTCCTTTATGCCCCAGGCCTTCGTGAGCTCATCATTATTGATATCACTAATGTCAGGCTCCTGGTTCTTGGCAGAAGATGTAATAATAAATAAAAAGAATATTAGTCACAAGAATGAGAAGAATTCACAAGAAGTTAACAGAAAGGGAAAAAGAGGAAGTGAAGTAGTCAAAAATGGGAAGGTCACATGGTATTTCCCCCTTCAAAGTGGAGGGTGATGACAGTTCCTTGCAATAAACCCACTTTCCCAGTAGTCCTTGAGGGAATCTGGGAGATTTACCACCAGAGCTCGCTCAAATTTTCTGGTTTTTAGATACAACAAACCCTCTTTAGTTTTTGAGAATACAAAATAGTAACATATCTCGGCAAGTCCCAACCTTGTTCCATAAAGACAATTTATCCTACGTACACTATTTACTATCTTCCATACGTTGGGGGCGCATTGAGCAGGAACAATGGCAAAATACCTAAAAAATATAAGAAATAACTCATTTGGGGGAAAGGTCAGACCTCCTTGAGTTAGTGACCCCTGTCCACTTTTTGAACATTATGGGGAAGGGGGAATAGTTGATAATTACCCACTCAGGAATGTTATATTTATGCCTAAATTCTTCTACAAATTTACAATCCAACATCGCCATAACTGAATAGAGCAAAAAAAAAAACTACAGTAACAAGCTAGTACAGAGAAAAAATACCAAGAAGAGGCAGGGACTATAACTTATAGGCGGTAACGAATCTTTGTTGAAGCATAAAAAGAGAGAAACTTTGACTTTTGAAGCAAGAGAAGTGCTTAGAAATAGATTATGCCCAAGAACGACCAAAAGCACTGAACAAACGTTTGAGTAAGCAGCAACTGATCACCAAAGCACTCAAATGATGAGTTTGACTTCCTAGGAAGATTTTTGGCTCTTCAGTTTATTTTTAAGACAAGCGTGCTCTTCTTGTAAGCCTTGTTATTAAAAAGATGCCATCATGGACTCTCACTGCAAGGACTTGGACCTTCGATCCTGTTAAAATCTATTGGCCCATAGTCAATAGCCCAAAGATTTCAGGTGTAATTGTGGGAGCCCACTTTTTGCAAGCCCATGAGAGTAGCCGATCGAGATAAATTGAGTTATTTAGCCCGACCCAAATCATGGCTAAATTTTGACACGAACAGTTTAGTTAAAGGAGGATACTCGCAGATAGGGTCAAATCAGGTGCTAAGAATCTCAATCAAGATATTCAAGTACCTCATGGATTATCCACGAACTATGATGGAGTTCCTTAAACAACTCAAACTCTGTAACAAAGATGGATATAAATTGTACTTCCTCACCCGGGGCAAAGGGATGAAAAACTTTAATCGTTGAGAAGACACTTAATAGAAAACAAGTAACCTCTCTATGGACGTAGGCAAGTTGCCAAACCGCGTACATCGTTGTTGTGTGCGATTTCGTATACTTTTTGCCATTTGTGATTTCTTTCATGAATATTTTATTGTGATTTCTGCACTCACAATAATCATTGAGGATGTTAAAACAGATGTTGAGAACTAGAAAACAGGCTGAAAATAACACACACACACACACACACACACACACACACACACACACACACACACACATATATATATATATATATATATATATATATATATATATATATATATATATATATATATATATATATATAGAGAGAGAGAGAGAGAGAGAGAGAGAGAGAGAGAGAGAGAGAGAGAGAGAGAGAGAAAGAGAGAGAGTTTAAATTCAAGTTTCAAAGCTCTTTTAAATGAAAGCAACTTTATGAGCACAAAATACACGATCGAAAAATTGGAGCCACATCTCAAAGAACAAAACATCCGTACCACTTATTTTTCATAGAGGATGTGTCAACATCCATAAAGTCAAAACTTTGTCCTTAGATTCTTCTCACCACCCAAGCGAGAAATGAGTAAATAAATCATCAAAGCTAAAAACTGAAGTTGAGATATGCAAGTTCATCAACTGTTCTAGAAACCTCCCTAGTCTAAGGCAATTACAACTAAACAGTGAGGTGTAATATAAACGAGGAGAATTGTGATCCGTGAGGTTTAAATGGGACAGGGTTGGGCGAGTTTGGGTTCATGTAAAATAGGCTTAAATGGATTCGAATCTCCTTGAAATAAACTCATCACGGGGCGGGACGGGATAAGAATTTTTTAAATGGGGCGGGTTAAGATTTTTGACAACTCGCCCTCTTTCCATCCCTAGTTTGATTTCATTTTCCCTCCCTTAAAAAAAGGACATATTTCAAACTCCAAACCAACATATTTAGTGAATTAAAAAAAAGTTGATGTAGAATGACCAAGTAAATGGTATCATTTGTCTCCATATCAATGTCCATAGTTATTCAACATAACCCGCTAAAACGTTGATGATAAAATGCGTATGCGCATCGAGTGTGGATGAACAACCACCACAATCTAATATTAAAACAAGATTGGATTGGTATTTGAATATAAATAAATATCCATGCATTTAATTTTTAAAGTTAAGATGTAACCTCATTGCATACTCTGTCACCCCAAACTCTCCATTTTTCTGTGACACCCCGCCTAGTCTAATACTGGTTGATCATACCTTTATTAAATTAAACAAGAATCATATCTGATTTCATTCTAAGCATCACTGTCGAAAACCAATTAATTAACTAATAACCTATTAAGTCTGGTATTAATTTTAAAATCTTGTTAACATGCATAAGTAAAAACCATTCAATAATATAAATATAACCATCCACAGTGACTGAAACGTAAAGAGTAATAATAACATAAATAGATAGATCAAATAAACTCTCGGCATCTAGAATATAATAATCTAGCTGCTCAACTGAATAATGTAAATTATGACTAATAATAAACTGTCCAGCTGCGGACAACATGCCCAAAGAGAAATACTGAACTGGAACCTATCTAGATAGAAATGAGTAAAGAGTCTAATCAAGTCATGAAGGCATCTACAGCTACTACAATATCATCTTACTGGAATGGAATGGCTATCCATGGTGAACCTATGGCTGGGCACCTAAAAGGTTTTGAAAATATTTTTGATATGGGCCAGCGCCCAAAATATTTGACAAACAGTTGCAAGTATTTAAATGCAATAATAATAATAAAGCAATTAGAATTATTCAGGTTCTCCTGGTGTTGCAACGCTCACATGAGAGCCTCACCCCTCATCTATAGTGAGTATCTAAATCGTATATTTTTTTGCCTAGTTATGCGGTACCTAACTAATCTAACCAATCTTAATATACTTTGATCCGCTGAATATCTAGTCCATCCGTATCGCCCATATGATGCCCCTTAATGTTGTTAATTTATAAAATACCGCAAGTACACGGGCTATTATAGAATAGCGAGTGTAAGTACGGGTCGAACCCATAGATATTTGTCAATTTTAACTTTTAAAATAATTGCAAATGTCCAACTAGATGAAATGGGATAGAGAATAATTATAAACTACACTAAATAAAAGCAACTACGATAAATGAGAGTAACATAAGATATTTGTAAATAATTAGGATTCGAGGTCCATTTATCATGTAACTAATATTGAACACTAATTTAATGTTGTTATTCCCTTTTTATAACTCAAATTAAACCGACTCTCGCCACGTTTAATTTGGAAAATATGACGGTTATGATCATAATATTTTTAACGTCTCTAACAGAGGGCTAAAATCCTTATTCCCTTAGAAAATAAAAGTTTTAAAATTCGCAAATGTATTTAAGCATGGGCTATCAAAACAATCAAAGTGCAAGCAGAATCCAAAAAAAATTAGTACTTTTAAATCTCAAAACTTGATTTGACAAAATAATTTTGAAAGTTTAAAAACACTCCCGTGTCGCTTTAAAATGAATACCGAATCTTTAATAACAATTAAAACAAGTAGGGAATAAACAACGATAAAATTAACGTGACAATATTAGCTAACTATGATAAACTTCACCCTACGCCTAATATAAGAATCAAGCTACCATAATGAAAGAGGAATTGCAAGAATGAGTAGAGATCTTAATTAATAAACCAAACTTACAAATAGTTCTCTCACAACAATCTTCATGTAACAACCCAAGACTTTTGGGACAATAATTTATTCTCTTTGGGAGAAATAAATATTATTTTATTGGAGAATAATTAAATTAGCATTTGAGGTCAAAATTTTAAGATGTTCGAAAGTGTTTAGGATGGCAATTCTGAGGGTGTAGTTGTTTCCGAAAGGGTCGAGAAAGTCAAAATGACTGTACTTGGGGTCTATTTAGGTTCAGAAATATTTTAGGTTCGTTTGGCTCGAATTATAGTCACCGACTCATTTAAAGTGTGTATTATCATTTAAAGTGTGTACCCTGGGAGACAAGGCTTATTAAGTCAACTGGAGATAGAAATCTCCTTAGAAAGAAAGAGAAATAGAAAGAAAGAGATAAGAAGAAAGAGAAGAGAAGGAGGAGAAAAGTTGGGATTTCCTGCCATTATGCGATCTCGAGGACGAATCAAACCCTACGAACTTGAGTCAAGGGATTAAACTTGCTAAATAATTATTGTGTACCATTTATTTCATGATTTGTGGATCAAATTTATAAATTTTGGGTTAAAATGTCAAAACCTAGATTTTTGGGTAAACCTTAGATTTGTTGTGCGGATTGTGGATTTAAGGTTAGAAATTAGTTGAGATGTGTTATTGGATGAATTTTAATGTTATGTATGTGATTGGGTTGAAGAAAAATGAAGAGAAGGTGATAAACATGATTTCTGGGGATTTTTGGCTTTGATGAAAATAGCCATTTCCGTAGCCCTTGAACTGGTCGAATCGATTCGGCTCCAACCCGAATCGATTCGAAATGTTCCAGCTTGACAGGTCTGAGTGGCCGAATCAATTCGGACCCCAGCCTAATCGATTCATCCTGAGACAGAATCCCAGGTCTTATGACCCGAATCGATTCGCCTTGGAGGCCGAATCGATTCGCAGGGCCAAATTGATTCGGATTTGTTCCGAATCGATTTTCAAAAACAGGGCATTTGGGGGGATGTTTTTCTAAGGAGAATTTCATTCCGTTTCGTTCGAGGTTATTGATTAGGAACCTCTATAGGAGTTATGTGAAGAATGTTTTGGAGACTTTTAGGGAGTTTCCCTTATAAGAAATTTATTGGAGTCATATTGACTTAAATTGAGAAATACCGATTAGAGAATATAGTATATGCTAAGTGGGGAAGCCCACTACCATTGGGATTTCTATTTGGAGATAATTATGGAAATATATGAAAGAGTGAGAATGCTCTTAGTGATATTGGATTTTAGAATCAAATCCCAAATACGATAAATTGAAAGGTTCATATGATTGATTGAACCATATTTTGGATTGAGAATAACAAATGCTAATAAATGCGCATACGGATATAGAAAATATCCTTAAAGCTAATGAATTCGGGAGAAGTTTCATACAAATTATACATGCTAATAAATGTGCATACGAATATAGAAAATATCCTAAACGATGATTAATTTAGGATATGTCTCATATAAATGAGAAATGCTAATTGAAGTGCATTAGGATATAGAGAATATCCTCAACGTGAATAGAATCGAGAGACGATTCATATAAACAGAAGTGATGTGTGAACTTGAAGTGAGAAATAATATAGTGTATACTAAGTGGGGTAGTTATGTGAGAATTTATGATTAGTATATCGAGAGAGAAATATACTAAATAATGATAACATTTCAACTATGCCTAAGAGCGTACTATGATTATGAAATAGTGTGATATATATACCTTATATGATAGTACATATTTATATGATGAGATGATGTATATATATCTTATGTGATGATATATATATAAGTGAAGCATACCCCCTCCTTGCTATCATTGGGAAGTTGCACGATGAGGGTGAGCATCCTGGCTCGAGGAACAGGGTGTGGATATTCCCTAGGTCATAGTCGCCCATTGTGTTGTTATGTGATATACATTATATTTTTGGAGGTAAGAAGTCATGGGTATGTGTCGTTCTCACTTGCCGGTTAGGAACTATGACCGCTTCTCGGACGTTGTGTGTGTGTGTGACCACGAAGTAGGTGACATTTACTCCTACCGGTGGTCCCCAGGATGAGATATAAGTGATGCCCTGGAAGATGATAGCATTGAGAACCTGTGTCCTCGAGTTATAGCTCACTTGGATGGTTATTATATTTGTGGTGTGATTAGTTCTTTGGGTATCGAGGGCATAATGGACCTCAACGACCAACCTTTCCAATAAGTAGTGTATATGGAGGATTCCTTGTTTGGATTTCGCTTGCGAGACGTCCCACGTACGAAACGCAGTGTAATATTGGGAGTGAGGAGAATTTAGTCCTTAATGCTCATATTTAGATATATAGTATATCTCGACGATCGACAGTGCTAGGAGTAGTGTATCGGGAGGGTTCCTTGTTTGGATTTCGCTTGCAAGACATCCCACGCACGAAACGTCGTGCACTGTTGAGAATTGGGAATAGTAAAATAAATTAAAATGGAGTAATAAGAAATTGGGTTACATGCATCATGCATTGAGGGCATAATGAATATTGATAATCAATACTGCTAGGAGTAGTGTATCGGGGGGTCCCTTGTTTGGATTTCGCTTGCGAGACGTCCCACGCATGAAACGCAGTGCAGTATTGAGAATTGGGAGAAGTTTAGTCCTTAGCACTTAGATGCTAATAACTCATATATATAATTATATATGATTATGTCAATGACTAGAATATGAGAAATTCTAGTAAAAGAGAATGTTTATGTTTAGTATATGTTAGTAAAAGAATGTTTATGTAAACTTCACATGTTAAGTAAGTGAACGAATAGATGAGATCAATAATATTAGGAATTGAAGAAAATAATGTAGATGGATTTTAGATGTGTATTAATTGGGTTTTAAGTTAGATCCACTTGCCTAGATAGATTTGAGCGTCTATTTGGAGGCCACGTGCATACGTTTAGTTGCGCGCTTTAGTTGAGGGGTGAGTTGGATTTTATGGAGAGTGCGACTCCACCTTAATCATGTCATAATGCATTTATAATTATTATGCATTTTAATACACTTGCAATAAAATGTTTTCATCCCGGGCTCTGACCCGTTTATATTTTCTCCTGCTATGTATATATATTGTATTATTTTAGGTGTTCCTCCACAAGGACGCCATTGATGTTTATCCATCCAGTGGATTCGTGGAGGTATGGCAATTACGGACTGTTGCGGAATTTTGCTATAGTCGATTCCTATCTTTTTGTGTATCTAGATTAGGATTCAGTTTGTGTATCGGGCTTATACCCAAGTGTTGTAAAGTAGCACTTTTATATATTTCCTTTCTCAGATTATTGTATTGTCTGTGACCCAACAACATATTCGGGAATTTTTACTTTGTACATTGTGTTGTACTCTTTTATATATTAATTGGTGTGTGTGTGTCTTTCTTCTTATTTAGTTGTAATGTTGTAGGTATAGTTGCATGGTTGGTTTTAATTAAAAGGTTTTAAAATTTTTGACACCCTATTTTTGTAGTAATGGGTGGTTAGCCGAGTTTATTTTAGAATCGTCAGTAGATGTTGAGAATGATCCACTTGAGATTACTGATTATTTTAGTATAGGGTTGGCCACCCGTTATTATTTTAAGCGGGGTTTCACAGGTGGTATCAGAGCATCAGGTTTTAGTGTCCTTAGGATCTGTGTGGGTTACTACGATCTTCCGTAAGCATTCTAGATGTAGAGCCGTATTATTAGGACTGTTGTGTTCATCCGTCCATATTTCTTCTGTGATGAGAAAAAATTTGAAAGGCATTCTGATACAATTATTTCTGTTTTAGATGCCACCGAAGAGAAGTCGGTCAGTCAGGGCAAATAAAGGGGTTGAGAATGTGGAACCGTAAATGCCTCAAAGGAACATGACTACAGATAAAGTTGCCAATATTGCGGCATAAGCAGTAACTGCTGTGATTTATACGATGGCGCGATAACCTGTCGTTCAACCAGCCCAAACCCATTTAGGACCATCTTTGTGGGAAGGAGTTCGGGAAGATTTTAGTAAGGGGCATCCTCCAGAGTTCTCAGGGGGAGTTGATGCAATGGCTGCAAATCAATGGAAGAATAGTATGCATGGGAACCTCCGTATGGTTGAGTGTAGTGAGGTGCAGAAGAAATTTTTAGACACCTTTAAGTTGAAGGGAGCAGCTCTCCAATAGTGGGAGTCTCTCACTACGCCAGAATAGAGAGATACGCCTATAATAGATTTTTGGGAACTCTTTGACCAAAGGTATTTTCCTTCCTCGATTCAGAAGGAAATGAGGAGGAAATTGATGGATGTGTTTCAAGGTAATAGAACGTTGGCAGAATATGAAGAAGAATTTACTCGATGGGCGAAATTAGTACCTGATGACGTAAACACAGAAAATGAGCGTATATCGAAGTTCATGCGAGGGTTAGATTGGAGAATTCGGTAGCATTTGTTAGATAGCCCAGCGTTAGAGACTTTCACCGAGGTAGTGAATGCGGCACTGTTAAAGTGTCATGAATATCGTCTTCGTTCACAAGAGTGTAAGAAATTTGGAGACTCAGGTTCATTAAGTAGGTCTGGCGAGGAGAGTGTCAGTAATGCCAGAGGGTATAAGCAGGATTGTTGAGGGTCGCAACAACATTTTTTTCCTCAAGGTGGGCCGAGAGGATTTACGGGTAGATGTTTCTTTTGTAAGGAAATAGGTCATAGAAAGAGAGATTGTCCTAAAAGAGATAAAGGACCACGTTTTGATGAAGTTTTGGAAGTGCATCCCCTACAACAGATTCGAGGTCATTTTAGGCCAGGGGACTTTGTGTGGGAGCCCAATGATGAGGAGATGAAATCGGACTAGAGAGGGATGATGTAACTTATTTTCCTTTATAAATAGGATTATTAATATATGAAGCCTTGGGAATATCGTATGAGAGATAGTTATGAGAGGGTAGAGATATAACCCTATTATGTATGGAATGACCCTAAAGGGGAATTTTGAGCAAGTGAGGCTCTTATGTTTCTATCTTTTGAGAGATTAGATTTTGTGGTGATGTGATAGAAAGAGAGCTATAACTAGGTTGTGAATGTAAGAATTGTTATTGTGTATTGAGTAGTAATTATAAAGCTACTTATTTTTATATAGTCATGTTAGACTTATATAATTGTTGTATTCCAGTTATGGAAGAGCCTAATAAATGGGAATATACTACTATGATATAAGATATTATTACTAAAAAGAATTCAAAAATCTGTGGACTATTGAGGAGCAGGAAATTTTAGCTCATAATTATGCTAATTTTTGTGAGTTGTATGTTCATTGTGTATGATGATTGTTAAAACCTTATGTTATGGGCATAAGGTATTTTATATAAATGTTGAAAGACATAAACCGTTTTTAAAATAAAATGTTTTCAAAATAAAACTTTTATAGGCCTTTGGGGCCATATCAAAATGATTTACACAAAATATTTTAAACTCTAGTCCGGATCTAACAAACTCTCAATCCCCGACGTCGCTACATATTAGTGTATTGGGAGGGTTCCTTGTTTGGATTTCACTTTTGAGACCTCCCCCGCATGAAAGTGGTGAATGTCAGGAATTGAGAGGAGTTAAATCCTTGGACCTTTCACAAAATTTTTATATTATTAGTATGTTAGTATAATTTAATCTATATATCTTTAGAATTATGGAACTTTTGAGGCAAGATAAGCCTATTTATGTTTTTACAAGTAGAGCTCGAAAATAAAGGGTGTATGGGCGCCCTAGTAGTTAAAAAAATTGGATTTATAAAAAAAATTAAAATAATTCATCGTGGGAAGTTAGAGGTTTGAGTATAGGGTTAGTGAGGATAAGGTAGTAGGAACTAGTTGAGCTTTGGAGTATTAGGCTTAGCTTAATTTCGAGGACGAAATTATTGTAAGTGGGGAAGTTTGTAACAACCCAATACTTTTTGGACAATAATTTATTCACTTTGGGAGAAATAAATATTATTTTATTGGAGAATAATTAAATTAGCATTTGAGGTCAAAATTTGAAGATGTTAGAAAGTGTTTCGGATGGCAATTCTGAGGGTGTAGTTGTTTCCGGAAGGGTCGAGAAAGTCCAAATGACTATACTTGCGGTATATTTAGGTTCCAAAATATTTTAGGTTTGTTTGGCTAGAATTAAAGTCACCGAGTCATTTAAAGTGTGTATTATCATTTAAAGTGTGTATCTTGGGAGACAAGGCTTATTAAGCCTACGGGAGATAGAAATCTCCTTAGAGAGAAAGAGAAATAGAAAGAGAGAAAGATAGAAGAAGAAAGAGAAGAGAAAGAGGAGAAAAGTTGGGATTTTCGGCCATTATGCGATCTCGAGGACGAATCAGACCCTAAGAACTTGAGGCAAGTGATTAAACTTGCTAAATAATTATTGTGAACCATTTATTTTATGATTTGTGGATCAAATTTATGGATTTTGGGTTGAAATCTCAAAACCTAGATTTTTGGGTAAACCTTAGATTTGTTGTGTAGATTGTGGATATAAGGTTAGAAATTAGTTGAGATGTGTTATTGGATGAATTTTAATGTTATGTATGTGATTGGGTTGAAGAAAAATGAAGAGAAGGTGATAAAAATGATTTTTGGGGATTTTTGGATTTGATGAAAATAGCCATTTCCGTAGCCCCTAAACAGGCCGAATCGATTCGGCCCTAACCCGAATCGATTCAGAATGTTCCAGCTTGACAGGTCTGAGTGACCGAATCGATTCGGACCCCAGCCGAATCAATTCAGCCTGAGACATAATCCCAGGTCTTATGACCCGAATCGATTCACCTTGGAGGCCGAATCGATTCATGGGCCAAGTCGATTTGGATTTGGCCCGAATCGATTCAGAAACCGGGCATTTTGGGGGATGTTTTCTAGGGAGAATTTCATTCCGTTTCGTTCGAGGTTATAGATTGGGAACCTCTATAGGAGTTATGTGAAGAATGTTTTGGAGACTTTTAGGGAGTTTCCCTTATAAGAAATTTATTGGAGTCATATTGACTTAAATTGAGAAATATCGATTAGAGAATATAGTATATGCTAAGTGGGGAAGCCCACAACCATTGGGATTTCTATTTGGAGATAATTATGGAAATATATGAAAGAGTGAGAATGCGCTTAGTGATATTGGATTTTAGAATCAAATCCCAAATGGGATAAATTGAAAGGTTCATACGATTGATTGAACCATATTTTGGATTGAGAATAACAAATGCTAATAAACGCGCATACGGATATAGAAAATACCCTTAAAGCTAATGAATTCGGGAGAAGTTTCATACAAATTATACATGCTAATAAATGTGCATACAGATATAGAAAATATCCTTAACGATGATTAACTTTGGAGATATCTCACATAAATGAGAAATGCTAATTGAAGTGCATTAGGATATAGAGAATATCCTCAACGTGAATAGAATCGAGAGACGATTCATATAAACATAAGTGATGTGTGAACTTCAAGTGAGAACCAGTATAGTGTATACTCAGTGGGGTAGTTATGTGAGAATTGACGATTAGTATATCGAGAGAGAAATATTCTAAATAATTATATTATTTCAACTACGCCTAAGAGCGTACTATGGTTATGAAACAGTGTGATATATACACTTTATATGATGGTATATATTTATATGATGAGATGATGCATGTATATCTTATGTGATGATATATATATAAGTGAAGCATACCCCCTCCTTGCTATCATTAGGAAGTTGCGCGATGAGGGTGAGCATCCTGGCTCGAGGAGCAGGGTGTGGATATTCCCCAGGTCATAGTCATCCATTGTGTTGTTATGTGATATACAATATATTTTTGGGGGTGAGAAGTCATGGGTATGTGTCGTTCTCACTTGCCAGTTAGGAACTATGACCGCTTCCCGGACGTTGTGTGTGTGTGTGACCACGAAGTAGGTGATATTTAGTCTGACCGGTGGTCCCCAGGATGAGATATGAGTGATGCCCTGTAAGATGATAGCATTGAGAACCTGAATCCTCGAGTTATAGCTCTCTTGGATGGTTATTATATTTCTGGTGTGATTAGTTCTTTGGGTATCGAGGGCATAATGGACCTCAACGACCAACGTCGCCAATAAGTAGTGTATCGGGAGGGTTCCTTGTTTGGATATCGCTTGCGAGACGTCCCACACACGAAACGCAGTGTAATGTTTGGAGTGAGGAGAAGTTAGTCCTTAATGCTCATATTTAGATATATAGTATATCTCGACGATCGACAGTGTCAGGAGTAGTGTATCAGGAGGATTCCTTATTTGGATTTTGCTTGCGAGACGTCCCACGCACAAAACACCATGCACTGTTGAGAATTGGGAATAATAAAATAAATTGAAATGGAGTAATAAGAAATTGGGTTACATGCATCATGCATTGAGGGCATAATGAATCTTGATAATCAATACTGCCAGGAGTAGTGTATCGGGGGGGGGGGGGGGAGGGGTTCCTTGTTTGGATTTTGCTTGCGAGACGTTCCACGCACGAAACGCAGTGCAGTATTGAGAATTGGAAGAAGTTTTGTCCTTAGCACTTAGATGCTAATAACTCATATATATAAACTTCACATGTTAAGCAAGTGAACAGATAGATGAGATCAATAATATTAGGAATTGAAGAGTATGATGTAGATGGATTTTAGATGTGTATTAATTGGGTTTTAAGTTAGATCCACTTGCCTAGATAGATTTGGTCGTCTATTTGGAGACCACGTGCATACGTTTAGTTGCGCGCTTTAGTTGAGGGGTGAGTTGGATTTTATGGAGAGTGCGACTCCTCCTTAATCATGTCATAATGCATTTATAATTATTATGCATTTTAATACACTTGCTATAAAATGTTTTCACCCTGGGCTTTGACTCGTTTATATTTTCTCCTACTATGTATATATATTGTATTATTTTAGGTGTTCCTCCACAAGGACGCCATTGATATTTATCCATCAGTGTATTCGTGGAGCTGTGGGAATAGCGGACTGTTGCGGCATTTTGTTATAGTCGATTCCTATCTTTTTGTGTATCTAGATTAGGACTTTTATATATTTCCTTTCTCAGATTATTGTATTGTCTCTGACCCGACTGCATGGTCGGGTATTTTTACTTTGTACATTGTGTTGTACTCTTTTAAATATTAATTGGAGTGTGTGTGTCTTTCTTCTTATTTAGTTGTAATGTTGTAGGTATGGTTGCATGGTTGGTTTTAATTAAAAAGTTTTAAAATTTTTGACACCCTCTTTTTGTAGTAATGGGTGGTTAGCCGAGTTTATTTTAGAATCGTCAGTAGATCCTGAGAATGATCCACTTGAGATTCCTGATTATTTTAGTATAGGGATGGCCACCCGTTAATATTTTAAGCGGGGTTTCACACTTCAATCCTCTAAAAAAATGGTAAAAACTTGGCCCTCAATTTGATTACAATCACTCAAAGTTGCTCCCCGAAATCCTCCACGAAATTCCTCTCTAATTATCTACGAAATTATGAGCCCAGGGGTCATTTTTATAGGACAAGTGGTGCGGTATTTGATTTGTGGTGAGACTCTTTATGATTGGCCGATTGGTGTTTGAAGCTATCTCTCCACCTCTTTAATCTTTGGATCGTGATATGGGCAGGAATTTCCCCCCACTCGAAAACTCTTATCTTTTCTTGCTGAACACGCTTGCCGAGTTTCGTCTAAATTGGAGAATAAAAATTTCCGACTTTTTTACAACTTCACAAGTATAAAAATAGCTTTTTTCGAACGACCGTAAAAATTAGCTTTTTCGCGCCTTTTTTGAATTAATCATCAATTTGCATCAAATTTCATCATTACCGGCAAAAATTTCACTAGGCAACTTTTTTCACAAATTAGCACAAGGATATTATAAAATTATCGAAGTGGCCATTTTTTACTTAAAATTTCCATTTTCAATATGAATTCAATCATTCTCGCATTTTTTCCTCCTATTAATAAAATAATCCTAAGGACTTATTAAATACACTAAAATGGGACTAACAAAGTATAAATTTGGGTATAAAATATACAAAATAATGCACTCATCAAATACCCCCAAACCTAAACTTTGCTAGTCCTCGAGCAAAACTAAAATTTAAAATCAAACTCATTTTCGTAGGAATCACGATTGCACTTTGCATGTGAAACAAGCTTAAATCCCTAGGTTACCCTCGTGGACGAGTTTTGTCTCATGAGGGTTTGCAGTGAATGTACCCACAAAATTCAAAAACTTGACTCAATACAAGAGACTCAAAAGTAATATAACCAAGTTTGAATGCAAACTTCAGAAATATAGTAGAAGTTCAATTTTCAATCTCAACTTATCGTGTGCGTATGCATAGTTAATAAAACCGTCCATTTCAAAAGGTTTGATTGTCACATTTCTTATCCAAAAGTTCGTTTTCATTTCAAAATTTCACAGAATACACTCACAATCGAACACTCGGAAATGGGTTATTTTCTCTTGGTATATGTGAATAAAAGAGTAAGTTTAGTTGAGCAAATTTCACATATACATGATCAAAAACGGATTTTTTTTATAATGGATGAATATGATCTCATGAATGAAAAATCGATTACTTTTTGAAAATGTTGAATAACACCATAGATCCTATTCATCTTCTCTCCACACTATAACTAATGTCACTTGAGATCGGTTAGAACTTTCTTTAGTTGTATTGTAGGCTCGAGTTTGGCTAGAAAGAAAGGTTTTTCTGGAGTTCAAAATTTCTGAGAATATAGAATTTTTTCGGTATTTTGACTTTTAGCCACTTTTTCTCACCTCCAATTTTCTTTTCTACTTTTTTTTTTCTTTTCAACTCCATTTTTTTCATCTTTTTTATTCTTCCTTTCTTCCCTTTTTCTTCCCACATCATTCTTTTGCAAACGTTTTTTTTTTCTTTTTGGCCTTTTTCAAACCATAATCTTTACCCTAGTATACTCAGAAAATGGGTATAACTTCTTTTTATGGGCTTTAGACTCACAATTGGAGTTGGGTAGGACAATGAGTTTTCATCAAAAGACATATTTTCTTTTTTCGGCTAAAATGGGCTTGTAATGAAATAATGAAAAAAAATATTGGAGTTTAGGCTTAATTTCAGGCTTTCAAACGATGGCCTAATCTCATTTCTCAAGTTTTTTTAAGTTAATTTGTGTCTCAAGATGACTTACCAATACTTGTAGTGCTTTAAGATTCACATTTGACCTTTTATTTTTCAGTAATCGATCAAAACAAAGAATTTGAGATCATCAACGAATTTATTACTGGAGGAAAGTTTGAGTTATTTTCACTCGGATTGATTTAAATCACTAGAAAACGATGAATGACACAAAAATCTCACCGGGTTAAAATCTCCACATTTATTCGTTAAGCTCAAAGACTTTGACAACCCAGGAAGAGCTTCTTCTACTCCACTGTAACACCCCGTATTTTTGTCAATTTAAATAATTATGTGATTAATTATTATTATGGGAATAAATATGCGATTAATTATTGTTGTTGGATTAATTAAATTAAAATGTGAGAAATTAATTTGTTATTAATCCGGATTGAAATAATTATTAACTAGCGTGCCAAGGGTTAATATTTCTTGTTGATAATTATTGAATATTACTGTGTGATATGTAATATGGAATTATGATATTTGATAAATTGTCGGAAGTGAGAAATACGACAATTTGATAATTTAAGTCTGTCACGCGTGTGAGTCGTGTCGGAACTAATTGAATGGAATAAAAAGATTATTTATTTTTATTAACTCGTATGGTCATTTCAAGTGTTCCGTTGAGTCCGGGAGGGTTGAGATAGTCAGAAAACACTACCCGGGTATTTTATTTGGACTCCGGAAGATTTTAGGCCAAACCGGCACCCTTTGTAATTTGGATTTTTGGGTTTAATTAATGGACGAAAATTAAGAGTAATTATATCAGCCTAGGAAAGTCCATTAGGGTTAATAGGTTACACAAATCAAGAACGGCCATGGAGGGTGTGAGGGAGAACCAAATTCCAAGAGAGAAGACTCATTTGGCATCACCTTGCATAACCGTTACCACCAATGCGTAGATCGCGAACAGAGGAATGCGTATATACCAACATCACCAACGGATCAGACCGTCATATTCGAGGCAAGTATTTATTACTTGATTTCTTTTAGCAATAATCATGCTCATGTTAGTATTGGTGGATTTAATCATGATTTATATGTTAATTGGGTGAAAATTGGAGATTTAACTTACGATTAAGGATTGGTTTAATTAGCGGTTGAAATTCCTTCATGTATGTAGAGGATTAATCACGCAATTTGATTATATATTGATGAACGAATCTGGGTTGATTAGGTTCTTGAATTGGAATTTTGAAAACTAGGGTTCATGTGAACTAATTTGGGGGTTTTATGTAATTATGATGATTAATGATGAATTAAGGATCCCGTGATGATAGAAATGATCTATAACTTATTAGGAGTTGATGGGTATTGATGATGAGTTGTTGGCAATTGAATCTTAGAGGTTTTTAGGTTGAAAAGCGGTGAAAATGTTGAAGTTTGGTGAAGAGGACGAACAGTGCAATCTCGCGCGATCTCGCGCGAAGTGGTTCAAACGAGATGGGGATCTCGCGCGAAGTAGTTCAAACGAGATGGAGATCTCGCACGAAGTCGTTCGAGCGAGATGGCATCTTGCGCGAAGCCGCTCGAACGACACGTGGAAGTCGTTCAAACGACAACCCTTCTGGTTCAGCGACAGAGGGAATTTTTGGGGATTTTTCTCAAAGTCTAGTTTCGAGTTTGCCGGGTTATTAGAGTGAGAGAAACTGCCAAATAGTAAATTTAAATAATATGAAATTTGGGGAAAGTATGTGAGAATTAAGACATCAATTATTTCGGTATAGAGAGAATAATGTAGCTTGGAGATTACGAGAGAGAACAGTAATCTAATTATTTATACTATACGTAGTAATGAGGTTAAAATACTTATGAAGAGTATATATGTAGGTTGGAGAAATACCTATAATTTATAATAGGATGTGTGTATGCCTATTATGTAATATTATTGTAAGAGCACTAATGGGTGATAACCCGGGGGTGCAAGAACCTCATAGTTAAGAGCACTAATGAGTGATAACTCGGGATTGCAGAAACTCTATTGATAAGTGTACCAATGGGTGATAACCCGGGGGTACAAGGATGACTATTGTTAGGTGCATTAATGGGTGATAACCCGGAGGTGCTGAATTAATATTGATAGGTGCATTAATGGGTGCTAACCCGGGGATGCAAAATTCAATTGTTAGGCGCACTAATGGGTGATAACCCGGGGGTGTTGAATTATTATTGATAGGTGCATTAATGGGTGCTAACCCGGGGATGCATGATTTTCATAATATGTGCACTAATGGGTCTTAGCCGGGGGTGCAGAATTAGTGTGTATATATATATATATAGGGATGATGTGACTATATATATATATATATATATATATGGACTTGTGAATATTGCTACTGTGTGAAATTAGTAGACTTGGTAATAATAATAATCATTATGTTGCACTTCGTGGTCTTAACCTAAGAGTGAAGGATTTGTGTATATATATAGGGATGATGAGACTATATATATGTATCAGTGTAATTGAGTAATTTTCTACTTTGTGAGACTTGTAGATAAAATGAAAATGAGAAGTAAAATAATCTTAGTGAATAAAAGATTAACCATTCAAACGGTGAATAATGAAACTTAGTATGTGAGATAAACTATCTGAATAACGTATTGTATGGGCGATACGGGAATACTACTTGTGAGCATAGTTAGTATTAATATGGTTTCTGACTAGTTAGACTGGGAGGTATAACTAGGGGAAGATTAGATGTACATTAGGCGTGCACAATAGACGAGAGGTGAGAAACCCATGTGAGAGTTCGATAACTAACATGCGTATAAGACTTGTTTCAAGAAATAGTTTTAAATACTTGCTAAAATATTTTTACACATCGGGCTCTGACCCGTTTCTTGTACCTCTTCTCTCTTTTGCTATATATATGTATTATATCAGGTGCTCACCCACAGGAGTATCAGATTTAGAGATTTGGATTGCTTGACGTGCTGCAGCTGCTGTGGAAGCTGTAGGTCCTTGCGGTAGACGCATCTATCCTTTCCATTCAATTTTATCTATACTTCTTATTTAGGGCATATGTCGCCCACTTCTAATTCTTTCATTAGAGTTATTGTATTCAGTTTAGTTGATGGTTTGGAGTTTTGAACTGAGAGTTTTACTCAGTATTATTTATTGCAGTACTTAATCCATGTTCAGTATTTATTTACATTTCGATGTGTGGTGAATGGTTTATATTTTAAAATGGAAAGAAATGGATTTACTTGGTTTTATTAAATTGGAAACGTTTTGACACCTAACTTAATTTTATATTAGGTGATTAATATGTTAAAAAGTTTTTCGACAGTGATGCAGAGAATGAACCAACTGCATATCCTGTTTTAAATTGGTAGAGGACTAATCACCCTATATTTAATTGGGCAGGGTGTCACAGGTGGTATCAGAGCATCAGGTTGTAGTGTCCTTAGGATCTATGCGGCTTATTACGTTTCAGCGTATCGTTCTTTGATATAGAGCCTTATGATAGGGTTGTTGTGTTCCCTTACGTATGCGACTTATGTTCTCTTGCTACGAATCATAATGGAGGTGACTCATTATACGAAATTCGGTGTGATTCGAACCCCGAACATTTTTAGAATGACCAGCGAGGGCCATAAGAAGAACTGCGGGAGGAGAAGCTCAACAGAAGACATAGAGCAATCGGGTAAGAGTTATTGGGACAAAAATCACAATGAGAAATTACTTAAGTAAGAGATATTAAAATTGTCACTCGGGAACTGTGGGTTCCCAGGACACAGTCATAGATAACGGTGGAGTGAAATTAGGACCACCTAGCATAGCCGATAAAGGGGAAATCAGAGGGACTCTTTTGAAAACCCATCGGTGAAGATGCAGAAAAGAAAATGAGAAAGTGTAAAAGACCAGCGGAGGTGGAAAATCCGAAGGCAATTGTGTAGAGTGGGGCGTGACAACACTCAGAATTAAATTTGGAGTTAAAAACTATAGCTCTTAGGAGCATCGTGTAGTGATTAGAGACAATCGCCATATATGAAGAAGTGTGTTTGAAATTTATAGAGAAATTTGGGAACGATTTGACTGTGAAGTCTTCCATTCGACGTGGTAACAGAATGTGAGTGAAATTTTGATGTTTAGCACAATGGCTAAGATAGGAACCGATCGTGAGAGAAAGGTTGAATTGCATAATGAACTTAGTACCTGGCAGAAGGGTATAAATTATCCAAAGGGTTTATAATTGATAAAGGACCTGTGAGTAGAATACCAGTATGGATGAGAAATCCATCTAGGATGACTAATGTTGATGTCATCAAAGTTATACGCTTGCTATTGATTGTAGTCCTTCTAAGAGAAGGGAGTAAAGAGGGTTAACGAACCTGCTAAAGAGCAGAAACTGAATTTAACAGTGTTAGTGAAACCCCACATGAGAGTATACCCAATAGGGAACTCAGTTAGATGATGTTAAGTGATTAACTTCAAAAGGATGATGAGGTCAATCAGGCTGTAGAGGCCAGCCATAGTTCCGAATAGCTAGCATATCCAAAGGGATAATGGAAGAATAATAGTGAGTTGAGACTGTCGGTCCGAGAGAAGGACATTCCCAAAATGGTCAGTGGGACCAGTGACGGGGAAATGGTTCGTGAAGTTTTCCTTATATGAAGGAAGTAGAACTACAGGTGTTGAATGTGTTCACAATTGAGAAGTGAGACCGAAAAGATTAGAAATGGTAAACCATGCCAATTAGGCATAACTAGAGGAGCGAGACTTCCAACGAAAGAATTTGGGGTCAAGATAATTAGGCCCAGGAAAAATTTATAACCCGAGAATGATGGGTTCAGGCTGGACCAGTAGAGTCCTCGTTAATAGTAGCATATAGTATGACAGGGTCTACGGGGCCTGGGATGTAAACGGGAGTTTAATAAAGCTATAATTGAGGCCTGGAGAGCTTGGGCCAACGTTTTAATAATGGGCGCGAAATCCACATGATGGAATAAATTGTCCGTGATGAGAGAGGAAAACTATAGGATGAAATCTTAGGATGTATGACGATTGCAGACGTTCATGGGTCGTGATGGCAGCCACGTGTTCAGACCCTGTGATTTGGCGAGAATGGTGAGGTTTTGCTTCTTCCTTGTGAGTAAAGGATAGATTCTAGTGACATGGGTGTGCCACAACTTTTATGTAAATTGGAAACCCTAAACTTCGCATGCGGTTCAAGTTTAGTGGGAACGTTATTTTTAACAGTCTTGTTACAAACATATTTCTCGTTGTTAGCAGAGCATTTTGATGATTGCTCGTGAGGGAACCGGGGGGCCCTAAGAATGTGTTTTGTTGTTATAATGTACTACTGCATTGAGTCTGCTTTAGTAGAGTTTATTATGGTAATGTGTAGTGATTAATTTCCATATGGTTAAACGATAATAAAAATGTAGTGATATAACTATTGTGCCGGATACTCCGGGAGGAGTGATCTTAGTTTTGTGCGGCGCCACCTAAAATAAGGTTGGGCCCAGATATGAGTATATATATGGAACTTTTATGGTATTATAGACCTCAGCGAGTATAGTGTCTAATTATATGCGATTCCCGAGCATAGGGATTTATTTGTCTGTTAAGACTTAGAATACATTGTGTTCTTATAGAGCGGAGAAATATAGCTCGTTATATATATCTATAGCGCCAAGTACTTGGGATAGTGAGGGCGCCATGCTTCATGTTACATTTTTAGGGACATGAGAGTGGACGAGTAAAATTTATGTCACAATACCTGTGGGAAAGTACATAGTAAGTACTGAAGGCCTTACGGACCTCAACAACCGTCTAGGTTAAATAGTAGTGTATCGGGGGGGTTCTTTATTTGGATTTCGCTTTGCGAGACATCCCACGCATGAAACTAGCTAACGTTGGGAGTTGGAGGAAAGTTTGGTTGATAGTACATAAGTTTTGTATGTTGGTTATTGTACTTATAAAGGAATATATTTGATAGTTGATAATTCTTTTATAACTTAAGGCCAATAGAGTAGCCTGGACTTAGTATTTTTCGGAATAGATGAATGATGCCATTGAAGGATGGTTTAAGTCATGACTAGTGATGTGGTTGAGTGTACCTATCACATCAGCATAACGAGTGTGAAAGAATTGAGGTAAGAAAATTTTATGTTTTTGTATAATGATGCGCGAGGAATAGGGTGCATGGGCACCCTAGGGGATTGAAGCAAATGGTGGATTATGATTATCTTGAGAATTCGATAACATGTAATCGGGTATCCGAAGATTACTCCGTGAGATTTGTCAGAAACTTACGTTTCAAGATGAATGGAAACTTATTCAAGAAAGATAAAATGGATCAGAATACAAACAACAATGGTGAAGGCTTACGATGTAGGTTAACATTACAAGGATGGTCTTGCAGTGGGTCACCTGACGGATTGAAAAATGGTGAACAATTCGAAACCAGTAAAGGCTTCTTCCACTAGATAATGGAAGAGTATTCCCAAGGATCTTCTCATGTAGTTGAGATGGTGAGATTATAGGTACTAAAATGCGATTGAGTACGGCCTAATACCCACAAAGGGATGGTCAGGACAAGCGGTCTAATTGGATGCGGGAGAGAAAATTTTATGTGAACCCTGAGATCTTAGGGGAGGACGAGAGTAGTACCTTCCACTAGTGGAGTCTGTGTACAAATAAATCCTATAAATTCACGTTCAGGCTGAGTGCCAGTAGAAGTGGGGCATAGTAAACTTTGTTATTGTCCTACTTGAAAGTTAAAGGTGGGGGACCAGTTATGATTTCAAATGTCAGAGAAGGATCGATATTATCGTATATATTGTGTGTGAAATATATATTGCACAACCAATTTACTTTTACGAACGACACGAGACGAAGTCGTATGTATCTGAAAGGAGGATAAATCTACTTAGGTGCAAATAGTAGAAGACTAGATAGTGAATATCTAAAATATCATAAGTAGTGAAACTTAAACTGTAAGGCTTGGGCAAGAGCCTATATGACAGGGTAACCTGGAGTTTAAAGCAAACACATGTGAAGTATTCATTATTAAGGGTATTCGATAGCGTACTATATGGGTGGTACGGAGTAGCTTCCTTGTGAGCGTCGGGATGCAATGCGCAATATTTTTACAGTGTTGTCTGTACCTGGTATACTTTTTCCGAATTTCGGGGAGAAATTCCGTTGTAAGGGGGGAAGTATGTAACACCCCATATTATTGACGATTTAAATAATTATGTGATTAATTATTATTATGGGAATAAATATGCGATTAATTATTGTTGTTGGATTAATTAAATTAAAATGTGAGAAATTAATTTGTTATTAATCCGAATTAAAATAATTATTAACTAGCGTACCAAGGGTTAATATTTATTGTTGATAATTATTGAATATTACTGTGTGGTATGTAATATGGAATTATGATATTTGATAAATTGTCGGAAGTGAGAAATACGGCAGTTTGGTAATTTAAGTCTGTCACGCGTGTGAGTCGTGTCGGGACTAATTGAATGGAATAAAAAGATTATTTATTTTTATTAACTCGTATGGTCATTTAGAGTGAGCCGTTGAGTTAGGGAGGGTTGAGATAGTCAGAAAATACTACCCGGGTATTTTATTTGGACTCCGGAAGATTTTAGGCCAAACCGGCACCCCGTAGGGGTAGTTTTGTAATTTGGATTTTTGGGTTTAATTAATGGACGAAAATTAAGAGTAATTTTATCAGCCTAGGAAAGTCCATTAGGGTTAAGAGGTTACACAAATCAAGAACGGCCATGGAGGGTGTGAGGGAGAACCAAATTCCAAGAGAGAAGACTCATTTGACATCACCTTGCATAACCGTGACAACCAATGCATAGATCGCGAAGAGAGGAATGCGTATGTACCAACATCACCAACGGATCAGACCATCATATTCGAGGCAAGTGTTTATTACTTACTTTCTTTTAGCAATAATCATGCTCATGTTAGTATAGGTGGATTTAATCATGATTTATATGTTAATTGGGTGAAAATTGGAGATTTAAATTATGATTAAGGATTGGTTTAATTAGTGGTTGAAATTCCTTCATGTATGTAGAGGATTAATCATGGAATTTGATTATATATTGATGAATGAATCTCGGTTGATTAGTTTCATGAATTGGAATTTTGAAAACTAGGGTTCATGTGAACTAATTTGGGGGTTTTATGTAATTATGATGATTAATGACGAATTAAGGATCCTAGGATGATAGAAATGATCGATAACCTGTTAGGAGTTGATGGGTATTGATGATGAGTTGTTGGAGATTGAATCTTAGAGGTTTTTAGGTTAAAAAACGGTTAAAAACGTTGAAGTTTGGTGAACAAGACGAACAGTGCAATCTCGCGCGATCTCGCACGAAGTGGTTCAAACGAGATGGAGATCTCGCGTGAAGTCGTTCGAGCGAGATGGCATCTCGCGCGAAGCCGCTCGAACGACACGTGGAAGTCGTTCAAACGACAACCCTTCTCGTTCGAGCGACAGAGGGAATTTTTGGGGTTTTTCTCAAAGTCTAGTTTCGAGTTTGCCGGGTTATTGGAGTGAGAGAAACTGCCAAATAGTAAATTTAAATAAGATGGAGTTTTGAGAAAGTATGTGAGAATTAATACTTTAATTATTTCGGTATAGAGAGAATGTACCTTGGAGATTACGAGAGAGAATAGTAATCTAATTATTTATAGTATACGCAGTAATGAGGTTAAAATACGTATGAAGAGTATATATGTAGGTTGGAGAAATACCTATAATTTATAATAAGATGTGTGTATGCCTATTATGTAATATTATTGTAAGAGCACTAATGGGTGATAACCCGGGGGTGCAAGAACCTCATAGTTAATAGCACTAATGAGTGATAGCTCGGGGGTGCAGAAACTCTATTGATAAGTGTACCAATGGGTGATAACCCGGGGGTACAAGGATGACTATTGTTAGGTACACTAATGGGTGATAACCCGGGGGTGCTGAATTAATATTGATAGGTGCATTAATGGGTGTTAACCCGGGGATGTAAAATTCTATTGTTAGGCGCACTAATGGGTGATAACCCGGGGGTGTCGAATTATTATTGATAGGTGCATTAATGGGTGCTAACCCGGGGATGCATGATTTTCATAATATGTGCACTAATGGGTCTTAGCTGGGGGTGCAGAATTAGTATATATATATATAGGGATGATGTGACTATATATATATATATATATATATATATATATATATATATATATATATATATATATATATATATATATATGGACTTGTGAATATTGCTACTGTGTGAAATTAGTAGACTTGGTAATAATAATAATCATTACGTTGCACTACGTGGTCTTAACCTAAGAGTGTAGGATTAGTGTATATATATAGGGATGATGAGACTATATATATGTATCAGTGTAATTGAGTAATTTTCTACTTTGTGAGACTAGTAGATAAAATGAAAATGAGAAGTAAAATAATCTTAGTGAATAAAAGATTAACCATTCAAACGGTGAATAATGAAACTTAGTATGTGAGATAAACTATCTGAATAACGTATTGTATGGGCGATACGAGAATACTACTTGTGAGCATAGTTAGTATTAATATGATTTATGACTAGTTAGACTGGGAGGTATAACTAGGGGAAGATTAGATGTACGTTAGGCGTGACTAGTTTTAAATACTTGCTAAAATATTTTTACACATCGGGCTCTGACCCGTTTCTTGTATCTCTTCTCTCTTTTGCTATATATATGTATTATATCAGGTGCTCACCCACAGGAGTATCAGATTTAGAGATTTGGATTGCTTGACGTGCTGCAGCTGCTGTGGAAGCTGTAGGTCCTTGCGGTAGATGCATATATCCTTTTCATTCAGTTTTATCTAGACTTCTTATTTAGGGCATATGTCCCACTTCTAGTTCTTTTATCAGAGTTATTGTATTCAGTTTAGTTGATGGTTTGGAGTTTTGAACTGAGAATTTTACTCAGTTTTATTTATTGCAGTACTTGATCCATGTTCAGTATTTATTTACATTTCGATGTGTGGTGAATGGTTTATATTTTAAAATGGAAAGAAATGGATTTACTTGGTTTTATTAAATTGGAAATGTTTTGACACCTAGTTTAATTTTATATTTGGATTATAATATGTTAAAAAGTTTTTCGACAGTGATGCTGTGAATGAACCGACTGAATATTTTGTTTTAAATTGGTAGAGGACTGATCACCCTATATTTAATTGGGCGGGGTGTCACATCCACTGGATGAGGTTGAAGCTTTGATGGCTTCAACCTTCTCCACGATATTGTCGAAGTACACCAAAACTGTAAGAATAAGAAAGGCACGGATCAGAGTAAGAACATGGCAATGACGAATTAGAAAGATAAGTATGATGATAACTTACTGAGGCAAGGTGTTGGGCAGCCACATCGATAACCTTATCTAGAGGAGTTGAAATTTCAACAGCTCGGTAATCGGGGAGAGTCCCCGACTTGATCAATTTCTTGGCCAAGCCAGGGGTGAGAAAAGCTGGAGAAATAGCCCTCAATGAAGAAATCCCAACTCCAGTAGGTTGGGCAACAACTTCCACTGGTCTTTCAGCAAGATCCCTCCTCAACCTCCTCAAAGGAGCACCTTCAATCACAGGTGTTGCCTCTTCTTCAATCAAAGGTGCTGCCTCTTTCGGGGCAACAACTTTAATCAAAGGTGATGCCTCTTTAGGGGAAATAGGGGGCTTCTTGCTGATATCTTTAGCAGGAGGAACATCATCCTTCTTCTTAGTTTCGTCTGCTGGAACGTCGTCCTTTTTCTTCTTCGCCCCTTCATTTCCAGGAGCAGATTTGGCAAAGAACTAAGGTACCCTCCTCTTCTTCATCATCAAATCAAAAATAGAGGTACTCAAATCAGAAGAAGATTCTCCTACTGTTGCTGGAGATGCCGGTATTTGATCAAGATCAATTACCACAGGAGGAATGAGTGGTCGGGCAATAAAAGTTGAAGTGGTGTTCTTGTATTTCAACAAATAAGAAGCAGGCCTCACGTCCTCCCAAACAATAGATTTATGCAAACCCTAGATAAGTGTTAATCTTTTATATTTATATCGCTCTCTTTTGGAGGTTTCCTTTTGCAATCATCTGCAAAATAAAAACGTACATGTCAGTGACGCATTTTATCGAAAAAAATGGAGCTAAATTGAAAAACTAAAAACAACCTATCCCATTGCCATAAAGTGGACATCTCGGACCTTGGTACACATCTTTTCCTTTCAACGGGGGGTGTCGCCAATTTTTCATCACAACCCCATGATCAAAATAGTCTCCATTAGCATCGCGAATATTGACCACCAAAGCACTATTTGAAAACCTAGTATTTAAATAAAAAGTAGTGTCGCAGGTAACCCATTTATAACAATACATAATTTCAGGAATTCCTAAGTGAGTTCCACGTGTTTGGTTCAACCTATGTCCTCCATTAACCACCCTTCATGTATTTGGAGCTACTCTTGCAGGAATAATATCAAAATATTGGCAAAACTCCAAACACAGGGGATTAGGCGAGAAAGAAAAACCACACTCCACAATAAAAATGGAGGGAAACTAGTGTCCCTCAGCTAAAGAAAATAAATCATAAGGGCAAGAAGATCATCAACAAAGTTATTACTGAAGGAAAGTTTGAGTTATTTTAACTCGGATGGATTTAAATCTCTCAAAAACGATGAATGGCACAAAAATCTCACCGGGTTAATATCTCTACATTTATTCATTAAGCATATTAACTTTCACCTCAATATCCATTTTCGATCATATTATATGGCTAATGTGCAAAAATTTTCATAAGTTGAGAGATCGATGAATTAATTCTATATTAAGAAATTGTTTCAAAACTCAATTCTATTGAAAATCTTTTTGAATTTTTGAAAATTTTTCTAATTTTTTTTCCAAAAATATCATCCCTACCCCCAAACCTAAATTTTACATTGTCCTCAATGTATGCTCAAATAAAAATATGGACAAAGAAAATAAAGTAAAGAAGTAAAATGATGATACTATGTTAACTAAATAAATAACAAAAAGAAAAAAAATACGCAAATAATATACAAACACGTGACAATTACCATCATCGCCGTAAATTAATAATCGAAAGAGTTGTGGGTCATTCCAATTAATAAACTTTATAGCACTAAGTGCCAAAATATCATAAATTTTATAGAATGACTGCGCAACACAAATTTCAACCATAAATTCATGGTCATAATGGTGTGCACCGACATTATCAATAATAAACAAATTTGACTCGCACAAATCATATGCCAATACATCACATGGGGGTCATAAATTGAAATAAGGATCCAAATATTTACTATCCTTTTTTCGAAAATAATCACGTAAAATTGGGGATGCATACTCCACTCCTAAATGTGAGACTTTATGAAAAGCGCGGGAAGAAAAGGTATCACGGGGAGATACGCTTTCTTCGTCAAAAATTGGAGGACCATTATAAATACTTGAAGTGCCACTAAAATCGGATAACGAATCCTCAAATAAATTTTCGCACATATAAAAAGAAGCGGCATTTTTCTCAATTAAATTAGGTGAAAAATCTCGACAGAAATCAACATTCAAATAATCACAAGTATTACATGTGTCAAGATTGTCAATTTTTTTCTCCTCACAAAATTGATTATCCCCATTTAATTCATGATTATTTTTGGAAATAGCATCATTTTACCGTTTATTTACCTCTTTCCAATTGATACACTTTGGTGGACAAACAATATATACAAGAGTTGGATTCTCATCCATACCTTCTTTAATTTTTAAAATGACTACTGACCCATCTGACTCAAATTGAAATACGTAGTCATCTAAATTTTCAGTATTTTGTAAAAATACGCCCATGGGATCAATTGAGGAATATGAGAAAGATGACGGGATAACAATATTAGGATCACCCATTGTAACTTACAACGCACGATTTTTTTTTTTAGTTTTTTTTAGCAAAAGCAATTATAATTTACTCAAAATATAATTAGACAGCCCATACCCTTTGACAAGGAAGAATTTACAAGACGACCAACTAGGGTTATCGCCTCAAATCCCGCTTTTTCTTCCAGGTAGGTGGTCGGTACAAAGACTCATTAAAAACCACCAATCCTAGACAAGGTAAAACGGAATCAATTTGATAAGTTCGCATTGGAGTAGCTTTTAATTCTAACCTCGTTAAGAGTTTTCCTTTTAAGTCAACTTATGCAACGTGCTAATTTAAATGTCAAATTGAATCACCTAGGAGCACACAAAAATGTACCTTCGACGTGGACTTTTTATGGTCACCTATTTACGCCGGGCCGAAGTTTAAGTTGACGTCGATCGGAGGAAAAATTCACCTATTTTCAGTCGTCCCCGAGAGTTCCTTGTGCTTGTGGCAAGATTGCACAAGTTTCTTCACGTTTGCTCACCGCTGCACACTTTTCTGAAATTTTCTTCACCTTTGCTTTTTTTTTAATGTGCTTGAAAAAGAAAAAAAAACAAAAGAAAACTATACCCAACGTAAAGTGCGACACACAAAAAAAAAAAATAATAAAAAAAAAATTAACACGACACGCGCAGTAGTAGTGTATTCGACACAAAAATGGAAATAACCAAGTACACTTATGACACAATTTTTATTTATTTATTTTATTCTAAAAATTACTACGGGATTTTTTTTTTGAATTTTCAGATTTTTTTTTTCATTTTTTTTTGTATTTTTTTCAATTTTTTTTCTAACAAAAGTGTTCAAGTAAAAAAACTAGTTCGAAAGTCACAACCTCTTTAAAAAAAATTGAACAAATCCACGACAACGGCGCAAAAACTTGTTGTCAATTTATAAAATACCGCAAGTGCACGGGCTATTATAGAATAATGAGTGTAAGTACGGGTCGAACCCATATAGATTTTTCAATTTAACTTTTAAACGAATTGCAATTGTCCAACTAGACGAAATGGGATATAGAATAATTATGAACTACACTAAATAAAAGCAACTACGATAAATGAGAGTAACACAAGATATTTGTAAACAATTAGAAAATAATTAGGATTCGGGGTCCAATTATCACGTAACTAATATTGCACACTAATTTAATGTTGTCATTCCCTTTTTATAACTCAAATTAAATCGACCCTCGCCGCGTTTAATTCAAAAAATATGACGGTTATGATCATAATATTTTTAACGTCTCTAACAGACGGCAAAAATCCCTATTCCTTTAGAAAATACAAGTTTTAAAATTCGCAAATGTATTTAAGCATGGACTATAAAAACAATCAAAGTGCAAGCATAATCCATAAAAAATTACTACTTTAAATCTCAAAACTTGATTTGAGAAAACAATCTTAAAGGTTTTAAAACACACTCTCGTAACACTTTAAAATGAATACCGAATCATTAATAACAATTAAAACAAGTAGGGAATAAACAACGATAAAATTAACGTGACAATATTAGCTAACTATGATAAACTTCTCCCTACTCCTAATATAAGAATCAAGCTACCATAATGAAAGAGAAATTGCAAGAATGAGTAGAGATCTTCATTAATAAACCAAACTTACAAATAGTTCTCTCACAACAATCTTCAATCCTAAAAAAAAGTGAGAAAAACTTGGCCCTCAAATTGATTACAATCACTCAAAGTTTCTCCCCGAAATCCTCCACGAACTCCTCTCTAATTGTCTACGAAATTATGAGCCCAAGAGTCCTTTTTATAGGACAAGTGATGAGGTATTTGAGTTGTGGTGGGACTCTTTCTGATTGGCCGAATGGTGTTTGAAGCTATATCTCCACCTCTTTAATCTTTGGATCGTGATAAGGGATGAAATTTCTCCCCACTCGAAAACTCTTATCTTTTCTTCCTGAACACGCATGCCGAGTTTCATCCAAATCGGAGAATAAAAATTTCTGACTTTTTTACGATTTAAAAACAGCTGTTTTTCGAACGACCATAAAAATCAGCTTTTTCACGCCATTTTTGAATTAATCATCAATTTGCACCAAATTCCATCATTATCTGGAAAATTTTCACTAGGCAACTTTTTTCACAAATTAGCACAAGAATATTATAAAATTATCGAAGTGGCCATTTTTTACTTAAAATTGCCATTTTCAATATGATATCAATCATTCTCGCATTTTTTCCTTTTTTTTAATAAAATAGTCCTAAGGACTTATTAAATACACTAAAATGGGACTAACAAAGTATAAATTTGGGTATAAAATATATAAAATAATGCACTCGTCAAATCCCCCCAAACTTAAAATTTGCTAGTCCTCGAGCAAAACTAAAATTTAAAATCTAACTCACTTTCGTAGGAATCACGATTGCACTTAGCATGTGCAACAAGCCTTTAAACCCCTAGGTTACCCTCGTGGATGAGTTTTTTCTCGTGAGGGTTTGCAGTGAATATACCCACAAAATTCAAAAACTTGACTCAATACAAAAGACTCAAAAGTAATATAACCAAGTTTGAACGCAAACTTCATAAATATAGTAGAACTTCAATTTTCAATCTCAACTTATCGTGTGCGTATGCATAGTTAATATAACCGTCCATTTCAAATGAATCGCTACATTTCTTACCCAAAAGTTCGTTTTGATTTCAAACTCTTACAGAATACACTCACAATCGAACGCTCGAAAATGGATTATTTTTTCTCGGTATATGTGAATAAAAGAGTAAGTCTAGATGAGCAAATTTCACATATATATGATCAAAAATGGAATTTTTTATAATGGATGAATATGATCTCATGAATGGAAAATCGATTACATTTTGAAAATGTTGAATCACATCATAGATCCTATTCATCTTCTCTCCGCACTATAACAAATTTCACTTGAAATTGATTAGGACTTTCTTTGGTTGTATTATAGGCTCGGATTTGGCTAGAAAGAAAGGTTTTTTTGGAGTTCAAAATTTCTGAGAATATAGAGGTTTTTCGGTATTTTTACTTTTAGCCACTTTTTCTCACCTCCATTTTTCTTTTCTTCTTTTTTTTTTCTTTTCAACTCCATTTTTTTTAATTTTTTTTCTTTCTTCCTTTCTTCCCTTTTTTTCACACATCATTCTTAGGCAATTTTTTTTTCTTTTTGGCCTTTTTCAAATCGTAATCTTTACCCTAGTATTCTCAGAAAATGGGTATAACTTCTTATATGGTCTTTAGACTCATAGTTAGAGTTTGGTAGGACAATGAGTTTTCATAAAAAAATATATTTTCTTTTTTTGGCTCAAATGGGCTTGCAATGGAATAATGAAAAAAAATATTGGAGTTTAGGCTTAATTTTGGGCTTTCAAACGATGGCCTAATCTCATTTCTCAAGTTTTGTTCAGTTAATTTGTGTCTCAAGACGACTTACCAAGACTTGTAGTGCTTTAAGATTCACATTTTGACCATTTATTTTTCAGTAATCGAACAAAACAAAGAATTTGAGATCATCAATGAATTTATTACTAAAGGAAAGTTTGAGTTATTTTAACTTGGATTGATTTAAATCTCTCAAAAACGATAAATGGCACAAAAATCTCACCGGGTTAAAATCTCCACATTTATTCATTAAGCATATTATCCATTTTCGATCATATTAAATGGCTAATGTGTAAAAATTTTCATAAGTTGAGAGATCGATGAATTAATTCTATATTAAGAAATCGTTTCAAAACTCAATTGTATTGAAAATCTTTTTGAATTTTTGAAATTTTTTTGAATTTATTTTTCAAAAATATCATCCTTACCCCCAAACCTAAATTTTACATTATCCTCAATGTATCCTCAAATAAAAATATGGATTAAGAAAATAAATTAAAGAAGTAAAATGATGATATTATGTTAACTAAATAAATAACAAAAAGAAAAAAATACGCAAAATAATATACAAACACATGACAATTACCATCATCACAGTAAATTAATAATCGAAAGAGTTGTGGGTCATTCCAATTAATAAACTTTATAGCACTAAGTGCCAAAATATCATAAATTTTAGAGAATGATCGTGCAACACAAATTTCACCCATAAATCCATGGTCATAATGGTACAAATCATATGCCGATACATCACATGGGGGTAATAAATTGAAATAAGGATCCAAATATTTACTATCCTTTTTTCGAAAATAATCACATAAAATTGGGGATGCATACTCCACTCCTAAATGTGAGACTTCATGAAAAGCGCGGGAAGAAAAGGTATCACGGGGCAATACGCTTTCATCGTCAAAAATTGGAGGACCGTTATAAATACTTGAAGTGCCACTAAAATCGGATAACGAATCCTCAAATAAATTTTCCCGCATATAAAAAGAAGCGACATTTTTCTCAATTAAATTAGGAGAAAAATCTCGACAGAAATCAACATTCAAATCATCACAAGTATTACATGTTACAAGATTGTCAATTTTTTTCTCCTCACAAAATTGATTATCCCCATTTAATTCGTAATTATTTTTAGAAATAACATTATTATACCGTTTGTTTACCTCTTTCCAATTGATACACTTTGGTGGACAAATAGTAATTATAGGAGTTGGATTCTCATCCGTACCTTCTTTAATTTTTAAAATGACTATTGACCCATCTGATTCAAATTGAAAGACGTAGTCATCTAAATTTTTAGTATTTTGTAAAAACACGTCCACAGGATCAATTGAGGAATATGAGAAAGATGACGGGATAACAATAGGAGGATCAACCATTGTAACTTACAACGCACGATTTTTTTTTTGAGTTTTTTTTAGCAAAAGCAATTATAATTGACTCAAAATATAATTAAACAACCCATACTCTTTGACAAGGGAGAATTTAAAAGACGACCAACTACGGTTATCGCCTCAAATCCCCTAGCAGGATACTACAGGAGGTTTATTCGAGGATTATCGAAAATAACGGGTCCATTCACACATATTATTCGCAAAGGGATACCATTTATCTGGAGTGATGCATGTCAGTTGGTTTTGGATGAGTTGAAGGACAAGCTGACCTCAACATTTGCATTAGCATTTCCCTGGCTGGGAGTGGAGTATCTAATCAACACTAATGCGTCCTTACTAGAATTTGAGGGTGTACTGCCGCAGGAGAGTCAGGTTATAGCTTAAGCTTCCCGTAAGCTTAAGCCTCACGAGAGTAATTACCCCACCCACGACTTGGAGTTAGCGACAGTCGTGTTTGCACTTCGGATTTGGAGACACTATCTCCCAGGGGAGAAATTTTGCTTATTCACAGACCACAAGTCCCTATAGTACCTCTTCACACAGAAGGAGATGAATATTCATCAACGTCGATGACTCGAGTCTATGACGGATTATCAGTTCGATATCCAATACCACCCAGGGAATGCTAACGTGGTACCAGACGCGTTGAGCCGTAGTCTAGTAGGTGCGGTTTGGAAAATGAAGTGTAAGGAGTTGGGGCACCAGGATGTAGTGGCTCGATCATTTATGTCTGTGATGACAGTGTGACAACCCGCTCACCAAAATAAGGGGTGGCCAGCCCAATACTCCAATATAACGGAATCATGGAGGGAATCATTCTCAGCATCATAACAAAAATATAGAGTATCCAGGATAACCACCCAAAATTTCAGAAAACGGGTTGCCAAAAATTTTGATTTAAAAGTAAATAAATGAAAACAAACAACCCAATTCCTGAAAGATAAGGGAAACCCCAAGACATATATAAATAATACAAAAAGAATACGATAAGAAGACCGAATAGGTAACCGATCACTAAACTGATACACCAATAATACACATGTACAATAAGTTACTTACTACATTTCATTAGACATTTACCAAAGCTTGGGCCTCTCGCCCGAATAAAAGACTTGATCTTAACTAGAATAAAAAGTGAAAACGTCTATCGGTATGACTCCATTCGAGGCGTTGTACAGTAGACCTTGTCGTTCCCCAACATGTTGGCATCCATGATACTTCGTCAAGGATATAAATGATACGGAGCCGTATTCAGGTTGCTCAGGACCGACAGAAGAGTTATGCCGATGCCAAGAGGTTCAATGTGGGGGACCAAGTGCTGCTACGAGTGTCTCCTATAAAGGGGATTATGCATTTTGGGAAGAAGGGGAAGTCAGCGCCTAGATATGTGGGGCCATTCCCTATCATCGAGCGAATTGGGCTAGTTGCTTATAGACTTGGGCTACCAGAACACTTGCATAGGATCCATGACGTGTTCCACATTTCCTCACTCAGGAGATATCTTTGAGATGATTTGGCACATACTCACATTGCTTTAGAGGAGATTGATCTACAGCCTGATAGTTCCTATGACGAGGGGTCGGTTGCTATCCTAGATTGTAGCAAGAAGAAATTGAAGTCGAAGATTGTACCGTTAGTGTGTGCTTAGTGGCGGCATCACAATGCCGAGGAGTTTACCTGGGAGCACGAGGACGAGATGCGCGAATGTTATCCAGAGTTGTTCTTGCCAGGTATATTTTTATTTTTGAATTTCGGGACAAAATTCTGTTATTAGGGGGGAAGTATGTAACACCCCGTATTTTTATTAATTTTATTTTGGGATTAATTAAATTAAATGGGATAAATAATTGGAAATTAATTCGAATTTAAATTATAGCGAGACAAGAGTTAGTATTTGATTACATTAATAATGTCAAATATTACTGAGTGGCTATTGTTGTCAATTTTATAACATACCGCAAGTGCACAGGCTATTGTAGAATAGCGAGTGTAAGTACGGATCGAACCCACAAAGATTTGTCAATTTTAATTTTTAAAAGAATTGCAACTGTCCAACTAGACTAAAATGGGGTAAATAAGATATGTAATATTAAACTAAGCAAACACAAATAAAAAGTACGACTACGAGAGATATAATCAAGTGGACGTGAAAATTAGGACGTTGGATCCATTTATCACATTTAACTAATATTATGCAACAATTTAAACTCGTCATTCCCGATTTTATAACTCAAATTAAACCAACTCTCGTTGTATTTAATCCAAAAGATAACACAGTTAAGTTCACAATAAAATTTAACGTCTCTAAATTTAGATGCCTAAAATTCCTATTCCCTTAGAAAATACAAGTTTTAAAGTTTGCAAATGTATTTAAGCATGGACTATTGAAACAATCAAGGTGCAAGCATAATCCATCAAAAATTAGTATTTTTAAATTTCAAAACGTGATTTGATAAAATAATCTTGAAGGTTTTAAAACACACTCTCGTGTCGCTTTAAAATGAATACCGAATTTTAAAAACTTTTAGAACATATCGAGAAATAAATATGAATTAAAATTACACACAATATTAATCAAAGATAATAAACTTCACCTAGTCCTAGTAAAGAAATTAAGCTAGCATAATTGAAGACAAAATATAAATGCAAGAATGAATATTACTTCTCATCAATAAATTAACTTACAAAAATAATAGAATCTTACAATTGATCTTGACAAAACTTATCCCACAAAAGAATAATTCTTGGTCCTCAATAAAAATATACTCACAAAATAAAGGAACCAAAAACTATCTCTCAAGCTCTCAAACTTTTCTCCCTCAAAATAATGAGCCAAATGCTGTTATTTATAAGCTTATGACTGAAGTGTTTGAGATGGAGTGACACTCTCTTTGATTGGTTGTAGTTGAGCTGATAATTATCTCTTGGAGTCTTGAGAAGAGTTGGAGATAATTGATAAGTCTTTTTTTTCTAAAATAATTATCTTCAATTTTGGCACTATTCACATCACTATTCACAACACTGTCTTTAATCGCATTTTTGACCTCCAAAACTTCAAAATATCATTTTCGTCCGAACTTCAAAGTTGTGAGTCTTGTCAAGAACTTTCCAAAAATCTATGGGACGGCCTCGATGGATACTCGAGCGATTTTATTAAAAAATATTTAGTACAGCTGTGTCCATTGTGTCGTGTCATGTCGCGTTGTGACATATCCTAATAATTTTTGCACATCGACTCCTTTGTTGTCCAAATTTTTGGGGTACCCGTAAAAATGCAAAATAAAAATAATTAATTCAAATTTAGGGTCACAAATATTTAAAAATTATAAATTACCCCTCTTTGCATTTTAACCCGCAAAATTCATAAATTGCTCGTATTAATCCGGAATTCAACCAAATTTTAGAGAGAACTTTATTTTGCCTAGATAAATACTTAAAAATTATTTTCAGGCTCATAAAGTGTGAAAATTATGATTTTACCTCTGAAGTTACTAAAATTGCATTTTTAATTTGAATTTTATTCAAACTTGCATTTTTCTTTTATTTTATGAAAACTATTCTAAAAGCTCATTATTTATAATACAAAGGGTTTAACAAGGTCTTGAATTGGACATAATTAATGCAAAACAATGTGCTCATCAAATACCCCTAAACCTAAACTTTGCTAGTCCCCGAGTTAAAACCAAAATTTTAAAATCAAACTTACTTTCGTAGGAATCACGATTGCACTTAGCATGTGCAACAACCCGTTAAAGCTCTAGGTTACCCTAATGGACGAGTTTGGTCTCGTGAAGGTTTGAAGTGAATATAACCACAAAATTCAAAAACTTGACTCAATACAATTGACTCAAAAGTAATATAACCAAATTTGAATGCAAACTTCATAAATATAGTAGAACTTCACTTTTCAATCTCAACTTATCGTGTGTGTGTGTGTGCATAGCCAATATAACCGTCCATTTCAAAAGATTTGATCGTTATATTTCTTATCCGAAGGTTCGTTTTGATTTGAAAATCTCACGGGATGCACTCACAATCGAACACTCGAAAATCGGTTATTTTCTCTCGGTACATGTAAATAAAAGAGTAAATTTAGGAGACCAAATGTCACATATACATGATAAAAATGGACTCTTCTTTTTAATAATGGATGAGTATGATCTCATGAATAGAAAATCAATTACTTATTGAAAACATTGAATCACACCATAGATCCTATTCATCTTCTCTCCACACTATAACCAACTTCACTTGAGATCGATTAGGACTTTCTTTGGTTATATTGTAGGCTCGGGTTTGGCTAGAAAGAATTATTTTTCGAGTTCAAAATTTCTGAGAATATAGAGGTTTTCGGTATTTTGACTTTTAGGCACTTTTTCTTCCAACCTCCATTTTCCTTTTTTCCCTTTTTTTTCACGTGCTCCTTTTTTTCATTCTTTCTTTTCTTTCTTTTTTTTTTTTCTTTTTTTTCCACACATCATTATTTTGCAAACTTTTTTTTTGGCCTTTTTTTTCAACTGTAATTTCACCATAGTATTCTCAGAAAATGGGTATCGCTTCTTTTTATGGGCTTTAGACTCGCAGTTGGAGTTAGGTAGGATGATGGGTTTTCAACAAAAAGGCATATTTTCGTTTTTGCTCCAATACGCTTGCAACGGAATAATGAAAAAAAATATTGGAGTTTAGGCTTAATTTAGGGCTTTCAAACGATGGCCTAATCTCATTTCTCAAGTTTCGTTAAGTTGATTAGTGTCTCAAGACGACTTACTATGACTTCTAGTGCTTTAATATTCACATTTTGACTTTTTGTTTTCAATAATCGAACAAAACAAAGAAATTGAGATCATCAACGAATTTATCACTGAAGAAAAGTTTGAGTTATTTTAACTCGGATTGATTTAAATCTCTCGAAAACGATAAATGGCACAAAATTTCACCGGGTTAAAATCTTCACATTTATTCGTTAAACATATTAACTTTCACCTCAATATCAATTTTCGATCATATTATATGGCTAATGTGTAAAACTTTCATAAGATGAGAGATCATGAATTGATTATATATTAAGAAATTGTTTCAAAACTCAATTATATTGAAAATCTTTTTGAAATTTTTAAATTTTTTCTGATTTTTTTTCTTTTCAAAAATATCATCCTTGCCCCCAAATCTAAATTTTACATTGTCCTCAATGTATGCTCAAATAAAAATATGGACAAAGAAAATAAAGTAAAGGAGTGAAATGACGATATTACCTATGAACTTCACTTTGCTACTAACATCCAAAGTAACAAGTGTATGTTAACAAATACATAAAAAAAGGGAGAAACTATACTAATAATATACAAACACGTGAAAATTACCATCATCACCATAAATTAATAATCGAAAGAGTTGTGGGTCATTCCAATTAATAAACTTTATAGAACAAAGTTTCAAACGTCATAAATTTGAGAGTATAACTACATAATATAAATTTCAACCATAGATGATCATAATGGTGTTCACCGACATCATCAATTATAAACACAATTGAATCACACGAATCTTATGTCGATGCATCACATGGGGGTAGCAAATTACAATAAGGATCCAAATATTTATTATTCATTTTTCGAAAATAGTCACGTAAAATTGGGGCTGCATACTCCACTCCTAAATGTGAGATTTTACAAAAAGCCCAAGAAGAAGAGGTATTGTGGGACGATACACTTTCTTCATCAAAAATGGGAGGACCGTCATAATTACTTGAAGTATCACTAAAATTGAATGACGAATCCTCAAATAAATTTTCCCACATATAAGAAGAATCAACATTTTTCTCAATTAAATTAGGAGAAAAATCTCGACATAAGTTAACATCCAAATCATCACAAGTATTACATGTGTCAAGATTGTGAATTTTTTTCTCCTCACAAAAGTGAGTATCTCCATTTAATTCATGATTATTTTTTGAAATAGTATAATTATATCGTTTGTTTACCTCTTTCCAATTGATACACTTTGGTGGACAAACAATATATACAAGAGTTGGATTCTCATCCATACCTTATTTAATTTTTAAAATGACTACTGACCCATCTGACTCAAATTGAAATACGTAGTCATCTAAATTTTTATTATTTTGTAAAAATACGTCCACAAGATGAATTGACGAATATGAGAGAGATGACGGGATAACAATATGAGGATCACTCGTTGTAATTTATAATGCATGGATTTTTTTTATAATATATATATATATATATATTTTTTTAAAAGCAGAAGCAATTATAATTGACTCAAAATCTAATTAGACAGCCATACTCTTTGATAAGGGAGAATTTAAAAGACGACCAACTACGGTTATCACCTCAAATTCCGCTGTTTCCTCCAGGTAGGTGGTCGGTACGAAGACTCATTAAAAACCACCAATCCTAGACAAGGTAAAACGGAATCGATTTGATAAGTTCGCGTTGGAGTAGCTTTTAATTCTAGGTTCGTTAAGAGTTTTGCTCGTAAGTCAATTTATGTAACGTGCTAAATTAAGTGCAAAATTAAACCACGTAGGAACACACAAAAACGCACCTCTGGCGTGGACCTTTTATGGTCACTTGCTTACGTCGGGCAGAAGTTTAGGTTGACGTCGATCGGGGGAAAATGTTGTCTATGTTTTGGCGGTCCCCGAGAGTTTCTTGTGCTCATGGCAAGATTGCACAAGTTTTCTTCACGTTCGATCACTGTTGCACACTTTTTTTTCACTTTTGCTTTTTTTTTTTTTTTTTTTGAATGTGCTTCTGAAAAAAAAACAAAAGAAACTACACCAAACGTAAAGTGCGACAAAAAAAATAATAAGGAAAAGAAAAGGAAAAAGAATTAACACGACACGCGCACTAATGGTGTATTGAACACACAAACCCAAAATGAACAAGCACACTTATGAAACATTTTTTTATTTCTTTTATTCTGGAAATTAATATTGGAAAAAAAATATTTTTTTTGAATTTTTGAATTTTTTTTTATCAACTATTGACTAAAAAACGAATTTAAAAATTTCCAAATTTTTTTTTCTTCGAGTTTTTCGTTTTTTATTTTTTTTTTGTTTTAGGATAAACTAGTCCGAAAGTTGTAATTCTTAAAAAAAACTGTCAAATCCCCGGCAACGATGCCAAAAACTTGTTTGTCAATTTATAACATATCGCAAGTGCACGGGCTATTGTAGAATAATGAGTGTAAGTACAGGTTGAACCCACAGAGATTTATCAATTTTAATTTTTAAAGGAATTGCAACTATCCAACTAGACTAAAATGGGGTAAAGAAGATATGTAATATTCTAAGCAAACACAAATAAAAAGTATGATTATGAGAGACATAATCAAGTGGACGTGAAAACCAGGACGTTGGATCCATTTATCACATTTAACTAATATTATGCAACAATTTAAACTCGTCATTTCCAATTTTATAACTAAAATTAAACCAACTCTCGTGGTACTTAATTCGGAAGATAACATGGTTAAGTTCACAATAAAATTTAACGTCTCTAAATTTAGACACCTAAAATCCCTATTTCCTTAGCATTACAAATTTTAAAGTTCGCAAATGTATGTAAGCATGGACTATCAAAACAATCAAAGTGCAAGCATAATCCATCAAAAATTACTATTTTTAAATTTCAAAACTTGACTTGACAAAACAATCTTAAAGGTTTTAAAACACATTCTCGTGTCGCATTAAAATGAATACTGAATTTTTAAAACTTTTAGAACATATTGGAAAATAAAGACGAATTTAAATTACACACAATATTAATCAAACATAACAAACTTCACCCAGTCCTAGTAAAGAAATTAAGCTAGCATAATTGAAAATAAAATATAAATGCAAGAATGAATATTAGTTCTCATTAATAAATCAACTTACAAAAATAATCGTATCTTACAATTGATATTGACAAAACTTCTCTCACAAAAGAATAATTCTTGGCCCTCAATAAAGATATACTCATAAAATAAAGAAACCAAAAACTATCTCTCAAGCTCTCAAATTTTTCTCCCTCAAAATAATGAGCCAAAGGGTGTTATTTATTGGCTTATGAATGAAGTGTTTGAGATGGAGTGAAACTCTCTTTGATTGGTTGTAGTTGAGGTTATTATTATCTCTTTGATTGGTTGTAGTCTTGAGAAGAGTTAGAGATAATTGATAAGTTTTTTTTTCAAAAATAATTATCCCCAATTTTGGCACTATTCACATCACTATTCACAACACTGCCTTTAATCGCATTTTTGACCTCAAAAACTTCAAAATATCAGTTCTGTTCGGCCTTCAAAGTTGTGAGTGTCAAGACCTTTCCAAAAAGCTATGGCACGGCTTGAACAAACACTCGGGCGATTTTATAAAAAATATTTAGTACAACTGTGTCAATCGTGTCGTATCGCGTTGTGACATATCCTAACAATTTTTTTCACATAGACTCCTTTGTTGTCCAAAATTTTGGGGTACCTGTAAAAATGCAAAATAAAAATAATTAATTCAAATTTAGGGTAAAAAATATTTAAAAATTACAAAATTACCCCTCTTTGCACTCGAAATTCATAAATTTCTCGTATTAATCCGGAATTCAACCAAATTTCAGAGAGAACTTTATTTTACCTAGATAAATACTTAAAAATGATTTACAGGCTCATAAAGTTTGAAAATTATGAGTTTACCCTTGAAGTTACTAAAATTGCATTTTTAACTTGAATTTTATTCAAACTTACATTTTTCTTTTATTTTATGAAAATGACTGTAAAAGCTTATTATTTATAATACAAATGACCTAACAAGGTCTTGAATTGGACATAATTAATGCAAAATAATGCACTCATCAACTATGATAATATATGACTATTGAATTTATTAATATTGTCATGAGTTATAATACCGCAAATTCGGAAATTAAGTTGGGACGCGCGTGTCAGTTTTGTCAGGAACCGATTTAAATGGATTTAAAAATTAAATTATTTTCATAGCATATATATGATCATTTTGAGTGCGCCAACGTATCCGTAAGGATCGAGATAGTCAAAAAACACTAGCCGGGGGTTTAGTTTGGGTCTGAGGGCATTTTACGCCAAACCGGCAACCGAGGAGGGTATTTTAGTCAATTTGAATTTTGAGGAATTATAACAAATGAATTTTAGACTTAATATATCATCCAACACGTAAGAATTTTACGGTTATTACAACCAAAAATCACCAACGGCAGAGAGGAAAAGAGGGAAATTTCCAAAGGAGAAACCACCATTTAGAGACTTTTGCACCACCGTCACCACAACCGGATAGATCGGAAAGAGAGAATCATTCCCATACCATCTTCTTCAAAGGATCATAATCTTCATTACCAAGAAAGTGATTTAACTTGCAATAATTAGTGTATATATATTATCCATGATAGTTTAGGAATTGGGAATAACCTGGAAAATATTAAAAGTTTTGACATTGGAGACAAAAATATTAATCTGGGTAGGATTTGTATGTAGACTTAATTATGGAAATATACCAGTCACGAAATCATGATCCACGCAAAGATAATTATGAAATTATATTGAGTTATTTGATGTTCTTGAAGAAAATACGGGTTCTATTGATAATTAGATGATTTGATCCAAGAAAAGAGTAATTCATGATGATTTAAGAATTCGGGAACATTAAGAATCATGTATTTAGGTTGTTAGATAACCCAATACGTCTACTTTATAATTTAGCATCTTGTAATGGAAATTTGGGATAAATCTAGGGCTGAAAATGCAAAAAATTGTGACTGCAACTATTCAATCGATCGATTAACATTCATAGGTCGATCAATCGACTGGGTTCAATCGATCGATATTCTTGAGTCGATCGATTGACCTCCCCAGAAATTGTGATATTTTTCCTTTTTAGGATTTAAGAAATTTTGACCCTTGAAAGTTATCGGTGGGGACTGTGTGAACATATTGAGACTTAAGGAAGAGCAGTAGGGGTGTATATGAAGGCCGGAATACATTAGAATTGAATTGGGACTTAATGTTAAACTTACGAGGGTCCGACGAGCGAGTTACTATTAGAGGTTGCGAGTAAATGAATTAAATTTATATAGGTGATAACTTAAGGTTAGAGACATAATTGTGGACCTTAAATTACTGAATTGACCTTAGGGACAAATGGGAGTCTTAGTAATCTTTTGGGGATAGGTTTAAGTTCTCGAAGTTATATGACTTGAGAGTTATCGACTAAACGTATTATGTATGAGATGGAATGATATTAGAGTACATATAAGACTTATGGTATAGGGCTGGAAATATACGTATAGTAATATGACAATTATCTAAGTTGTGTGAATGCTTAGTGTAAGGACATAAATTTCCAATTGAGTCCCTGTATTGTTTTGACTTAATTCCATGAACAAAACTGTGTTTGTAATATGTCATAGGGAGAATTTTATTTTGTCACGATCCCACTCGATCTATGACGTATTGAAGAAATTAAAGACGTTGCGGCAAAGCTTCAAAGAATTAATCATTCCGATGTTTAATTGGTGCAAGTTTAATCGTCTTCAAAAGTTAATTTCATTTCGAGATCACTCAGGTATGAATGCGTATAATTCATGGTGCTCGGGATTATTTTTATAAAAGATAACGATGTATTTTTTATAAAGAAAAATGTTTTAAAAGTGTTTTAAAGGTTTAATCTACGTTTTATGATGATAAGCTCGTAAAAGTGTTTGACTTTTTTTGGATCTCTCATTGGAAGAGACGTTTTAAACAAAAAGTCAAAAAGTCAACATTTTCGAGTTGTCATTCAAACGACATCCAATCTCGTTCGAACGAGATAGGGATGTCGCTCGAACGAGTTCCTCAAGTCGTTCGAACGACATGTTTTTTGAGGCGGCGTTTAAATCCTATTTAAACGTGTTTTCATCATAATTTCGGAGGTGTGCTTTCTGGAAAATAGTTTTATGAACCAGAACCTTGTTTGCACATGTTTTCTAAGGTTTAAAAGTTTTAAACACATCCTTAGAGTTTGTAACGATCCGAGTTATCATTCTTATATGTTTAAGTGATCTTGCTACACCAAAGTTGTTTGTTCTACACATTGAACATCAAAGGGTTTTGCGACGGAGAAGCGACATACATCGTGTTTGACATCGTAGACGAATCAAAGCCATTCAGTGGACACCGAGACATACGTGGACGCGTGTGTTGTGGACAGGTATCGTGGAAGACGAAATTTCTGCATGGGAACTATTGAAGAACGGTTGAAGATCATAAGGAGCATCAAGACCAATGGGGATCGAGTCTTAATGTAAGGCTAATTTGTCTTTATAAAACCATTGTTCATAGTGATTGTCTGGCTTGGGCCGTCTCAGGTTGTTTTCCCGTTTTGGGTTTTTTCCTCGTACATCCGGTGTTGTGAGTATTCTTTACTTTACTTTACTTTCTTTATTCACTAGATTCATGTTTAGGATTAATCAAGATAAAATTGGTTTAAAATAAGAATTGGGTTTTTCACAACTTGGTTTGTTGCATAATTAAAAGTTGGATCTTTTTTTTCAGAGAAAAATTGATTTTGTTTGAAACACACATATTGGGCACTCTTCAAATTGGTATCAGAGCTAGAAAACATATTTTATTTGTTTTGTGATCCCGTGTGTTTGTTTATCTCTCCCGTGTTTGTTTTCTCTCGATGGATTCTCTAAGCTTTGACGATTTACATCATTTGAATTTAAAGTTTGCAAAACGTATTGATGTTTTGGAAAAAGAAAATTTCGGTTTTAAAATTAAGATTGAATATTTGCAAACGTTTCAAACTCAAAGAGATATTTGTCGTGAGCATTTTAGTTCATTGTTTAAAGATTTTAATATGATAACATTGGGCAAAAAGGAGAGTGATGATAGCGTCCTCATTTTAGAAAAAGAGTTAGAGGATTTAAAAAATTCTAGAGTTTGTGCCTTTGCGGAAAATGATTCGATTAATGATTGTGTGGCTCAAGAAAAGTCTCTTAGGGATAAGTTTGCTCATATTGAGGGGGAGCGAGATAACATTCTAAGGGTAATTGAAAATTTAAAGAAGGAGTCACTAAAGTTCGAGGAATCTAATCATTTGCTTGAGTCGAAAGTTTTGAAGTTAAAAAATGATTTAAATGACTCGAGTAGTGATGGTAGCGGCTTATCTTGTTCTAGTGGTTCGATTGTAAAAGCCAAAACCATAGTTTGTTTTAGAGCTTCAACCACCTCCGAGGGTATTAGAAAAGATCAACCTAAAGGTCACATTCCTCATCATGTTTTCACATGTTCGCATTGTTGTAGGAAAGGTCACCATAGGAGTTTCTGTTTTGATCTTAGAAAAGACCATAGGAAGATTAAACGTAGTGTCCCATTGGTTCCCAAAACCCATTTGTTAGTTATACACCTGTTTGGGTTTGGAAATCCATTTTGGAGATGCTAAATGCTTCGTTGGTTGATTCTCACATGCATGCACATGATTCATCTCTTGCTATTTCTTATGGATAGTAGCTTGCATGTTTTGTCATACGCTAGCCCGTGCATCATGGCTTATTATTTTCTAGTGATATGACATGCTTATCATTTTGTATTATAGTTTTCGTTTGTTTGAGTCTTATTTGAAAAATACAAAAAGATTTTGTTTTAGAGAAAACTTTTGAAAATCCAAAAAGATTTTGCTTTGCTTTGAGTCAAATATGTTTGAAAAGCCAAAAAGATTTTCAGTTTTTGTTTTTGAGTTTACATGTTTGATGTGACATATTGGTGTGCTTGGATTACCCCCCGTCGTTTCATTATCCATGTGGCTAGGACATTTGGTCATTATTATCGATGCTTAGAATGATCTTAACCGTTATTTATATGGGGTTGTTTCGGAATTGATATGCATTTTGATTCGACTTTGTATATATGCCAACATCGCACACATGCACGAGTTTATATGGAAGTTTGACTTCTCTTGCATATTTGAATTTGGTGACGCGTTCTTATCTCAATCTTGTCATCTATGCATAAGTAGACTAAAGGAGAAGTGTGCATGTAATAACCGTTTAGCGTGAGTATTTAAAATTGGTAAAAATGATGAGTGATTCACGGGAAAGGATTGCGAGAGTTCAAAATTAACTCGTATCGTTTAAAAGAGCCCAAAAGAAAATGCAATATGCTAAGAAAAGGGCCAATAAGATTTTCTCTAAGTTGAGAATGCTAGAAACCTCAAAAAAACTTGGAAAAGTATATATATGAGGGAGTTTGGTTGGAGAAAATTTAAACGGGTTTGCACATCTAATCCTAATATTGAAACATTGCAATTTGACGCTATTGTTTGTAGAATCGCCAAAATTCTGGATTTGTGTGCATGTAGTATGTTTAGTTCATTAAGCTCACACTTTAATTGTCATATGGCTATGACAAAGTTTGATGATTTATCTCTATCAATTAGAGCTTCTTGATCGTTTCGATGTGTTGGAATTATGACTCATTTGTTGTAGTTTCACGCCCATTCATTCCATATCCATGTTTGAGAACATCGGTACTATGTTTGCATGTAACTCGCATTTTAAGTTTTTATGAGTTTTTCCGTTTTGTGTTAAAAGCCTACTGTTTTAACACTGTTTTGATTCTGTCAGGCCCTTCCTGGAATATTTTTGTGGAAATTTTTCACTGGGCAATACTTTATAATATTTCTGGGAAACTGGGAAATTTTGGCAAGTCGCACGAAGTCGTTCAAATGACAACTCTTCTCGCGCGAACGACTTCTGTACTTCGTTCGAGCGACTTCCTCATCTTGTTTGAGCGAAGTCCCTAGCTCGTTCGAATGACGGGCTGGAGAATGGCTTCTGATTGGTTTACAGTCCTCAGGTTCAAATTGGTATATTTTTGGTTCTGCGAGAAGCATTTATGGACTGTTTGGTTTATATGCAGGTTCTTTTATGTTCCAAATTGGTATTTTGCATATGAGTCCGTTTATCACACCTGATTAATTTGCGATATTCTTTGTGTGATTTCATGGTTTACTAGCTACTGATTTCATGTTTATCTAGCATTTTTTGTTTTTTAAAATTGGTATCAACTTGATTCAATTTGGTTTCATATTATCATGCTAGATATATCATATTGGCTTATCTTTTCACCGCATTGTCTATTCGAGACAAAACGGGGGAGAGATGTATGTATGTAGGGGAAGATTTGTTGAGCACTACTATTGATATCTGGATTTACATATTGTTTGATTATATTTATTTCAAATTAGTATCAAATAATTTCTCATATGTTTCAAATGATTTGTTCTTATCAGAAATATAAATTAGTATCATTTGAAAATTGGTATCATTTGTTCCTCCATACTTCACTGGGTATTTGTTTGTCTGTTTCATGTGTGTATGTATGCTTTCAGCAATTCGAGATTTCAAGTCTACATCACATTCAGACAGTTCATGCTTGCCGGTGCTACATATTCTAGTCCGTGTCCTGTATTTTTGTTTTTGAGTTTTTGGGATGAGATTTAGGTGTCATATGGATTGACGGCCCGTTAGGCATTTCACTGGTTTAGTTTTGTCCCGGAATAGTCAAAGGGGGAGATTTGTAAGGACATAAATTTCCAATTGAGTCCCTGTATTGTTTTGACTTAATTCCGTGAACAAAACTGTGTTTGTAATATGTCATAGGGAGAATTTTATTTTGTCATGATCCCACTCGGTCTATGACGTATTGAAGAAATTGAAGACATTGCGGCAAAGCTTCAAAGAATTAATCATGCCGATGTTTAATTGGTTCAAGTTTAATCATCTTCAAAAGTTAATTTCATTCCGAGATCACTCAGGTATGAATGCTTATAATTTATGGTGCTCGGAATTATTTTTATAAAAGATAAGGATGTATTTTTTCTAAAGAAAAATGTTTTAAAAGTGTTTTAAAGGTTTAATCTACTTTTTATGATGATAAGCTCATAAAAGTGCTTGACTTTTTTGGATCTCTCATTGGAAGAGACATTTTAAACAAAAGTCAACATTTTCGCATTGTTGTTCAAACGACATCCAATCTCATTCGAACGAGATAGGAATTTCGCTCGAACGAGTTCCTCAAGTCATTCGAATGACACATTTTTCAAGGCGGCGTTTAAATCCTATTTAAACAGTGTTTTCATTATAATTTCGGAGGTGTGCTTTCTGGAAAATAGTTTTATGAACCAGAACCTTGTTTGCAAATGTTTTCTAAGGTTTAAAAGTCTTAAACACATCCTTAGAGTTTGCAAAGATCCAAGTTATCATTCTTATATGTTTAAGTGATCCTGCTGCACCAAATTTGTTTGTTCTACACATTGAACATCAAAGGGTTTTGCGGTGGAGAAGCGAAGGACATCGTGTTCGACATCGTAGACGAATCAAAGCCATTCGGTGGACACCGAGACATATGTGGACGCGTGTGTTGTGGACATGTATCGTGGAAGACAGAATTTCTCCGTGGGCACTATTGAAGAAAGGTTGAAGATCAGAAGGAGCGTCAAGACCCGTGGGGATCGAGTCTTAGTGTAAGGCTAATCTGTTTTGGTAAAACCATTGTTCATAGTGATTGTCTGGCTTGGGCCGTCCGAGGTTGTTTTCCCGTTTTGGGTTTTTTCCTCATACATCTGGCGTTGTGAGTATTCTTTACTTTACTTTACTTGCTTTAATCACTAGATGCATGTTTAGTATTAATCAAGATAAAATTGATTAAAGTAAGAATTGGGTTTTTCACAACTTGGTTTGGTGCATAATTAAAAGTTGGATCTTTTTTTTCGGAGAAAAAATAGTTTTGTTTGAAACAAACATATTGGGAACTCTTCACTTAGTATTTGGATTATTGTTTGTATCACATACATACATAATTGCTATCACAGGAGGTTGGCTTTCGAAAAAAGGACCATATTATCTTTGTGTGCCTACGGGGCGATTTAGATTGGTATCTTAAGGACATGGGGTTGTGAATGACTTTTTTGTGAGTTGATAAGTCAGCTGACCATGGGAGCGTAGGTATGTGCATGACCCATGGGTATGTGAACTATGTTTGCCTCCACTATGTGTGATTTTCTATTGAACTCGGAACACGTAATCCTTATGTACGTGATGTATCGGGATTCAATACTAGAGTATGTACCCACCGCAGCTTAGCCTAGGGGTGCCATATGTGTATATATGTACTGAGATTTATATATATCTACCTGTGACTGGTTCACTGTTGATTTGTTGATGCGAATAATTGAGATATTTAAATGGGTTAAAAATATGAGAAATCTTACAATATTTGAGTTAAATAATTTGATTAATGTACAGGTGAGTTATACGTAGAATATATATTTGAATAATATGAAGAGACCCCCTATATTATAATGTGAGGACAGGAGTTGGCATAGACTAGTTAGTTAGTGACAAATCTAGGATGGTTACGGGTATACGTTAGGCATGCGCATTAGTTGATGGGTGAGGAACTCATGTGAGAGCACGTAACTAACATGTATATAATATTTATTGTTTGACGCACTTAAACACTTGCTATATCTTAAATTGTTTTCACCTCGGGCTCTGACCCGTTTTCTTCCAAATCTATTTTTCTGTAAATCATTTTAAGGTGCCATCCACAGGGACGCCAAGCATAGGAGAGCCATTCCTCCGACGTGCTGTAGCTGCTGTGGAAGTTACAGGATCTTGTTACTAGACGTCTCCACATCTATCCTTGCTTCATTTGGAGTCATTTATCCCATTTAGGGTTCGTTGCCTATTTTTATTTAGACATCAGCTTTAGACCTTTAGTTATTTCAGTCTTGGGATTTATTCATTTAGATATTTGTATTGGGTTTAATTACATTGCTACTTTATTGGAGTGTTTACTCCTGACTTCAGTTATTTCATTATGTTGATTCCCTTATGAGATTGTTCATGTTATTGTTGGTTATGGTTTAAATTATTTTGTTGATGATAAATTATTAATAAAATTTGGCACTTCACTTTTTAAATATCAGTTGGTTAGTAATTAATTAAATATTTTCGACAGTGATACTATAAACTGAACCAACTTGACATTTTGTATTAATTTAAATAAAGGAGTAGTTGTCCGATATTTAATTAGTTGGGGTGTCACAATAGGGTCACAAGTGGATGGACTGTCCTCAACCTGATATTGTTCTTCATCAAGATGGTCAGTAGGGCCAACAGGGTCAAGGAAGAGGTGGAACTGAGCAATAGGATCAAAATCAATAGAGTCGTAATGTGGGACAGTTTGGTGGTAGGTGCTTCAATTCTGGAAGGATGGGTCATAGGATACAGGATTGTCCAGATAAAGGCAAGATACCCCAGCGGCAGGGTGTGTATCAGGAGCTGCAGAGGCCTATGTTTCCAGCGGCCCTTCCAACACCGGCGCAAGTACTAGCCTTATCAACCATTTCTCCCGCCGTCCCACCACAACAGGGGAAATTACAGTACATGTGTGTGTACAACGTCCAGTAGGTTGCAGTTCAGCAGCCACCACCCGCCATTGAAGGTACATTTCCTATCCATGGTACTATAGGGCGCGTTTTATTTGACGCTTAGGCACGATAGAGAGTACAGTGACATGTGTATACTCACCCCTGGGTAATGGGTCATTGATTTTCTTTATATGTCGGGGAGTAGGTATAGAGATTAGGAGTCTAAATTTGTCTACAGATATGCTAGTCTTAGATATGCATGAGCATGACGTCGTTATTGGCATGGGCTAGCTTGCTGCTTACAGAGCCATGATAGAATGTTTTAGTAGGAGCATTATTTTTGCCATCCCGGGTTAGAAGATGTTTCTAGTGGTGATGCCTCATCCCGAGGGAGGATCATCCACCCATTTATATTACAAAGAGGAGGAGACTCTAAGGAGATAATGATTCCAATTGATTCGATTCCTATAATTCGTGAGTTTTTTGATATGTTCCATGATAGACCGGGACTATTGCCTAACTGATAGATAGATTTCGTTATAGATTTCATGTCGGGCACTCGACCAATAGCCCATGTACCCTACCGTATGAATCCAGCTGAGATGAGGGCGTTGCGGGACCAGATTTAACAGCTATTAGGAAAGGGATTCATTCGTGGGAGTACCTCGCCTTGGGGTACTCCCGTGATGTTTATGAAGAAAAAAGATGGGTCATTGAGGTTATGTATGAACTACCGAGAGTTGAGCAAAGTCATGATACGGAATAAGTATCCGTTGATCCGAATCGATGACTTGTTCGACCAATTTAGAGGAGCCTTCTTCTTCTCAAAGATAGATTTGAGATCAGGATATCATCAGTTATGGATTAGGGCGAAGGATGTGTCGAAGACTGCTTTCTTAATGTGATATGGATCCTACGAGTTTTGGGTTATGCTGTTTGGGCTAACCAAATCTCCAGCCGTGTTCATGGACTTAATGCATAGGGTGTTCAGGGAGTTCCTGGATCAGTTCATCATTGTCTTCATAGATGACATTCTGATTTATTCCCATATTGAGGAGGAGCATGCAGAGCATTTAAGATGGGTTCTTCAGACTCTGCAAGAGCATCAGTTATATGTTAAGTATGAGAAGTGTAAGTTTTGGCTACGCGAGGTCCAGTTCTTGGGGAACATTGTTTCCTCTAGGGGAATATCCATAGATCCGAGGAAGGCATCCACGGTGAGGGAGTGGGGGCAGCCCATGACACCATACAAAATCTATAGTTTCTTAGGATTGGCAGGGTACTACAGGCAGTTCATTCGAGTATTCTTGAAGATAGAGGGTCCATTGACTAATCTGACTTGCAAGGGGGTACCGTACGTATGGGATGACGGTTTCTAGTTGACTTTAGATGAGTTAAAGGACAAGTTGACTTCGGTGCCAGTACCCGGGCCAGGAGTGGAGTACCTAGTTTATACTTACGCTTCCCTACAGGGACTTGGTGGAGTACTTAGCAGAAGGAGCAGGCTATAGCTTATTACTCCCGCAAGCTCAAGCCTCACGAGAGGAATTACCCCACCCACGACTTGGAGCTAAAAGTGGTCGTGTTTGCCTTATGAATTTGGAGACACTACTTATTGGGGGAGAAATTTTGCCTGTTCATAGACCACAAGTCACTCCAACACTTGTTCACTCGACGGGAGTTAAACATGCGTCAGCGCAGGTGGCTAATGTTTGTAAAATATTACGAGTTCGAGATACAATACCGCCCGGGGAAGGCTAACATTGTTCCTGATGCGTTGAGCCTTAGGCCAGTATGTGAGGTGGCAGAAGTGTGGAAGGCGAAATGGAAAGAGTTGGGACATCAGGTTGCAATGGCCCGATCCTTTATGTCCGTTATGACAGTCACACCAAAGATTGTTACGAGGGTGATCCAGGACCAAGCCACTGATTCATTTTTCCAGGATCAGACTGTATGGCTTCTAGCGGAGGGTATAAATTTCTACTCAGTGAGTTCAGATGGGGGTTTGTGATTTAATGGGAGATTAGTGGTCCCGGAGGGGGAGGACTTACGTCATGCAGTGATGACAGAGTCGCATGGATCTCGATTTGTGGTACCTCCCGAAGGGGATAAGATGTACCAGGATATGAGGCGACAGTACTAGTGGAGTGGGATAAAGAAGGACATTGCGAAGTTCGTGTCCAAGTGTTCCACCTGTAAGTTGGTAAAGGTGGATCATCAAAAGCCACCGGGGTTAATTCGATCGCTAGAGATCCCTATGTGGAAATAGGAGAGCATTTCCATGGATTTTATCACTGTGTTGCCTACATCATAGCGAGGTCATGATTCTATACGGGTAGTGGCGGATCGATTGACCAAGATAGCTCATTTTATGTCGGTACGGACATACTACACTACGGGAAAGTATGCCCAGTTATTTATTGCTGAGATAGTGAGGTTGTATGGGGTGCCCCTGAATATCGTGTCCGATAGAGACACGATTTTTGTGTCACGCTTATGGGAGAGCTTTCAGGAGGCTATGGGTGCCGAGCTGTGGTTAATTACGGCTTATCACCCTCAAACAGATGGGCAGACTGAGCATACTAATCAGATGCTGGAGGATATGTTACGCATGTGTGTCCTTGATTTTGGAGGGGGTTGGGAGCAGTACCTTCCACTGGTGGAGTTCTCTTATACTAACTGCTACCAGTTTACGATTGGCATGGCCCCATTTGAGGCATTGTACGGCAGACCTTGTCGTTCTCCTTCTTGTTGGCTAGAAGTGGGGACAATAAGTTACTCGGTCCCGAAGTGATTCAGGACATGTCAGCCACAATTGAGATGATCAGGAGTCGCATTCAGGTATCCCAGGACAGGTAGAAAAGCTACGCCAATGCAAAGCAGTTCTTCAGGGAGTTTAGTGTGGGGGAACAACTATTAGTGAGAGTGTCCCCTATGAAAGGAGTAATGAGGTTCAGTAAGAAGGGGAAATTGGATTCGAGGTATGTAGGACCATTTCCCATTATCGAGAGGATCAGACTGGTGGCATACAAACTTCGGTTGCCGGAGCACTTGCACGGTATTCGTGATGTATTCCACATTTCGTCATTGAGGCGGTATCTTCGGGAAGAGTTGGCCCAGACTCACATTGCGATAGAGGAGATTGACTTATAATTCGACAGTTCTTATGAGGAGAGACCAGTGGCTATCCTATACCATAGTGAGAGGAAATTGAGGTAGATGGTAGTCCCACTTGTACGGGTCAAGTGGGGGCATCATAATGTAGAGGAGTCTACTTGGGAGCGCGAGGCAGACATGCACGAAAAGTATCCAGAATTGTTTTTACCAGGTATGCCTTATTGTTCGAATTTCGGAACAAATTTGCATTATTACGGGGGAAGCATGTAACACCCCGTATTTTTATGGCCTTTAATTATGGGATTAATTAAATTAAATTAGGATGAATTAATTTAATATTAATCCGAATTTTAAAATAAATGTTTACTAGCAAGACGAGAGTTAGTAATTATTAGTTAAGAATTATATTGAATATTACTTAATGAGTAAAGTAATATATGAGATTGAATTTATTAAAAAAATTATCGCTAGTGAATAATATGATAGTTACAGTGTGACACCCGCCTAATTAAATACCGGGTGATCACTCCTTTATTAAATTAAAATCAAGGTGAACAGTTGGTTCATTCTTAGCATCACTGTCGTAAAAATAACTTTTCCATTTTTAAACACCCTAAATAATTAAGCTAAGTGTCAAAACCAATTTTAAACATTATTTCCATTCTATTAAATCCAATTATAAAACCTTTAACCATTTACATTTTAAGAGTCACACATTAAGAATAAAAATAGAAATGAACATACACGAATTTAATCATCAATAATAAATCCCAACATTAAAATACTAAGGAAAACATCCTGACAGTAACAATCCTGAAATAAAGATACTGAAATTAAAAGAATTACAATCTCTGACAATATCAACTAAATAATGGAAAAAGGGCGACACATGCCCCCACTGGATAAAGCTGAACTAGAAGTAGAGTCAATAATGAGGTCGTCTAAACAATGTCCTGCAACTCCCACAAAAGCTACAGCGCGTTCCATCCAAAGGATCCTATGCAAGACGCCCCTGTGGCTGGGCACCTGTAATACATACACATATATACAAGAGAGAGAAAAAAAAACGGGTCAGAGCCCGATAGTGTATATGATTTAAAAATTCGTTTAGCAAGTATTTAAATTGATTACAGGCCAATGCAAGAACATATTAGTGCGACACTCTCTTGAGAAATTCTCACCTCTCTTCTAGTGTGCACACCTATCGCACTAACCTTCCCAACGATTTATCTTATCATATATCTCACTAATCTTCCCCAATGATTTCACTTATCTTAGGTTACTCGCAAGATTTAAGACTGAACAATACAATTGTTTAAAAAGTAAGACTTCAGTTAGTATCCAAAGTTCTCATTTTAACTTTATTAATTAATAAAGTTTTCCACTGTCATATTATACTTTCTCAACACAAGTATTTACAATTTGAGTCATCAACCATGTCCTACTTACCATATCACAATAGCCAATTCCAAATTCAAGAATTTCATATATATATTAACTACTCGTATAATATATATATATATTATAACAGCACCCCACATAAAAAAAACTATGGTGCGGGCATACTCTACTATCCAATCCCCGTATCACTCGTACTAAGGGGAATACAAATTCGGAATCACTCTCGAATTGTATTAACACATACACAAACAATATTGAGGCGAAGCATAGATTCCAAGTCTCTAAGAGGAAAGCACATACCCGCGTCTCTTAGGACCGTCTGAACTATCATTCCGATAGCCTGTACCAAGGATATCTATCTCCTAGGGTACGAGTCAATATCCCCCATAAGGCACACGAGATGAGATCGTCCCAGTTATGACATTTATCCTCATACTAATATTACCATATCAATATTAGGTATATCTCAAGTCCCATAGTTATGACATTTATCCTCATACTTCATCATTAGTTATCACGTATAACGGTACTTCTTTAACTTTAATTCGAGGCAATTAATCCAACTTACTACGTAACTCTCATGGACTCTATCCTCCCAAGTATAAAGATTCAGTAGGTATTCATCTATTTTTCGTAGTAACCATCTTACGTAATCTCTCACTTTAATATGTAGTTTCACCGTTCCTTATTTAATTATCCCAAAAATACAATTCTCGTCTCACATTAAAGGCCCCAACATTATTCATATGTCCTACTGGTCTTCCATATCTCCCAAAACATTTTATTAAGGATGTCCAAGAATTATTTCACATCAACTTGAATTTAACTAATTTAAAAAGGGAAATAGGAGTCTGCCAGGAGGAGTCGATCGATCGAGGTCTGGGGCTCGATCGATCGAACCTTCGATCGATCAAGCAGGTATGGCGAATTCTACAGTTTTGCAGTTACGGGTTTTCTCACAAAACTTCATCCAAATCCTAACTTTCCATACCCAAACGTCCACAAATTATACTACTAATTATATAAATCCATTCCATACATCTTTTACGTAAAGCATGCAAATTTTCATTAATAAACATGGATTAACAAGCCCCAAATTCATATAAAACCTCAAGAACCCTAGAATTTCATTAACATGGTCCTAATCCATCTTTTCCAGAATTTTATTCGTCTACAACATCATAAATTCGTAGTTTAATCCTCTACATGTGAAGGGTTTTCCATATTTTCATTCAAATCAATTCTACATGCGATTATCCTATCTTAAACATGGATTTTCTTCTACCAAATTAATCCTAATCACCCTAAACTAATATGAACGATGCATTAATGAAGATAAGCAAGATAAATACTTGCCTGGGATTTTCAGAAGTCTGATTTGTGAATGAGTTTGATGTTGTTGCGTTCCCCTTCGCGCGATCTACGCGTTGGTGGTGACGGCGGTGCAATCGGAGGTGTTCTTGGCCGAGAACTCCTTGGAGAGCTTCTCCTCTTCCTCTCCAATGGCTGTCATTAGTTTTAGGTTGTGTTAACTCTAAAAGATGACATTTAACATCTGAAACAACCCTTGCAAATTCGTGGGTTTAATTATCCATAATTACGAAATGTCCAAAACGCTCTCCCGGGGTACTAATTAGGCCTAAAAACGCCCCGAGACCCAAACTAAACCCCCGGGTACACTTTTCTGACTATCTCGACCCTTCCGAACACTTTGGCGCACTCAAAATGACCATATGAGCAACTTATAATTTATTCACTTTTATTAATCAACATTTAGTCCCGACACGATACTGGCGCGTCCCGACTTAAATTTCCATAATTGCCATTTTATTCACACGTGACAATTTTATAAAAATAAATCTCATATATTACTATACTCATCCAGTAACATTCAACAAATAACAATTTTCCAATAATTACTAACTCTCATCACGCTAGTAAATATTTAAAACAACATTCCGGATTAAAATTAAATTAATTTATCTCAATTAAATTTAATAAATCCCTAAATTTAAAAACCATGAAAATACCAGGTAGCACAATTCTGGATATCCTTTTTCGTACACAAACTATTTACATCGTAAGGAGCTCAATCACTATAGCCCTTTTCTCACAGCAACCCTGTTTTACATTCTCATTGGAGACACTTCACATAGTGCTCCTAATTGACAACATTCGCATAGGTCACGCCGATATGTTATAAATATCCATTATCTCACTATCATTAGGAGGCCGCACCTCACTACATGACAACTACTCGGATTTATTCATATACAAAATTCCCACTCGGAGAAGACCATACGAACATTTGACCATTCTTGTTTGCCTAAAACAGTCGTGGAATTCCACCATAGTTATCGGATATTATCTCGGCCGATCCAAAAATTCTGATTATCTACTCACCTCTAAACATACGGAAGGAGAGTAGTCGAGGTTCTTCCATAACAAAACCTTAATAAGCACCTCGTACGCGACAATTAGGTACGAGTGCTTCTGCAGAGCATTCCTGAAATCATCGTACCAAGATTCCAAAATCTCTTTCACGTGGCTCCACAAATCTTTAATCACCGTGCGCCTATTCCCTGGCTAAGGGTGATACATCCTACTCGAAATGAAACCTTATCTCCGTTGGTTCCTGAAATCCCATATCAAAGGTGAGATTCACCAATCTCATCCTGATTCAGAAATTCATACTGCGCCGGACCATGCACTGGCGCGATCCTTCCTTTCAAAGGAAGTCTGTGGCATACTAGTTAATATTGTAAACGATCCCAAAGGAATATCAATCACTTCCTTCTCAGCGGCTTAATTCACATGTTCGGGATGAACCCTTGATCTTGTTTTGAGGATGGTAACCCATCCAAGAACTTTACCGACTTTACCGACCACTTCCAATTTCAGGAATTTTCAATAAACACAAAATTCTTTGGTTGATTCTCATCTTTCAACCAAACCTTACCTATGGGCGGTGCATGTGGAGACTACTCACTACGTCCCGCTAAACATCGATTCTTCCCTTGAAATGTCTCACACTAAGTGACACATAATACTCCCCTTCCTTCCTTGGAGTATGCCGAAAGTTTTGACCTGTGCTCTTCTCTCCACGAAGTGCACTTCTGGATCTCTGATACCATACTAACATCATTACTCTTTGTATGCGCAAGTCGCTCTCACACTTGAATAATAACAACTCCGCTCTGGGTGTTCTCATAACAATTAAATTCTACTCTATTCAAGGAATACCAATTCTTGAATGGCTTCCCACATCCTTCCAATCAAGTTAGGGCGTGCTATTCTAATTGCACACTTATGTATGGATTATCGCCCCTCATATGACGTTTAACCCACTCTATCACTTCCACTTCGTTATACTAGTCCCACAAACATATATTTCACACGTCTATTACCACGTCCCTTCGACTCGGACTATTTTAACTGCAGCTAACCCAGATGCCCACATTTTTGCAACACCCCGATCGCCCTGGGAGAGCGAACGGCGTGCTACTCATCTGTAGGACTAACTAAATTCAACGAAATAGAAGGAATAGGGCATTCAAATTCCATGACAATAAAAGAGGAATAACAATTCTTAACCTTCTTCAGGTAAGTTCAACAATTTTCCTAAATAGGTACAACAACCAAAATAAATTACTAATGCTCTATCCATCAAAATAATTACAGGTCATCTCTTTTGTGTAATAAAGTTCTTTCCAGATAGTCCATGCTAAAAATCATTCCAACTCTTTATTCACCTTGTGTTTTGAACGCGGTTACGACATTTGGGTACTCTCAATCGCCCTAGAAATCAAAATATTTAAATCCTCCTTATCATCATTCCACCCCTCAACTCATGGGGTAACTTTCAATTCTTTCTTACCACAAGATCCGGCTCCAATAGCTTTAAAACAAAATTCAACTTCCAACTTACATACATAATTAATTGATCCCATTTCGACCAGGGTACCGAATTCATGGAATAGTGACCAAACGTCTCCCTATTTCCAACCTTACGCTAAGTTTCATGCGTGGGATGTCTAGCAAAGCGAAATCCAAACAAGGAACCCCCACGATACACTACTACCTAGCATTGTCGGCTATCAAAATCTGTTAGGTCCTCCGTCCACAACATGTACCCCTTTATTCCGTCCCTTGACGAAAAATTACAATTCCTCTCGTAATTATGCTTAACAAAGAACGTTTCACCAATTTCACTATCACCTCGTTTTGGTTGATGGTAATAGCATTCCATAAACCTCGAATACATACACTCGGAATTTTCGAAATTCCTTTCCCTAATAATAGGGGTATAAATATTAACTCCCACATTTCTAAAGGATAAATATAACAGTGCACTTTTCCTATCACTAAGTCCAGAGTGCTAAACATAATACTGAGTCAAATCTTTTCGCTCAACGGTAAATCCCGATACATACGGAATTACACTGACAAAATCTATACATACTTTGGCATCGAATATCTCGAGCCCACTATCTCCTCCGAAGTCTCTGGGATAGATAATATAAGTGCAAGTCCAACCTTCTTACAGGTAAAGCCTTGCCAAAACAAACATAAAACATGCTGCGCTAGTGCAATCACTCCGATAGCCTTGCAATAAATGCTCATTATCGTACTAACCATTTCTATAACGTTTTATCAAAGATAATACCGTACTCGTATATCGCATCACTACGACGAGTAACCTCAATAAGATACGTAACACTATTAATATATACATTCATCCTCCGCGGATAGCACCAAAGAAAAATCCCGCTACGCTAGGGAAAATATTCACATAATGGTAACATTTATAATTATAAGCATTAAACTCGTCTCACATGCTAATCTAGCAATGAACAAAATATGGTGACTCACTTGTGTCATATAAACATGCCGTATCCTCTGAGGATACAACTTACACTTCTACCTTATCATCGTCTTGACTGCGCAAATGGTTTCCGGACGTAACACGTTTACTCAGACCAAACGAAATTTCTTTAATCGTTGCCTTTTTACTAGGCACCGAATTCTTGTCCTTTTACTCACTTTGGAACATATTATCGCGAGCGATGTCACTCCGCACAAAATACCTCAACACATAATCCACTTACCACCTGTCCTACTAACCAGGTTAGGATTGTCCCTCTCTCGGACTTTAGTAGACTCGATTTCTGTTAGCCATCCTGGTTGTTCCCTTAGCTTTTTAGGCCATAAAGATCATGTTACTATCTATAATAGTACTTATTGAATTTACCATCACTTGGTAAGAATTTAACTATCCGAATCATTTAAATGGGTCCCCTGATGTATATCCATATCCCTTTGTGGTGCTATACCACCACCGTTGTATTCAGTCTTATTCTCAACTAAATTCTTCGATTCCTTTAGTCTCCCCCACAAAGGAGCATCATTAACTATATTGACAAAGTACGACGTTGTCAACCTCTAAATCGACCATCCATTAAAATTTCTCTTTTGAATGTTATCGACTATTAACACGAGTCAATCTCCCACTTGGAGTCATTTCCTCCACTTGTATCTACGTCTTCCGATACAAAATTCGTTAACGGTTAAGATTCATATTCACGAATGGACCCCTGACATGCCCTCCCGCGATGAGTTCAAAACCATGTTTGCTTCAATCCTGAACAGTTGAGGAAGGATCATATGGTCAACACTGTACATAAGGTTCTCCTATAGGCATAGCATTCCACTTCTAAAATTGGTGGTTGACTCCCACCATTATAACTTCGTTCCGAAAGCCAAGAAATTTTTTCTCTAAATTTTAACTTTCAGTTAGCCACACTCCGTACTATATCTAAACCTTTGGATACTTTACCTCCTTTGGTAAACACATACAATTTCCGCATTTCTAGAATTCTCATTGATCGTTCTCCATATATTTTGTAACACGTTGGTTGAGTTTACTCTCGTACCTCATTCGATCATAACAGCACTTGGAAATCATTGCTGCGCCTTAGTTGCCTTTCTAGTCATGGCTTCTCGTGCCATAATGGAGGTGACCTCGACTACAGTCATCATCCTCGGGTATATTTTATAATCTCAACTGAGCCTGCCTCCTGATGTACGCTTAACGGTCCTCTTCTGACATCCGTCATCGCTCAGCACATGCACACATCCAAACAAAATTAGAATTTACTAATGTATACACATTATAGCAGGAGAACAAAATCTCCTCAAAGAACTCGACAATCCTAAACATAGGGCTCTATATCAAACAAAGCAACGCTGAAAGAACAATAAGCCGTATAGATCCTAAGGACTCTAGATACTGATGCTCTGATACCACCTGTGACACCCCGCCTAATTAAATACCGGGCGATCACTTCTTTATTAAATTAAAATCAAGGTGAACAGTTGGTTCATTCTTAGCATCACTGTCGTAAAAATAACTTTTCCATTTTTAAACACCCTAAATAATTAAGCTAAGTGTCAAAACCAATTTTAAACATTATTTCCATTCTATTAAATCCAATTATAAAACCTTTAACCATTTATATTTTTAAGAGTCACACATTAAGAATAAAAATAGAAATGAACATACACGAATTTAATCATCAATAATAAATCCCAACATTAAAATACTAAGGAAAACATCCTGACAGTAACAATCCTAAAATAAAGATACTGAAATTAAAAGAATTACAATCTCTGACAATATCAACTAAATAATGGAAAAAGGGCGACACATGCCCCCACTGGATAAAGCTGAACTAGAAGTAGAGTCAACAATGAGGTCGTCTAAACAACGTCCTGCAACTCCCACAAAAGCTACAGTGCGTTCCATCCAAAGGATCCTATGCAAGACGCCCCTGTGGCTGGGCACCTGTAATACATACATATATATACAAGAGAGAAAGAAAAAAAGAAACGGGTCAGATCCCGATAGTGTATATGATTTAAAAATTCGTTTAACAAGTATTTAAATTGATTACAGGCCAATGCAAGAACATATTAGTGCGACACTCTCTTGAGAAATTCTCACCTCTCTTCTAGTGTGCACACCTATCGCACTAACCTTCCCAACGGTTTATCTTACCATATATCTCACTAATCTTCCCCAATGATTTCACTTATCATAGGTTACTCGCAAGATTTAAGACTGAACAATACAATTGTTTAAAAAGTAAGACTTCAGTTAGTATCCAAAGTTCTCATTTTAACTTTATTAATTAATAAAGTTTCCCACTGTCATATTATACTTTCTCAACACAAGTATTTACAATTTGAGTCATCAACCATGTCCTACTTACCATATCACAGTAGGCAATTCCAAATTCCAGAATTTCATATATATATTAACTACTCGTATAATATATATATTATAACAGCACCCCACATAAAAAAAAACTATGGTGCGGGCATACTCTACTATCCAATCCCCGTATCACTCGTACTAAGGGGAATACAAATTCGGAATCACTCTCGAATTGTATTAACACATACATGTGACACCCCGACTAATTAAATACCGGGTAGCTACTCCTTTATTAAATCAATACAAAAATGCCAAGTTGGTTCAGTTAATAGCATCACTGTAAACATTTTAATGATTACTAACCACCTAGTATTTAAAAAGTAAGTTGCCAAATTTTAAATTAAGTCTGATTAACATGAAATAAAAGAATAATGGAAGAACAACATAATCCATTCACCATAACAAAGTAATAGAATAACCAACGAAATAATAATAAGTCCGGAGGAAAACTCCTCACAATAATCCCACGACTGAAAATAATAAAACAAGTCTTAATCCTGAATTAATTACATGCCAGAAGTCTGAATGACTGAAATAAATGAAATGTCTCTAAAGAAATGGGCGACATGCCCTACAACTGATAAATGCTGAATATAGAGTCAAGATAGACGAAGCGTCTACAAGCAAAGTCCTGTAACTTCCACGTACATAAGGGTCACGCATTTCGAATCTCTCAGGAATCGTTCTCAGATAGTAACAATCACAAACAATGGAGGCGAACACAGTCACATCACATGGGTCACGCACATACCTACGCTCCCACGATCAGCAGACTTATTTACATCCCAATAAGTCCTTCTCTGACCTATGTTCATCGAGGTACCGGTCTAAATCCGGGCAACACAAGGATTAGAGGGCCCTAAGCGAACGTAAACCTCCCGTGATAGCAAGTATGGTAGGTATGTCATACACATAAAGTCATATACATATACTAAGTATGCACACATCTTAGTAATCACCAAAATTTATTTGTAGTACACATCTCATTCTCGTACGGACATATAATGCTACACAATTTATATGTTCCCGGTTAATATAATTATTTAGGCCGTCAATAATTCTCGCGTCGTAATAGACACTCACGTCCTACTTCATAATTTCCCTTAGGTTCAACTACACTTCTAGGTTTTACTCCTCATTATATCCCAAATATCCCAAATATAATAATTAATCATCAAGTAAGTGTTATCTCTACATATAAACAAGGTTACCGGACACTCGGGATCAAAACAGGCTAAAAAGCCTAAACTGTCAACTCGTTAGAAGTCTCGTTCGAATGAGGCTATTCGAACGAGAGTTCGTTCGAACGAACTGGGCCTTCTAACGAGATCTCGTTCGAACGAAGTCATCGAACGAACTTCACCCTCGTTAGAAGGCAAAGGTCAACTCGTTCGAACGAGCTCGTTCGAACGACCTCGGCAGGTCTTCTAACGAGTGGTCAGATTCGAGCCCAGAATTTCCTTAACTCGTTTTTCCAACTTTTCTTCACCTCTAATCTCCTCTAAACATCAAACCAACCATTGTACATGGGTTCTAATCAATCCTACACATACTTAGGTCATGTATTAACGTTTATATAGGGCAAATTCTTCCTAAACCTCATTGAATCATCAAATTCCTTCATTTATCCCCAAATCATATGAACATAAACCCTAAAATTTTTATGTCACCAAAGAGTATAATTAAATCCGATTTTGATATGAACAAGGTGTATTTCCATCAGAATAATCCTCCTAACACAATTCTACTTGCAATCCTTTCATCAAAATATAAAGTTCTAATTCCAATAAATGGGTTTTTATCAAACTTCCAAGAACAATACAAATTCTGTCAATTTCCTACGCATGGAAGAAACATTCTTTGTAATAAACGAAATTAAACCACTTGCCTTATGTGTATCTATTATTTTGATGTCGAATTGATGAACGATTCTTTCTCTCTCTGCAGATTTTCTCTCTCTCTCCCTCTACAAGCTCTTTTCTAATGGTGGCAATGGAGGCTATGGTTTGTCTTAGGAACTCTTGGGGCTAATTCTAATAACCCCCGTAGCCCAATAATCAGTTAATGGATGGTAATGGGTTAGTGGGTCTTTTAATTTTCCATTTAAAACTCCTAAAATTCGTTAATCAAAAATCCCAAAATTCTAAAATTACCAAACTGCCCTTTTTGGTTGCCGGTATGGCCTAAAAATACCCCGGGACCCAAACTAAACCCCCGACTAGTGTTTTCTGACTATTTCGACCCTTCCGGACGCGTTGGCGCACTCAAAACGACCATATGGTTAATAGAAATAAAATTTACTTTTATAATTATGTTAATTATATTCCTGACGCGCCTGTCACACGCGTTCCAAAAAAATTCTCAAATTGTCGTGTTTCAATCTCACGACAAGTTTCATAATTCAATATTCATATATATCCATATATACTCATTAATATCAAATACCAACTCGCATCTCGCTAGTATTTTTATCCGGATTAATTTCCAATTAATACTCATTTAATTCAATTAATCCCATAAATAAATATCATAAAAATACGGGGTATTACATACTTCCCCCCTAATAACAGAATTTCGTCCCGAAATTCGGAACTAGAAAGTACCTGGTAAGAACAACTCTGGATAACGTTCGCGCATCTCATCCTCACGCTCCCATGTGGACTCCTCGACATTATGATGTCGCCACTAAACACGCACTAACAGAACTATGTTTGACCGCAGTTTCCCCTCACTTCGGTCCAAAATAGCAATCGGCCCCTCCTCGTAGGAGCTATCAGGCTGGAGATCGATGTCCTCCAAAGCAATATGAGAATGATCCAAATCGTCTCTAAGATATTTCCTTAGCGAGGAAATATGAAACACATCGTGAATCATTTGCAAATGTTTCGGTAACCCAAGCCTATACACAACCGGTCCAATCCGCTCAATAATATGAAATGGTCCCACATATCTCGGTGCCAACTTCCCTTTCTTCTCGAAACGCATAATCCCCTTCATAGGAGATACTCTGAGCAAAACCTGGTCCCCCACTTGGAATTCCCTGAAGAATCTCTTCGCATCAGCATAGCTCTTCTGCCGATCCTGAGCTACCCGAATGCGACTCCGAATCAATTCTATTCTCGCCGAAGTATCCTGAATCACTTCGGGCCCAAGTAGTTTGTTGTCCCCCACCTCCAACCAACATGCTGGGGAACGACAAGGTCTACCGTACAATGCCCCAAATGGAGCCATGCCAATGGTGAACTGGTAGGAGTTGTTGTAAGCAAACTCCACCAATGGAAGATACTGCTCCCATCCACCCCCAAAATCAATGATGCACATACGTAGCATGTCCTCCAACATCTGGTTTGTACGCTCGGTTTGCCCATCAGTCTGCGGATGATAAGCCGTACTCAACCGCAATTCCGTACCCCTGGCCTCCTGAAAACTCTCCCAAAACCGTGAAATAAATATCTTGTCTCTGTCAGACACGATATTCAGGGGCACACCGTGAAGTCTCACTATCTCTGCAATAAAGAGCTGGGCATACTGTCCCGTAGTGTAGTCTGTCCTTACGGGTAGAAAATGAGCGACTTTGGTCAACCTGTCCACGATTACCCAAATGGAGTCGTGACCTCTCTGTGACGTAGGCAACCCCGTGATAAAATCCATGGATATGCTCTCCCACATCCACATCGGGACCTCTAATGGCTGTAGAAGTCCTGCCGGTCTCTAATGATCCACTTTTACTAGCTGACAAGTGGCACATTTCGAAACAAACATCGTAATATCTCTCTTCATGCCGCTCCACTAATACTGTCGTCTCATGTCTTGGTACATTTTGTCCCCACCGGGATGTACCGCGAATCGTGAGCCGTGTGACTCTGCCATCACCTCGTGCCGCAATTCCTCCCCTTCCGGAACTACCAATCTCCCATTGAAGCGTAGTCCTCCGTCTGAGCTAACGGTATAGGATTCGGCTCCCTCTGCTAATAATTGAACTATCTGCTCCTGACAGAACGAGTCATTTGCCTGTGCCCTTACTACCTTCATGACAATCTGCGGTGTAACGGTCATCACCGACATGAACGATCGGGCCACTGCATCCTGGTGTCCCAACTCCTTCCACTTGGCCTTCCACACCCGTGCCACCTCATCTACTGGCCTCCGGCTCAACGCGTCTGCTACCACGTTAGCCTTCCCCGGGTGATACTGGATATCAAACTGATAGTCCTTCACAAACTCAAGCCACCTTCGCTGCCGCATATTTAACTCTTTTTGCGTGAATAGGTACTGTAGGGACTTGTGGTCTGTGAACAATCGGAACTTCTCCCCCAAAAGGAAATGTCTCCAAATCCGTAGGGCAAATACAACTGCCGCTAACTCCAAATCATGAGTGGGGTAATTCTTCTCATGAGACTTAAGCTTATGGGAAGCATAAGCTATGGCCTGACTCTCCTGTTGTAACACACCTCCAAGTCCTTGCAAGGACGCGTCGGTGTAGACTAGATACTCAACTCCCGGTCTCGGCAATGCTAACACAGGTGCTGAGGTCAACTTATCCTTCAACTCATCGAATGCCAACTGACAGGCATCACTCCAAATGAACGGCACACCTTTACGAGTCAGATGTGTCAAAGGACCTGCTATCTTGGAGAAACCCCGAATAAACCTCCTGTAGTATCCTGCTAGTCCCAAGAAACTACGAATCTCAGTCGGTGTCGTGGGCTGTCCCCACTCCCTCACTGCGGATACCTTCCCCGGATCAACAGATATCCCCCGGTCGGAAATAATGTGTCCCAAAAACTGGACCTCCTTCAGCCAAAACCCGCACTTCTCATACTTTGCATACAGCTCGTTCTGACGTAGCGTCTGCAAAACTAGCCTCAAATGCTCGGCGTGTTCCTCCTCTGTCTGGGAGTAAACCAGAATATCATCAATGAAGACAATGGCGAACTGATCAAGGAACTCTCTGAACACCCTATTCATCAAGTCCATAAACACGGCTGGAGCGTTGGTCAAGCCAAAAGGCATAACCCGAAACTCATAAGAACCATATCTCGTTAAGAACGCAGTCTTTGAGACATCCTCTTCCCTGATACGCAACTGATGGTATCTTGATCGCAAATCAATCTTTGAGAAGAAAGAAGCTCCTCTCAACTGGTCGAATAGGTCATCGATTCGAGGCAACGAATACTTATTCCGTATCGTGACCTTGTTCAACTCCTGGTAGTCCACACAATCTCAGCGAACCATCTCTCTTCTTCACGAACAACACAGGGGCACCCCACGACGAAGTACTCCTCCGTATAAACCCCTGACCCAATAACTGCTCATCTGATCTCGTAGCTCTCGCATCTTTGTCAGAGCCATACGGTACGATGCGCATGCTATTGGTCTCGTATCTGGTAATAAGTCTATGACAAAGTCTATCTCTCGACAGGGGGGTAGGCCTGGTATCTCCTGAAACATATCGGAATACTCCCTGACAACTGGGATAGAATCTATAGGAATCACAACCTCTTTAGAGGTATACTCCTCTATGTAATACAAATGAGCGGTCGAGCCTCTCTCTGGGCGAGGCATCTCCACTACAAACATCTCTTGCCCCGGAATGGCAAAAATAATGCTCCCACCGAAGCAATCTATCATGGCTCTGTAATCTGCGAGCCAATCCATACCGATAATCACATCGTGCACATGCATATCTAATACCAACATGTCTGCAGGTAATACCAAACTACCAATCTCTACCCCCACTCCCCGGCATATAAAGAAAATAAGTGACCCACTCCCCAATGGTGAGTCTACACATGTCACTGTGCTCTCTGCGGTGGCTAACAACCCTAAGGCTTTCGCAAAATGTGTAGCTATGAAATAATGCGTTGCCCCCGTATCAAATAAAACCCGACCCATAGTACCATGGATAGGAAACATACCCTCAATCGCGGGTGGTGCCTGTGGAGCTGCTGCCTGGTTGACGTTATAGACACGTCCATACTGTAACTGCCCCTGCTGCACAGGAACTGCAGGAATGGCTGGTAGTGCTGGAACCTGGGCTGGAGCTGGGAGGGCTGGTGGAAAAAGTGTCCTCTGTGGCTCATGTCGAGCACCCTGCTGCTGCTGCGGGCCCCTGCCCCTATCAGGACAGGCCTGGCATTTATGGCCAGTCTTGCCACAAACGAAACACTTCCCCGGGAAGTTCCCCCTCTCTGTCCCTGCTGCCCCCGGCCCTGGTGGCCGTTACCGTTCCTCCACTGGCCCTGCTGAAACTGCTGCTATTGGCCATTCTGACCCTGCTGGTCCCGATGGCCGTTCGGACCCTGATGGCCCTGCCGAAAACCTCCCTGCCCGTGCCTGAAATTTCCTGACCTGAATCTCTTGTGATCCCCCTGTTGGGAACCCTGGTCACCCTGTCTCTGCCCCTGAACAGATTGTGCCCCATTGGCACCATGTCCTCCAGTCCTGCCCTGATGGCTGGACTCTCCCGACCTCTTGCCCTCGGCCCTGTGAAAGCGGTGATCCTGGAAGTGTAACATGTAATACCCCGTATTTTCTGTGATATTTATTTTTGGGGATTAATTGAATTAAATGTTTATTAATTAGAAATTTATCCGGATAAAAATATTAACGAGATGTGAGTTAGAATTTTATTATAATGTGTATACTTGGCATTATATGAATATTGGTAATATTGAAATTGTCACGTGATTGAAATACGGCAATTTGGGAATTTTGTTGGGACGCGTGTGACCGCCGCGTCATGGTATTTTTTATTAAATTAAAAAGTGAATTTTAGTTCCATTAATCGTATGGTCGTTTTGAGTTCGCCAACGCGTCCGGAAGGGTCGAGATAGTCAGAAAACACTAGCCGGGAGTTTAGTTTGGGTCCCGGGATATTTTTAGGCCATACCGGCATCATAAAGGGTATTTTGGTAATTTGTATTTTTGGGAATTAAAAAGTGACGAAAATTGGAAATACAATCTGACTTCTTCTTTAACCCACTTAACCCACTAACTACACTAAGTGACTTAATGGGTTACGGGAGAAGTTGAGTTATAATTCCATTTTACCAAAAACCAACCACAACTCCATTGTCTTCAACCTTGGGAAGAACTTGAGAGAGAGAGAGAGAGAAGGAAAGGATTCTGCAGAAAGAAAGAGAGAGGATAGACTTAACTTCAAGATTCAACACCAAATTCAGAGATAGATTAAGGCAAGTGGTTTAAACTTATTTGATTCAAGCTATGCTTCTCCATGTTTAGGAAATTTTCGAAATTGATCTTGGAAGATAATTTAGACCCATAAATTGGAAGTTAAAAGCCATGTATTATGTTAGGAATTGCATGTAGTGATATTCTGGACGAATTATATGTTCTAAACAGACCCTTTGATGATTTAAAAATGGAGTTTAGAAGAAGTTTATTGATGTTCTTGAATGAAGAAGAATTCTGGAAATTTTGATGTAGTTTTGATCTAAACTAAGCCTTGGAATGATGAATTATGGAACTTGGAATGTTAATACTGTTGTAGGATGTTAGTATGATGGTATAGTAACCTTGTCTTGAAGTTTCATGCTTAAAAATGGAGTTTTGGGACGAAATTGTAACTGCAAAACGAAGCAGTCCGTAACAGACCTGGTGCGTTCGATCGATCGATGTTCTTCAGTCGATCGATCGACCACCATCGATCTATCGAAGGTAAAGGTCGATCGATCGACCTTCCCAGAATGAATAAAGTTTTTTTTCCTAATTAAATTTTAATGGTGTTAATCCTTGGATAATATTATTGGAGACATTGTGAATACCCTTAACCTTAAGGAAGACCAGTAGGCATGATTATGAGATTGGACTTTAATTGGAATTTAATTTGAGGAATTGTTCTTAATTAATGAAATTTCGATAAGTGAGATAATATTTGAGTTAATAGAGTAAATTCGAATAATTTGAGGAAATAGGATTTGGGGCAGAAGTAAAGACCTTAGGTGTAAAGGTGTTATATGTGAGAATTATGGGAACTTAATAGTCTATCTGAGATAGGTTTTAAGTTTAAGAAACTACGACGTGAGACGTGTCGACAATTTAATTTCTATATTATCGGGATACTTGAAATATATGAATTCGGAATAATGGTATAATGATGTAGAGTATACCTTTATTAATATTAAGATATCTAAGATGTGTGAATGCTTAGTATATAACTTTATGTGTATGACATACCTACCACACTTGTTCTGCCCGGATTTAGATTGGTTACCTCGATGAACATAGGTCATAGAAGGACTTATTGTGATATTAATAAGTCTGCTGATCGTGGGAGCGTAGGTATGTGCGTGACCCATGTGATGGTGACTGTGTTCGCCTCCACTATTTGTGATGTTGTTATCTGAACGATTCCTGAGAGATTCGGAATGCGTGATCCTTATGTACGTGATGTACCGGGATGGATAGCAGAGTATGTGTGCACCGCAGCTTAGCCTTTGGGTGCTTGTATTGTATATTTATGATGTGAAAATATACGGTTATATGAGAAGGAATTTACTATGTTAAATTGCGAGTATAGTTACGGTAATGTTTTGAAAAGGTAAAAAGGGAACTTTTATCAATTAATGGTTTTATAAATAATTGGGAATCCGGGAATTAAAGTTGAACTCTCTATTTAATTGTTAAGGTTGGAACTTAAACGTGAACCGAGTAGAAATGTTAGAAACTCTTTAGATATTTATGAAATAACACATGAATGGGTACAGGGACGTTAGGAGTGCACAGTTAGAAGAGAGGTGAGCATCTCATGTGAGAGCACGTCCTAACACGTATTTTGCATATACTGTTTTAAATGTTTTTAAAGCACTTGCAGGTTTTTAAAATATCTCCACATTCGGGCTCTGACCTGTTTGCTTTCAAATCTACTTTTCGTAAAACCATTTTAGGTGCCCAGCCACAAGGACACCATGCATAGGATTCTTAATCAGATGACGAGCTGTAGCTGTTTGTGGAAGCTACAGGGATTTTCTTGTAGACGCTTATATCATTTGGATTACATATTCAATATTCCTCAGTTGTAGGGCATGTTGCCCAAATTCTATTAGATACCTTTCCATTTCAGTTTTTCAGACTTTGGCATGTATTAATTCAGCATTCAGTATTTCGTTATTTATTTCAGTTGTGGGATTTGTTGTGAGGAGTTTTTCCTCCGGATTTATTTATATCATGGGTCGGTTTTTCTATTATCTATTTATGGTGAATGGTGTTATTATTTTTGCTTTAAATCTTTTACTGAATGTTAATCAGGCTTTAATTAAAATTTGGCAACTTACTTTTTAAATACTAGGTGGTTAGTAATAATAAAATGTTTTCGACAGTGATGCTATTAACTGAGCCAACTTGGCATTTTGATTTTATTTAATAAAGGAGTAGCTACCCGGTATTTAATTAGTCGGGGTGCCACAGGTGGTATTAGAGCATCAGGTTCTAGTGTCCTTTAGGATCTGAATGGCTTATTATGTTTCCGCTGAGCTTTCTTTGATATAGAGCCCTATATTTTAGGACTATTGTATTCTTTTGTATATGCTACGTTCTTCAGCTATTTTAAGTTTATAACTGCGAACTTATAGACTTTATTCTTATTTCAGAATGCCTCCACGACGTGCACGACGAGTTCCCAGGAATGCGACGCCAGAACCGCAGCCCGCACCGGTTCAGGGCACGATGAACGCCGCTGAGGTTGCAGCCATAGTAGCCCAAGCGGTAAATGCCGCACTTGCAGTAGTTCAGCAGGCACCGCCTCAGGCGCCGGTTGACGCGCCAGTACAGGCAAATGCTTTCCCGTCTGCTTGGGAACGTGTACGTGACGCTTTTCAGAAAGCGCATCCGCCAGAGTTTGCAGGTAGCTCAGATGTGGTAGTCTCGAGCCAGGGGAGGAAGGATTTACAGCGGCACTTGAGGATGTGTGAGTCCACGGATGTTCAGAAGCAGGTGCTAGCTACTTTCAAGCTAGTTGGATCTGCATTGCAGTGGTGGGAGTCTATTACCACCGTAGAGGAGAGGGATACTCTCACTATTCAGGAGTTCTGGGTGCGGTTCGACCGCAAGTACTTTCCGTCAGCTGTTCATACGGAAATGAGGAGGAGATTGATGAGTCTGAGGAAGGAGGATAAGACTGTGGCCGAGTATGAGGTAGAGTTCACTAATCTGTTGAATATCGTTCCTGATGAGATACCGACAGAAAAGAAGAAGATTGAGAAATTCACCGACGGGTTGACATGGAGGATCCGTCAGCATCTGTTAGGGAACCTTTCGTTGGCCACTTATTCTGATGTGGTTAACACTGCTTTATTACACTGCCAAGATCACCGCTTTCATATGGCTGAGGGCTAGAGATCGGGAGAGTCTAGCCATCAGGGCAGGACTGGAGGACATGGTGCCGGTGGGGCACAATCTGTTCAGGGGCAGAGACAGTTTGAGCAGGGTTCCCAGCAGGGGGATCAGAAGAGGTTCCAATCAGGAAACTATAGGCACGGACAGGGAGGTTTTCGTCAGGGCCATCAGGGTCCAAACGGCCATCAGGGTCAAAATGGTCAACATCAGCAGTTTCAGCAGGGCCAGCAGGGCCAAGGGAGGAACGGTAACAGCCACCAGGGCCGGGGACAGCAGGGGCAGCGAGGAGGGAACTTCCCAGGGAAGTGTTTCGTTTGTGGCAAGACTGGCCATAAACGCCAGGACTGTCCTGAAAGGGGCAGGGCCCCACAGCAGCAGCAGCAGGGTGCTCGCCAGGAGCCGCAGAGGCCTATATTTCCCGCCACTCTTCCCGTACCGCCACAGATGGCAGCATTGCCACCCATTCCAGCAGTTCCAGTTCAGCAGGGGCAGCTACAGTATGGACGTGTCTACAACGTCCACCAGGCAGGAGTCCCACAGGCACCGCCCGCGATTGAGGGTACGTTTTCTATCCATGGCACTATGGGTCGGGTACTGTTTGATACGGGGGCTACACATTGCTTTATAGCTACACATTTCGCGAAGGCGTTAGGGTTGTTGGCCACCGCGGAGAGCACAGTGACGTGTGTCGACTCACCATTGGGGAGTGGGTCACTTATATTCTTTATATATCGGGGAGTGGGGGTAGAGATTGGTGGTTTGGTATTACCTGCGGACATGTTGGTATTATATATGCATGTTCACGATGTTATTATCGGTATGGATTGGCTCGCCGATTATAGAGCCATGATTGATTGCTTCGGTGGGAGCATTGTTTTTGCCATTCCGGGGCAAGAGATGTTTGTAGTGGCGATGCCTCGCCCAGAGGGAGGCTGGACCGCTCATTTATATTACATTGAGGAGGATACCTCTAAGGAGGTTGTGATTCATTTAGATTCGATCCCAGTTGTCAGGGAGTATTCTGATGTGTTTCAGGAGATACCAGGTCTACCCCCCAGTCGAGAAATAGACTTCGTTATAGACTTGTTACCAGATACGAGACCTATAGCACGCGCACCGTACCGTATAGCTCCGGCTGAGATGAGGGAGTTACGGGATCAGGTTCAGTAGTTGTTGGGTCAGGGGTTTATTCGGAGGAGTACTTCACCGTGGGGTGCCCCTGTGTTGTTCGTAAAGAATAGAGATGGTTCACTGAGATTGTGTGTGGACTACCGGGAGTTAAACAAGGTCACGATACGGAATAAGTATCCATTGCCTAGAATCGATGACCTATTCGACCAGTTGAGAGGAGATTCTTGCTTCTCAAAGATTGACTTGCGATCTGGATACCATCAGTTGCGTATCAGGGAGGAGGACGTCTCGAAGACTGCGTTCTTATCGAGATATGGTTCCTACGAGTTTCGGGTTATGCCATTTGGTTTGACCAACGCTCCAGCAGCATTTATGGACTTGATGAATAGGGTGTTCAGGGATTTCCTAGACTAGTTTGTCATTGTCTTTATCGATGATATTTTGGTTTACTCCCAGACAGAGGAGGAGCATGCCGAGCACTTGAGGCTAGTTTTGCATACACTGCGCCAGAATGATTTGTATGCAAAATATGAGAAGTGCGGGTTTTGGTTGAAGGAAGTTCAGATTTTGGGGCATATTATTTCCGACAGGGGAATATCGGTTGATCCGGGGAAAGTATCCGCGGTGAGGGAGTGGGGACAGCCCACGACACCGACGGATATCCGTAGTTTCTTGGGCCTAGAAGGATACTAGAGGAGGTTTATTCGGGGTTTCTCCACGATAGCGGGTCCCATGACACATCTAACCCGTAAAGGTGTGCCATTCATTTGGAGTGATGCCTGTCAGTTGGCATTTGATGAGTTGAAGGACAAGCTAACCCTCAGCACCTGTGTTAGCATTGCCGAGACCGGGAGTTGAGTATCTTGTTAACACCGATGCATCCTTACAAGGACTTGGAGGTGTACTGTAGCAGGAGAGTCAGGCCATAGCTTATGCTTCCCGTAAGCTTAAGCCTCATGAGAAGAATTACCCTACCCATGATTTGGAGTTAGCGGCAGTGGTATTTGCCCTTCGTATTTGGAGGCATTACCTTTTGGGGGATAAGTTTCGATTGTTCACGGATCACAAGTCCCTACAGTACCTATCCACGCAGAAAGAGTTGAATATGCAGCAACGAAGGTGGCTTGAATTCATGAAAGATTATCAGTTCGATATCCAGTATCACCCGGGGAAGGCTAACGTGGTGGCAGATGCGTTGAGCCGTAGACCGGTAGATGAGGTGGTAGATGTGTGAAAGGCCAAGTGGAAGGAATTGGGACACCAGGATGCAGTGGCTCGATCATTCATGTCTGTGATGACTGTTACACCACAGATTGTCACGAAGGTAGTGAGGGCACAGGCAAACGACTCGTTCTATTAAGAGCAGATAGTTCGATTATTAACAGAGGGAGCCGAATCCTATACCGTTAGCTCAGACGGGGGATTACGCTTCAATGGGAGATTGGTGGTTCCGGAGGGGGAGGAATTGCGGCATGACGTGATGTCAGAGTCGCACGGCTCACGGTTCACGGTACATCCCGGAGGGGATAAAATGTACCAAGACATGAGACATCAGTATTGGTGGAGCGGGATGAAGAGGGATATTGCCGAGTTTGTTTCTAAATGCGCCACTTAACAGCTAGTCAAAGTGGATCATCAGAGACCGACGGGACTACTACAGCCGTTAGAGGTCCCGATGTGGATGTGGGAGAGCATTTCTATGGACTTTATCACGGGGTTGCCTACATCACAGAGAGGTCACGACTCCATTTGGGTAATTGTGGACAGGTTGACAAAAGTCGCACATTTTCTACCCGTAAGGACAGATTACACTGCGGGACAGTATGCCCAGCTCTTTATCGCAGAGATAGTGAGACTTCACGGTGTATCCTTAAATATCGTGTCTGACCGAGACAAGATATTTGTTTCACGATTTTGGGAGAGTTTTCAGCAGGCCATGGGCACGGAGTTGCGGTTGAGTACGGCGTACCACCCGCAGACCGATGGGCAAACCGAACGCACAAATCAGATGTTGGAGGACATGCTTCGTATGTGCACCATCGATTTTGAGGGTGGATGGGAGAAGTATCTTCCACTGGTGGAGTTTGCTTACAATAACTCCTACCAGTTCACCATTGGCATGGCACCATTTGAGGTGTTGTACGGTAGACCTTGTCGTTCCCCAGCATGTTGGTTGGAGGTGGGGGACAACAAACTACTTGGGCCGGAAGTGATTCAGGATACTTCGGCAAGGATAGAATTGATTCGGAGTCGCATTCGGGTAGCTCAGGACAGGCAGAAGAGCTATGCTGATGCGAAGAGATTCTTCAGAGAGTTCCAAGTGGGGGACCAGGTTTTACTCAGAGTATCTCCTGTGAAGGGGATTATGCGTTTCAGGAAGAAAGGGAAGTTGGCACCGAGATATGTGGGACCATTTCCTATTATTGAGCGGATTGGACCGGTTGCGTATGGGCTTGGATTACCGGAGCATTTGCATCGGATTCACGATGTATTTCATATTTCCTCGCTTAGGAAATACCTTAGAGATAATTTGGCTCATTCTCTCATTACTATGGAAGACATAGATCTCCAGCCAGATAACTCCTACGAGGAGGGGCCGATTGCTATTCTGGACCGAAGTGAGCGGAAACTGCGGTCAAAGATAGTTCCGTTAGTGCGTGTTCAGGGGCGACATCATAATATCGAGGAGTCCACATGGGAACACGAGGATGAGATGCGTGAACGTTATCCAGAGTTATTCTTACCAGGTACTTTCTAGTTCCGAATTTTGGGACGAAATTCAGTTATTAGGGGGGAAGTATGTAATACCCCGTATTTTCTGTGATATTTATTTGTGGGGATTAATTGAATTAAATATTTATTAATTGGAAATTTATCCGGATAAAAATATTAACGAGATGTGAGTTAGTATTTTATTATAATGTGTATACTTCGCATTATATGAATATTGGTAATATTGAAATTGTCACGTGATTGAAATACGACAATTTGGGAATTTTGTTGGGACGCGTGTGATCGCCGCGTCATGGTATTTTTTATTAAATTAAAAAGTGAATTTTAGTTCCATTAACCGTATGGTCGTTTTGAGCGCGCCAACGCGTCCGGAAGGGTCGAGATAGTCAGAAAGCACTAGTCGGGAGTTTAGTTTGGATCCCGGGGTATTTTTAGGCCATACCGGCATCATAAAGGGTATTTTGGTAATTTGTATTTTTGGGAATTAAAAAGTGACGAAAATTGGAAATACAATCTGACTTCTTCTTTAACCCACTTAACCCACTAACTACACTAAGTGACTTAATGGGCTACGGGAGAAGTTGAGTTATAATTCCATTTTACCAAAAACCAACCACAACTCCATTGTCTTCAACCTTGGGAAGAACTTGAGAGAGAGAGAGAGAAGGAAAGGATTATGCAGAAAGAAAGAGAGAGGACAGACTTAACTTCAAGATTCAACACCAAATTCAGAGATAGATTAAGGCAAGTGGTTTAAACTTATTTGATTCAAGCTATGCTTTTCCATGTTTAGGAAATTTTTGAAATTGATCTTGGAAGATAATTTAGACCCATAAATTGGAAGTTAAAAGCCATGTATTATGTTAGGAATTGCATGTAGTGATATTCTGGACGAATTATATGTTCTAAATAGACCCTTTGATGATTTAAAAATGGAGTTTAGAAGAAGTTTATTGATGTTCTTGAATGAAGAAGAATTCTGGATATTTTGATGTAGTTTTGATCTAAACTAAGCCTTGGAATGATGAATTATGGAACTTGGAATGTTAATACTGTTGTAGGATGTTAGTATGATGATATAGTAACCTTGTCTTGAAGTTTCATGCTTAAAAATGGAGTTTTGGGACGAAATTGTAACTGCAAAACGAAGCAGTCCGTAATAGACCTGGTGCGTTCGATCGATCGATGTTCTTCAGTCGATCGATCGACCACCATCGATCGATCGAAGGTAAAGGTGGATCGATCGACCTTCCCAGAATGAATAAAGTTTTTTTTCCTAATTTAATTTTAATGGTGTTAATCCTTGGATAATATTATTGGAGACATTGTGAATACCCTTAACCTTAAGGAAGACCAGTAGGCATGATTATGAGATTGGACTTTAATTGGAATTTAATTTGAGGAATTGTTCTTAATTAATGAAATTTCGATAAGTGAGATAATATTTGAGTTAATAGAGTAAATTCGAATAATTTGAGGAAATAGGATTTGGGGCAGAAGTAAAGACCTTAGGTGTAAAGGTGTTATATGTGAGAATTATGGGAACTTAATAGTCTATCTGAGATAGGTTTTAAGTTTAAGAAACTACGACGTGAGACGTGTCGACAATTTAATTTCTATATTATCGGGATACTTGAAATATATGAATTCGGAATAATGGTATAATGATGTAGAGTATACCTTTATTAATATTAAGATATCTAAGATGTGTGAATGCTTAGTATATAACTTTATGTGTATGACATACCTACCATACTTGCTATCACAGGAGGTTACGTTCGCTTAGGGCCTTCTTATCCTTGTGTTGCCCGGATTTAGATTGGTTACCTCGATGAACATAGGTCATAGAAGGACTTATTGTGATATTAATAAGTCTGCTGATCGTGGGAGCGTAGGTATGTGCGTGACCCATGTGATGGTGACTGTGTTCGCCTCCACTATTTGTGATGTTGTTATCTGAACGATTCCTGAGAGATTCGGAATGCGTTATCCTTATGTACGTGATGTACCGGGATGGATAGCAGAGTATGTGTGCACCGCAGCTTAGCCTTTGGGTGCTTTTATTGTATATTTATGACGTGAAAATATACTGTTATATGAGATGGAATTTACTATGTTAAATTGCGAGTATAGTTACGGTAATGTTTTGAAAAGGTAAAAAGGGAACTTTTGTCAATTAATGGTTTTATAAATAATTGGGAATCCGGGAATTAAAGTAGAACTCTCTATTTAATTGTTAAGGTTGGAACTTAAACGTGAACCAAGTAGAAATGTTAGAAACTCTTTAGATATTTATGAAATAACACATGAATGGGTACAGGGACGTTAGGAGTGCACAGTTAGAAGAGAGGTGAGCATCTCATGTGAGAGCACGTCCTAACACGTATTTTGCATATACTGTTTTAAATGTTTTTAAAGCACTTGCAGGTTTTTAAAATATCTCCACATTCGGGCTCTGACCCGTTTGCTTTCAAATCTACTTTTCGTAAAACCATTTTAGGTGCCCAGCCACAAGGACACCATGCATAGGATTCTTAATCAGATGACAAGCTGTAGCTGTTTGTGGAAGCTACAGGGATTTGCTTGTAGACGCTTATATCATTTGGATTACATATTCAATATTCCTCAGTTGTAGGGCATGTTGCCCAAATTCTATTAGATACCTTTCCATTTCAGTTTTTCAGACTTTGGCATGTATTAATTCAGCATTCAGTATTTCGTTATTTATTTCAGTTGTGGGATTTGTTGTGAGGAGTTTTTCCTCCGGATTTATTTATATCATGGGTCAGTTATTCTATTATCTATTTATGGTGAATGGTGTTATTATTTTTGCTTTAAATCTTTTACTGCATGTTAATCAGGCTTTAATTAAAATTTGGCAACTTACTTTTTAAATACTAGGTGGTTAGTAATAATAAAATGTTTTCGACAGTGATACTATTAACTGAGCCAACTTGGCATTTTGATTTTATTTAATAAAGGAGTAGCTACCCGGTATTTAATTAGTCAGGGTGCCACATAACAGTGCAGCGTTAACCACATCAGAATAAGTGGCCAACGATAGGTTCCTCAACAAATGTTGACGCATCCTCCAAGTCAACCCGTCTGTAAATTTCTGTATCTTCTTCTCCTCGGTCGGTATCTCATCCGGAACAATGTTCAGAAGATCAGTGAATTGTACCTCATACTCGGCCACAGTCTTACCCTCCTGCTTGAGGCTCATCAACTTCCTCCTCATCTCCGTGTGAACAGCTGACGAAAAATATTTGCGGTCGAACCGCACCCAAAACTCCTGAATAGTAAGAGTATCTTTCTCCTCCACGGTGGTAATAGACTCCCACCACTGCAGTGCAGACCCCACTAGCTTAAAGGTAGCTAGTATCTGCTTCTGGACATCGGTGCACTCATACATCCTCAGGTGCCGCTGAATTTCCTTCCTCCACTGACTCGAAACCACAACATCGGAGCTACCTGCGAACTCCGGTGGGTGTGCTTTCTGAAAAGCATCACGTACACGTTCCCAAGCAGACGGGAATGCATGTGCCTGAACTGGCGTGGCTACCGGCGCCTGAGGTGGTGCCTGCTGAACTACGGTTAGTGCGGCATTTACCGCCTGGGCCACAATGGCTGCAACCTCGGCGGCATTCATCGTGCCCTGAACTGGTGCGGGCTGTGGTTCTGGCGTTGCATCCCTGGGAACCCTTTGTGCACGTCGTGGAGGCATTCTGAAATAAGATTAAAGTCTATAAGTTCGCAGTTATAAACTCAAAATAGCTGAAGAACGTAGCAAATACAAAAGAATACAACAGTACTAAAATATAGGGCTCTATATCAAAGAAAGCTCAGCGGAAACATAATAAGCCGTTCAGATCCTAAAGGACACTAGAACCTGATGCTCTGATAACACCTGTGACACGCCAACTAATTAAATACCGAGTAGCTACTCCTTTATTAAATCAATACAAAATGCCAAGTTGGTTCAGTTAATAGCATCACTGTCGAAAACATTTTAATGATTACTAACCACCTAGTGTTTAAAAAGTAAGTTGCCAAATTTTAAATTAAGTCTGATTAACATGCAATAAAAGAATAATGGAAGAACAACATAATCCATTCACCATAACAAAGTAATAGAATAACCAACGAAATAATAATAAGTCCGGAGGAAATCTCCTCACAACAATCCCACGACTGAAAATAATAAAACAAGTCTGAATCCTGAATTAATTACATGCCAGAAGTTTGAATGACTGAAATAAATGAAATGTCTCTAAAGAAATGGGCGACATGCCGTACAACTGATAAATGCTGAATATAGAGTCAAGATAGACGAACCGTCTACAAGCAAAGTCCTGTAACTTCCACAAACAGCTACAGCTCGTCACCTGAATGAGGATCCTAAGCATGGTGTCCTTGTGGCTGGGCACCTAAAATGGTTTTTACAAAAAAATAGATTTGAAAGAAAATGGGTCAGAGCCCGAAGGTGGAAATCATTTTAAAAATAGCAAGTGTTTTAATAACATTAAAACATTAAATGCAAAATACATGTTAGGACGTGCACTCACTTGAAATTCTCACCTCTCGACTACATGTGCACTCCTAACGTACCGTACCCATCTAAATGACATACATATCTAACCAAACCGTAATAAGTTCTACTCCTTACTACTCGATTCCCATATTACATTCTAGCGTTATCAATTAAATAGAGCGATTTACTTAAACTCAGATTCTCAATTAGTAATACAATTCACTGTCGGTTAACCCGTTATGTTTTCTCAAAACATTACCATAATTATATTCACAATACCAACATGAAAGTTCCCAATTAATTAAGTGTATATTATTCACGTCATAAATATACAATACAAGCACCCCGAGAACTAAGCTGCGGTGCACACATACTCTGCTATCCATCCCGGTACATCACGTACATAAGGGTCACGCATTCCGAATCTCTCAGGAATCGTTCTCAGATAGTAACAATCACAAACAATGGAGGCGAACGCAGTCACATCACATGGGTCATGCACATACCTACGCTCCCACGATCAGCAGACTTATTAACATCCCAATAAGTCCTTCTCTGACCTATGTTCATCGAGGTACCAGTCTAAATTCGGGCAAAACAAGGATTAGAGGGCCCTAAGCGAACGTAAACCTCCCGTGATAGCAAGTATGGTAGGTATATCATACACATAAAGTCATATACATATACTAAGTATGCACACATCTTAGTAATCACCATAATTTATTTGTAGTACACATCTCATTCTCGTACCGACATATAATGCTACACAATTTATATGTTCCCGGTTAATATAATTATTTAGGCCGTCAATAATTCTCGCATCGTAATAGACACTCACGTCCTACTTCATAATTTCCCTTAGGTTCAACTACACTTATAGGTTTTACTCCTCATTATATCCCAAATATCCCAAATATAATAATTAATCATCAAGTAAGTGTTATCTCTACATATAAACAAGGTTACCGGACACTCGGGATCAAAACAGGCTAAAAAGCCTAAACTGTCAACTCGTTAGAAGTCTCGTTCGAACGAGGCTGTTCGAACGAGAGTTCGTTCGAACGAACTGGGCCTTCTAACGAGATCTCGTTCGAACGAAGTCATCGAACGAACTTCACCCTCGTTAGAAGGCAAAGGTCAACTCGTTAGAAGCTCGTTCGAACGAGCTCGTTCGAACGACCTGGGCAGGTCTTCTAACGAGTGGCCAGATTCGAGCCCAGAATTTCCTTAACTCGTTTTTCCAACTTTTCTTCACCTCTAATCTCCTCTAAACATCAAACCAACCATTGTACATGGCTTCTAATCAATCCTACACATACTTAGGTCATGTATTAACGTTTATATAGGGCAAATTCTTCCTAAACCTCATTGAATCATCAAATTCCTTCATTTATCCCCAAATCATATGAACATAAACCCTAAAATTTTTAAGTCACCAAAGGGCATAATTAAATCCGATTTTGATATGAACAAGGTGTATTTCCATCAGAATAATCCTCCTAACACAATTCTACTTGCAATCCTTTCATCAAAATATAAAGTTCTAATTCCAATAAATGGGTTTTTATCAAACTTCCAAGAACAATACAAATTCTGTCAATTTCCTACGCATGGAAGAAACATTCTTTGTAATAAACGAAATTAAACCACTTGACTTATGTGTATCTCTGATTTTGATGTCGAATTGATGAACGATTCTTTCTCTCTCTGCAGATTTCCTCTCTCTCTCCCTCTACAAGCTCTTCTCTAATGGTGGCAATGGAGGCTATGGTTTGTCTTAGGAACTCTTGGGGCTAATTCTAATAACCCCCGTAGCCCAATAATCAGTTAATGGCTTGTAATGGGTTAGTGGGTCTTTTAATTTTCCATTTAAAACTCCTAAAATTCGTTAATAAAAAATCCCAAAATTCTAAAATTACCAAACTGCCCTTTTTGGTTGCCGGTATGGCCTAAAAATACCCCGGGACCCAAACTAAACCCCCGGCTAGTGTTTTCTGACTATTTCGACCCTTCTGGACGCGCTGGACCACTCAAAACGACCATACGGTTAATAGAAATAAAATTTACTTTTATAATTAAGATAATTATATTCCTGACGCGCCTGTCACACGCGTTCCAACAAAATTCTCAAATTGCCGTATTTCAATCTCACGACAAGTTTCATAATTCAATATTCATATATATCCATATATACTCATTAATATCAAATACCAACTCGCATCTCGCAAGTATTTTTATCCGGATTAATTTCCAATTAATACTCATTTAATTCAATTAATCCCATAAATAAATATCATAAAAATACGGGGTATTACATACTTCCCCCATAATAACAGAATTTCGTCCCGAAATTCAGAACTAGAAAGTACCTGGTAAGAACAACTCTGGATAACGTTCGCACATCTCATCCTCGCGCTCCCATGTGGACTCCTCGACATTATGATGTCGCCACTGAACACGCACTAACGGAACTATCTTTGACCGCAGTTTCCGCTCACTTTGGTCCAAAATAGCAATCGGCCCCTCCTCGTAGGAGCTATCAGGCTGGAGATCGATGTCCTCCAAAGCAATATGAGAATGATCCAAATCGTCTCTAAGATATTTCCATAGCGAGGAAATATGAAACACATCGTGAATCCGATGCAAATGTTCCGGTAACCCAAGCCTATACGCAACCGGTCCAATCCGCTCAATAATATGAAATGGTCCCACATATCTCGGTGCCAACTTCCCTTTCTTCCCGAAATGCATAATCCCGTTCATAGGAGATACTCTGAGCAAAACTTGGTCCCCCACTTGGAACTCCCTGAAGAATCTCTTCGCATCAGCATAGCTCTTCTGCCGATCCTGAGCTACCCGAATGCGACTCCGAATCAATTCTATTCTCGCCGAAGTATCCTGAATCACTTCGGGCCCAAGTAGTTTGTTGTCCCCCACCTCCAACCAACATGCTGGGTAACGACAAGGTCTACCGTACAACGCCCCAAATGGAGCCATGCCAATGGTGAACTGGTAGGAGTTGTTGTAAGCAAACTCCACCAGTGGAAGATACTGCTCCCATCCACCCCCAAAATCAATGATGCACATACGTAGCATGTCCTCCAACATCTGGTTTGTACGCTCGGTTTGCCCATCAGTCTGCGGATGATAAGCCGTACTCAACCGCAATTCCGTACTCCTGGCCTCCTGAAAACTCTCCCGAAACCGTGAAATAAATATCTTGTCTCTGTCAGACACGATATTCAGGGGCACACCGTGAAGTCTCACTATCTCTGCAATAAAGAGGTGGGCATACTGTCCCGTAGTGTAGTCTGTCCTTACGGGTAGAAAATGAGCGACTTTGGTCAACCTGTCCACGATTACCCAAATGGAGTCGTGACCTCTCTGTGACGTAGGCAACCCCGTGATAAAATCCATGGATATGCTCTCCCACATCCACATCGGGACCTCCAATGGCTGTAGAAGTCCTGCCGGTCTCTGATGATCCACTTTTACTAGCTGACAAGTGGCACATTTCGAAACAAACATCATAATATCTCTCTTCATGCCGCTCCACTAATACTGTCGTCTCATGTCTTGGTACATTTTGTCCCCACCGGGATGTGCCGCGAACCGTGAGCCGTGTGACTCTGCCATCACCTCGTGCCGCAATTCCTCCCCTTCCGGAACTACCAATCTCCCATTGAAGCGTAGTCCTCCGTCTGAGCTAACGGTATAGGATTCGGCTCCTTCTGCTAATAATTGAACTATCTGCTCCTGACAGAACGAGTCATTTGCCTGTGCCCTTACTACCTTCGTGATAACCTGCGGTGTAACGGTCATCACCGACATGAACGATCGGGCCACTGCATCCTGGGGTCCTAACTCCTTCCACTTTGCCTTCCACACCCCTGCCACCTCATCTACTGGCCTCCGGCTCAACGCGTCTGCTACCACGTTAGCCTTCCCCGGGTGATACTGGATATCAAACTAATAGTCCTTCACAAACTCAAGCCACCTTCGCTGCCGCATATTTAACTCTTTTTGCGTGAATAGGTACTGTAGGGACTTGTGGTCTGTGAACAATCGGAACTTCTCCCCCAAAAGGTAATGTCTCCAAATCCGTAGGGCAAATACAACTGCCGCTAACTCCAAATCATGAGTGGGGTAATTCTTCTCATGAGACTTAAGCTTACGGGAAGCATAAGCTATGGCCTGACTCTCCTGTTGTAACACACCTCCAAGTCCTTGCAAGGACGCGTCGGTGTAGACTAGATACTCAACTCCCGGTCTTGGCAATGCTAACACAGGTGCTGAGGTCAACTTATCCTTCAACTCATCGAATGCCAACTGACAGGCATCACTCCAAATGAACGGCACACCTTTACGAGTCAGATGTGTCAAAGGACCTGCTATCTTGGAGAAACCCCGAATAAACCTCCTGTAGTATCCTGCTAGTCCCAAGAAACTACGAATCTCAGTCGGTGTCGTGGGCTGTCCCCACTGCCTCACCGCGGATACCTTCCCCGTATCAACAGATATCCCCCGGTCGGAAATAATGTGTCCCAAAAGCTGGACCTCCTTCAGCCAAAACCCGCACTTCTCATACTTTGCATACAGCTCGTTCTGACGTAGCGTCTGCAAAACTTGCCTCAAATGCTCGGCGTGTTCCTCCTCTGTCTGGGAGTAAACCAGAATATCATCAATAAAGACAATGACGAACTGATCAAGGAACTCTCTGAACACCCTATTCATCAAGTCCATAAACACGGCTGGAGCGTTGGTCAAGACAAAAGGCATAACCCGAAACTCGTAAGAACCATATCTCATTAAGAACGCAGTCTTCGAGACATCCTCTTCCCTGATACGCAACTGATGGTATCCAGATCGCAAATCAATCTTTGAGAAGAAAGAAGCTCCTCTCAACTGGTCGAATAGGTCATCGATTCGAGGCAACGAATACTTATTCCGTATCGTGACCTTGTTCAACTCCTGGTAGTCCACACACAATCTCAGGGAACCATCTCTCTTCTTCACGAACAACACAGGGGCACCCCACGACGAAGTACTCCTCCGTATAAACCCCTGACCCAACAACTTCTCATCTGATCTCGTAGCTCTAGCATCTCTGCCGGAGCCATACGGTACGGTGCGCGTGCTATCGGTCTCGTATCTGGTAATAAGTCTATGACAAAGTCTATCTCTCGACAGGGGGGTAGGCCTGGTATCTCCTGAAACATATCAGAATACTCCCTGACAACTGGGATCGAATCTAAAGGAATCACAACCTCTTTAGAGGTATCCTCCTCTATGTAATACAAATGAGCGGTCGAGCCTCTCTCTGGGCGAGGCATCGCCACTACAAACATCTCTTGCCCCGGAATGGCAAAAATAATGCTCCCACCGAAGCAATCAATCATAGCTCTGTAATCTGCGAGCCAATCCATACCGATAATCACATCGTGCACATGCATATCTAATACCAACATGTCTGCAGGTAATACCAAACTACCAATCTCTACCCCCACTCCCCGACATATAAAGAAAATAAGTGACCCACTCCCCAATGGTGAGTCTACACATGTCACTGTGCTCTCTGCGGTGGCTAACAACCCTAAGGCTTTCATAAAATGTGTAGCTATGAAACAATGCGTTGCCCCCGTATCAAACAAAACCCGACCCATAGTACCATGGATAAGAAACATACCCTTAATCACGGGTGGTGCCTGTGGAGCTGCTGCCTGGTTGACGTTATAGACACGTCCATAATGTAACTGCCCCTGCTGCATAGGAACTGCAAGAATGGCTGGTAGTGCTGGCACCTGGGCTGGAGCTGGGAGGGCTGGTGGAAAAAGTTGCCTCTGTGGCTCATGTCGAGCACCCTGCTGCTGCTGCGGGGCCCTGCCCCTATCAGGACAGTCCTGGAGTTTATGTCCAGTCTTGCCACAAACGAAACACTTCCCCGGGAAGTTCCCCCCTCTCTGTCCCTGCTGCCCCCTGCCCTGGTGGCCGTTACCATTCCTCCACTGGCCCTGCTGGCCCTGCTGAAACTGCTGCTATTGTCCATTCTGACCCTGCTGGCCCTGATGGCCGTTCGGATCCTGATGGCCCTGCCAAAAACCTCCCTGCCCGTGCCTGAAATTTTCGGACCTGAATCTCTTTTGATCCCCCTGCTGGGATCCCTGGTCACCCTGTCTCTGCCCCTGAACAGATTGTGCCCCATTGGCACCATGTCCTCCAGTCCTGCCCTGATGGCTGGACTCTCCCGACCTCTTGCCCTCGGCCATGTGAAAGCGGTGATCCTGGAAGTGTAACATGTAATACCCCGTATTTTCTGTGATATTTATTTTTGGGGATTAATTGAATTAAATGTTTATTAATTGGAAATTTATCGGGATAAAAATATTAACGAGATGTGAGTTAGTATTTTATTATAATGTGTATACTTGGCATTATATGAATATTGGTAATATTGAAATTGTCACGTGATTGAAATACGGCAATTTGGGAATTTTGTTGGGACGCGTGTGACCGCCGCGTCATGGTATTTTTTATTAAATTAAAAAGTGAATTTTAGTTCCATTAACCATATGGTCATTCTGAGTGCGCCAACGCGTCCAGAAGGGTCGAGATAGTCAGAAAACACTAGGCGGGAGTTTAGTTTGGGTCCTGAGGTATTTTTAGGCCATACCGGCATCATAAAGGGTATTTTGGTACTTTGTATTTTTGGGAATTAAAAAGTGACGAAAATTGGAAATACAATCTGACTTCTTCTTTAACCCACTTAACCCAATAACTACACTAAGTGACTTAATGGGCTACGGGAGAAGTTGAGTTATAATTCCATTTTACCAAAAACCAACCACAACTCCATTGTCTTCAACCTTGGGAAGAACTTGAGAGAGAGAGAGAGAGAGAAGGAAAGGATTCTGCAGAAAGAAAGAGAGAGGACAGACTTAACTTCAAGATTCAACACCAAATTCAGAGATAGATTAAGGCAAGTGGTTTAAACTTATTTGATTCAAGCTATGCTTTTCCATGTTTAGGAAATTTTTGAAATTGATCTTGGAAGATAATTTAGACCCATAAATTGGAAGTTAAAAGCCATGTATTATGTTAGGAATTGCATGTAGTGATATTCTGGATGAATTATATGTTCTAAACAGACCCTTTGATGATTTAAAAATGGAGTTTAGAAGAAGTTTATTGATGTTCTTGAATGAAGAAGAATTCTGGAAATTTTGATGTAGTTTTGATCTAAACTAAGCCTTGGAATGATGAATTATGGAACTTGGAATGTTAATACTGTTGTAGGATGTTAGTATGATGATATAGTAACCTTGTCTTGAAGTTTCATGCTTAAAATGGAGTTTTGGGACGAAATTGTAACTGCAAAACGAAGCAGTCCGTAACAGACCTGGTGCGTTCGATCGATCGATGTTCTTCAGTCGATCGATCGACCACCATCGATCAATCGAAGGTAAAGGTCGATCGATCGACCTTCCCATAATGAATAAAGTTTTTTTTCCTAATTAAATTTTAATGGTGTTAATCCTTGGATAATAGTATTGGAGACATTGTGAATACCCTTAACCTTAAGGAAGACCAGTAGGCATGATTATGAGATTGGACTTTAATTGGAATTTAATTTGAGGAATTGTTCTAAATTAATGAAATTTCGATAAGTGAGATAATATTTGAGTTAATAGAGTAAATTCGAATAATTTGAGGAAATAGGATTTGGGGCAGAAGTAAAGACCTTAGGTGTAAAGGTGTTATATGTGAGAATTATGGGAACTTAATAGTCTATCTGAGATAGGTTTTAAGTTTAAGAAACTACGACGTGAGACGTGTCGACAATTTAATTTCTATATTATCGGGATACTTGAAATATATGAATTCGGAATAATGGTATAATGATGTAGAGTATACCTTTATTAATATTAAGATATCTAAGATGTGTGAATGCTGAGTATATAACTTTATGTGTATGACATACCTACCACACTTGTTCTGCCCGGATTTAGATTGGTTACCTCGATGAACATAGGTCATAGAAGGACTTATTGTGATATTAATAAGTCTGCTGATCGTGGGAGCGTAGGTATGTGCGTGACCCATGTGATGGTGACTCTGTTCGCCTCCACTATTTGTGATGTTGTTATCTGAACGATTCCTGAGAGATTCGGAATGCGTGATCCTTATGTACGTGATGTACCGGGATGGATAGCAGAGTATGTGTGCAGCGCAGCTTAGCCTTTGGGTGCTTGTATTGTATATTTATGATGTGAAAATATACGGTTATATGAGAAGGAATTTACTATGTTAAATTGCGAGTATAGTTACGGTAATATTTTGAAAAGGTAAAAAGGGAACTTTTATCAATTAATGGTTTTATAAATAATTGGGAATCCGGGAATTAAAGTAGAACTCTCTATTTAATTGTTAAGGTTGGAACTTAAACGTGAACCGAGTAGAAATGTTAGAAACTCTTTAGATATTTATGAAATAACACATGAATGGGTACAGGGACGTTAGGAGTGCACAGTTAGAAGAGAGGTGAGCATCTCATGTGAGAACACGTCCTAACACGTATTTTGCATATACTGTTTTAAATATTTTTAAAGCACTTGCAGGTTTTTAAAATATCTCCACATTCGGGCTCTGACCCGTTTGCTTTCAAATCTACTTTTTGTAAAACCATTTTAGGTGCCCAGCCACAAGGACACCATGCATAGGATTCTTAATCAGATGACGAGCTGTAGATGTTTGTGGAAGCTACAGGGATTTGCTTGTAGACGCTTATATCATTTGGATTCCATATTCAATATTCCTCAGTTGTAGGGCATGTTGCCCAAATTCTATTAGATACCTTTCCATTTCAGTTTTTCCGACGTTGGCATGTATTAATTCAGCATTCAGTATTTCGTTATTTATTTCAGTTGTGGGATTTGTTGTGAGGAGTTTTTCCTCCGAATTTATTTATATCATGGGTCAGTTATTCTATTATCTATTTATGGTGAATGGTGTTATTATTTTTGCTTTAAATCTTTTACTGCATGTTAATCAGGCTTTAATTAAAATTTGGCAACTTACTTTTTAAATACTAGGTGGTTAGTAATAATAAAATATTTTCGACAGTGATGCTATTAACTGAGCCAACTTGGCATTTTGATTTTATTTAATAAAGGAGTAGCTACCCGGTATTTAATTAGTCGGGGTGCCACAGGTGGTATCAGAGCATCAGGTTCTAGTGTCCTTTAGGATCTGAACGTCTTATTATGTTTCCGTTGAGCTTTCTTTGATATAGAGCCCTATATTTTAGGACTGTTGTATTCTTTTGTATATGCTACGTTCTTCAGCTATTTTAAGTTTATAACTGCGAACTTATAGACTTTATTTTTATTTCAGAATGCCTCCACGACATGCACGACGAGTTCCCAGGAATGCGACGCCAGAACCACAGCCCGCACCGGTTCAGGGCACGATGAACGCCGCTAAGGTTGCAGCCATAGTAGCCCAAGCGGTAAATGCCGCACTTGCAGTAGTTCAGCAGACACCGCCTCAGGCGCCGGTTGCGGCGCCAGTACAGGCAAATGCATTCCCGTCTACTTGGGAACGTGTACGTGACGCTTTTCAGAAAGCGCATCCGCCAGTGGAGGAAGGATTTACAGCGGCACTTGAGGATGTATGAGTGCACGGATGTTTAGAAGCAGGTGCTAGCTACTTTCAAGCTAGTTGGATCTGCATTGCAGTGGTGGGAGTCTATTACCACCGTAGAGGAGAGGGATACTCTCACTATTTAGGAGTTCTGGGTGCGGTTCGACCGCAAGTACTTTCCGTCAGCTGTTCATACGGAAATGAGGAGGAGATTGATGAGTCTGAGGCAGGAGGGTAAGACTGTGGCCGAGTATGAGGCCGAGTTCACTAATCTTTTGATTATCGTTCCTGATGAGATACCGACAGAAAAGAAGAAGATTGAGAAATTAACCGACGGGTTGACATGGAGGATTCGTCAGCATCTGTTAGGGAACCTTTCATTGGCCACTTATTCTGATATGGTTAACGCTGCTTTATTACACTGCCAGGATCACCGCTTTCATATGGCTGAGGGCAAGAGATCGGGAGAGTCTAGCCATCGGGGCAGGATTGGAGGACATGGTGCCGGTGGGGCACAATCTGTTCAGGGGCAGAGACAGTTTGAGCAGGGTTCCCAGCAGGGGGATCAGAAGAGGTTCCGATCAGGAAACTATAGGCACGGACAGGGAGGTTTCCGTCAGGGCCATCAGGGTCCAAACGACCATCAGGGTCAAAATGGTCAACATCAGCAGTTTCAGCAGGGCCAAGGGAGGAACGGTAACGGCCACCAGGGCCGGGGACATCAGGGGCAGCGAGGAGGGAACTTCCCAGGGAAGTGTTTTGTTTGTGGAAAGACTGGCCATAAACGCCAGGACTGTCCTGATAGGGGCAGGGCCCCACAGCAGCAGCAGCAGCAGGGTGCTCGCCAGGAGCCGCAGAGGCCTATGTTTCCCACCACTCTTCCCGTACCGCCACAGATGGCAGCATTGCCACCCATTCCAGCAGTCCCAGTTCAGTAGGGGCAGCTACAGTATGGATGTGTCTACAACGTCCACCAGGCAGCAGTTCCACAGGCACCGCCCGCGATTGAGGGTACGTTTTCTATCCATGGCACTATGGGTCGGGTACTGTTTGATATGGGGGCTACACATTGCGTTATAGATACACATTTCGTGAAGGCGTTAGGGTTGTTAGCCACCGCGGAGAGCACAATGACGTGTGTCGACTCACCATTGGGGAGTGGGTCACTTATATTCTTTATATGTCGGGGAGTGGGGGTAGAGATTGGTGGTTTGGTATTACCTGCGGACATGTTGGTATTAGATATGCATGTTCACGATGTTATTATCGGTATGGATTGGCTCGCCGATTATAGAGCCATGATTGATTGCTTCGGTGGGAGCATTGTTTTTGCCATTCCGGGGCAAGAGATGTTTGTAGTGGATATGCCTCGCCCAGAGGGAGGCTCGACCGCTCATTTATATTACATTGAGGAGGATACCTCTAAGGAGGTTGTGATTCCTTTAGATTCGATCCCAGTTGTCAGGGAGTATTCTGATGTGTTTCAGGAGATACCAGGCCTACCCCCCAGTCGAGAGATAGACTTCGTTATAGACTTGTTACCAGATACGAGACCTATAGCACGCGCACCATACCGTATGGCTCTAGCTGAGATGAGGGAGTTACGGGATCAGATTGAGCAGTTGTTGGGTCAGGGGTTTATTCGGAGGAGTACTTCACCGTGGGGTGCCCCTGTGTTTTTCGTGAAGAAGAGAGATGGTTCACTGAGATTGTGTGTGGACTACCGGGAGTTAAACAAGGTCATGATACAGAACAAGTATCCGTTTCCTAGAATCGATGACCTATTCGACCAGTTGAGAGGAGCTTCTTACTTCTCAAAGATTGACTTGCGATCTGGATACCATCAGTTGCGTATCAGGGAGGAGGACGTCTCGAAGACTGCGTTCTTATCGAGATATGGTTCCTACGAGTTTCGGGTTATGCCATTTGGTTTGACCAACGCTCCAGCAGCATTTATGGACTTGATGAATAGGGTGTTCAGGGATTTCCTAGACCAATTTGTCATTGTCTTTATCAATGATATTTTAGTTTACTCCCAGACAGAGGAGGAGCATGCCGAGCACTTGAGGCTAGTTTTGCAGACACTGCGCCAGAATGAGTTGTATGCAAAATATGAGAAGTGCGGGTTTTGGCTGAAGGAAGTTCAGTTTTTGGGGCATATTATTTCTGACAGGGGAATATCGGTTGATCTGGGGAAAGCATCCGCGGTGAGGGAGTGGGGATAGCCCACGACACCGACGGAGATCCGAAGTTTCTTGGGCCTAGCAGGATACTACAGGAGGTTTATTCTGGGTTTCTCCACGATAGCGGGTCCCATGACACATCTAACCCGTAAAGGTGTGCCGTTCATTTGGAGTGATGCCTGTCAGTTGGCATTTGATGAGTTGAAGGACAAGTTCACCTCAGCACCTGTGTTAGCATTGCCAAGACCGGGAGTTGAGTATCTTGTTTACATCGATGCGTCCTTACAAGGACTTGGAGGTGTACTGCAGAAGGAGAGTCAGGCCATAGCTTATGCTTCCCGTAAGCTTAAGCCTCACGAGAAGAATTACCCTACCCATGATTTGGAGTTAGCGGCAGTGGTATTTGCCCTTCGTATTTGGAGACATTACCTTTTGGGGGAGAAGTTTCGATTGTTCACGGATCACAAGTCCCTACAGTACCTATTCACGCAGAAGGAGTTGAATATACGGCAACGAAGGTGGCTTGAATTCGTGAAAGATTATCAGTTCGATATCCAGTATCACCCGGGGAAGGCTAACGTGCTGGCAGACGCGTTGAGCCGTAGACCGGTAGATGAGGTGGCAGATGTGTGGAAGGCCAAGTGGAAGGAATTGGGACACCAGGATGCAGTGGCTCGATCATTCATGTCTGTGATGACTGTTACACCACAGATTGTCACGAAGGTAGTGAGGGCACATGGAAATGACTCGTTCTGTCAAGAGCAGATAGTTCGATTATTAGCAGAGGGAGCCGAATCCTATACCTTTAGCTCAGACGGGGGATTACGCTTCAATGGGAGATTTGTGGTTCCGGAGGGGGAGGAATTGAGGCATGAGGTGATGTCAGAGTCGCACGGCTCACGGTTCGCGGTACATCCCGGAGGGGATAAAATGTACCAAGACATGAGACGTCAGTATTGGTGGAGCGGGATGAAGAGGGATATTTTCGAGTTTGTTTCTAAATGCGCCACTTGTCAGCTAGTCAAAGTGGATCATCAGAGACCGGCAGGACTACTACAGCCGTTAGAGTTCCCGATGTGGATGTGGGAGAGCATTTCTATGGAATTTATCACGGGGTTGCCTACATCACAGAGAGGTCACGACTCCATTTGGGTAATTGTGGACAGGTTGATAAAAGTCGCACATTTTCTACCCGTAAGGACAGATTACACTGCGGGACAGTATGCCCAGCTCTTTATTGCAGAGATAGTGAGACTTCACGGTGTACCCTTAAATATCGTGTCTGACCGAGATAAAATATTTGTTTCACGGTTTTGGGAGAGTTTTCAGCTGGCCATGGGCACGGAGTTGCGGTTGAGTATGGCGTACCACCCGTAGACCGATGGGCAGATCGAGCACACAAATCAGATGTTGGAGGACATGCTTCGTATGTGCACCATCGATTTTGAGGGTGGATGGGAGCAGTATCTTCCACTGGTGGAGTTTGCTTACAACAACTCCTACCAGTTCACCATTGGCATGGAACCATTTGAGGCGTTGTACGATAGACCTTATCGTTCCCCAGCATGTTGGTTGGAGGTGGGGGATAACAAACTACTTGGGCCGAAAGTGATTCAGGATACTTTGGCAAGGATAGAATTGATTCGGAGTCGCATTCGGGTAGCTCAGGACAGGCAGAAGAGCTATGCTGATGCGAAGAGATTCTTCAGAGAGTTCCAAGAGGGAGACCAGGTTTTACTCAGAGTATCTCCTGTGAAGGGGATTATGCGTTTCGGGAAGAAAGGGAAGTTGGCACCGAGATATGTGGGACCATTTCCTATTATTGAGCGGATTGGACCGGTTGCGTATAGGCTTGGATTACCGGAGCATTTGCATCGGATTCACGATGTATTTCATATTTCCTCGCTTAGGAAATACCTTAGAGATAATTTGGCTCATTCTCTCATTACTGTGGAAGACATAGATCTCCAGCCAGATAGCTCCTACGAGGAAGGGCCGATTGCTATTCTGGACCGAAGTGAGCGGAAACTGCGGTAAAAGATAGTTCCGTTAGTGCGTGTTCAGTGGCGACATCATAATGTCGAGGAGTCCACATGGAAAGCGAGGATGAGATGCGCGAACGTTATCCAGAGTTATTCTTACCAGGTACTTTCTAGTTCCGAATTTCGGGACGAAATTCAGTTATTAGGGGGGAAGTATGTAATACCCCGTATTTTCTGTGATATTTATTTTTGGGGATTAATTGAATTAAATGTTTATTAATTGGAAATTTATCCGGATAAAAATATTAACGAGATGTGAGTTAGTATTTTATTATAATGTGTATACTTGGCATTATATGAATATTGGTAATATTGAAATTATCACGTGATTGAAATACGACAATTTGGGAATTTTGTTGGGACGCGTGTGATCGCCGCGTCATGGTATTTTTTATTAAATTAAAAAGTGAATTTTAGTTCCATTAATCGTATGGTCGTTTTGAGTGCGCCCACGCGTCCGGAAGGGTCGAGATTGTCAGAAAACACTAGCCGGGAGATTAGTTTGGGTCCCGGGGTATTTTTAGGCCATATCGGCATCATAAAGGGTATTTTGGTAATTTGTATTTTTGGGAATTAAAAAGTGACGAAAATTGGAAATACAATCTGACTTCTTCGTTAACCCACTAACTACACTAAGTGACTTAATGGGCTACGGGAGAAGTTGAGTTATAATTCCATTTTACAAAAAACCAACCACAACTCCATTGTCTTCAACCTTGGGAAGAACTTGAGAGAGAGAGAGAGAAGGAAAGGATTCTGCAGAAAGAAAGAGAGAGGACAGACTTAACTTCAAGATTCAACACCAAATTCAGAGATAGATTAAGGCAAGTGGTTTAAACTTATTTGATTCAAGCTATGCTTTTCCATGTTTAGGAAATTTTTGAAATTGATCTTGGAAGATAATTTAGACCCATAAATTGGAAGTTAAAAGTCATGTATTATGTTAGGAATTGCATGTAGTGATATTCTGGACGAATTATATGTTCTAAACAGACCCTTTGATGATTTAAAAATGGAGTTTAGAAGAAGTTTATTGATGTTCTTGAAGGAAGAAGAATTCTGGAAATTTTGATGTAGTTTTGATCTAAACTAAGCCTTGGAATGATGAATTATGGAACTTGGAATGTTAATACTGTTGTAGGATGTTAGTATGATGATATAGTAACCTTGTCTTGAAGTTTCATGCTTAAAAATGGAGTTTTGGGACGAAATTGTAACTGCAAAACGAAGCAGTCCGTAACAGACCTGGTGCGTTCGATCGATCGATGTTCTTCAGTCGATCGATCGACCACCATCGATCGATCGAAGGTAAAGGTCGATCGATCGACCTTCCCAGAATGAATAAAGTTTTTTTTCCTAATTAAATTTTAATGGTGTTAATCCTTGGATAATATTATTGGAGACATTGTGAATACCCTTAACCTTAAGGAAGACCAGTAGGCATGATTATGAGATTGGACTTTAATTGGAATTTAATTTGAGGAATTGTTCTAAACTAATGAAATTTCGATAAGTGAGATAATATTTGAGTTAATAGAGATAATTCGAATAATTTGAGGAAATAGGATTTGGGGCAGAAGTAAAGACCTTAGGTGTAAAGGTGTTATATGTGAGAATTATGGGAACTTAATAGTCTATCTGAGATAGGTTTTAAGTTTAAGAAACTACGACGTGAGACGTGTCGACAATTTAATTTCTATATTATCGGGATACTTGAAATATATGAATTCGGAATAATGGTATAATGATGTAGAGTATACCTTTATTAATATTAAGATATCTAAGATGTGTGAATGCTTAGTATATAACTTTATGTGTATGACATACCTACCACACTTGTGTTGCCCGGATTTAGATTGGTTACCTCGATGAACATAGGTCATAGAAGGACTTATTGTGATATTAATAAGACTGTTGATCGTGGGAGCGTAGGTATGTGCGTGACCCATGTGATGGTGACTGTGTTCGCCTCCACTATTTGTGATGTTGTTATCTGAACGATTCCTGAGAGATTCGGAATGCGTGATCCTTATGTACGTGATGTACCGGGATGGATAGCAGAGTATGTGTGCACCGCAGCTTAGCCTTTGGGTGCTTGTATTGTATATTTATGATGTGAAAATATACGGTTATATGAGAAGGAATTTACTATGTTAAATTGCGAGTATAGTTACGGTAATGTTTTGAAAAGGTAAAAAGGGAACTTTTATCAATTAATGGTTTTATAAATAATTGGGAATCCGGGAATTAAAGTAGAACTCTCTATTTAATTGTTAAGGTTGGAACTTAAACGTGAACCGAGTAGAAATGTTAGAAACTCTTTAGATATTTATGAAATAACACATGAATGGGTACAGGGACGTTAGGAGTGCACAGTTAGAAGAGAGGTGAGCATCTCATGTGAGAGCACGTCCTAACACGTATTTTGCATATACTGTTTTAAATGTTTTTAAAGCACCTGCAGGTTTTTAAAATATCTCCACATTCGGGCTCTGACCCATTTGCTTTCAAATCTACTTTTCGTAAAACCATTTTAGGTGCCCAGCCACAAGGACACCATGCATAGGATTCTTAATCAGATGACGAGCTGTAGCTGTTTGTGGAAGCTATAGGGATTTGCTTGTAGACGCTTATATCATTTGGATTCCATATTCAATATTCCTCAGTTGTAGGGCATGTTGCCCAAATTCTATTAGATACCTTTCCATTTCAGTTTTTCAGACTTTGGCATGTATTAATTCAGCATTCAGTATTTCGTTATTTATTTCAGTTGTGGGATTTGTTGTGAGGAGTTTTTCCTCCGGATTTATTTATATCATGGGTCGGTTATTCTATTATCTATTTATGGTGAATGGTGTTATTATTTTTGCTTTAAATCTTTTACTGCATGTTAATCAGGCTTTAATTAAAATTTGGCAACTTACTTTTTAAATACTAGGTGGTTAGTAATAATATAATGTTTTCGACAGTGATGCTATTAACTGAGCCAACTTGGCATTTTGATTTTATTTAATAAAGGAGTAGCTACCCGGTATTTAATTAGTCAGGGTGCCACATAACAGTGCAGCGTTAACCACATCAGAATAAGTGGCCAACGATAGGTTCCCCAACAAATGTTGACGCATCCTCCAAGTCAACCCGTCTGTAAATTTCTGTATCTTCTTCTCCTCGGTCGGTATCTCATCCGGAACAATGTTCAGAAGATCAGTGAATTGTGCCTCATACTCGGCCACAGTCTTACCCTCCTGCTTGAGGCTCATCAACTTCCTCCTCATCTCCGTGTGAACAGCTGACGGAAAATATTTGCGGTCGAACCGCACCCAAAACTCCTGGATAGTAAGAGTATCTTTCTCCTCCACGATGGTAATAGACTCCCACCACAGCAGTGAAGACCCCACTAGCTTAAAGGTAGCTATTATCTTCTTCTGGACATCGGTGCACTCATACATCCTCAGGTGCCGCTGAATGTCCTTCCTCCACTGACTCGAAACCATAACATCGGAGCTACCTGCGAATTCCGGTGGGTGTGCTTTCTGAAAAGCATCACGTACACGTTCCCAAGCAGACGGGAATGCATGTTCCTGAACAGGCGCGGCTACCGGCACCTGAGGTGGTGCCTGCTGAACTACGGTTAGTGCGGCATTTACCGCCTGGGCCAAAATGGCTGTAACCTCGGCGGCATTCATCGTGCCCTGAACTGGTGCGGGCTGTGGTTCTGGCGTTGCATCCCTGGGAACCCTTTGTGCACGTCGTGGAGGCATTCTGAAATAAGAATAAAGTCTATAAGTTCGCAGTTATAAACTCAAAATAGCTGAAGAACGTAGCAAATACAAAATAATACAACAGTCCTAAAATATAGGGCTCTATATCAAAGAAAGCTCAGCGGAAACATAATAAGCCGTTCAGATCCTAAAGGACACTAGAACCTGATGCTCTGATAACACCTGTGACACGCCGACTAATTAAATACCGGGTAGCTACTCCTTTATTAAATCAATACAAAATGCCAAGTTGGTTCAGTTAATAGCATCATTGTCGAAAACATTTTAATGATTACTAACCACCTAGTGTTTAAAAAGTAAGTTGCCAAATTTTAAATTAAGTCTGATTAACATGCAATAAAAGAATAATGGAAGAACAACATAATCCATTCACCATAACAAAGTAATAGAATAACCAACGAAATAATAATAAGTCCGGAGGAAATCTCCTCACAACAATCCCACGACTGAAAATAATAAAACAAGTCTGAATCCTGAATTAATTACATGCTAGAAGTCTGAATGACTGAAATAAATGAAATGTCTCTAAAGAAATGGGCGACATGCCCTACAACTGATAAATGCTGAATATAGAGTCAAGATAGACGAACCGTCTACAAGCAAAGTCCTGTAACTTCCACAAACAGCTACAGCTCGTCACCTGAATGAGGATCCTAAGCATGGTGTCCTTGTGGCTGGGCACCTAAAATGGTTTTTACAAAAAAAATAGATTTGAAAGAAAATGGGTCAGAGCCCGAAGGTGGAAATCATTTTAAAAATAGCAAGTGTTTTAATAACATTAAAACATTAAATGCAAAATACATGTTAGGACGTGCACTAACTTGAAATTCTCACCTCTCCACTACATGTGCACTCCTAACGTACCGTACCCATCTAAATGACCTACATATCTAACCAAACCGTAATAAGTTCTACTCCTTACTACTCGATTCCCATATTACATTCTAGCGTTATCAATTAAATAGAGGGCTTTACTTAAACTCAGATTCTCAATTAGTAATACAATTCACTGTCGGTTAACCCGTTATGTTTTCTCAAAACATTACCATAATTATATTCACAATACCAACATGAAAGTTCCCAATTAATTAAGTGTATATTACTCACGTCATAAATATACAATACAAGCACCCCGAGAACTAAGCTGCGGTGCACACATACTCTGCTATCCATCCCGGTACATCACGTACATAAGGATCATGCATTCCGAATCTCTCAGGAATCGTTCTCAGATAGTAACAATCACAAACAATGGAGGCGAACACAGTCACATCACATGGGTCACGCACATACCTACGCTCCCACGATCAGCAGACTTATTAACATCCCAATAAGTCCTTCTCTGACCTATGTTCATCGAGGTACCAGTCTAAATCCGGGCAACATAAGGATTAGAGGGCCTTAAGCGAACGTAAACCTCCCGTGATAGCAAGTATGGTAGGTATGTCATACACATAAAGTCATATACATATACTAAGTATGCACACATCTTAGTAATCACCATAATTTATTTTTAGTACACATGTCATTCTCATACCGACATATAATGCTACACAATTTATATGTTCCCGGTTAATATAATTATTTAGGCCGTCAATAATTCTCGCATCGTAATAGACACTCACGTCCTACTTCATAATTTCCCTTAGGTTCAACTACACTTCTAGGTTTTACTCCTCATTATATCCCAAATATCCCAAATATAATAATTAATCATCAAGTAAGTGTTATCTCTACATATAAACAAGGTTACGGGACACTCGGGATCAAAACAGGCTAAAAAGCCTAAACTGTCAACTCATTAGAAGTCTCGTTCGAACGAGGCTGTTCGAACGAGAGTTCGTTCGAACGAACTGGGCCTTCTAATGAGATCTCGTTCGAACGAAGTCATCGAAAGAACTTCACCCTCGTTAGAAGGCAAAGGTCAACTCGTTAGAAGCTCGTTCGAACGACCTGGGCAGGTCTTCTAACGAGTGGCCAGATTTGAGCCCAGAATTTCCTTAACTCGTTTTTCCAACTTTTCTTCACCTCTAATCTCCTCTAAACATCAAACCAACCATTGTACATGGGTTCTAATCAATCCTACACATACTTAGGTCATGTATTAACGTTTATATAGGGCAAATTCTTCCTAAACCTCATTGAATCATCAAATTCCTTCATTTATCCCCAAATCATATGAACATAAACCCTAAAATTTTTAAGTCACCAAAGGGCATAATTAAATCCGATTTTGATATGAAAAAGGTGTATTTCCATCAGAATAATCCTCCTAACACAATTCTACATGCAATCCTTTCATCAAAATATAAAGTTCTAATTCTAATAAATGGGTTTTTATCAAACTTCCAAGAACAATACAAATTCTGTCAATTTCCTACGCATGGAAGAAACATTCTTTGTAATAAACGAAATTAAACCACTTGCCTTATGTGTATCTCTGATTTTGGTGTCGAATTGATGAACGATTCTTTCTCTCTTTGCATATTTCCTCTCTCTCTCCCTCTACAAGCTCTTCTCTAATGGTGGCAATGGAGGCTATGGTTTGTCTTAGGAACTCTTGGGGCTAGATCTAATAACCCCCGTAGCCCAATAATCAGTTAATGGCTGGTAATGGGTTAGTGGGTCTTTTAATTTTCCATTTAAAACTCCTAAAATTCGTTAATCAAAAATCCCAAAATTCTAAAATTACCAAACTGCCCTTTTTGGTTGCCGGTATGGCCTAAAAATACCCCGGGACACAAACTAAACCCCCGGCTAGTGTTTTCTGACTATTTCGACCCTTCCGGACGCGTTGGCGCACTCAAAACGACCATACGGTTAATAGAAATAAAATTTACTTCTATAATTAACATAATTATATTCCTGACGCGCCTATCACACGCGTTCCAACAAAATTCTCAAATTGCCGTATTTCAATCTCACGACAAGTTTCATAATTCAATATTCATATATATCCATATATACTCATTAATATCAAATACCAACTCGCATCTCGCAAGTATTTTTATCCGTATTAATTCCAATTAATACTCATTTAATTCAATTAATCCCATAAATAAATACCATAAAAATACGGGGTAGTACATACTTCCCCCCTAATAACAGAATTTCTTCCCGAAATTCAGAACTAGAAAGTACCTGGTAAGAACAACTCTGGATAACGTTCGCGCATCTCATCCTCGCGCTCCCATGTGGACTCCTCGACATTATGATGTCGCCACTGAACACGCACTAACGGAACTATCTTTGACCGTAGTTTCTGCTCACTTCGGTCCAAAATAGCAATCGACCCCTCCTCGTAGGAGCTATCAGGCTGGAGATCGATGTCCTCCAAAGCAATATGAGAATGATCCAAATCGTCTCTAAGATATTTCCTTAGCGAGGAAATATGAAACACATCGTGAATCCGATGCAAATGTTCCGGTAACCCAAGCCTATACGCAACCGGTCCAATCCGCTCAATAATATGAAATGGTCCCACATATCTCGGTGCCAACTTCCCTTTCTTCCCGAAATGCATAATCCCCTTCATAGGAGATACTCTGAGCAAAACCTGGTCCCCCACTTGGAACTCCCTGAAGAATCTCTTCGCATCAGCATAGCTCTTCTGCCAATCCTGAGCTACCCGAATGCGACTCTGAATCAATTCTATTCTCGCCGAAGTATCCTGAATCACTTCGGGCCCAAGTAGTTTGTTGTCCCCCACCTCCAACCAACATGCTGGGGAACGACAAGGTCTACCGTACAACGCCCCAAATGGAGCCATGCCAATAGTGAACTGGTAGGAGTTGTTGTAAGCAAACTCCACCAGTGGAAGATACTGCTCCCATCCACCCCCAAAATCAATGATGCACATACGTAGCATGTCCTCCAACATCTGGTTTGTACGCTCGGTTTGCCCATCAGTCTACGGATGATAAGCCGTACTCAACCGCAATTCCGTACCCCTGGCCTCCTGAAAACTCTCCCAAAACCGTGAAACAAATATCTTGTCTCTGTCAGACACGATATTCAGGGGCACACCATGAAGTCTCACTATCTCTGCAATAAAGAGCTGGGCATTCTGTCCCATAGGGTAGTCTATCCTTACGGGTAGAAAATGAGCGACTTTGGTCAACCTGTCCATGATTACCCAAATGGAGTCGTGACCTCTCTGTGACGTAGGCAACCCCGTGATAAAATCCATGGATATGCTCTCCCACATCCACATCGGGACCTCCAATGGCTGTAGAAGTCCTGCCGGTCTCTGATGATCCACTTTTACTAGCTGACAAGTGGCACATTTCGAAACAAACATCGTAATATCTCTCTTCATGCCGCTCCACTAATACTGTCGTCTCATGTCTTGATACATTTTGTCCCCACCGGGATGTACCGCGAACCGTGAGCCGTGTGACTCTTCCATCACCTCGTGCCGCAATTCCTCCCCTTCCGGAACTACCAATCTCCCATTGAAGCGTAGTCCTCCGTCTGAGCTAACGGTATAGGATTCGGCTCCCTCTGCTAATAATCGAACTATCTGCTCCTGACAGAACGAGTCATTTGCCTGTGCCCTTACTACCTTCGTGACAATCTGCGGTGTAACGGTCATCACCGACATGAACGATCGGGCCACTGCATCCTGGTGTCCCAACTCCTTCCACTTGGCCTTCCACACCCCTGCCACCTCATCTACTGGCCTCCGGCTCAACGCGTCTGCTACCACGTTAGCCTTCCCCGGGTGATACTGGATATCAAACTGATAGTCCTTCACAAACTCAAGCCACCTTCGCTGCCGCATATTTAACTCTTTTTGTGTGAATAGGTACTGTAGGGATTTGTGGTCTGTGAACAATCAGAACTTCTCCCCCAAAAGGTAATGTCTCCAAATCCGTAGGGCAAATACAACTGCCGCTAACTCCAAATCATGAGTGGGGTAATTCTTCTCATGAGACTTATGCTTACGGGAAGCATAAGCTATGGCCTGGATCTCCTGTTGTAACACACCTCCAAGTCCTTGCAAGGACGCGTCGGTGTAGACAAGATACTCAACTCCCGGTCTCGGCAATGCTAACACAGGTGCTGAGGTCAACTTACCCTTCAACTCATCGAATGCCAACTGACAGGCATCACTCCAAATGAACGGCACACCTTTACGAGTCAGATGTGTCAAAGGACCTGCTATCTTGGAGAAACCCCGAATAAACCTCCTGTAGTATCCTGCTAGTCCCAAGAAACTACGAATCTCAGTCGGTGTCGTGGGCTGTCCCCACTCCCTCACCGCGGATACCTTCCCCGGATCAACAGATATCCCCCGATCGGAAATAATGTGTCCCAAAAACTGGACCTCCTTCAGCCAAAACCCGCACTTCTCATACTTTGCATACAGCTCGTTCTGACATAGCGTCTGCAAAACTTGCCTCAAATGCTCGGCGTGTTCCTCCTCTGTCTGGGAGTAAACCAGAATATCATCAATGAAGATAATGACGAACTGATCAAGGAACTCTCTGAACACCCTATTTATCAAGTCCATAAACACGGCTGGAGCATTGGTCAAGCCAAAAAGCATAACCCGAAACTCGTAAGAACCATATCTCGTTAAGAACACAGTCTTCGAGACATCCTCTTCCCTGATACGCAACTGATGGTATCCAGATCACAAATCAATCTTTGAGAAGAAAGAATCTCCTCTCAACTGGTCGAATAGGTCATCGATTCGAGGAAACGAATACTTATTCCGTATCGTGACCTTGTTCAACTCCTGGTAGTCCACACACAATCTCAGTGAACAATCTCTCTTCTTCACGAACAACACAGGGGCAACCCACGACGAAGTACTCCTCCGTATAAACCCCTGACCCAACAACTGCTCATCTGATCTCGTAGCTCTCGCATCTCTGCCGGAGCCATACGGTACGGTGCGCGTGCTATCGGTCTCGTATCTGGTAATAAGTCTATGACAAAGTCTATCTCTCGACAAGGGGGTAGGCCTGGTATCTCCTGAAACATATCGGAATACTCCCTGACAACTGGGATCGAATCTAAAGGAATCACAACCTCTTTAGAGTTATCCTCCTCTATGTAATACAAATGAGCGGTCGAGCCTCTCTCTGGGCGAGGCATCTCCACTACAAACATCTTTTGCCCCGGAATGGCAAAAACAATGCTCCCACCGAAGCAATCAATCATGGCTCTGTAATCTGCGAGCCAATCCATACCGATAATCACATCGTGCACATGCATATCTAATACCAACATGTCTGCAGGTAATACCAAACTACCAATCTCTACCCCCACTCCCCGGCATATAAAGAAAATAAGTGACCCACTCCCCAATGGTGAGTCTACACATGTCACTGTGCTCTCTGCGGTGGCTAACAACCCTAAGGCTTTCACAAAATGTGTAGCTATGAAACAATGCATTACCCCCGTATCAAACAAAACCCGACCCATAGTACCATGGATAGGAAACATACCCTCAATCGCGGGTGGTGCCTGTGGAGCTGCTGCCTGGTTGACGTTATAAACACGTCCATACTGTAACTGCCCCTGCTGCACAGGAACTGCAGGAATGGCTGGTAGTGCTGGCACCTGGGCTGGAGCTGGGAGGGCTGGTGGAAAAAGTTGCCTCTGTGGCTCATGTCGAGCACCCTGCTGCTGCTGCGGGGCCCTGCCCCTATCAGGACAGTCCTGGCATTTATGGCCAGTCTTGCCACAAACGAAACACTTCCTCGGGAAGTTCCCCCCTCTCTGTTCCTGCTGCCCCCGACCCTGGTGGCCGTTACCGTTCCTCCACTGGCCCTGCTGAAACTGCTGCTATTGGCCATTCTGACCCTGCTGGCCCTGATGGCCGTTCGGACCCTGATGGCCCTGCCGAAAACCTCCCTGCCCGTGCCTGAAATTTCCTGACCTGAATCTCTTGTGATCCCCCTACTGGGAACCCTGGTCACCCTGTCTCTGTCCCTGAACAGATTGTGCCCCATTGGCACCATGTCCTCCAGTCCTTCCCTGATGGATGGACTCTCCCGACCTCTTGCCCTCGGCCATGTGAAAGCGGTGATCCTGGAAGTGTAACATGTAATACCCCGTATTTTCTGTGATATTTATTTTTGGGGATTAATTGAATTAAATGTTTATTAGTTGGAAATTTATCCGGATAAAAATATTAACGATATGTGAGTTAGTATTTTATTATAATGTGTATACTTGGCATTATATGAATATTGGTAATATTGAAATTGTCACGTGATTGAAATACGACAATTTGGGAATTTTGTTGGGACGCGTGTGACCGCCGTGTCATGGTATTTTTTATTAAATTAAAAAGTGAATTTTAGTTCCATTAACCGTATGGTCGTTTTGAGTGAGCCAACGCGTCCGGAAGGGTCGAGATAGTCAGAAAACACTAGCCGGGAGTTTAGTTTGGGTCCCGGGGTATTTTTAGGCCATACCAGCATCATAAAGGGTATTTTGGTAATTTGTATTTTTGGGAATTAAAAAGTGACGAAAATTGGAAATACAATCTGACTTCTTCTTTAACCCACTTAACCCACTAACTACACTAAGTGACTTAATGGGCTACGGGAGAAGTTGAGTTATAATTCCATTTTACCAAAAACCAACCACAACTCCATTGTCTTCAACCTTGGGAAGAACTTGAGAGAGAGAGAGAGAAGGAAAGGATTCTGCAGAAAGAAAGAGAGAGGACAGACTTAACTTCAAGATTCAACACCAAATTCAGAGACAGATTAAGGCAAGTGGTTTAAACTTATTTGATTCAAGCTATGCTTTTCCATGTTTAGGAAATTTTCGAAATTGATCTTGGAAGATAATTTAGTCCCATAAATTGGAAGTTAAAAGCCATGTATTATGTTAGGAATTGCATGTAGTGATATTCTGGACGAATTATATGTTCTAAACAGACCCTTTGATGATTTAAAAATGGAGTTTAGAAGAAGTTTGTTGATGTTCTTGAATGAAGAAGAATTCTGGAAATTTTGATGTAATTTTGATCTAAACTAAGCCTTGGAATGATGAATTATGGAACTTGGAATGTTAATACTGTTGTAGGATGTTAGTATGATGGTATAGTAACCTTGTCTTGAAGTTTCATGCTTAAAAATAGAGTTTTGGGACGAAATTGTAACTGCAAAACGAAGCAGTCCGTAACAGACCTGGTGCGTTCGATCGATCGATGTTCTTCAGTCGATCGATCGACCACCATCGATCTATCGAAGGTAAAGGTCGATCGATCGACCTTCCCAGAATGAATAAAGTTTTTTTTCCTAATTAAATTTTAATGGTGTTAATCCTTGGATAATATTATTGGAGACATTGTGAATACCCTTAACCTTAAGGAAGACCAGTAGGCATGATTATGAGATTGGACTTTAATTGGAATTTAATTTGAGGAATTGTTCTAAATTAATGAAATTTTGATAAGTGAGATAATATTTGAGTTAATAGAGTAAATTCGAATAATTTGAGGAAATAGGATTTGGGGCAGAAGTAAAGACCTTAGGTGTAAAGGTGTTATATGTGAGAATTATGGGAACTTAATAGTCTATCTGAGATAGGTTTTAAGTTTAAGAAACTACGACGTGAGACGTGTCGACAATTTAATTTCTATATTATCGGGATACTTGAAATATATGAATTCGGAATAATGGTATAATGATGTAGAGTATACCTTTATTAATATTAAGATATCTAAGATGTGTGAATGCTTAGTATATAACTTTATGTGTATGACATACCTACCACACTTGTGTTGCCCGAATTTAGATTGGTTACCTCGATGAACATAGGTCATAGAAGGACTTATTGTGATATTAATAAGTCTGCTGATCGTGGGAGCGTAGGTATGTGCGTGACCCATGTGATGGTGACTGTGTTCGCCTCCACTATTTGTGATGTTGTTATCTGAACGATTCCTGAGAGATTCGGAATGCGTGATCCTTATGTACGTGATGTACCGGGATGAATAGCAGAGTATGTGTGCACCGCAGCTTAGCCTTTGGGTGCTTGTATTGTATATTTATGATGTGAAAATATACGGTTATATGAGAAGGAATTTACTATGTTAAATTTCGAGTATAGTTACGGTAATGTTTTGAAAAGGTAAAAAGGGAACTTTTATCAATTAATGGTTTTATAAATAATTGGGAATCCGGGAATTAAAGTAGAACTCTCTATATAATTGTTAAGGTTGGAACTTAAACGTGAACCGAGTAGAAATGTTAGAAACTCTTTAGATATTTATGAAATAACACATGAATGGGTACAGGGACGTTAGGAGTGCACAGTTAGAAGAGAGGTGAGCATCTCATGTGAGAGCACGTCCTAACACGTATTTTGCATATACTGTTTTAAATATTTTTAAAGCACTTGCAGGTTTTTAAAATATCTCCACATTCGGGCTTTGACCCGTTTGCTTTCAAATCTACTTTTCGTAAAACCATTTTAGGTGCCCAGCCACAAGGACACCATGCATAGGATTCTTAATCAGATGACGAGCTGTAGCTGTTTGTGGAAGCTACAGAGATTTGCTTGTAGACGCTTATATCATTTGGATTCCATATTCAATATTCCTCAGTTGTAGGGCATGTTGCCCAAATTCTATTAGATACCTTTCCATTTCAGTTTTTCAGACTTTGGCATGTATTAATTCAGCATTCAGTATTTCGTTATTTATTTCAGTTGTGGGATTTGTTGTGAGGAGTTTTTCCTCCGGATTTATTTATATCATGGGTCGGTTATTCTATTATCTATTTATGGTGAATGGTGTTATTATTTTTGCTTTAAATCTTTTACTGCATGTTAACCAGGCTTTAATTAAAATTTGGCAACTTACTTTTTAAATACTAGGTGGTTAGTAATAATAAAATGTTTTCGACAGTGATGCTATTAACTGAGCCAACTTGGCATTTTGATTTTATTTTATAAAGGAGTAGCTACCCGGTATTTAATTAGTCAGGGTGCCACATAACAGTGCAGCGTTAACCACATCAGAATAAGTGGCCAACGATAGGTTCCTCAACAAATGTTGACGCATCCTCCAAGTCAACCCGTCTGTAAATTTCTGTATCTTCTTTTCCTCGGTCGGTATCTCATCCGGAACAATGTTCAGAAGATCAGTGAATTGTGCCTCATACTTGGCCACAGTCTTACCCTCCTGCTTGAGGCTCATCAACTTCCTCCTCATCTCCGTGTGAACAGCTGACGGAAAATATTTGCGGTCGAACCGCACCCAAAACTCCTGGATAGTAAGAGTATCTTTCTCCTCCACGGTGGTAATAGACTCCCATCACTGCAGTGCAGACCCCACTAGCTTAAAGGTAGCTAGTATCTGCTTCTGGACATCGGTGCACTCATACATCCTCAGGTGCCGCTGAATGTCCTTCCTCTACTGACTCGAAACCACAACATCGGAGCTACCTGTGAACTCCGGTGGGTGTGCTTTCTGAAAAGCATCACGTACACGTTCCCAAGCAGACGGGAATGCATGTGCCTGAACTGGCGTGGCTACGGGCGCCTGAGGTGGTGCCTGTTGAACTACGGTTAGTGCGGCATTTACCGCCTGGGCCACAATGGCTGTAACCTCGGCGGCATTCATCGTGCCCTGAACTGGTGCGGGCTGTGGTTCTGGCGTTGCATCCCTGGGAACCCTTTGTGCACGTCGTGGAGGCATTCTGAAATAAGAATAAAGTCTATAAGTTCGCATTTATAAACTCAAAATAGCTGAAGAACGTAGCAAATACAAAAGAATACAACAGTCCTAAAATATAGGGCTCTATATCAAAGAAAGCTCAGCGGAAACATAATAAGCCGTTCAGATCCTAAAGGACACTAGAACCTGATGCTCTGATAACACCTGTGACACACCGACTAATTAAATACCGGGTAGCTACTCCTTTATTAAATTAATACAAAATGCCAAGTTGGTTCAGTTAATAGCATCACTGTCGAAAACATTTTAATGATTACTAACCACCTAGTGTTTAAAAAGTAAGTTGCCAAATTTTAAATTAAGTCTGATTAACATGCAATAAAAGAATAATGGAAGAACAACATAATCCATTCACCATAACAAAGTAATAGAATAACCAACGAAATAATAATAAGTCCGGAGGAAATCTCCTCACAACAATCCCACGACTGAAAATAATAAAACAAGTCTGAATCCTGAATTAATTACATGCAAGAAGTCTGAATGATTGAAATAAATGAAATGTCTCTAAAGAAATGGGCGACATGCCCTACAACTGATAAATGCTGAATATAGAGTCAAGATAGACGAACCGTCTACAAGCAAAGTCCTGTAACTTCCACAAACAGCTACAGCTCGTCACCTGAATGAGGATCCTAAGCATGGTGTCCTTGTGGCTGGGCACCTAAAATGGTTTTTACAAAAAAAATAGATTTGAAAGAAAATGGGTCAGAGCCCGAAGGTGGAAATCATTTTAAAAATAGCAAGTGTTTTAATAACATTAAAACATTAAATGCAAAATACATGTTAGGACGTGCACTCACTTGAAATTCTCACCTCTCGACTACATGTGCACTCCTAACGTACCGTACCCATCTAAATGACCTACATATTTAACCAAACCGTAATAAGTTCTACTCCTTACTACTCGATTCCCATATTACATTCTAGCGTTATCAATTAAATAGAGGGCTTTACTTAAACTCAGATTCACAATTAGTAATACAATTCACTGTCGGTTAACCCGTTATGTTTTCTCAAAACATTACCATAATTATATTCACAATACCAACATGAAAGTTCCCAATTAATTAAGTGTATATTATTCACGTCATAAATATACAATACAAGCACCCCGAGAACTAAGCTGCGGTGCACACATACTCTGCTATCCATCCCGGTACATCACGTACATAAGGATCACGCATTCCGAATCTCTCAGGAATCGTTTTCAGATAGTAACAATCACAAACAATGGAGGCGAACACAGTCACATCACATGGGTCACGCACATACCTACGCTCCCACGATCAGCAGACTTATTAACATCCCAATAAGTCCTTCTCTGACCTATGTTCATCGAGGTACCAGTCTAAATCCGGGCAACATAAGGATTAGAGGGCCCTAAGCGAACGTAAACCTCCCGTGATAGCAAGTATGGTAGGTATGTCATACACATAAAGTCATATACATATACTAAGTATGCACACATCTTAGTAATCACCATAATTTATTTGTAGTACACATGTCATTCTCATACCGACATATAATGCTACACAATTTATATGTTCCCGGTTAATATAATTATTTAGGCCGTCAATAATTCTCGCATCGTAATAGACACTCACGTCCTACTTCATAATTTCCCTTAGGTTCAACTACACTTCTAGGTTTTACTCCTCATTATATCCCAAATATCCCAAATATAATAATTAATCATCAAGTAAGTGTTATCTCTACATATAAACAAGGTTACGGGACACTCGGGATCAAAACAGGCTAAAAAGCCTAAACTGTCAACTCATTAGAAGTCTCGTTCGAACGAGGCTGTTCGAACGAGAGTTCGTTCGAACGAAGTCATCGAACGAACTTCACCCTCGTTAGAAGGCAAAGGTCAACTCTTTAGAAGCTCGTTCGAACGAGCTCGTTCGAACGACCAGGGCAGGTCTTCTAACAAGTGGCCAGATTCGAGCCCAGAATTTCCTTAACTCGTTTTTCCAACTTTTCTTCACCTCTAATCTCCTCTAAACATCAAACCAACCATTGTACATGGGTTCTAATCAATCCTACACATACTTAGGTCATGTATTAACGTTTATATAGGGCAAATTCTTCCTAAACCTCATTGAATCATCAAATTCCTTCATTTATCCCCAAATCATATGAACATAAACCCTAAAATTTTTAAGTCACCAAAGGGCATAATTAAATCTGATTTTGATATGAACAAGGTGTATTTCCATCAGAATAATCCTCCTAACACAATTCTACATGCAATCCTTTCATCAAAATATAAAGTTCTAATTCTAATAAATGGGTTTTTATCAAACTTCCAAGAACAATACAAATTCCGTCAATTTCCTATGCATGGAAGAAACATTCTTTGTAATAAATGAAATTAAACCACTTGCCTTATGTGTATCTCTGATTTTGATGTCGAATTGATGAGCGATTCTTTCTCTCTCTGCAGATTTCCTCTCTCTCTCCCTCTACAAGCTCTTCTCTAATGGTGGCAATGGAGGCTAGGGTTTTTGTCTTAGGAACTCTTGGGGCTAATTCTAATAACCCCCGTAGCCCAATAATCAGTTAATGGCTGGTAATGGGTTAGTGGGTCTTTTAATTTTCCATTTAAAACTCCTAAAATTCGTTAATCAAAAATCCCAAAATTCTAAAATTACCAAACTGCCATTTTTGGTTGCCGGTATGGCCTAAAAATACCCCGGGACCCAAACTAAACCCCCGGCTAGTGTTTTCTGACTATTTCGACCCGTCCGGACGCATTGGCGCACTCAAAATGACCATATGGTTAATAGAAATAAAATTCACTTTTATAATTAACATAATTATATTCCTGACGCGACTGTCACACGCGTTCCAATAAAATTCTCAAATTGCCGTATTTCAATCTCACGACCAGTTTCATAATTCAATATTCATATATATATCCATATATACTCATTAATATCAAATACCAACCCGCATCTCGCTAGTTTTTTTATCCGGATTAATTTCCAATTAATACTCATTTAATTCAATTAATCCCATAAATAAATATCATAAAAATACGGGGTATTACAATACATAAACAATATTGAGGCGAAGCATAGATTCCAAGTCTCTAAGAGGAAAGCACATACCCGCGTCTCTTAGGACCGTCTGAACTATCATTCCGATAGCCTGTACCAAGGATATCTATCTCCTAGGGTACGAGTCAATATCCCCCATAAGGCACACGAGATAAGATCGTCCCAGCGCGGTAACCTCAGGGATAGCAAGTAGCGTGGATACGTTTTTCACACATAGATAGTATATGCATACACAATCATATAACTATACTAATATTACCATATCAATATTAGGTATATCTCAAGTCCCATAGTTATGACATTTATCCTCATACTTCATCATTAGTTATCACGTATAACGGTACTTCTTTAACTTTAATTCGAGGCAATTAATCCAACCTACTACGTAACTCTCATGGACTCTATCCTCCCAAGTATAAAGATTCAGTAGGTATTCATCTATTTTCCGTAGTAACCATCTTACGTAATCTCTCACTTTAATACGTAGTTTCACCGTTCCTTATTTAATTATCCCAAAAATACAATTCTCGTCTCACATTAAAGGCCCCAACATTATTCATATGTCCTACTGGTCTTCCATATCTCCCAAAACATTTTATTAAGGATGTCCAAGAATTATTTCACATCAACTTGAATTTAACTAATTTAAAAAGGGAAATAGGAGTTTGCCAGGAAGGGTCAATCGATCGAGGTCTGGTGCTCGATCGATCGAACCTTCGATCGATCGAAGCTCTGGGCTCGATCGATCGATCAAGCAGGTATGGCGAATTCTGCAGTTTTGCAGTTACGGGGTTTCTCATAAAACTTCATCCAAATCCTAACTTTCCATACCCAAACGTCCAGAAAATTATACTACTAATTATATAAATCCATTCCATACATCTTTTACGTAAAGCATGCAATTTTCCATTAATAAACAATGATTAACAAGCCCCAAATTCATATAAAACCTCAAGAACCCTAGAATTTCATTAACATGGTCCTAATCCATCTTTTCCAGAATTTTATTCGTTTACAACATCATAAATTCGTGGTTTAATCCTCTACATGTGAAGGGTTTTCCATATTTTCATTCAAATCAATTCTACATGCGATTATCCTATCTTAAACATGGATTTTCTTCTACCAAATTAATCCTAATCACCCTAAAAAAATATAAACGATGCATTAACGAAGATAAGAAAGATAAATACTTTCCTGGGATTTTCAGAAGTCTGATTTGTGAATGAGTTTGATGTTGTTGCGTTCCCCTTCGCGCGATCTACGCGTTGGTGGTGACGGCGATGGAATCGGAGGTGTTCTTGGCCTAGAACTCCTTGGAGAGCTTCTCCTCTTCCTCTCCAATGGCCGTCATTAGTTTTAGGTTGTGTTAACTCTAAAAGATGACATTTAACACCTGAAATAACCTTGCAAATTCGTGGGTTTAATTACCCATAATTACGAAATGTCCAAAACGCTCTCCCGGGGTACTAATTAGGCCTAAAAATGCGTCGAGACCCAAACTAAACCCCCGGGTACACTTTTCTGACTATCTCGACCCTTCCGGACACTTTGGCGCACTCAAAATGACCATATGAGCAACTTATAATTTATTCACTTTTATTAATCAACATTTAGTCCCGACACGACACTGGCGCGTCCCGACTTAAATTTCCATAATTGCCATTTTATTCACACGTGATAATTTTATAAAAATAAATCTCATATATTACTATACTCATCCAGTAACATTCAACAAATAACAATTTTCCAATAATTACTAAATCTCGTCACGTAGACCTGTCAAAATACACGATAACCCGTTAACACGACACGACCCGACACGAAATTATAAGTTAATGGGTTTACCCTTATTGGGTTTGGGTCATTAACGGGTTGACACGGTAGACCCGTTAACACTAACGGTTCGGGTTTGGAAATTTACCTGTACCCGTTTTAACCCGTTTCTACCCGTTAACACCCGTTAACACAAACGGGTACTATAGGGTCACCCAACCCGTACCCAATAACAATAACCATTAAAATCCATTATTTCTAAATCTTTAAAGACTAACGGGTGCTATAGGGTCACCCAATATATACCCAATAAAAATTACAATTAAAATCCATAATTTTTAAAGTATTGAAGACTAACGGGTATTATAGGGTCACCCAACCCATTACCCATTTCGACCCAAAATGATTCGTTAATATTAATGGGTGTTAACGGTTTGGGTCGTGTACCTGTTAATATTAATGGGTCGTGTTTGGGTATTGTTATTAGACCCGTTAGGCTTAACGGGTCGTGTACGGGTTAAGGGTGTTTTCACCCGTTAACCCGTTAACCCGACCCGTACACGACCCAAACCGATCCGTTGACAGGTCTATCGTCACGCTTGTAAATATTTAAAACAACATTCCGGATTGAAATTAAATTAATTTATCTCAATTAAATTTAATAAATCCCTAAATTTAAAAACCATGAAAATACAGGGTATTACATATAGAAATTAAGTCGGGACGCGCGTATCAGTCGTGTCCGGACTAATTTAAAGAAATAAAAAGTAAATTAATTCTAAGTCGCCTGTATGGTCATTTTGAGTACGCCAATGTGCCCGAAAAGGTTGAGGTAGTCAGAAAAGTGTACCGAAGGATTTAGTTTGGGCCTTGGGACGTTTTTAGGCCTAACCGGCGGCCTGGGAGGGCATTTTGGTAATTTTCATTTTTTGACCTTAATTAATGACGAAATTATTAAGGCTATATCAGATGGTGTGTTGAGGAAGTTAGGGTTTGGAGAATAAAAAAGTGAGGAAAACCAGAGGAAGAAGAAGGAAAGAGCTTTCCAATGTGTTCAAGGCCAAGAACCACCCATTTTGCACCTCCACCACCACCAAAGCATAGATTAGAAGAAGAAGATCATTCCTACACCACTCAAATTCGTCGGATCAGACCTTCAATTTCCAAAAAATATCTATCTTGCTGTTCTTGAGTTGATACAACATTCATGTTATAATAGGAAGAACAAATCCATGTTTTATCGACATTTAATATAATTGGAAGACTAGAATTCTCATGTTTGAATGGGAACCATGTTAGGCTAGTATCTTTATTACATCTAGAACATCTATCAAGAATTTCAATGATGATTAGAGGAGGAAATTTGGAAATATCATGTGGATTCTTGAATTAATATGGTAAACTAGAGTTACAGACCAAATCATGAATTACACCATTTAATGATGATCCCTTAATGAATTTCTCTAGATTTTACGTTAGAAATTGTTTATACCTGCTGCTATAATGTTTGTAATGTTTGGTTGGGAGTTTTGGACATTTTAATGGAGGTTTTTATGGTTAAAATGGAAGAAACCCATAGGCATTATGTGCAGAATTTATGGGCCAATAACTGTTCGATCGATCGATCGACTCAAGAATGTCGATCGATCGACTGAACATCAATCGACCATTCCCATCGATCGATCGAATCCTCCTGGATTTGAATCTTCTTTCCTTTTTAATATTAATCCGACCCAAGGGTATAAGGACCCTTAGACATAACTTAAATACCATGATGGGACTTGAGTAGGACCAGTAGGGTGGTAGGCAAGGCTCGAGTAGTACGATTTTTATATGAGATTTAACTGTGAGATCGCGAGGTTAAATAATGGGGTGATAATCGTGTGTATGTTGAATTAGGTCTTGCGATAATTAAGGATGACTTAGACCAGTAGGGTAGAGAGAGTACACCTTATGATACTATAATTATAAAAATGATACTCTTCGAGTGGCGAGAAGTAGTTGGGAACTTGCGATGAAAAAGGAATATAAAATAATGTACAAATTATACGTAAAATTTGGGTATTACATGACGTGTATGGGTTAAACATGTTATGGATCGTGGATGTACTTATCTGAATAATGTAAATATATATATATGGGTGCATGTATATACATTATATGAATATCTGTGTTTAATCATACTCGCGTTACTTGCTTTTACGGAGGTTTTCGCGCCGGGATATTCTTATTCTGATGCGGCCTTTATGGGGAGTATTGACTCATACCCCAGAACATAGGATCCTTGGTACAGGCTATCGGAGAATGACAGTCAGACGGCCCTAAGAGACATAAGGGTGTGTGCTAACCTATTAGTGATTGGGAACTATGCTTCGCCTCCAATATGTGTATTTTGTGTTAATATAGTTCGAGAGTGGATCCGAACTAGTATTTCCCTCATTTGTTGAGGTACATGAACCTGATAGCAGAGTATGCCAGCACTATAGATTTTATGTGAGGTGCCCTATTTGTATATATATTATGAGTGATAAATATATGTACGTATGATTCATCTATTGTGCATGTAAGTAGACAAAAATTGAATAATTGATATCAAATAAATTAAGTATTTGAGAACTTAAGGCCGTATTGAGATGTACATAGCTGGCTTGGTAAATTAATATGAAAAAGTTATCATGTATAAATTATAGTTATGCAATCACGTGAATGAGGTGGATGAGAGTAGATTGGGTTAGACTAGTGTAGAGTGCCCAATATGTGTGTTTTAAACAAAACCAATTTTTTCTTCGAAAAAGATCCAAATTTTAATCATGCACCAAACCAAGTTGTGAAAAACCCAATTCTCACTTTAAACCAATTTTATCTTGATTAATCCTAAACATGCATCTAGTGATTAAAGCAAGTAAAGTAAAGTGAAGAATACTCACAACGCTGGATGTACGAGGAAAAAACCCAAAACGGGAAAACAACCTCGGACGGCCCAAGCCAGACAATGACTATGAACAATGGTTTTACAAAGACATATTAGCCTTACACTAAGACTCGATCCCCACGGGTTTTGACTCTCCCTCTGATCTTCAACCGTTCTTCATTAGTGCCCACGCAGAAAATCCGTCTTCCACGATCTCTGTCCACAACACACACCTCCACGTATGTCTCGGTGTCCAACGATATGGCTTTGATACGTCTACGATGTCGAACATGATGTCCATCGCTTCTTCATCGCAAAACCCTTTGTGTTCAATGTGTAGAACAAACGACTTTGGTGCAGCAAGATCACGTAGACATATAAGAATGATAACTCGGATCTTTGCAAACTCTAAGGATGTGTTTATGCTTTGTAAACCTTAGAAAACATCTGCAAACAAGGTTCTGGTTCATAAAACTGTTTTCAAGAAAGCACACTTACGAAATTATGATGAAAACACTGTTTAAATAGGATTTAAACGTTGCCTCAAAAAATGTGTCATTCGAATGACTTAAGCATGTCGTTCGCGCGACATTGTATCTCGTTCGAACGAGATCCAATGTCGTTCGAGTGACCTCGCGAAAGTTTGACTTTCTTTGACCTTCAGATAAAAATGTTTCTTAACAAAGAGATTCAAATTAGTCAAACTCTATTTCGAGCTTATCATCATAAAACGAAGTTTAAACCATTAAAACACTTTTAAAACATTTAAAATCATTTTTCTTTAGAAAAAATACATCCTTATCTTTAATAAAATAATTTTGAGCACCATTAATTATACGCATTCATACCTGAGTGATCTCGGAATGAAATTAACTTTGAAGACGAGTAAACTTGCACCAAATAAACATCGACATGATTATTTCTTTGAAGCTTTGTCGCAACGTCTTCAATTTCTTCAATACGTCATAGACCAAGTGGGATCGTGATGAAATAAACATCTCCCTATGGCATATTACAAACACAGTTTTGTTCACAGAATTAAGTCAAAACAATATAGGGACTCAATTGGAAATTTATGTCCTTACAAATCTCCCCCTTTGACTATTTTGGGACAAAACTAAACCAGTGAAATGCCTAACCGGGCCGTCAAGCCGTATGACGCCTAAATCCCATCCCATAAACCCAAAATAAAAAATTACAGGACACGAACTAATATATGTAGCACCGGCAAGCATGAACGTAGACTTGAAATCTCGAATCGCTGAAGCATACCTACGCACATGAAACAGACAAACAAATACCAAGTGAAGTATGGAGGAACAAATGAAACAAATTTATATATTCAATAAGAACATATCATTTGAAACATGTGAGCAATTATGGGATACCAATTTGTTACCAATTTGAAACAAATATCATAAAGAAGCGCTCAACAAAATTCGCCATACATCACATACATCTCTCCCCCTTTTTGTCTCGAATAGACAATCCGGTGAAAAGATAAACCAATTTGAAATATCTAGCATGAGAATATGATATCAAATAGAATCAAGTTGATACCAATTTTAAAAAATGAAAACTGCTAGATAATCATGAAACAACCAGCTAATAATGAACAAACAATATCAACTCAGTAGCTAGTAAACCAAAGAATCACACATAGAGTATACCAATCAAATCAAGTGTGATAAATGGACTCATATGAAAAATACCAATTAGGATCATACAAGAACCTGCATATTAACCAAACAGTCCAGAAATGCTTCCCACAGTACCAAAAATATACCTATTTGAACTTGAGGACTGCAAACCAATCAGAAGCCATTTTTCACCCTATCGTTCGAACGAGCCAGGGACTTCGCTCAAACGAGATGAGGAAGTCGCTCGAATGAAGTACAGAGGTCGTTCGCGCGAGATGAGATGTCGTTTGAACGACTTCGCGCGACCTGCCAAAATTTCCCAGTTTCCAGAAATATTATAAAGTATTGCCCAGTGTAAAAATTCCACAAAAAAATTTCCAGGAAGGGACTGACATCACCAAAACAGTAATCATTTAACACAAAATGCAAAAACTCATAAAAACTAAAAATGCGAGTTACATGCAAACATAGTACCGATGTGCTCAAACATGGATATGGAATGAATGGGTGTGAAACTACAACAAATGAGTCACAATTCCAACACATCGAAACGATCAAGAAGCTCTAATTGATAGCGATAAATCATCAAACTTTATCATAGCAAATGACAATTAAAGTGTGAGCTTAATGAACTAAACATACTACATGCACACAAATCCAGAATTTTGACGATTCTACAAATAATAGCGTCAAATTATAATGTTTCAACATTATGATTAGTTGTGCAAACCCATTTAATTTTTCTCCAACCAAACACCCTCATATAAACATACTTTTTCAAGTTCTTTTGAGGTTTCTAGCATTATCAACTTAGAGAAAAACTTATTGGCCCTTTTCTTAGCATATTGCATTTTCTTTTGGGCTCTTTTAAATGGTGGCTTTCACGACGAGTTAATTTTGAACTCTCGCAGCCCTTTCCCGTGAATCACTCATCATTTTTTCAATTTTAAATCCTCACGGTAAACGGTTATACATGCACAGTTCTCCATAAGTCTACTTACGCATAGATGACAAGATTGAGATAAGAACGCCTCACCGAATTCAAATATGCAAGAGAAGTCAAACATCCATATAAACTCGTGCATGTGTGCGATGTAGGCATAAATACAAAGTCGAATCAATATGCATATCAACTTCGAAATAACCCCATATAAATAATGGTTAAGATCATTCTAAGCATTGATAATAATGACCAAATGTCCTAGGCACATGGATAATGAAACGATGGGGGGGGGGGGGTCCAAGCATACCAATATGTCACATCAAACATGTAAACTCAAAAACAAAAACTTAAAATCTTTTTGGCTTTTCAAACATATTTTGACACAAAGAAAAGCAAAATCTTTTTAAATTTTCAAAGTTTTCTCAAAAGAAAAATCTTTTTGTATTTTTCAAATAGGACTCAAACAAATGAAAACTATAATACAAAAAGATACACAAGTCATAATACTAGCAATGAATATATCATGAAGCAAACTAGCAAATGACAAATATGACAACACTATCATCCTTTAGATTTAGAATGTGAAGAATCAAGTTCACTCAAACGAGAATCATGAAGTTTAATTCCAAAAGCCACTAAATCCGATTTTCTAACCCAAGTTGGTGTAAAATAACGCATGGGGGTTTAGGTAACCGGGGCAACTTTATTCTTAAACTTCCTAGGATCTTGTCTAAGGTCGTAACAATAACGCCTAAGATGACCTTTCCTACCACAAAACGTGCAAGAGTAGCGGTGGTGGGAATGATTACCTTTATGTGGACCTTTTCTAACCATCCTAGTGTTTCTCACACGTGCGGGGGGAATGGGAACAACTCTCTCACCAAAACCTATACCTCCCCTATCTCCCTTAATTTGGACGGTGCCTAGGATCTTATCTAACTTCTCCGACCTAGCCTCCAAATCAAACTTGACTCTAGATGAGTCTTTCAACCTTTCCTCCAACTCGTGAATCATAGACTCGAGTAAACGCCTAGTCTCCTCAAACTCTAAAATCTCCTTTTTCAAGGACTCCATCAAACCACAGAGATTATCTCTCTCTTTCTCCACAAACTCTAATTTCTCCATAAACTTCTTCTCTCGTGCCCTAAGATCCTCAATCAAACTATCATTTTTTTCTATGGCACGCTCATTCAACCTATTTGTCAATTTTGAGTTATCCTTTTCACCTTCACCGTTTCGGCATACAGCTCATTAAACGCATTTTACAATTCTTTCACATCAACCTCCTCATCACTCTCTTCACCCTCACTAACATGGGATACACTCAAAACCTCCTCGAAAGTGTTATGCACATGAGAATCGTCGTCGCTCACATGACATGCCATAAACGCAACAAAGTTACGATCAATGGGGGAACTCTCTCCCTCTTCTGGTTCACTATCACTTAAGGTGGAATTATAGACAACGGGTTGCTTGCCCTCTTTCTTAAGTCTAGTGGGACACTCCTTAACCTTGTGACCGTACCCCTCACACCCAAAACACTTATCCGACTCATCTCTCCTAGGCTTCTCAAACTTATCCTTAGAGGTGGGATCTACTTTGTTGTTCTTGAATTTTTCAAATTTCTTGGCATCTTTCGATTTCTTTTGAAACTTAATAAAATTTTTAAATTTCTTTGCCAACAAAGCAACATCCTCAAAATCGGAATCGGAATCGGAATCCGAAACTTTAATTTCCTCCTTTCGGGTTTTCAAAGCAATACCCTTTTCTTTCTTAGGCACTTTCTTGGAGGTAATCATGTCGATTTCATAGGTTTGTAAGTCACCTACAATCTCTTCTAGTGTGACACCCCGACTAATTAAATACCGGGTAGCTACTCCTTTATTAAATTAATTCAAATTGCCAAGTTGGTCCAGTTAATAGCATCACTTTCGAAAACATTTTAATGATTACTAACCACCTAGTATTTAAAAAGTAAGTGCCAAATTTTAATTAAAGTCTGATTAACATGCAACAAGTGATATAAGGATAATAACATCATTCACCATAATGAAATAAATAGAATAACCATCATAAAACGTAAATAAAGTCTGGAGGAAAAACTCCTCACTACAAATCCCACAACTGTTAAGTAAACTGAATACTAAATCAATACATGCCAAAGTCTGAAAACTGTAATGGAAATGTAACTCTAATAGAAATGGGCAACATGCCCTACAACTGATAGGTAATGAATCTGGAATCCAAGTGAATAGAGGCGTCTACAAGCAAATCCCTGTAGCTTTCACAAACACCTACAACTCGTCACCTGAATGAGTATCCTATACTTGGTGTCCTTGTGGCTGGGCACCTAAAATGGTTTTACAAAGAAAAGTAGATTTGAAAGCAAACGGGTCAGAGCCCGATTGTGGAGTTATATTTTAAAAACCTGCAAGTGCTTTAAAAACATTTAAAACATTAAATGCAAAGTACATGTTAGGACGTGCACTCACATGATATTCTCACCTCTCGTCTAACTGTGCACTCCTAACGTAAGTACCCATCTAGAGTGATACAAACTACTAGCTAAGTGACAACATATCCAGCTAGACTATCATAGGTTCTACCCTTATTACTCGGTTCTAGTAACATTATAACGCTCGTAATTAAGTAGGGGTTCAACGTAAACTCAGATGCTCAATATGCAATATATTACACTATTAGCTAACTCGTTATGTTTCTCGAATCAATACCGTAATTATTTCACAACATTAACATGAAGGTTCTCATTAATTAAGTGTATATTATTCACATCATATATATACAATACAAGCACCCCGAGAACTAAGCTGCGGTGCACACATACTCTGCTATCCATCCCGGTACATCACGTACATAAGGATTACATATTCCGAATCTCTCAGGAATAGTTCACAGATAACAACATCACAAATAATGGAGGCGAACACAGTCACATCACATGGGTCACGCACATACCTACGCTCCCACGATCAGCGGACTTATTAATATCCCAATAAGTCTTTCTATGACCTATGTTCATCAAGGTAACCAGTCTAAATCCGGGCAACACAAGGATTAGAGGGCCCTAAGCGAACGCAAACCTCCCATGATAGCAAGCATGGTAGGTATGTCATACACGCAATTCATATACCAATACTAAGAAACACACGTCTTAGTAATCCCGTAGTTTAATCGTAGTACATATCGCATTCTCGTACCAACTTATAATATCTACAACTTATATTATTCCGGTTTGTAATTATACGCGACATAATTCATACTCATGTCGTAGTAGACACTCACGTCTCAACCCAAACCGTCCATTTAATATAACTCTCGTATATGATTTCCTTCTCATAAATACCCAAAAGTCCCAATTCTATCATTACATCATCATCGGAATGTTATCTATATCCTCGAACAAGTTTACGTGACTCCAAAAATCAAAATAGTCCAAAAAGGACCAAACTGTCAACTCGTTAGAAGTCTCGTTCGAACGAGACTGTTCGAACGAGATTCCTCTGTCAACTCGTTAGAAGTCTCGTTCGAACGAGGCTGTTCGAACGAGATCCAGTTCGTTCGAACGAACTGTACCTTCTAACGAGATCTCGTTCGAACGAAGTTATCGAACGAGACTCCCTTTCGTTAGAACGACTGGTCCATTCGTTAGAAGCTCGTTCGAACGAGTTCGTTCGAACGACCTGGGAAGGGGCTTCTAACGACCTACCAGATTCGTCCCAGATTTCTCTAAGTTTCGTTTTTCACCATATTTACTCCTCAAATCTCCTCTAAAATTCGTTCCAACAATGTATTAAGTTCTCTAATCATCCTCAAACATGCTAAGGTCATATACTAACATCTTTTAAGGGTTTCATACATCCTAAACATCATTAAATCACAAGTTTCTACATTTTTCCCCAATTTTCTTCAAGAATATAAACCCTAGATTTTTCTCAACATAATTTCCCAGATTTTAATCCGTTGTTACATCACATAAATACAAAATCTCTGAATTCAATCTTCAAACAATGTTTCTACATGCAAACCTATACCCAAAATTAAGCTAATAACTTCCAATTTCATGGGTTTTCCTTTAACTCTTAATTAAAATAGATTATCAAGATTTCTAACATGGAAGAAGCATTCACTGCATAAGAAATGTAATTTAAATCACTTGCCTTGATTTGCTTTCTGATTTTGATGTTGGTTTGGTGAAGATTTCTGCAGAATTTCTTCTCTCCAAGCTTCTTCTCCAATGGTGGCTTAAGGTGGCTAGGGTTTGATTTGGGGAGCTTGTAAACCTAATGATAGTCTCCGTAGCTTAATGGGTTAATATGGGTTGGTTAGTGGGTTTAGTGGGTTAAATCCACATCAGATTAAAACTCCCAATTTTCGTCACTTTTAATTTCCCAAAATACGAAATTACCAAAATACCCTTTATGATGCCGGTATGGCCTAAAAATACCCCGGAATCCAAACTACACCCCCGGCTAGTGTTTTCTGACTATCTCGACCCTTCCGGACGCGTTGGCGCACTCAAAACAACCATACAATTTATAGATTTTAAATTCACTTTTATAATCAAAATATTATACCGTGACGCGGCGGTCCCACGCGTCTCAACAAAATTTCTAAAATGCCGTATATAAATCTCACGACAACTTTCATAATTCCAATTTCATATATACTCATATATGCACATAATTAAATACCAAATCACTTCTCGTTAGTATTTATAACCCGGATTAATTTCCAAATAATTCACATTTAATTAATTAATCCCAAAAATAAATATAGCCAAAAGTACGGGGTATTACATCTAGTTTCGTTGATTCTAACCTCCCCAAGGAGTTTTAAATGGTCACTTTCGCATCAAACCTACTAGGCAACGACCTAAGGATTTTCTTAATGACACGGTTGTCGGGAATTTTCTCACCTAGGTTAAACGATGAGTTGACAATATTGGACAACCTAGCATAAAACTCATCAAAGGTCTCACTTTCTAACATCCTAATGGTCTCAAACTATGTAGTGAGATTTTGAAATTTTGACGCCCTAACCGTGCTAGTGCCCTCGTGAGTAAGTGCCAAAATATCCCAAACCTCTTTTAATGTTTCACAAGTCATAATTCTATTATATTCATCCTGTGAGACATGTGAAGAAATAACATGCAGACCCTTAGAATTATATTGTGCAAGCCTTTGTTCAGTTTCAGTCCATGACTCAACAGGCTTTAAACAAGTGACCTCACCTACAATAGTGACAGGGGGTGTCTTACCTTTCTCAACTGCAAGCCAAACACGCTCATCAATAGATTTTAGAGCACATCTCATTCTCATCTTCCAATAGGTGTAATTAGTGACATCAAAAACAGGAGTTCGAGAAAATTCATTATATCCAGAATTCATCTACGGGATCACAGAACAAATAAAAAAAATTTCTAGCTCTGATACCAATTTGTAGAGTGCCCAATATGTGTGTTTTAAACAAAACCAATTTTTTCTCCGAAAAAGATCCAAATTTTAATTATGCACCAAACCAAGTTGTGAAAAACCCAATTCTCACTTTAAATCAATTTTATCTTGATTAATCCTAAACATGCATCTAGTGATTAAAGCAAGTAAAGTAAAGTGAAGAATACTCACAACGCCGGATGTACGAGGAAAAAACCCAAAACGGGAAAACAACCTCGGACGGCCCAAGCCAGACAATCACTATGAACAATGGTTTTACAAAGACAGATTAGCCTTACACTAAGACTCGATCCCCATGGGTCTTGACGCTCCTTCTGATCTTCAACCATTATTCATTAGTGCCCACGCAGAAATTCCGTCTTCCACGATCTCTGTCCATAACACACGCCTCCACGTGTGTCTCGGTGTCGACTGATATGGCTTTGATATGTCTACGATGTCGAACACGATGTCCGTCGCTTCTTCACCGCAAAACCCTTTGTGTTCAATGTGTAGAACAAACAACTTTGGTGAAGCAAGATCACGTAAACATATAAGAATGATAACTCGGATCTTTGCAAACTCTAAGGATGTGTTTATGCTTTGTAAACCTTAGAAAACATGTGCAAACAAGGTTCTAGTTCATAAAACTGTTTTCCAGAAAGCACACTTACGAAATTTATGATGAAAACACTGTTTAAATAGGATTTAAATGCTCCCTGGAAAAATGTGTCGTTCGAATGACTTAAGCATGTCGTTCGAACGAGATCCAATGTCGTTCGAGTGACCTCGCGAAAGTTTGACTTTCTTTGACTTTCAAATAAAAACGTTTCTTAACGAAGAGATTCAAATTAGTCAAACTCTATTTCGAGCTTATCATCATAAAACGAAGTTTAAACCATTAAAACACTTTTAAAACATTTAAAATCATTTTTATTTATAAAAAATACATCCTTATCTTTTATGAAATAATTCCGAGCACCATTAATTATACGCATTCATACCTGAGTGATCTCGGAATGAAATTAACTTTGAAGACGAGTAAACTTGAACCAAATAAACATCGGCATGATTATTTCTTTGAAGCTTTGCCGCAACGTCTTCAATTTCTTCAATACGTCATAGACCAAGTGGGATCGTGATAAAATAAACATCTCCTTATGACATATTACAAACACAGTTTTGTTCACGGAATTAAGTCAAAACAATATAGAGACTCAATTGGAAATTTATGTCCTTACAACTAGTTAACTAGGTTAGGTTTATCTAGATTTACATAGTAGTACGTTAGGCGTGCACATTAGTTAAGAGGTGAGAATTCTCAAGTGAGTGTCGAGGTACTAACATGCATGTAATATCAACTGGTATGAAATTTACATTCTTCCTAAACTATTTTTAAAGATATTTTATACATGGGCTCTGACCCGTATCTTGTCGTCTCCTCTTTCTCTTGTATATATATATATATGTATTACAGGTGCCCAGCCACATGGGCATTAGACTTAGATCTTTGGACTGTTGACGTGCTGCAACTAGTGTGGGAGTTGCAGGTCTTTTCATTTAGACGACTTCATCATTGTCATCTCATCTCTTCACTTAGTCATTTTAGATGGGGCACGTGTCGCCCAGTTCCAGTTTCTATTTACTTCAGAGAGACTTTGTACTCTTTATTTATTTCAATATTCAGTTTTAGTTAAGATTGTTTTGATTATTGCATAGTCCTTCGATTTGGGATATTTTATTTGGAATGATTAACCAAGATTTTTTATTCAACTTGGATGGTTTGGTATTCAATATTATTATCCGTGTTCATAAAATGGTTTATGTATATAACTCATGACAATGGAATTTAATCTATAAAATTAAATATTTTGACATTTAGCTTAATTATTTATTAGGTGATAAATAAAGAAAATTATTTTTCGACAGTGATGCTAAGAATGATCCAACCGAATACATTGTTTTAATTTAATAAAGGGCTGATTACCCAGTATTTAATTAGGCGGGGTGTCATATTTTGATATGTCCAAGTTTCTCAATTTTAAACCTAAAATACCACACTTGTCAAATTGTGTATTGTAGTGCGTATGGACACAGTGTATTGTAATGATGCCACCAAGGATAATTAGCTACTTCAAATAAAATGGCTTATTTTCTAATTAGCGTTACGATTGGTTGGATTTGGGAAAAAATATCAAGTGCAAAAGAACAAAGACGTTTCGTTCTGACAAACGAGACAGTAAGAGATTCGGAGTTGACCGAGCAAAATGAATAACCACACGATAACAAGATACGAACCAACACGAAGTTATAAATTAACGAGTGAATTTTTATTAGTTTCGGGCATATTAGTATCAATCCGATAAAATATGATAGTTAACGAGTCGGGTTAGTGTTGACCACTTCATACATTAATATCCGATAACATCTGTTAAAAATTATTTATTTTAAGGAAATCAGATTTATTATAGTAAATTATAAAGAGTTTATATAACATAATGTTGATTTAATTATGCTAATTTTTACTAAATGAGAGAGTTGGTAATGCCAATGACTTATTCGATCAAATTGTGTTAAAAAAAGAGTGAATATGTCAGCCAGTATATGATTTAAAATAAATCATTATCTTAATGGATAATAATGAGTGAACACGACACGAAACGTTAAGATAACAGGTCGAGTTTGAATATGAGTTTTTTACACGATAATAAGTCACTTGTTTAGACAGAAACTCAATAAGACCCCAACACAATAAAAACTAACACAAACACGATTCGACTTGACCCATTTGCAGGTCTAATTAAAAGTGTTTAAAATATTGGGACTTATGTCTAATTTTTTCTTTTCTAGGAGTTTAAGTTGAAATACGTTATTATTGTGGGAGGTTAACTTATATATATATATATATATATATATATATATATATATATATATATATATATATATATATATATATATATATATAGAGAGAGAGAGAGAGAGAGAGAGAGAGAGAGAGAGGTCCTCAGTTCGAGGACCCAGTTTGAGGACCAATTTTGATAAATAAGTAAAAATAATAATTTTGGACTGATTTTTTTATCGTTTTTAAACATTTCAGTAGGATCATAAAACAAATTAGCCCAAAATGAATTTATTTGATATTTTAAAAAAATCGGTAAAACTTTGTCAGTTTTTAACAGCTTAAAAGCTACTTAAAACTGACAAAGTTTAACTGATTTTTTTAAAATAGCAAAAAAATTCATTGCGAGTTGATTTTTTATGTCCCTACTGAAATTTTTGAAAACCATAAAAAAATTCAACCCAAAAATATTTTTTCTACTATTTTTAAAAATTGGTCCTCAAGTGAGGTCCTCAAACTGAGACCTCACTTGAACCTACCTCTCTCTCTCTCTCTCTCTCTCTCTCTTGTGACAACCCGCCTAATAAAATACCGGGCGATAACTCCTATATCAAATTAAAATAGGAGTCTCATATGGATCATTCTTAGCATAACTGTCAAAAATCCATTTAATTACTAATAACCTATTAGGCCGACATCAAAAATTTTACTTAACTACTCTTTTTAACAATTACAAATGAAACATTCAAACAGTTTGCGTAAATGAAACTGAAATGAAATATAATAACCGAACACTCGATCAAAATATACAACCATATCAAATGTCGTACTAAAAGAATAAATAAACGCGGTTGGACCATTGGCCCGAATATTTATACAGTACCTCCTATCTAGAGCACAAGAATGAAAGCGTCTATAGAGAACATGCACGTATCCGTATCTACTGCAGCTCACGTCTGACTCGAAAGAAGCGCCATCCAGATATCCTTGTGTCTGGACACCTATATATATATATATATATATATATATATATAGCAAGATAGGAAAAGTAGATAAATGGGTCAGAGCCCGAGTTTTGAAAATATTTAACAAGTGCATAAATGCCTTATTTTTTTTTTAGAAAAAGATTTTATCTCATATTTAAATTTGGTATCGCCCTCCCATGAGATACCCCTCACCTCTCTTCAAATAGTTCACTTCTAGCGCATCCCTCTATACATCCCAGTCAAGCTAACCTGCTAAACTAGTCTATCACCCAACTACTATCAACCCTAGATAGTCCAAGTACTAAGGGCTAAACTTCTCCCCAGTCTCGACACTATGCCATGTTCGTGCGTGGGGTGTCTCGCAGAGCGAAATCCAAATAAGGAACCCCCCCAATACACTACTATGCGGCAAGGTAGATCGTTGAGATCCATCAAACCCTCAGTACATAATGTATATACATATACATACACCATAAGAAATACTAATATTAGAGCACTAAGTATTAAACTTCTCCCCAGTCTCAACACAATCGTGTGTGGGGAATCAAAGCGAACTCCAAACAAGGAACCCCCTCGATACACTACTACGCGGCAAGGTCGATTGTCGGGATCCATCAGACCGTCGGTACTCAATTTATCCATATATCTTCATATTTCAATATACATCTGGATCTATCTCCCGGAATGAGAATTCATTTACTCAATATTCATATTTATCTCAAAACTTTCCATTTCCTTTCTTATATCCAGGAAATGTATTTAAAAGCCAACTCATTGTCATGAATTGCTTTAACGTATCACATAACTTTTTAAAAGCCAGTTTTATTATCATAAAAATGCTTTTCCATTTTATAACATCCCATTTCCCTTCTTCCATCCAGGAAATGTGTTTAAAAGCCATTTTTATTATCATAAAAATGCTTTTTCATAACACATGCTTCCATTTCCCTTCTTCCATCCGTGAAATGTATCCGAAGCCAAAACGTTTATCCCATTTCCGTTCTTCCATCCGGGAAATGTATTTAAAGCCAATCCATTATCATGAATTGATTTAACATATCTAAGACCGTCCCTCCGGGTTTTCCCACTGGACGCGCCCCTAAATGGCTATCATCTTCCAGGGCCTATCAAACAAGACAACCTGGGAACCTACCGAAACGTCGGGAAGCGGCCATATGCATGCAGGAGAGTCATAACCACACCCGGAATTACCTCACCAACGCAGTAAACATATATAATCACCCATATGGACTAAGAATATATCCACCCTGCATTCATTAGTCAAGGGGCTTCATCACACACGCACAACTTCCCATATAATAGCGATTTAGAGAGGTGCGTATCCGTAAATTATCATTTATGAAAATCATTACTTTTCCATTTTGAAAACTTTCATTTATTCATTTTCAAAAGTCATTATATCATATCATATATATACTTTAATCACATAGTATATATATACCATATATTCCTCCTAGAATATATATAAATGGCCATAATTGCCAATAACATCTAGCGATGCCCAATAATCCCAAAGATTATTTCAAAGAATCATAATCATTCATTCATTTACGCATGATACTAAACCCAAAGTATTTCCTTACTTTAATAATCAATACATACCTTAATCCCATCTACGGATTTATTGGATATCTCCAATTATACCATTTTACATTAAGTGAATATATATCTATATTCCCAATTTATCCTAACTATCTCGTACGATATACTCAATCCACCAACGATTATAATTATGCTTCCCATACACATAATTATATAGGCCTAATTACCCACTAAAATATCCTAGGGATTTATCTTTCCCGAACAACCTTGAATTTAGTGGGTTATGGTTTTTATTTCCATGAACCCAAAGACTACATCTTGTCCATATAATCATTTAGGGATCCCCACTCTATTTTAGGGGCCCCAACATTTTAAATCCTCAACTTAGCGATTTTCCTTCGAAAATATAATTTAAGGGTTATATATTTAAAACCCTCATTTTGCCGTCCTAAATTACCTTAATTAGAGGACCATATAGTCCTAAAAGGTCCCTTATGTTATCACATAATTAACCTTAAGTCCATTAGAATTGGAATTCATCTCATCCAACTCACCTAGGAAAAATTACCTACTTTCAAAAGGGGTCGATCGATCGACCCTTGGCCGTTGATCGATCGATGACTTCGATCGATCGATCCTCCATGATCGATCGATCGATCATGGCGGGCAGCTTCTTCTCCGAGAAGCTGTTTCGGTCATGAAAGATTCTCCCAAGCTTTCATCTCCTCACCCAACGACCAACAACATCTACACATATAATATGGGTTCTAAACGTCCTAGAACCCAAAATCACCAATTAATTTAGGTTAAAACCTAAGTTCCTTAAAAAATTAAATATTATTGGGGTTTAATTGTTTTAACTCTCAAAAACCCGTTTTATCCACGAAAACCCAACCCAAAATCTTTAGGGTTTGTTTATACCAAACTACGATATGAGATTTATGCTCAAAATTAAATAAAGCAAGTAAACACTTGCCTCGTGGATACAATCCGACGATCCCGAGTCGAGTCCGACGGAGTTTGGCCCGAGATCTCCCTTTTCTCCTCCTTTTCTTCCTTCCTATCTCTCTTCTCTTTCTCTTTTGTTTCCATTTTCTCCCTCTCTCCCTCTTTCTCAAGAAAGAAAAAGGGTTTTAACCCTAAAAACCCCAAAATAACTCGTTTACTCAATTACGAGACCGTTTAACTCTAAAATTCCCCAAAACTCAATTTCGACAATCGAACACTCTTTTTCGACTATCTCGAACATTCCAAGACTTACGGCGCAGTCGAAATTCCCATCCGAGGTACTTGACCAAAAATCACTATTCTAACCCAAAATAACTTAATGCGAGTTTTCTAATCAAAATCTTACCTTGTTGTCGCTTTACTCCACGACGACATATAATTAAAATACTTCGACCTATTTAATCCCAAAAGATATTACAACATCCATCGAAAATCATTAAATCCTCGAAAATCCCAAAAATCACTATTTCTAGAAATTCTCCAAATTGCCAATTTATTCTCAATTATGGAAATTAATGTCTCCAAAAAGGACGGGTTGTTACATACTCCCCCTCCCTTACAACGGAATTTCATCCTCAAAATTCAGATACAACCAATGCTACCCATACTAACCTAGGATCGCTCCAAATCCTAATACCTCAAAGGGAACGATACAATCCCAATGGTTCCCAACCAAATACCATACGGCTATCACAGTCGTAAAGTTACTCCAATAGCTTCACATTGTACCCATCATTTCTAGTGCCTCCTGGCATAAACTTCAACTTTATATACTACGTCCTTTCTATTTTAGGCGATATATAAACCAACTCACTAAGGTGCCCATACACCTTTCTTTCCCATGCACATCTGCACGTCCATAGTGAATGTTCGACACGTAACACTCTCTCCCAATAAGGGTCTCCTTTCATCGGTGTAATACTCACATATAGGTCCTCCGGACCCGCGAAATTCAATTCTCCTTATACCAGTGCCACTATATCTACTAACGTACATCCTAACAATACTACGGTCTATGCCTTACCCTACCTATGCGAAACGAGTATAATCCTAAATATATCCCTAGTGACCAAGGCCTCCCTCAACTCCCGACATTTTCTTGGTTTCATGCGTGGGATGTCTCGCAAAAGCGAAATCCAAACAAGGAACCCTCCCGTTAAACTACTCCCTCGCGTAGTCGGTCATTGAGATATAGCGACCTAAGGCACACCAGCGTGACATCCTAAATCCTACCACGCTAACCTACAACGCATTTCTATTATTCTATCCTTCCGCCCATACGAAAGGAAATCTAACTAATCGAAGTGCCAACTCTCTGTAAAGCACTACGAACATCATATCCAAATCATATTTTCTCCAAATTTGCCTTTTCCTCAAGGCCTGGATATTATCCTCGAGTCAATTTCTCTAAGTCCCACCTCACCCACTCACTTGTGGTGGGAGGACTACTTTAGTGCTTTTCCATAGCACAACATTTCCATGAGTATACCATCATCATATGGCTCATAGTCTATAGTGGTTCATCCACACTATAAGACTTTTCCACAAAACCAATATCCTATAACATCTCTCCACTCCAGACGTCGTTAAGGTTCATGCGCCGAGTGTCTCGTAAAAGCGAAATCCAAACAAGGAACCACTCCAGTTACACTACTACTTAACTTTGTCGGTTGTGGAGGTCCATTAACTCAAATACGCAATCGGGATACCCTATCCCCTCTTTCAACAAAGTGTGGTCTGAACTCAAGACTCTATCTAGGAGCCATACCACCAAGCGCATAGTACTACACTCAGCCTCGGCGCAATCAATAAAGAGCTTAGACTCACAGCTCAATAAAAATTTGGCGCATCTCAAATCATATATATAAGGTCGCCACATACTCAAACCACGATAATGAAACCTCTGCTCTTCGAAGTTTCATCTATACACATAATAAAGGTGAACTCAACCTGTATCTAGGTGAGATATCGCAACAACAACCCGTTCCACCCTGGAACCGCGGACACGATAGTCTTGCCATCATAAGCTTGCTATCGCTTCGAACAACCAATAACATTATATACTCACCATATTACCATACTCGTATAGACATATAAAATGAGTATCCCAAACCAGATATATATATATATATATATATATATATATATATATATACACACATTCAATATATCAACACCTGTGGAAAACACACAGGCATACATGATATAATGTTATCGAGACCACCACCAAACTTAAAATACACACATGAGTCTAGGGCTAACGAACACCGCGACTTTATCTAGTCACACCAACTATACCTCTTCCTTCTGAGGTAAAACTCATAACAACATCTTCGCCTTTATCCATTATCGATCTCTGACCAAAACTTTCGTGAATAATCTAAAACAACACTCTTCTCATTCTTGCTAAATCACGGGGACTCACGGTTAAAACTATCTGTAAGATCCCTTTCGAATCCTTACTTCACTAGGAAATTCAACTTTAGTACCACACTCTACAACGACGGTACTACGGTACTCATAACTACTATGCTTTAGTATCCATTGAGACAATCCTTAGCTAATATTGCAAAGGAACTAACCTCCACTACGGACCTCATTCCCGACTTCTACCAGCTGCTCCAGCTAAGACTAACCTCCTGCTGCCATCCAAGACTCGCACACGAATCTCAAACGAGCGTGCAAAAGATTTCTATAATCTTATAATGTAGCAGGAGAACGAAATCTCACAAAAGAAATCAACAATCCTAATTATAAGGCTCCATAACAAATCGAGAGCAACGCTGAAAGCGTAGTATGTCCGCACAGATTCCTAAAGACACTAGAACCTGATGCTCTGATACCATCTGTGACAACTCGCCTAATAAAATACCGGGCGATCACTCTTATATCAAATTAAAACAGGAGTCTCATATAGATCATTCTTAGCATCACTGTCGAAAATCCCTTTAATTACTAATAACCTATTAGGCTGACGTCAAAATTTTTACTTAACTACTCTTTTTAACAATTACAAATGAAACATTCACACAGTTTGCGTAAATGAAACTGAAATGAAATAAAATAACTGAACACTCGGTCAAAATATACAACCATATCGAATGCCGTACTAAAAGAATAAATAAATACGGTTGGACCATTGGCCCGAATATTTATACAGTACCTCCTATCTAGAGCACAAGAATGAAAGCGTCTACCGAGAACTTGCACACATCCACATATGTTGCAGCTCACGTCTAACTCGAAAGAAGTGCCATCCAGGCATCCCTGTGTCTGGACACCTATATATATATATATATATATATATATATATATATATAGCAAGAGAGGAAAAGTAGATAAACGGGTCAAAGCCCGAGTTTTGAAAATATTTAGCAAGTGTATAAATGCCTTATTTTTTTTAGAAAAAGGATTTATCTCATATTTAAATTTGGTATCGCACTCCCATTAGATACCCCTCACCTCTCTTCTAATAGTGCACTCCTAGCGCATCCCTCTATACATCCTAGTCAAGATACCCTGCTAAACTAGTCTATCACCCAACTACTATCAACCCTAGATAGTCCAAGTACTAAGGCCTAAACTTCTCCCTAGTCTCGACACTATGCCATGTTCGTGCGTGGGGTGTCTCGCAAAGAGAAATCCAAACATGGAACCCCCCCGATACACTACTATGCGGCAAGGTCGATCGTCGAGATCCATTAGACCCTCAGTACATAACGTATATACATATACACACACCATAAGAAATACTAATATTAGAGCACTAAGGATTAAACTTCTCCCCAGTCTCAACACAATGCCATCCTCGTGCATGGGGTGTCTCGCAAAGCGAAATCCAAACAAGGAACCCCCCCGATACCCTACTACGTGGCAAGGTCGATCGTCGGGATCCATCAGACCCTCGGTACTCAATTTATCCAAATATCTTCATATTTCAGTATACATCCGGATCTATCTTTCGGAATGAGAATTCATTTACTCAATATTCATCTTTATCTCAAAACTTTCTATTTCCTTTCTTATATCCAGGAAATGTATTTAAAATCCAACTCATTGTCATGAATTGCTTTAACATATCACCTAGCTTTTTAAAAGCCAGTTTTATTATCATAAAAATGCTTTTCCATTTTATAACATCCCATTTCCCTTCTTCCATCCAGGAAATGTATTTAAAAGCCATTTTTATTATCATAAAAATGCTTTTTCATAACACATGCTTCCATTTCCATTCTTCAATCCGGGAAATGTATCCGAAGCCGAAACGTTTATCCCATTTCCCTTCTTCCATCCTAGAAATGTATTTAAAGACAATCCATTATCATGAATTGCTTTAACATATCTAAGAACGTCCCTCCGGGTTTCCCCACTGGACACCCCCTAAATGGCTATCATCTTCTAGGGCCTATCAAAAAAGACAACCTAGGAACCTACCGAAACGTCGGGAAGCAACCACATACCTGCGGGAGAGTCATAACCACACCCAGAATTACATCACCAGTGCAGTAAACATATATAATTGCCCATATGGCCTAAGAATATATCCACCCTGCATTCATTAGTCAGGGGGCTTCATCACACGCGCGCAACTTCCCTTATGATAGCGATTTAGAGAGGTGTTTATCCATAAATTATCATTTATGAAAATCCTTACTTTTCCATTTTGAAAACTTTCATTTATTCATTTTCAAAAGTCATTATATCATATCATATATATACTTTAATCACATTTAATATATATACCATATATTCCTCCTAGAATATATATAAATGGCCATAATTGCCAATAGCATCTAGCGATGACCAATAATCCCAAAGATTCTCTCAAAGATTCATATTCATGCATTCATTTACGCATGATACTAAACCCAAAGTATTTCCTTACTTTAATAATCAATACATACCTTAATCACATCTACGGATTTATTGGATATCTCCAATTATATCATTTTACATTAAGTGAATATATATCTATATTCCCAATTTATCCTAACTATCTCGTAGAATATACTCAATCCACCAAGATTATAATTATGCTTCCCATACGCATAATTATATAGGCCTAATTGCCCACTAAAATATCCTAGGGATTTATCTTTCCCGAACAACCTTGAATTTAGTGGGTTATGGTTTTCATTTCCATGAACCCAAAGACTGCATCTTATTCATATAATCATTTAGGGATCCCCACTCTATTTTAGGGACTCCAACATTTTAAATCTTCAACTTAGCGATTTTCCCTTGAAAATATAATTTAAGGGTTATATATTTAAAACCCTCACTTTTGTAAAAACCCTCACTTTTGAGAGCCTGTTTTATACTTATTTACCATATGGGGTAATTATATATAAAATGTTGGAATGTGGAGTAAGTATTAATTTGATGATATACGTTAATATTTACTAGAAAGTTGTATAATTACCATGGGTGTAAGCAAATGTTTCCATATGGTGTTTTATTGTGTCATGAGAATTAAAATGACAATTTGGCTTAAAATGGAACCGGAATATAAATATATTATAAAATTTCCAAATGATAATTTGGAGGGTACAGTTAGTTCCGGGAGGTGCGAGATAGTCAAAATGTGTGCCATATTGTATTTTGAGGTTTTGGGCACTTTTGACTGGTTTTGATATATTGCGTATTAGAAATCATTTTATTGCGGTATTAACCATTTAAAGTTGGAGATTTTTGCTTACGGCCACGTTTTAGGCTTGTTAAGCCTTCCATTTCTCTTATTTCCTTTAAGAACATGTCTAGCCCTAAAGTGAGAGAGAGAGAGAGGAAGGGAACTTGTGGAGAAGGTGAGAGATTGAAGATTTGTGGAGTTATCTTGCATTCTTCTTCATCAAAATCTAAGATTTGAAGCCCCAAGGCAAGTTTTCTACTTGATATTATATGGTTTAAGGTGGATAATTAGTGTTGGTAGATATGTGATAGTTTTGGTTTAATGTAGTTATGGTTTTGTTGGGATTTATGAGTTTTGATGTCTTTGGAAGAGATTTGATTATGGATTGATGTAGCATAATGTAGTTGGAAGCATTTATGATCATTTAGTATCAGTAAATGAGGTTGGTTTGGTTTGGTTGAAGTTGGCTTTGGTCTTAGCTTGAAAATAGGAAAGATTGGTCTAGGTCTGCAATGACCGATCGACCGCGGTCCTCAGACCGGTCGATCGGGACTTCGGGAGAGGGCACACTGCTTTCTTTCAAAGGTATAAAATTTAAGGCGCGGTCAACCGTGGTCCCCTTACCGGTCGACCGGACCTGCCGAAGTGAGCTTTCTTCTTTTCTTCTTAGGCAAAAACTTGAGACGCGGTCGACCGCGGTCTTGGGACCGATCGACCGGTCCCCTGTTTTCTTCCTAAAATCTTATTTTCATTTCTTTAAATATTTTCTTTTCATAGGGACTTAGGAACCTTATTTAATGAAGTAAACCTTGGCTTTTAGAGTCCTAGTTGAGTTTGGTTGCCACCCCAATTTTGAGTGGGTTCAATTGGGGTTAAGCCCAGGGATGTTTATAAGTGATGTTTAGGCATCACTTCTCTTTTTACACCTTAATAGGTGGATAGGGGTTGTAGGCCCCTGCTTGGAGACTTTAGGGGCTTAAATTGAGGTATATAAGACCTTAAGATTCGGGAACAATTGTGATCCCTTAGAGAATTATTCGAGGCATACCCTATGATGGATATTAATGAAATTTTTTATGATTTCGGTTTCAGATAAAATGAAACACACATATGTTAATGGAAATGAAAAATGGGATTTTTTTTAGTAAATGCTAATTTACTTAAATACACCTCTCTAAATGCTATCATAAGTGATGCTCGCGCATGAGGTGATGTCCCCTGACTAGTGAATGCAGGGAGACTATAGTCCTCAGCCATATGCGGGTTTATTATATGTTTTTCTTCACTAGTGAGGTAATTTCGGGTGTGGTTATGACTCACTCGCAGTCATATGGCCACTTCCCGACGTGCGTTAGGTGCCCAGGATGCCTTATTTGATAGGCCCCTGGAAGATGATAGTCATTTGGGGGCGCGCCCAGTGGGAAACTCAGAGGGGCGGTCTTAGAATCGTTATATGTATAAGAATATAACTTTTCTAAATTCAAGTGGGACTTGAGATATGTTTATTACCACCGAATGTATGATGGTAATGATATTCCTACTAAGGAATAAGAATTGAAAATAAATGAGAATAATAATGATATTATATTCCTGTTAAGGAATGGAAATTGGATTAAAGTAGCTATGAAAGATGGAAGCTTTTAACTTAATCATGCATAATTTAATTCTCTTACATAATTTAATTGTAGGCATGTCATTTTAACTGTCCCATTTATGATTCATGATTAGGGTGTTAGATATTTCGTCTTCATCATTCATGATTAACTGTTCATATCTATTATGCTTCTTATTCATCTAGGAACTATATAAAAATCGGGCCCTGACCCATTCATTTCTTCCATGTTGTGCATGTTATTGTATCCGCCCAGGTGCTCCTCCGCAAGGACGCCTGTGTTGATATTTCTACCCTTATGTTTTCGAGGAGCTGTAAGATTTGCGGATATTACAGGATGTTTTGTTAGACGCCCTCATTTTTGTAATTCTAGATATGATCGGGTCTGTCATTCGGGCGTGTGGCCCAACTTTTTACTTGTTTAATGGATGTAATATGTGTCATATTGAACTGTTGTGATTCATTTTTTGTAGCTGTGGACCGACAGCTTATTCGGTCCTCTTCTTGTACATTTATTATGGGAGGTTGATATATATGTATGTTATCTTGGAAATTCCACTATCTTTTAGAATGGGTTGCTTAAATTATTTTCTTAACTTAATCTTTTAATAAAATTAAATTTTTTGGCAACCCTTTTTCTGAATTATTGGGTGGTTTTCCCGTATACTCGTGTTATATTTGTGATGCTGAGAATGATTCCCATCCACGATTTTCGTATTTATTGGAGTATCGGGCTGACCACCCCTTATTTCTGAATGTGGGTTGTCACAGATGGTATCAGAGCATTTGGTTCTAGAGTGCTAGGATCTATGTGGACTTGTCACGTTCTACCGTAGCGTTCTTTGATATAAAGCCTAATGATAGGACTGCTTTGTTGCTTACATTTGCGATCTTCTGCAAAATAGATTGTTTTGAATAGTATTCTAACTCTATTGTTCTTTCATCTTAGATGCCGCCTAAGAGTGGTCACCCTGCGAGACGCAATAGAGCTGTAGAAGAGGATGTTGGTCCTCCACCGCTGCCACCCCAAGGAACTTTTAATGCTGCGGATGTAGCAAATATTGTGGCCCAAGCGGTCAATGCTGCCATGATCGCAGTAGCTCAACAAATGCCACGATCTCAATAGCAAGACCAGGATGCCCAAGCTCCTACGGGACCTTCTCCGTGGGAAAGAGTTAGGGAGTCCTTTTTAAAGGGCCATCCCCCGGAGTTTGATGGAAGTTCTGATGTTGTTCGAGCAAATCAATGGAATAAAGATATGCAACGCCATTTACGAATGGTGGATTGTAGTGAGGAAAAGAAATAAGTCCTTGCTACTTTCAAGCTTGTTGGGTCTGCGTTACATTGGTGGGAGTCGATGACTACACCAAAACAGAGGGACACTATGTCGATCACTGATTTCTGGGTCTTGTATGACCAAAAGTATTTTTCTCCCGCGATTCAGAGGGAGATAAGAAGGAGACTTCAGGATCTGTTACAAGGAGAGAGATCTATTGCCGAATATGAAGAGGAGTTCACCTGGTTGGCAAGTGTTGTACCGGATGAAGTGACTCCGGAAGAAAGGAAAGTTTTAAAATTCATGGGAGGTCTAAACTGGAGAATCTGGCAACATTTGTTGGGTAATCCGTCTTTACCAACTTTTGGTGAGGTGATGAATGCGGCATTGCTCCATTGCCAAGAGCATCGGTTATATGTGAAGGGTAGCAAGAAAGCTACAGGCATGGGGCAAGTAGGGAAGCCAGGAGTAAGTGGGAATGGAGGAGGAGCTTTTCCTTCGTCCCAATCTTCGGGTAAGAAGCAACGAGAAAGGGATCCCCAATTAGGGGACTTGTCGAAGAGACAACGCTTTGGTGGGTTTAATGCCGGTGGTAATGCTAATAGGCAAGGTCAGGGTACCTCGCAGCAACAAGCAGGTCGGGGTGGTCATGGAGGTAGAGGCCATCCGGGCCAAGGTTTCGGGATGTTTAGAAATAACAGAGGTCGAGGCTAGGAGAATATGGTGGGGAAGTGCTTCAATGTGGGGAAACGGGTCATTATAAAATGTATTGTCCTCAGTTGATTGGGGGACAACCTCCTAGAGCTCCTCAGCAGCCTTATGTTCAGTTTCTGCCACAGGCACCAAATCTAGTTGTCCCTCCGCAATAGGGTCAATTATAGTATGGGAGAGTTTATCATATTCAGGATGCGGTACTTCCTGCTCCGCCAGCGATTGAGGGTAAGTTCCTTATTCAGGGACATATGGGTCGCGTTTTGTTTGATACGGGTGCGACACGTTCATTCATTTCTAAAAGTTTTGCTCAGTCCACAGAGCTAATAAAATCTACAGAGAGCACTTTCACTAGTGTGGAGTCCTCTATGGGTGATGGTTCACTTATTTTCCTTGTTTGTAAACATATAGGAATTTCTTTTGGTAATTTGTGCTTTGAGGCCGATTTACTCGTCCTAGACATGGTCGGGTATGATGTGATTTTGGGCATGGATTGGCTTATTAAGTATCATGCTATAGTAAATTGTTACGGGAAAAGTATAGTCTTCTCCGTTCCAGGACAAGAAATGTTCTTGGTGGTTATGCCTCGTTTGGAGAGAGATACTAGTACCTATTTGTATTGCATTGTGAAAGAGACTTCTGGGGATGTAGTTATTACCTTGGATTCTATTCCGGTTGTTCGAGATTTTGAGGATGTATTCCAAGAAATACTGGGTTTACCTTCGAGTAGGGAGATTGAGTTTGTGATTGATTTAGCGCCGAGAACTAGACCGATCGCGAGAGCTCCTTATCGTATGGCTCCTGTTGAAATGAGGGAGTTGAGAGATCAAATTCAGCAGTTATTGGAATAGGGATTTATTAGGCATAGTACATCGCCATGGGGTGCTCCTGTGTTGTTTGTGAAGAAAAGAGATGGTTCTCTCCGGTTGTGTGTTGACTATAGAGAATGGAATAAAGTCACCATCCAAAATAAATACCCTTTTCCTCGTATTGATGATTTGTTTGATCAACTTAGGGGAGCGACATACTTCTCTAAGATAGACTTGAGAATGGGCTATCACCAGTTGAGGATTCGGGAGCAGGATGTATCCAAGACTGCTTTTCTGACGAGGTACGGGTCTTATGAATTTTTGGTCATGCCTTTTGGACTGACCAATGCCCCTGCCATATTTATGGATCTCATGAATAGGGTACTTCTAGACTTCCTGGACCAATTTGTTTTTGTGTTTATTGATGACATCCTTGTGTATTCTCAAACTGAAGCTGACCATACTATTCATTTGAGGTTGGTCCTTCAAAGATTGAGGGATCACCAATTGTATGCTAAGTTTGAGAAATGTGGCTTTTGGTTATGGGAAGTGCAATTTCTGGGTCATATTGTGACTTCACAGGGTATATCGGTGGATCCGAGTAAGGTGGTTGCGGTGAGGGAGTGGGGTCAGCCCACGACACCTACCGAAATTCGCAGTTTTTTGGGTTTGGTGGGTTATTACCGTCGATTTATTAAGGGTTTCTCGAAGATCGCTAGTACTTTGATAAATTTGACCCGAAAAGGGGTGAAATTTGTTTGGGATGACTCTTGCCAAGCAGCACTCGATGAGCTCAAGGATAGATTGACTTCGGCTCCAGTCCTCGCTTTACCAAAGCCGAGATTGGAATATTTAGTCTTCACCGATGCATCTCTACAAGGTTTGGGAGGTGTGCTTCAGCAAGAGCGACGGACTATCGCTTATGCTTCCCGAAAGATCAAGCCTCATGATAGAAACTATCCGGTGCATGACTTAGAATTGGTCGTAGTTGTCTTTGCCTTAAAGATTTGGAGGCATTATCTTCTTGGGGAGAAGTTCAGTCTTTTCACGGACCATAAGTCGCTGCAATATTTATTTTCTCAGAAAGATTTGAATATGCGTCAGCGCCGATGGTTGGAGTTCGTGAAAGATTATCAATTTTATATTCATTATGATCCGTGCAAGGCAAATGTGGTGGCAGATGCCTTGAGTAGAAAACCCGAGGGAGAATTAGCTGATGTATGGAAGGCTAAATGGAAAGAGCTTAGTCACGAGGATGCGGTTGCTAGGGCGTTCATGTCCGTGATGACCGTTACTCCTACAATTGTGGCAAGGGTCGTAGAAGCCCAAGGAAGGGATAAGGGTTGTCAAGACCATATACGCCGATTGCTGTCTGAGGGAGCGGAATCCTACTCGATAAGTTCAGAGGGTGGATTGCGCTTCCATGGAAGACTTATCATTCCGGAGGAGGGGGGTTTGAGACGGGCGGTAATGGTAGAATCCCATGGTTCTAAATTTTCAGTGCATTCGGGTAACGATAAAATGTATCAAGACATGCGCCATCAATATTGGTGGCCAGGCATGAAGCGAGATATTTGTGAATTTGTATCTCAATGCACTACTTGTCAGTTGGTTAAGATTGATCATCAGCGACCGATAAGTTTGTTGAAACCGTTGGAGATTCCGGTATGGAAATGGAAAATCATATCAATGGATTTTATTACTGGCTTACCAATGTCACAAAAAGGTCACGATTCTATATGGGTTATCATTGATCGCTTGACGAAGTTGGCGCACTTTCTTCCAATCCGTACCGATTACAACACTGCTCGTTACGCATGGTTGTTCATTGATGAGGTTGTGAGACAGCATGGGGTACCTTTGAATGTTGTTTCTGACAGAGACAAGATCTTCGTTTCCCACTTTTGGCAAAGTTTCCAAGAGGCCATGGGAACCGAATTGAGGTTAAGCACTTCCTATCATCCTCAAAAAGATGGCCAGACCGAACGGGTTAACCAAATGTTGGAGGATATGCTCCGTATGTGTATGCTTGATTTTAAAGGTAGTTGGGAACAATATCTCCCATTGGTCGAGTTTGCTTATAATAATTCGTACTAAAGTAAATTACCTTTTTCATCACTGAACTATTGTGATAGTTTTTAAATGGTCCCTTATCTTATGTTTGGCTCATCTTAGTCCCTAAACTATGTCACTTGTGCCAAATAAGGGATTCCATCCATTAGGCCTTTAAATGTAAACAACAAAATGACAAATTCCTTTTCTATCCTCATTTGACCCCATTAATAGCCCAACAATAACATTTACCACCATTTGTTCTCCATTTTGGCGCCAATAATTCTATATCCAACCACTTGAATTCACAACTGAAGAAAAAAATGGTGGTTTATTGCTATTGCGGCCATTTGGCCGAAAGACGTACCTCGTGGATGCAACAGAATCCCGGTAGAACCTTTTTAGCGTGTTCAACTCATACCAAATAAGGTGGATGTGGATTTTTTGTCTGGGAAGACATACTGAACTGGGTTCTCAAGGTTGGAAGAGTTCAGAAGAGAGAGAAGTTGTTATGGATTGTGTTGTTGTTGTTATGTGTGTTTGTAATTTGCATTTTGTTGTCTGGAAATGAGGGTGAGAAATGTATGTGTGAAGTGAAATGATGAATGAAATGTATGTCTCATTATAGCAACTGTTTGAATCAATGAATGAAATGCAGACTTTGTTTCAATTAATGTGTGTTATTGTAATTGTTTTCAATTAATGAATGAAAATGTTGCAACTGTGAAATCATAAACAATATTATAGAAATAACCAGATTCATTACCATAAAATTAGTTCAAACTATGAAACCTTAATTACAGTTCCAAATAAGGAACGTTACACCAAAAAACATCAAAAACAGTTTGAAGAAACACTAAACCTTCAGTTGCATACAAAAAACATCAGTTCCAGTTGCATCCACATCAGTTGCATACAAAAAATAGTTAAATCTAACACTAAAACTTCAGCTAAACACATCCAAATCTTCACTTCAAACTATTTTTTTCTCTGAGTTTGTTTCTTTTTTGGGACAACCTTCTTCTTATTCTTTTGGGTTGCAACCATTTTCGAACAACTCCTTACATTGTGGCCAAAGTAACCACACCTGCTACATTTAACCTTAATCCCATGTTTCCCAAGCTTAGTTCAAGCTGTATGAGTTTCACCTACTTCTTTGTTCCTCTTTTTCTTTGGTCTACCTGGTTATGCCTCAACATCAGGTGGTGTTAGTAGTTTTTTTGCAGAGGTAGGCCACAAGTCTTTGCCATTTAAGGGCGTGAGGAGGTTTGCATATTATTAGAGATACTTTTCTTTGGTGTAACACTCATCCACATAGCTTTCTGGTTTATCCCCTTTGTATAAAATTGCCCATAAACCATGAATACAAGGCAACCCACTCAACTGCCTAACCCTACAAGAGAAAGTCCTCTCCCTCAGATCAACAACAAACTAAACAAATGGACTTTTAACTTGGAACTGAGATCCTCCATTCCATTCACAAATAAATCCCACAAACTCTTTCAGCAAGCAACCCATCTTTTCCTCAATTCTTGGACAAATTACACCTGGGTGTTTCACCATCTTATCTCTATTCACTTGAATTATTCTCATTATCAATTCCTTAATTATTTCCATCATTGAGATAATAGGCTTATCCCTTGCATCACCTATGAAATTATTGAAGACTTCACATTGGTTGTTTATGAGAATATCACATTTTGGCTGGGTAGAGAAGTGTGACCTACTCCAATTATTTGGTGGTAGCATTGTATCCATCCATATGTATGTTTTTTCAGAAACCTGCTTCACTCGTGCCATGCATTGGGTGAAATATACTGATGTACTTGCATTGGCACATTTCCAGAACAAATATTTCAATTGTTTTCCCTTAAACTCCTTCTTAAAATTACTGTGGTGCTGTCTAACCAAAATCTCAGCTCACATTAGGGGACAACAAGTTGAAGCGTTGTTACCAAACCCTGCAAGCATGTATAATATTAGTTACTTTGAATATTTTGCATGAAAGTAAATAAATATTTTGCATGAAAGTAAATAAATATTTTGCATGAAATAAAATTTAGAGGTTTACTTTCTGCAGATCACACATGAAGGTGAATTTGGATTCATTTCCCATCCCAAGATCATCACACAACAACTCCAAAAACCACATCCAAGAAATCTTACACTCTTTCTCCACCACAGCATAAGAAAATGGCCAAATGCTATTATTTTCATGTATACCAATAGCTGCTAGTAGTTGACCAGGGTGAGGACCCTTTAAGAAGCAACTATCTAAATTAATATAGGTCTACAAGCTTCAAGAAATCCCTTTTTAAGTGGCCCCAAAGCAAAATACATTCTCTGAAATTGAGGGCTCTCATCTTCAATGCTAGCCTCATTGACATGAATTTTAATGGTGTAATCAGGAATAGCCCTTTTCACTTTAGCACAATACCTCAACATGTTTGCATATCTGTCTTTGGAGCATCCCTCAATCAACATTGGAGCTTTTTTCTTTGCCTTATATGCTTGGCTTATTGACACCCCTTGTAAGATCCCTTTTAATAGTCTCCCTAATTGCATTTAGAGGTATTTCAGGGTTGGACGTGAATGTATCCAAGTACCTGTTTGATAACCATGAGGATGTAACAAACCTATTGGTGTAGGCTGCCTTGCAATTCTTATGCACATCTAGCAATGTTTTCACTTGAAATGTTTCTTCACCACTGATTTTTGAAGCATATATCCTCCATTTACATGGTGAGGCACAATTAGCTATAATCCTTCTTGTATCATTCTTTGTGAACCTAATGTCTTTTTTGTTATGAATTTCATACTCTATAACTACTTGTCTAAACACATGAGTACTTTCAAACTTCTCGCCAATTTCAAATTGAGGGTTTTCCATATCCTTTCTGGATCAAACTCAGAAAATCTGTATTTACAAGCATTACTTCCCTCATCTAAGTCATTTATTTCAGACATAAATCCCAAGTTATCTTCATTAACTCTCACATCCTCATCAATAGCCATATTTTCATTTCCCTTATTTTTTATCCCCTCTTCTCTCTTTATTGACTCCCACATCCTCATCTATAGGCAACCTTTCTTTTCCCTTATTATTATCCCCCCCTCTATCTTCAATATTCTCTCATGTATCTTCTTCACATTCAGACCTATGACCATCATGTTCAAATTATTCTAATTCTATATCATCAAAATCTATCCCAAGTACACTAGAATCAAAGCACAAATCATCTTTGGGCATATCCATGTAAACATCAACCTTCCTATATGTAGGAACCCACTTACATTTTTCCAACACATCTATGTCACTTTCTATTTTGTACAAACCAAACCTTAAACCCAAATCTGGATCCGTGTACCACAATTGGTTAGGATTATGACATCCTAATTCCCTAAGCATTTCATACAAGTCTTGGAGTGATAGTCTATCTGGATCACAAAAATCAAAATGGTTGACACGTCCACCAACATATGATTTCTCTGGTTTATCCACAATAGTGAAATAGGGCTCACTTTCATCTCTAATAACACATGCATAATAGAAAAAGGGTAAAAAAATGCAATTTTATGAGGCATGGACATTATGAAAAAAGGGTTTTTGATGAGAAAAAATGCGTTATTGCAGACAATAAATCTCATAGGTACAAAAATTACAAGAAAATTAGGGGTTTTGATGTATAAGATAACGATCGACTACAATGTTGTAATACCCTGTATTTTTGTGATATTTATTTTTGGGATTAATTAAATTAAATGTGAATTAATTTGGGAATTAATCCGGATAAAATGCTAACAAGATGTGAGTTGGTATTTGATTATAATGTGTATATATGACTATATATGAATATTGAACTATGAAATTTGTCGTGAGATTGAAATACAGCAATTTGGGAATTTTGTTGGGACACGTGTGACAGTCGCGTCAGGAATATAATTATTTTAATTAAAATGTGAATTTTATTTCTATAAACCGTATGGTCATTTTGAGTGCGTCAACGCATTCGGAAGGGTCGAAATAGTCAGAAAACACTAGCCGGGGGTTTAGTTTGGGTCCCGGGGCATTTTTAGGGCATACCGGCAACGAAAAAGGGTAGTTTGGTAATTTTGGATTTTTGGGAATTAAAACCCACGAAAATTAGGAATTAATATCTGATTTGGACTTTACCCACTAAACCCACTAACAATCCTAAATGACTTAATGGGCTACGGGAGTTATTGGAATTAGTTCCAAAAGTTTCCTAAGGCAAACCCTAGCCTCCATTGTCACCTTGGAGAAAAAGACTTGTAGAGAGAGAGAGAGAGGATAATTCTGCAGAGAGAGAGAGAACAATTCATCAATTCGACACCAAAACCAGAGAAATACATAAGGCAAGTGGTTTAATTTACATTATTTTGCAGTGAATGTTTCTTCCATGCTTAGACAATTCTAAAATTACATTTGTTTGGGAGATTGATGAAAACCCATAAAATTGGAGTTATAAATTTAATTTTGGATATAGGTTTGCATGTAGAAATGTTATTGGATGATTGAACTAAAAGAACTACTACTTTTTGTGTTATTAAAACGGATTTTATTAGGCTCATTGATGATCTAAAATTTCTAGGGTTCATGTTCTTGAGATTGGGGAAAAATGTAGACTTTTGATATTTGGATGATGTTTAGGATGAATTAAACCCACAAAACACGTTAGTATATGACCTAAGTGTGTTTAGGAATGATTGTTATTATGTGACTGTGTTCGCCTCCATTGTTTGTGATTGTTATTATCTGAGAACGATTCCTGAGAGATTTGAAATGCGTGATCCTTATGTACGTGATGTACCGGGATGGATAGCAGAGTATGTGTGCACCGCAGTTTAGTCTCGGGGTGCTTGTATTGTATATTTATGACGTGAATAATATACACTTAAGTGATGATAACTTGTATGTAAGTATTGTGAGTATAATTACAGAAACGCTTTGAGTAACAATAAAAGGATAACCTGAAAATTAATTGTATTGCTAATAATGGAGAATTCGAGTTTAAGTAAAGCCCTCTATTTAATTGATAACGTTAGAATGTATAATGAGAACCGAGTAGAAAGGCATGTCAGTACAGTTAGATGTTAATATCACTTAGATGGGTGTTATACGGTAGGAGTGCACATTTAGTTGAGAGGTGAGTATTTCATGTGAGTGCACGTCCTAACATGTATTTTGCATTCGTTGTTTTAATGTTATTAAAGCACTTGCTATTTTAAAATACTCTCCTCTTTCGGGCTCTGACCCGTTTGCTTTCAAATCTACTTTTTGTAAAAACCATTTTAGGTGCCCAGCCACAAGGACATCATGCTTATGATTCTCATTCAGGTGACGAGCTGTAGTTGTTGTGGAAGTTACAGGACTTTGCTAGTAGACGCTTCATTTGTCTTGACTCTTTATTCAGTTTTCATCAGTTGTAGGGCATGTCGCCCATTTCTTTAGAGACATTTCATTTTCAGTTATTCAGACTTTTGGCATGTAATTAATTCAGGATACTTTGTTTTATTCATTTCAGTTGTGGGATTGTTGTGTGGAGTTTTCCTCCGGATTTATTAATATTTGTTGGTTATTTCATTACTTCACTGTGGTGAATGGATTATGTTGTTCTTCCATTAATCTTTTATTGCATGTTAATCAGACTTAATTTAAAATTTGACATCTTTCCTTTTTAAATACTAGGGGGTTAGTAATTTTTAAAATGTTTTCGACAGTGATGCTGTTAACTGAACCAACTTGGCATTTGTATTAATTTAATAAAGGAGTAGCTACCCGGTATTTAATTAGTCGGGGTGTCACAGGTGGTATCAGAGCATCAGGTTCTAGTGCCCTTTAGGATCTGTACGGCTTATTATGTTTCCGCTGAGCTTTCTTTGACGTAGAGCCCTATATTTTAGGACTGTTGTATTCTTTTGTATATGCTACGTTCATCAGCTATTTTAAGTTTATAACTGCGAACTTATAAACTTTACTCTTATTTTAGATGCCTCCACGACGCGCACAGTGGGTTCCCAGGAATGCAACGCCAGGACCACAGCCCGCACCAGTTCAGGGCACGATCAATGCCGCCGAGGTTGCAGCCATTGTAGGCCAGGCGGTAAATACCTCACTAGCCGTAGTTCAGCAGGCAACACCTCAGGCGCCAGTAGCCACGCCAGTTCAGTCACACACATTCCCGTTTGCTTGGGAACGCGTACGAGATGCTTTTCAGAAAGCACATCCGCCGGAGTTTGCTGGTAGCTCCGATGTTGTAGTTTCGAGTCAGTGGGGGAAGGACATGCAGAGGCACTTGAGGATGTATGAGTGCACGGGCGTTCCGAAGCAGGTACTAGCTACTTTCAAGCTAGTTGGATCTGCACTGCAGTGGTGGGAGTCTATTACCACCGTGGAGGAGAGAGATACTCTCACAATACAGGAGTTTTGGGTGCGGTTTGACCGCAAGTACTTTCCGTCAGCTGTTCACACGGAAATGAGAAGGAAGTTGATGAATCTTCGATAGGAAGGGAAGACTGTGGCCGAGTATGAGGCCGAATTCACAAATTTGCTGAATATCGTTCCGGATGAGAAACATACGGAGGAGAAGAAAATCAAGAATTTTACAGACGGGTTAACTTGGAGGATCCGTCAGCATTTGTTGGGGAATCTATCGTTGGCCACTTACTCTGATGTGGTTAACGCTGCACTGTTACACTGCCAGGATCACCGCTTTCACATGGCTGAGGGCAAGAGATCTGGAGAGTCCAGCCATCAGGGAAGGACTGGAGGACATGGTGCCAGTGGGGCACAATCTATTCAGGGACAGAGATAGGGTGAGCAGGGTTCCCAGCAGGGGGATCATAAGAGGTTCAGATCGGGGAATTTCAGGCACGGACAGGGAGGTTTTCGGCAGGGCCATTAGGGTCCGAACGGCCATTAGGGCCAACAGAGTCAAAATGGACAACAGCAGTTCCAGCAGGGCCAGGGGAGGAATGGTAACGGCCACCAGGGCCAGGGGCAGTAGGGACAGAGAGGGGGGAACTTCCCGGGGAAGTGTTACATTTATGGCAAGACTGGCCATAAATGCCAGGACTGTCCTGATAGGGGCAGGGCCCCGCAGCAGCAGCAGGGTGTTAGACAGGAGCCACAGAGGCCTATGTTTCCCGCCGCCCTCCCAGCTCCAGCCCAGGTGCTAGCCCTACTAGCCATTCCAGCAGCTCCAGTACAGCAGGGGCAGTTACAGTATGGACGTGTCTATAACGTCCACCAGGCAGCAGCTCCTCAGGCACCACCCGCGATTGAGGGTATGTTTCCTATCCATCGTACTATGGGTCGGGTTTTGTTTGATACGGGGGCAACACATTGTTTTATACTACACATTTTACGAAGGCCTTAGGGTTGTTAGCCACAGCAGAGAGCACAGTGACGTGTGTAGACTCACCATTGGGGAGTGGGTCACTTATTTTCTTTATATTCCGGGGAGTGGGAGTAGAGATTGGTAGTTTGGTATTACCTGCAGACATGTTGGTATTAGATATGAATGTGCACGATGTGATTATCGGTATGGATTGGCTCGCAGATTATAGAGCCATAATTGATTGCTTCGGTGGGAGCATTGTTTTTGCCATTCTGGGGCAAGAGATGTTTGTAGTGGCGATGACTCGCCCAGAGGGAGGCTCAATCGCTCATTTGTACTACATAGAGGAGGATACCTCTAAGGAGGTTGTGATTCCTTTAGATTCGATCCCAGTTGTCAGGGAGTATTCTGATGTATTTCAGGAGATACCAGGCCTACCCCCCAGTTGAGAGATAGACTTTGTCATAGACTTATTGCCAGATACGAGACCTATAGCACATGCACCGTACCGTATGGCTCCGGCAGAGATGTGAGAGCTACGAGATCAGATAGAGCAGCTGTTAGGTCAGGGCTTTATTCACAGGAGTACCTCACCTTGGGGCGCTCCAGTTTTGTTTATGAAGAAGAGAGATGGTTCACTGAGATTGTGTGTGGACTACCGGGAGTTGAATAAGGTCATGATACGGAATGAGTATCCGTTGCCTCGAATCGATGACCATTCGAGCAGTTGAGTGGAGCTTCTTTCTTCTCGAAGATTGATTTGCGATCGGGATACCATCAGTTGCGTATCAGGGAAGAGGATGTCTCGAAGACTGCGTTCTTAACGAGATATGGTTCTTACGAGTTTCGGGTTATGCCTTTTGGTTTGACCAACGCTCCAGCCGTGTTTATGGACTTGATGAATAGGGTGTTCAGAGAGTTCCTTGATCAGTTCGTCATTGTCTTCATTGATGATATTCTGGTTTACTCCCAGACAGAGGAGGATCACGCCGAGCATTTGAGGCAAGTTTTGCAGACGCTGCGTCAGAACGAGCTGTATGCAAAGTATGAGAAGTGTGGGTTTTGGCTAAAGGAGGTCCAGTTTTTGGTACACATTATTTCCAACCGGGGGATATCTGTTGATTCGAGGAAGGTATCCGCGGTGAGGGAGTGGGGACAGCCCACGACACCGACTGAGATCCGTAGTTTCTTGGGCTAACAGGATACTACAGGAGGTTCATACGGGGATTTTCGAAGAGTGCAGGTCCTTTGACACATCTGACTCGTAAAGGTGTGCCGTTCATTTGGAGTGATGCCTGTCAGTTGGCATTTGATGAGTTGAAGGACAAGTTCACCTCAGCACCTGTGTTAGCATTGACGAGACCGGGAGTTGAGTATCTGGTTTATACAGATGCGTCCTTACAAGGACTTGGAGGTGTATTGCAGCAGGAGAGTTAGGCCATAGCTTATGCGTCCCGTAAGCTTAAGCCTCACGAGAAGAATTACCCCACTCATGATTTGGAGTTAGCGGCAGTGGTATTTGCCCTACGGATTTGGAGACATTATCTTTTGGGGGAGAAGTTTCGATTATTCACGGATCACAAGTCCCTACAGTACCTATTCACGCAGAAGGAGTTGAATATGCGGCAGCGTAGGTGGCTTGAGTTTGTGAAAGACTATCAGTTTGATATCCAATATCACCCGGGGAAGGCTAACTTGGTAGCAAACGCGTTGAGCCGTAGGCCAGTAGATGAGGTAGCAGGGGTGTGGAAAGCCAAATGGAAGGAGTTGGGACACCAGGATGCAGTGGCCCGATCATTCATGTCTGTGATGACCGTTACACCGCAGATTGTAACGAAGGTAGTAAGGGCACAGGCAAATGACTCGTTCTGTCAGGAGCAGATAGTTCGATTACTAGCAGAGGGAGCCGATTCATATACCGTTAGCTCAGATGGTGGATTATGCTTCAATGGGAGATTGGTAGTTTCGGAAGGGGAGGAATTGCGACACGAGGTAATGGCAGAGTCGCACGGCTCACGGTTCGCGGTACATCCCCGAGGGGACAAAATGTACCAAGATATGAGACGACAGTATTGGTGGAGCGGGATGAAGAGAGATATTGCCGTGTTTGTTTTTAAATGCGCCAAAGTGGATCATCAGAGACCGACAGGACTTCTACAGCCATTGGAGGTCCCGATGTGGATGTGGGAGAGCATATCCATGGATTTTATCACGGGGTTGCCTACGTCACAGAGGGGTCACGACTCCGTTTGGGTGATTGTGGACAGGTTGTCCAAAGTTACTCATTTTCTACCCGTAAGGACAGACTACACTACGGGACAGTATGCCCAGCTTTTTATCGTAGAGATAGTGAGACTTCACGGTGTGCCCCTAAATATCGTGTTTGACAGAGACAAGATATTTGTTTCACGGTTTTAGGAGAGTTTTCAGGAGGCCATGGGCACGGAATTGCGGTTGAGTACGGCTTATCATCCACAGACCGATGGGAAAACCGAGCGTACAAATCAGATGTTGGAGGACATGCTACGTATGTGCATCATTGATTTTGGGGGTGGATGGGAGCAGTATCTTCCACTGGTGGAGTTTGCTTACAATAACTCCTACCAGTTCATCATTGGCATGGCTCCATTTGAGGCGCTGTACGGTAGACCCTGTCGTTCCCCAGCATGTTGGTTGGAGGTGGGGGACAAAAAACTACTTGGGCCGAAAGTGATTCAGGATACTTCGGCAAGGATAGAGCTGATACGGAGTCGCATTCGGGTAGCTCAAGACAGGCAGAAGAGTTATGCTGATGCGAAGAGGTCCTTCAGGGAATTTGAAGTGGGGGACCAGGTTTTACTCAGAGTATCTCCTATGAAGGGGATTATGCGATTCGGGAAGAAGGGGAAGTTGGCACCGAGATACGTGGGGCCATTCCCTATCATCGAGCGGATTGGACCGGTTGCGTATAGACTTGGGTTACCGGAGCATTTGCATCGGATTCACGATGTATTTAATATTTCCTCGATAAGGAAATATCTTAGATACGATTTGGCTCGATCTCCAGCCTGATAGCTCCTACGAGGAGGGGCCGATTGTTATTTTGGACCGAAGTGAGCGGAAATTGCGGTCAAAGATAGTTCCGTTAGTGCGTGTTCAATGGCGACATCACAATGTCGAGGAGTCCACATGGGAGCGCGAGGATGAGATGCGCGAACGTTATCCAGAGTTATTCTTACCAGGTACTTTCTAGCTCCAAATTTTGGGACGAAATTCAGTTATTAGGGGGGAAGTATGTAATACCCCGTATTTTTGTGATATTTATTTTTGGGATTAATTAAATTAAATGTGAATTAATTTGGGAATTAATCCGGATAAAATGCCAACGAGATGTGAGTTGGTATTTGATTATAATGTGTATATATGACTATATATGAATATTGAACTATGAAATTTGTCATGAGATTGAAATACGACAATTTGGGAATTTTGTTGGGACGCGTGTGACAGTCGCGTCAGGAATATAATTATTTTAATTAAAAAGTGAATTTTATTTCTATAAACCGTATGGTCATTTTGAGTGAGCCAATGCGTCCGGAAGGGTCGAAATAGTTAGAAAGCACTAGCCGGAGGTTTAGTTTGGATCCCGGGGCATTTTTAGGCCATACCGGCAACGAAAAAGGGTAGTTTGGTAATTTTGGATTTTTGGGAATTAAAACCCACGAAAATTAGGAATTAATATCTGATTTGGACTATACCCACTAAACCCACTAACAATCCTAAATGACTTAATGGGCTACGGGAGTTATTGGAATTAGTTCCAAAAGTTTCCTAAGGCAAACCCTAGCCTCCATTATCACCTTGGAGAAAAAGACTTGTAGAGAGAGAGAGAGAGGAGAATTCTGCAGAGAGAGAGAGAGAACAATTCATCAATTCGGCACCAAAATCAGAGAAATACATAAGGCAAGTGGTTTAATTTATATTATTTTGCAATGAATCTTTCTTCCATGCTTAGACAATTCTAAAATTACATTTGTTTGGGAGATTGATGAAAACCCATAAAATTGGAGTTATAAATTTAATTTTGGATATAGGTTTTCATGTAGAAATGTTATTGGATGATTGAACTAAAAGAATTACTACTTTTTGTGTTACAAAAATGGATTTTATTAGGCTCATTGATGATCTAAAATTTCTAGGGTTCATGTTCTTGAGATTGGGGAAAAATGTAGAGTTTTGATATTTGGATGATGTTTAGGATGAATTAACCCCACAAAACACGTTAGTATATGACCTAAGTGTGTTTAGGAATGATTAGAAACCTTGAAAAATTGTTGGATTGATGTTTAGATGTGATTAGATGTGAAGAAAAGTTGGAAAAACGAATTTGGGAAAATCTGGGCTCGAAACTGGCCTCTCGTTAGAAGACCTGCCCAAGTCGTTCGAACGGGCTCGTTCGAACGAGCTTCTAACGAGTTGACCTTTGACTTCTAACGAGGGTGATGTTCGTTCGATGCCTTTCGTTCGAACGAGATCTCGTTAGAAGTCCCACTTCGTTCGAACGAACTCTCATTCGAACAGTCTCGTTCGAACGAGACTTCTAACGAGCGGACAGTTTAGGCTTTTTGGCCTGTTTTGATTTCGCGTGTCCCGTAACCTTGTTTAAATGTAGAGATAACATTTCCTTGATGATTAATTGATATATTTGGGATAATTGGGATATAATGAGGAGTAAAACATAGAAGTGTGATTTAAACCAAATGGAAATTATGGGTTAGGACGTGAGTGTCTATTACGATGTGAGAACAATTGACGGCTTGAATAATTATATTAACCGGGGATATGTATATTGTGTAACATTTTAAGTTTGTATGAGAACGAGAAGTATACCACTAATATAATTATGGAAATTACTAGGATGTGTGCATGCTTAGTATATGTATATGATTTTTGTGTATGACATACCTACCATACTTGCTATCACGGGAGGTTTGCGTTCGCTTAAGGCCATCTATTCCTTGTGTTGCCTACGGGGGAGGATATAGATTGGTACTTCGAGAACATAGGTCAGAGAAGGACTTATTGGGATGTTAATAAGTCTGCTGATCGTGGGAGCGTAGGTATGTGCGTGACCCATGTGATGTGACTGTGTTCGCCTCCATTGTTTGTGATTGTTATTATCTGAGAACGATTCTTGAGAGATTCGGAATGCGTGATCCTTATGTACGTGATGTACCGGGATGGATAGCAGAGTATGTGTGCACCGCAGTTTAGTCTCGGGGTGCTTGTATTGTATATTTATGACGTGAATAATATACACTTAAGTGATGAGAACTTGTATGTTAGTATTGTGAGTATAATTACAGAAATGCTTTGAGTAACAATAAAAGGATAACCTGTAATGAATTGTATTGCTAATAATGGAGAATTCGAGTTTAAGTAAAGCCCTCTATTTAATTGATAACGTTAGAATGTATAATGAGAACCGAGTAGAAAGGCTAGAACTCATGTCAGTACAGTTAGATGTTAATATCACTTAGATGGGTGCTATACGGTAGGAGTACACATTTAGTTGAGAGGTGAGTATTTCATGTGAGTGCACGTCCTAACATGTATTTTGCATTCGTTGTTTTAATGTTATTAAAGCACTTGCTATTTTAAAATACCCTCCACTTTTGGGCTCTGACCCATTTGCTTTCAAATCTACTTTTTGTAAAAACCATTTTAGGTGCCCAGCCACAAGGACATCATGCTTAGGATTCTCATTCAGGTGACGAGCTGTAGTTGTTGTGGAAGTTACAGGACTTTACTAGTAGACGCTTCATTTGTCTTGACTCTTTATTCAGTTTTCATCAGTTGTAGGGCATGTCGCCCATTTCTTTAGAGACATTTCATTTTCAGTTATTCAGACTTTTGGCATGTAATTAATTCAGGATACTTTGTTTTATTCATTTCAGTTGTGGGATTGTTGTGTGGAGTTTTCCTCCGGATTTATTAATATTTGTTGGTTATTTCATTACTTCGTTATGGTGAATGGATTATGTTGTTCTTCCATTAATCTTTTATTGCATGTTAATCAGACTTAATTTAAAATTTGACATCTTTCCTTTTTAAATACTAGGGGGTAAGTAATTTTTAAAATGTTTTCGACAGTGATGCTGTTAACTGAACCAACTTGGCATTCTATATTAATTTAATAAAGGAGTAGCTACCCGGTATTTAATTTGTCGGGGTGTCACAAATGTCAAGAGGAACAACTAAATAAATTCGTATACTCTTAACTGAAAGAGAAAAAAATAGGGAATTTCACATACCATATAGAGTTTGAGGGTCGATGAGCAAATCTTCAGGAAGAACACAACGCAACTTCCACTCCATTTTGCCCACGAACGATTTCAATGTTGGGTTCAGCAGTAGAGAGTTAGGGATTTTGCATGTGGATGATCAAAGAATGCCAATCGTTTCAAGCATTGGGGGTAAATATGGAAATGCCCTTAGAAAATTGATATGTGAGAATCACATGTCGATTTTCTGTCTACATTTAATGGCCTAATGGACAAAATCCCTTATTTGGCACAAGTGACATAGTTGAGAGACTAAGATGAGTCAAACATAAGATAAGGGACCATTTAAAAACTATCACAATAGTTCAGTGACCAAAAAGGTAATTTACTCTAAGGTTTATATCAAATGATCAACATCCGCTCATACTTAAATACAGTAGTCGTAACTGAATTAAAAAGTACATAACCTAGCAACCAATATTGGCTAGATTCACGTTGCAAATCCGAGTCCACAAACCAAGAAGCTCCTATGTATAGCTTCTTGTCCCGATCTGCATCCCCTTTTATCCATTATCTTGTATAATGCATTATGATTTTCATAATAAATAACTGCAAGGAGATTTATAGTCTTGACAATAGCATCAAGATAAATGCAAAGGTAATAACTAAAAATCAAAATGCCCCTGCTATTTGCTTCAGTTGCTCTTGTCAACTTTTTTTATAGACAAAAGAGAATACATAAATAGCACCATACTCAACACAATTAAATAATAAAAACTGACAAGTTTAAAAATCTGGAACTCAAAAATTACAAAATTAAATAGACAAACAACATATATTACACAAAATTTCATAAATTTAAGAACAATCACCTTCTGCAAGACACATGAAGTGCTCAAGATAACTAACATGATGGAACTTCAAGCCCAAGTAAAACTTGATATTCTTGTCAACCGTGTACAGTACCCAAGTCATCAAAAAATCTTTATATAGCAAAACAAACAATTATACAGCAAGAGGACCACCATACTTGGCAACAAGCCTTGTATTTCACGTCATCAACACCAAATTTGTACAAAATTATCAAATATATATCATAACCCATAGACTTAAGCAAACAAATACTAATTAAATTTCTCAATCGATTAAAATATGTATATTAAATACTGAAGGTTCTCACTAACGATTGAATAGTCTAGAGACTCCACGCATTAGTTTTTGTATGCAACCTTATGCTTGATTTTTCTTTAATAGTTCACATGATTTAAAAGGAATGAATATATTTTTATATCATATCTTTATCTCCGATTATGAAGGCAAAACTCATGTTGGGAGAGAGTAGTACAAGGATGGGTGACCCCCTAGGAATTCCTCGTGTTGCACCCCTCTTAGAAGAGGTCGTACCTTAGAGCGATTACAAGTTCCCTCGCCCAAGCTATGGTTGGTCTCGGGTTCGAGACAAGTGAGCAGCCTCTTCATATAAAATATATGGGGGGTAGGACTAGCTGACATCTGCTTCTCTCGGACCCTGCTATTAAGCAGGAGACTTGAGCACTGGGTACGACCTTTATAAAGGCAAAACATAGTGACGTGAATGAATAATTAGGGGTTATTTTTTGGATTTTATTGTATTTTTGTTATGTTTTTAGTCTTTCTTTTATTTTTAGTATTTCATTGTATTTTCCTTTTTTGTTAGTATTTAAAAGAAGGAAGGTTATTGGCTCTTAGGGACATAATTATAATTAAATTCTTAACTTAGAGGCCAAGCAACCTCCTTCCTATAAATACCCCTATGTAGCCTCATTTGAGATATTTTTCAATTTTGAGATATAGAGATTTGAGAGAGTTTGAGAGAGATTTATCTTTTCTTGCTCCCATTTGACGTCATTTACGTCAATTGGTATCAGAGCCTAATCACTCCACCGTTGTTGTTGTTGTTGTTGTAAAAAAAATAAAAACTCGTAAACAATGTTAAGGTGGGTCCAAGAAAAGATGAACACCTCCGCGAAAATCCTTTTAATCAAATCATGGAAGCCCTCAACCAATTGAAGGTCCAAATGATGAGATCAATTCATGAAATTCACCACACAAATTACCATCACACTACGACCCCACCTCCTCTAAATTTTGACCTACCCTCGCCACCACCCCCAAAGACACTTCGAGCCACCCACCACCATTAACCCTAACCTTAGCCCCTAAAACGCCTCTACATACGCCTCCGTAACCTATTTCACATGTCTACCCCAAGAAAATCAAAACCCTAACCCTATTTCACCCACCATCACATTAAGAACCACCACCCAACCACCTCCGGCAAGCCTCCTAGGGCCCATTTTGGTGCAGTCTCCATAAGTCGTTGCCCCCTTTGTTACCTCCAAAATAGGCCCCCGATAACCCCAAAAAACCCTCCCCATGGGCCAGACCATCCCTCAGTTAGTCGTCAGGTCTTACCCTTACCTAAGCGACCTTAATTCACTAGGGGTTTACCTTGGTGGAGGTCGCAAACCACCAAATGCAGCGCCTAGCCCTGACCGCCCCCATCACCTCCTAACAAAGGCCGAAAATCCCCTCCAACCTGTGCTATAAACCCCCTGACCTCCGATCTGACCCCCAACCTTCCTGATTCGACTAGAGGTTTCACTAGACCCACCGCACTCCTATGTATGAATTAAATCCCTACTCCGGTGGTCGAAATCCACCCTGCACATGCCGGGGCCATGAAACCCTAGGGTTTCGATGCAATTTTGCCCAAATCCGTCCTATACTAGACGATTTATTTTATGCCCTAAGTGGCACCCACAAACATGTGTAAGAACTAGGGTTTAGCACCAAAACCTTGGTTGTTGACCCCGGTGGTAGATATGTTTGATGTTGAACATGAGTCGCATGAGGAAGAAGATAAATATTAACGCAAGAATTGAAGAGTCTTCCATAAATTTTCAACAAATTACATTTTGACCCTCAAGTTTACCTCTTCCACAATTTTGGAAATTCGTTCGACCTCAATCTTAAAGTTCGAGGAAGAACTTTTTTGAAGGTGGGGAATATAATGTAAATGAAGAATTAGAGGTTATTTTTAACATTTTTAGTATTTTATTGTATTTTTGTTATTTTTTAGTCTTTCTTTCATTTTTAGTATTTCATTGTATTTTCCTTTTTTGTTAGTATTTAGAAGAAGGAAGGTTATTGGCTCTTAGGGACATAATTTTAATTAGATTCTTAGCTTAGAGGACAAGCAACCTCCTTCCTATAAATACCCCTATGTAGCCTCATTTGAGGTATTCTTCCATTTTGATATATAAAGATTTGAAAACAATGGTGCTGAGAGATGGAGAAGAGGCGTGTAGACACATTTGTTAAGGTTAATGTCGTCACTACAGTAAATTAATGAGAACATGATTGTCTACACACTATAACAAATTAAAACATGTTTCTACAGTACGAATCCACTGCAGGGGATCCTCTCTCAAATTCTATTGGGGGGTATAACTGTTATTAATAATTGATAGTAAGTAATGAGTTGACAATCATGATTTGGGGAGTATGGGGTAAAGTTGTCAAATGTCTATTATCATTGACTTACATGCTTTTTATGTAATAATGGATCCAAGTGTTTAGAATTCCAAATTGATTTAAAACTGTGTTGAAAAAAAATGAACTGCCTAAAGAAATATACAAATCTCATTCACAGAGTGGCCTCAATTTTTCATTTAGTGTATAACAAACTAAAATGGGAAAAAAGATTACCTAAGTTCAACCTTTTTTTTTGTCAACCCAGGAATAAAGAGAAATAAGAAACGAATAGGCTCCTACAATGGCGCTCTTGCTTTTCTCCTTGGAAACTTGAGAAAGTAATGTAGCGGTTTTATACTTGAGTAAAAACTTCCAACATATGAAAACAGCTCACTTTCCTAGCCTGTATAGAGAGCCAGAACTCGTAATCTACTATCAAAGCAACCAGAACCTGCAGTCTACTATTATAGCAACCACCACGGAAAGAAATGAGTACATAACTTCAAAACACTTAATCATTCATAAAATTTGAAATTCAATGAAATTTAGCTTCATCAACAATTTAACACAAGCTCAAACTCAGAACCTAGTTCTAAATATAAGTAAAAATGATGTAACAGTAACAAATCAATTAATTCCGAAGAAACATCATCACATTTAGCTTCAACTTCATTACAAATTCAACACAAAGACTATAAATCTAAGACAAAATGAATGAAAATGTGAAAAGCAACAAAATTCAGCTTCATCGACAATTCAATACAAATGCAACTTCAAAATCAAACTCCAAATATAAGTGAAACACAATACAAATGTGAATATTCAATATACTCCATACACGTCATCAGTTTTTAACTTCAGCTTCATCAAAACTCAAATTCAGCTAAATATAAGAGAAATACAATGAAATTTAAATATATAATTGATTCTCAAGAACTTAACTTCAAAACACGTAATTAACTCATAAATAGAGTAATTCACTAAAATTCACCTTCAAAATACTCTCAAATTCAAAACCTAATTATAAATTTAAGACAAACACAACGCGAGTAAAAAAATCAAAGAAATAATTATCACCAGCCTAAGCTTCATCAATGATTCATCACAAACTCAAATTGAGCTAAATATAAGTAAATACAATGCAAAACACTTAATAAACTAATAAAAAGAGCTTCATGATCCGAACTCAAAATTTAAGACAAATAAATATCAATTGAAAAAAATTATGATCCCTTAAGCTTGAGCTCTTGAGAATCAACAACAACAATAATCATCTGAAGCCTACGTATAGAAAAACTATCTTCACTAATCAAAAAAATATGATTGATCAGTTTGAATATATATTAATAGATAGATAAAGAAAAAGACAGAACTCTCAAGATTATTATTGCCTCTCCTGAATGGATCCTTGAATATTGCTCGAGGACTAATTTTGAAAATAAATAAATATTAATCCACTCATCAAAGTGAAATAAATGAATAATTAAATTTTATTGAAAAAAATACTATATGATGACTTTGTTGAAATATGAACTTGTTTTATATTTATCAACCAATTTCCTAGAAGCATCCTAAGTTAGGTATGGTGTGTTTATTTATTCTTAGTGGTTCATAATGGCTGAATAGGTTGAAGCAAATTGTGTGGCTTATGAATATTTGTATTAATTTAGTTTGAACCACATTGTGTGGTAGCAATTGATTTTCTTCAAGTATAAATACCCATCATCCTTGAGTGTTTAGAATCATCAAATAACAAGGAAGATAATAAGAAAATCTTATTAGTTATAATAGAGTGAAGTTAAGTTGTAAGAGTGTTTTCTTCTTTGTAATACTATTTTGAGTGCTAAATACAAGATAGTTGTGGTAGTGTCTTTGAAAACTTATTTCCAACAAATTGGTATCAGAGCGATTGGAAATTTATTTCAAAGTATACGCTATGGCATATCAAATCGAAGCTCTCAACCAGACGAATCCAGTGATGCCAAATTCATCCTGATCGAAGGTCTGACGCGCCACCACGTGCCACCAGAACGTTGCTTCTAGAAAGTGAGTTAACTCACCGAGTTAGCTAAATCATTCGAGTTTGAGCCGAGTTGACCGAGCTGTGAAGCCTGTTGATTGCGCTGTTTGAGCTACTTGACCGAGCTGTCGAGCATTGACCAGAGGTTAACCGTTGACCAAATGTTGACCGTTGACTGTTGACTTTGACATTTGACTTTGATTTGGTCCACGTTGTTCCTAAGGTTTTTGGGCGTTCCGGATCCATCCGCGCAATCAAAAATTTCAAATTCTCACTAGAATTATGGCAAATGGTTGTATGATTGGAGTATTAAGATGAAGGCACTTTTGGTGCACACGATGTTTTGGAAGTCGTGGAGAGAGGTTATAGTGAGCCAGAAAATGAAGTTGTCTTAAACCAAACTCAGAAGCAGAGTTTGAAAGACTTAAGAAAGAGAGACAAGAAAGCATTTTATTTCATCTATCAAGCATTTGATGAGGACGGTTTTGAGAATATTTCAAGTGCAATCTCTGCTAAGCAAGCCTGGGAGAAACTGTAAACCTCTTACAAACGAGACGAACAAGTGAATAAAGTTCATCTTCAAACTTTAAGAGGTGATTTCAAATCTCTATATATGAAAGTGTCCTAGTTTATCTCCGACTACTTTTCAAGAGTCTTGGCTATTTCCAATCAATTAAAAAGAAATGGCAAGAAGTTAAAAGATGTGACGATCATGGAGAAGATACTCTGCTCGTTAGATCTAAAATTCGAGTACATCGTTAAGATTGATCGAAGAAACTAAAGACTTGAATGAGTTGACAATGGAACAACTAATGGGTTCATTGCAAGCATACGAAGAGAAGAAGAAGAAGAAGAAGAAGAAGAAGAAGAAGAAGAAGAAGAAGAAGAAGAAGAAGAAGAAGAAGAAGAAGAAGAAGCAAGAGATTATGGAATAACTTCTTAAGACAGAACTCTATCCGATAAAGAAAGAAGAAAGTTTCAACAACGATAGAAGCCAACGTGGAAGAGTTCATAGCCGAGGATGAGGTTACGGACGTGGACGAGGTTCGAATTCTAACAACTATAATTCCAATAACTACAATTCTAATAACAACTACAAGAAAGGGAAAATATCAACACGAGGTCATGGAAGAGGTAAGTTCGATGTTATAATTATCAGAATTTTGGGCATTATGATTTAGAATACAGAGAACCTAACAATAGAGTTGAGGAGAAGGCCAATTATGCGGAGGAGACGACAAATGAGAAAGAAAATCTTCTTCATCTAGCACAGAAGGAGACTGATGGTAGCGAAAAAATTCCTAATTTCTTAACAGCGGTGCAAGAAATCACATGTGTGGAAGGAAAGACATGTTTGTGGAGTTAGACGAGTCAGTAAGAGAAAATGTCTCATTTGGAGATAATTCCACAATATCAGTGAAAGGAAAAGGTAACATCCCTATTCGTGCAAAAGATGGTAGTCACCAATTAATTTCAAATGCCTACTATGTGCCTAATATGAAAAGCAACATCTTGAGTTTGGGTCAACTCTTAGAAAAAGGCTATGATATCCATATAAAAAATTGTAGTCTTTTTATAAGATATGACAAAGGAGATTTAATTACCAAGGTACAAATGTCAAAGAATAGAATGTTCCTTTTAAATATTCAAAACGATGTTGCAAAGTGTCTAAAGGTATGTTACAGAGACGCATCGTGGCTACGGCATCTTCAATTTAGGAATCTCAACTTTAGAGGATTGGAGTTATTATCCAAGAAGCAAATGGTGAGAAGCTTACCTTGCATTAATCACCCTGACCAACTGTGCGAAGGATGTTTACTTGGGAGGCAATTCACAAAAAATCTTTCCAAAGGAGTCAAACTCTCGAGCTAAGAATCCACTCGAGCTAATCTATACCGATGTATGCAGTATGATCAAGCCAAGCTCTCTTGTCAAAAGTAATTATTTCCTTCTCTTCATTGATGATTTTTCAAGAAAAACATGGGTATATTTCTTGAAGCAAAAATTAGAAGTTTTTGAAATATTCAAGAAGTTCAAAGCTGTCGTGGAAAATGAGAGTGGCCATAAGATCAAGGCAATGAGATCTGACCGAGGAGGAGACTTTACTTCGAGTGAATTTCAAGAATTTTGTGAAGCAAATGGAATTCGTTGACCAATGATAGTTTGTCGACCCCCTCAGCAAAACGAATTAGCAGAAAGAAAGAATCGAACTATCCTTAACATATCTCAGAGTATGGTCAAAAGCAAGAAACTGCCCAAGGAGTTTTGGGCGGAAGCAGTGGCATGTGCTGTCTACTTGTCCAACCGATCTCCAACAAGAAGTGTTTAGGGAAAGACACCGTAAGAAGCATGGATTGGAATAAAACTGGGTATCTCCCACCTGAGAGTTTTTGGGAGCATAACCCATGTACATGTACCAGGCGAGAGAAGAACTAAACTGGATGATAAAAGCGAGAAGTTCATCTTCATTGGCTACGAAAATAACTCCAAAGGTTATAGATTGTACAATCCTAACAATGGAAAGATTATAATTAACCGAGATATAATATTTGATGAAAAAGGAGAATTTGATTTCGGCTTAGATATAGATGATTTCAACTTCTTTCCCTACTTTGAAGAAAAGAATGAAGAAACCATGATAGATCAAGAAGGAGAAGTTCAATAAGAGACCACTACTCCACCTACCTCACCAACATCAACCACTCATGGAGACTCATCACCATGGTCAAGTGAAAGTTTCAATGAAATAGTTGTTCCATATACAAGAAGTCTACGGGATCTCTATAGGGTAACCGAAAGACATGATAATCTTATAGTCTTATGCCTCTTTGCTAATTGTGAACCGCAGAACTTTTAAGAAGCTGCACAAGATAAGAAGTGGAGAGACGTGATGAATGAAGAGATCAAGGCCATCGAGAAGAATAAAACTTGGGACCTCGATTCACTTCCAAAAGGTCGTAAGGCTATTGGTGTCAAATGGGTGTACAAAATGAAGAGGAATGCTATGGGAAAAATAGAAAGAAACAAGGCGAGGCTAGTCACAAAAGGATATAGTGAAAGAGATGGAATTGACTATGATGAGGTATTTGCTCCGGTTGCCCGCTTAGAAACTGTGAGATTAATTATCTCCCTAGCAGCTCAAAACAGGTGGAAAATTCATCAGTTGGATGTAAAGTCTACATTTCTAAATGGAATACTTGAAGAAGAAGTCTAATCGAGCAACCTTTGATAAATGTAGTGAAGTGACATGAAGACAAAGTCTTGAAGCTGAAGAAAGATCTCTACGGGTTAAAGTAAGCGTCGAGGGCATAGAATAGCCGTATCGACAATTACTTTCAAGATAATGGTTTCAAAAAATGTCCCTACGAACATGCTTTATTATCAAGGTCAAAGATGAAGATATTTTGATCGTGTTCCTATATGTGGATGATTTGATTTTTACTGGAAGCAACCTAAACATGTTCAATGACTTCAAGAAAGAAAATGACGAAAGAGTTCAAGATGACAGATATTGGGCTAATGGCGTACTATCTTAGCATCAAAGTTAAACAATAAGAAGATGGAATTTTCATCACAAAGGAAGGATACATAAAGGAGATCCTCAAGAAGTTCAAGATGAATGACTGCAAGCCAATTAACACACCAGTGGAGTGCAGAGTTAAGCTATCAAAGAATGACGAAGGCGAAAGTATAGATCCAACTTTCTTCAAGAGTTTGGTTGGAAGTTTGTGCTACCTAACTTGTACAAGACATGACATCCTCTATGCAGTTGGACTTGTAATTCGATACATGGAAACCCCAACAACCACGCATTTTAAGGTTGCAAAAATAATTCTTCGCTATCTCAGAGGTACAATTGACTTTGGTCTGTTATACTCTTTTTTTAATGATTACAAGCTTGTTGGTCATAGAGATAGCCATTTGGGGTGGAGATATAGATGATAGAGAGCACAACGGGGTTTGTGTTCTTCATGGAGGATACCGTTTTCACATGGACCAAAGAAGCAACCAATTTTTACAGTCTCTACATGCGAAATTGAATATGTAGCCGCTACATCATGTGTTTGTCATGCAATTTGGTTCAGAAATTTGCTGAAGGACCTGAGTTTGTCACAAAAGGAGCCAATAGAGATTTGCGTTGATAACAAGTCAGCGATAGCCATGGCAAAGAATCCAGTTTTTCATGATCAAATCAAACATATTGATACTCGTTTCCATTTCATAAGAGATTGTATTACAAGAAAAGATGTGAAACCGAGGTACGTAAAATATCGAGACCAAATTGCCGGTATCTTTACCAAGCCACTGAAGTATGAGGACTTTGTCAGATTAAGAAATTCTCTTGGCATAATAAAACACGTTTAAGAGGGGGTGTTGAAATATAAACTTATTTTATATTTATCAACCAATTCTCTAAAAGCATCCTCAGTTAGGTATGGTGTGGTTATTTATTCTTTGTGGTTCATAATGGCAAAATAGGTGGAAGCAAATTATGTGGCTTATGAATATTTGTATTAATTTAGTTTGAACCACATTGTGTGGTAGCAATTGATTTTATTCAAGTATAAATACCTATCATCCTTGAGTTCTTAGAATCATCAAATAACAAGGAAGATAATAAGCAAAGCTTATTAGTTGTAATAGACTGAAGTTAAGATGTAAGAGTGTTTTTTTCTTTGTAATACGATTTTGAATGCTAAATACAAATAGTTGTGCGAGTGTCTTTGGAAGCTTATTTCCAAGGGAATTGGCCGAGCTAGGGCCATCGTATTACCAATTTGGAAGTTTGGATGGATCACTCACTTGACCAGGGATGGTCTATTTCATACAAAAAAATATACAACACACAAGCACACACATATATACATACATGGATATAAACATATATACACACACGGGGGAATAAACAATACAAAACTTACCCTGGCTTTGATTCTGAGGTTCATACCAGATCCACCAATCCAATTCAACAATAAACATATACAGATCAGAAAGTAACCCATTAATTGAAAAAAAATACATAAACTGAAATAACATTAAATATGAAAGAAGAAAAAAACAAATGTCATTAATCAAGCCAAACAAGTTCCCAACTTTATGGCAAAGACATATGCGTTACATATATTTGTACATATGATATTTAATCATATATAACACGAACTGCCCATCAACCCAAATCCGTAAAGGATCACAAAACAACTTCAGATCAAGCATAGTTTTCCTTTTCTTTTTCTAAAATTGTAGTAGAAATAACATCATAACTTTCGCCTTCACCTTTATCCTCATCTTGAATACTGGAGTGGTTTGGGATGATCTAGGCTCGTCATTTTTTTTAAACAGAGCTCAGAAGGGGATATGATATACATACAAAAATAAAGTACAAATATATCAAACACCCAATTTTTGTTTATAGTCTAAGGACTTATAACAATGGCCAAGATATAAGTAACTAGAATTGGGCTTATGGACATGTTGAGCTTAACCAGGTTTGTCCAGTGAATGATTCATAATCTCAACAAAACTGAACAGATGTGGTGTTTTCATTATATAGATAACTGATACAAAAATCATACAAATTCTTTGGCTAAAAAGAAAAACAGGCTGGTTTGAGGTCCTATAAAAAAATGTTTGGCCTAGGTGCAGTAATAGACTATAAAATGTGTGTGGATGTGGACGGGTGGGAAGCTTGTTGATGGTGCTGGGGAATTTTGCTTGAAGTGCTCATTTTTGGTGGGTGATTTTGAAGTGGCAAGGATCTAGCTGTAGAATGTACTGAACTCCATGGAGAAAACATCATAACTTACAAAAAAAGTTCGTAGTGCAAAAATAATAGATCATCACAGTGATGAAGATAAAGTGAACATGATTATCACCTTTCATTTGCCAAGATATCCAAAGAAAGAGGGGGGGGGGGTAAAAGTTTTTGAAGTAATTATTAGGAAGATATGATGCATTATGGTTGATAATGGGGTTGAGAATAGAAGAGGGGTGCAATCCACCATGGTAAACTATGGTAATTAATGCCCATGTTGGATAATTTGTGAGCAGCAAATTTGCCCTCACAATATTCATGTGAGTTATAGTTATGCATTTATTTGCAATTGTTCCATCTAGTGATAAGAGTCAAAGGGGTGGTAAATTTTATCTGACACTGGACAACAGCAACAAAATCAGCTTCAATCTGCAAAGCAATCTCTATACTAGAGATGATAGCCCACTTCTCAGTAAAATTTGTATACCAAACCATTGTGAACAATTGTTTTTAATCCCCACATATCATTCCCAATATGCCATTCTCGTCCGCATCAGTTATTAACAAATGTAATCCGATGCCTAAGAAGAACATACCATATTTCTGCACATAGCTACAATAGATTAATCTTTCAAGAAATAAACTATTATTTACCACTTCACCTAGGAAAGTTAGTACAATATTAAGGTCACATAGGTACCAACTGTGCTTTAATAGACATTGAAAGAAAATTTTGACATTATATATACACGTAGCACATATGGTGTTGACACCAAAATTGATATGCTGATGTGGACGAATAATATGAAAACACGTGTCAACCTACCTAGCAACGAGGAACTCCATCATCCCGAGATACTACATGCGCTCCGAGGTACCGAGATACTACATACGCTCCGAGGTACCGAGATACTACATTCACTCCGAGGAACTGTTGATCAACGAGCAACTAAGGCGGTCCGAGCTGCATCTCGGCCGTGTCATTAAACAGACAACTGTTCAGTCGTTCAATGAACCATTATATTCTTGACGCACACGCTGCATTAAATGTCTTACCCTTTCATATGTATTTCATTTAATGTATCGGACCTTTCATGTACAGCCTAAGGGCTATAAATACCTTGTATCATCCTCATTCAAGGGGACCGGAATTTCTTGAGAGAACTTGTAATCAAGAATTCTGCAAACACTCAGCAATAACATAACAGTGGACGTAGGATTTATTCCTAGCCGAACCACTTTAAAAATCTTTGTATTATTTATTTATCTGTGATTGAATAATTAGAGCAATCTAGTTTTTTACATCAACAGATTGGCGCCGTCTGTGGGAAACGACTGTTACTATCGTTTTTCATAAAAATCATTTATCATCAGTGGCAGATAACCCAGAATCCAGTAATCGAAATGCTGGAAATACTGGAAATCTTCCAAATCCATCTGCTTCTCCAGATCTGGCCGAAATTATGACGAATCTGGCTCAAGGACAAACCGCCATGCAAGAATCTATGAGGCAACTCCTTCAAACTCTTCAAGGCGGTGCGCCTACTTATTCAGGGCAAAGGACTGATCGTGGGCAATCACGATTCGGACGTACTGGGTCATATCGTAATGGAGAATCTAATGATTCTTCTTATCAACCTGGGCGAACTTCATCGATACGAGCTACGGATACAAATCAACATATTACTCTCTCTCCGGAGAGAACTAGCGCTTTGGAAAGATTAAGCAGGGCATCTCCTTTCAGTCGGTTAGGACCAAGGAGAAACATGAGTCCACCTAGAGCTTCATCAAGAAGCTTTCGACCACCAACGGGTTTGAGAGAGGGATCAGCGCAATCATGGCCAGCTACTCGTCGAGATAAATCTCAGGAAGCTACATCAGGGCAATCAATTGCTCAGACTAGGCGGCCTGAGGAAGGGAATGAAGCATGGAAAGGTTCTATTCAGCGATTGGAGGATAGATTGGGAGAAATGGCTAAGGCGAGGAACCCCTTATAGAGAACTTTTGTTCAAGGGACGCCTTTTGTGCAAGCCATTGTGGATTTTCCTACACCATCGAAGTTCAAAGCACCTGTAGTGACCCCTAAGTACGATGGAAAGACAGATCCTGTACTTTATATAGAACAATACCAAGTTGCTGCTGACATATATGCCGTCCCCGACGAGATGAGGTGTAGAGCATTCTCGGGAACTCTTACCGGATCTGCACAGATATGGTATAACAATCTTCCTCGGGGTAAGATTTCAACTTTTATTCAATTAGCCGAGTTGTTCATTGGCAATTTTTTCTTTGGGGAGAAGCCGGTAAAATGAGTAGCACACTTGTTAAGTGTTAGACAAAAATCAGGTGAAAGTACTAGAGATTACATAACTCGTTTTAATAACGAGAAGTTGGAAGTCATAGACTATGAAGAAAAGACAGCGATCACTGCTTTGATGAGTGGTTTGCTACCTAACAAGTTGTATTACACTTTGGCCAAAGATCCACCTAAAACTATGTCAGAATTAATGGCTAAAGCGGCTAAAATCATGAATGCCGAGGAGGCTATGGCTGCGAAAAAGAATATGGATAAAGAAATCAAGGTGGAGGTCGACAAGTCTAAGAAGAAAGATCAGAAAGGTAATGGTGGTGATAAGCATTCCAGGAATAACAGGATGGCGCTGGAAGTCCTAAAGAAGTACGATAATTATACTCCATTGAAAATGGGTATTAATCATGTTTTGGAAGAAATCAGGAATAGCGAGGAAATCAAGTGGCCAGAGAAACTGAAGACAAATCCTGATCTGAGGAATAAGGCCAAATATTGCGAGTTTCACAAAGATCATGGCCATATGACAAAAAATTGCATAGCCCTTCAGAACGAGATTGAAACACTCATCCGAAGAGGAAAGTTGTCAAAGTATGTAGATCGCAGAGGTGAAAAGAAGAATGATGATAGAACTAGAGAGAGATCTAGATCTCCTCGTCGTGCAGAGGAGAGAAATAAGAGAGACCATGAAGATGATCCAGATGATGACCCTGATCTTCCTAAGAAGCCAAGGCAGCCTGAACGAGAGGTATTTTCCATACGTTTTGGCTCATTTGATTGTAATGTTATTACAGGAGGAGATGCAGGAGGAGGAGATCTTACTGCAGAAAGAAAAGATTACCTTGGAGAGGCTCAAGCTTGTTCATACATTCAGCGAATAAACCTGGCCGAGGATGACCGTCCGAGGAAGGTAAACAAAGAGAAGCTAGTGATTGGTTTTTCAAAAAACGACCTGGCAGGTGTTCTTTACCCTCATGATGATCCTTTGGTGATCAAAATGAGGATGAAGGATGTGGTCATTTCAAGGGTATTGGTAGACAATGGTAGTTCGGCAGACATCATGTACTATTCATGCTTTGATAGCTTGAAGTTGAAATTATCTCAATTGGAACCTTATCACAGACCCCTTCTGGGTTTTGCTGGCGAGAAAGTTTTTCCACTTGGAACGATCAAGTTAGATATCTTCATTGGAACTTGGCCTGCTTGTCGAACAGAAAGAATACACTTCTTTGTGATGGATAAGAATGTGCAGTCAGCCTACAACATCATCATGGGAAGAGTTGGATTGAAGAAATTCGAAGCAGTTCCATCTACAGTTCACCAATGTTTGAAATTCCCAACGAATTTTGGGGTTGGAGTTGTGAAAGGTGATAAAAAAGTAGCTCGGGAATGCTATTATTCGTCTGCCGAGCAAGAGGAACTTGAAGAGTCAAGGAAAAAGAATACTACTTACCAAGTGGAGGAAGGTACAGAAATTGAAACTCTTGACCCTAGGGATGAATCTCAACTCGTAAAAGGGCAGGTGGTGGAATCTACAGAAATTGTTATCCTGGACGACGAGCATCCTGAACGAGTAACTCAGATAGGATCGTCGTTGGATGTTTCAATAAAACAGGATTTGATAACTTTCTTGAGAAACAGGAATAATACTTTTGCTTGGAGTCATGAAGACATGCCAGGTATAGATCCAAACTTTTTATGTCATGAGCTCAATGTGAATAAGGAGATCAAACCTGTGAAGCAGAGTGTTTAGTCCCGAGAAGAACCAGGCCATACAAGAGGAGGTCGAGAAACTCCAAAAAGCCCAATTCATTGAAGATGTGAAATATCCAGATTGGTTGGCAAATGTGGTGATGGTAAAGAAGAAGAACAACAAATGGAGAATGTGTGTTGATTTCACTGATCTCAACAAGGCGTGCCCAAAAGATCATTTTCCATTGCCCAGAATTGATCAATTAGTGGATGCTACCTCGGGACATGAGCTACTCAGCTTTATGGATGCTTATTCTGGCTACAACCAGATCAAAATGAAACCTGAAGACAGGGAAAGTACTTCTTTTATTACCCCAAGGGGAACTTATTGTTATAATGTTATGCCTTTTGGCTTAAAAAATGCAGGTGCAACATATCAGCGGCTGATGAACAAGGTTTTTGCCGAACAAATCAGTTGCAACATGGAAGTCTATGTCGACGACATGCTCACCAAAAGCAAGAGAGCTACTGATCATTTAGTTGACTTGAATCAAACTTTTGATCAACCGAATAAATACCAAATGAAGCTCAATCCGACGAAGTGTACCTTTGGAGTACAAGAAGGAATGTTCCTCGGATACATCGTCAACCAACGAGGTATTGAGGAAAATCCAGAAAAGATCAAAGCTCTTTTAGGGCTACGATCCCCAACGACGAGGAAAGAGGTGCAGAGTCTTACCGGACGAGTTGCAGCGCTCAACAAATTTGTATCCCGAGCAACTGATAAATGCCTCCCATTCTTCAAAACACTGCGAAAAAGTTTTGACTGGACTGATGAATGTGAAAAGGCCTTTCAAGACTTGAAGAAGTATTTGGGAACACCACCATTGTTGTCCAGGCCGATAACTGGAGAGAAGTTGTACTTGTATTTGGCAGTATCAGAGAATGCAGTTAGCTCGGCATTGATCAGACTGGAAGATGGAGTTCAGAAACCAATTTATTACACAAGCAAGGCCTTCCGAGGTGCAGAAATCAGATACCCAAAGCTAGAAAAATTGGCATTGGCATTAATTGAAGCAAGTAGGAGAATGAGGCCATACTTCCAGGCCCATACCATCATCATGTATACCGACATGCCATTAAGACAAGCCCTTCACAAGCCAAAAAAATCAGGAAGATTGATGTATTGGGCAATAGAACTCGGTGAATATGATATTGTTTATGAACCCAGATCATCATTGAAGGGGCAAGCTGTAGCAGATTTTATAGCAGAGTTTACATACCCTGATACCCCCGAGGAGCAAAAGGTGCTTGCTGACCTACCTGTGGACGATACAGGATCAGCAGACACAGGTCCAAACTAACCAAGGTTGGTAAAAGGACTTGTGGATGTAGAAGAATCATCATGTTCAAACCCAGACCAACTAAGGTTGGTAAAAGGGTGCGAACAGATGACAGAGGAGGAGAGAAAGATAGCAGGGGATGATGAAAGAAAATTACAAGTATTTTGCCGAGGAACTCTGACAGATAAGAAATTTGAAGACGAGGTACCTACATGGAGATTATATGTAGATGGATCATCTTGCACAACTGGTTGTGGAGCAGGGATTGTTTTAAACACCCCAGATGATATTGACATGGAGTATGCCTTGAGATTCCAATTCAAAGCTTCCAATAATGAGGCTGAATATGAGGCTATGATAGCAGGTTTTCATTTGGCGAAAGTCATGGAGGCACGACAAGTAATTGTTTTCAGTGATTCTCAATTAATTGTGAATCAAATGATAGGAATATATGCAGTGAAGGGAGAATTAATGGTGAAATACCATGCAAAGGTGATGGAGTTATTGGCAGAATTTGATGCTATTCAATTGGTGAGAATACCGAGGATGGAAAATGCTAGAGCAGACGCATTGGCCCGATTAGCGTCAGCTACGCGCACCGAGCTGCGAAGAACAATACCAATTGAAGTATTAGAAAGTCGGAGCATAGAAGAAGATCTGACGGTGAAGATTATTACCCTGGATTTAGGACCATCTTGGATGGATCCTATCAGAGCATACATTGAAGAAGGAGAATTACAGGAGGACAAACTAGCTGCCAAGAAATTGAAGTATAAAGTTGCTCGGTATGTGTTAACTAATGGCGTTTTGTATAGACGAGGAATTATGGCAGGTTTGCAGAGATGTGTGCATCCATCAGAAGTCAAAGAATTGATTGAAGAAATCCATGAAGGATCTTGTGGAGCTCATGTAGCAGGTCGGACACTTTTGCAAAGGGTAATGACACAGGTATATTACTGGCCGACGATGAGGGCTGATTGTATAGCCTATGCTAAGAAATGTGACAAGTGCCAACATTTTTCCTCCATCCGAAGAACTCCACAAGCATTGTTGACACCCATAACCTCACCTTGGCCATTTTCCATGTGGGGAATTGATCTGGTTGGACCACTGCCGACGACCCGAGGAAGGTTCAAGTATCTCGTCGTGGCAGTAGACTATTTTACTAAGTGGGTGGAAGCTGAACCACTAATTGATATGACGTACGAGAAGGTGTATCAGTTCATATGGAAGAATATCATTTGTCGATATGGTCTCCCCCACGCATTCATCACAGACCATGGAACACAATTTGATAATGAAGAATTTGCTGCCTATTGTCATCAGTCGAACGTTTTGAAGTTTCATTCAGCACCAGGCCATCCCCAAAGCAATGGACAGACTGAGGTGACGAACAGAACATTATTAAATGGATTGAAGAAGAGGCTAAGTGAGGCCAAAGCAAATTGGATTAATGAGCTACAGTCAGTTTTGTGGGCTTACCGAACAACTCCCCGAGCAGCAACTGGAGAATCACCATACATGCTGGCATTTGGAAGTGAGGCTGTAATACCTGCCGAGTTGGGCCTACCGACACACAGGGTGTTGAATTTCAACTCTCCGATCAGTGATTTGATGAGAAGATTGGATTTGAATATGCTCGAGGAGGTTAGAGAAGAGGCAGCTATTAGGAATGCCGCTTATCAACAACGAACAGCTTTGTTTTACAACAAAAGGGTGAAGAAATGCGATCTAAAAGAAGGAGATTATGTACTGAAGAAAGTCATTCAGAAGCACAATAAATTAGAAGCAAACTGGCATGGACCTTACCGAGTTACAGAAGTTGTTCGTCCAGGAACTTACAGAATAGCAACTCTAGAGGGAGAAGAATTTAAGAATGCGTGGAATGCTGAACACCTACGCAAGTATTATCAGTAATGTCAAATGTAAAGCATTTCTTTCATTATGAATAAAGCAAGGATGTTTCGCCATTTTCTTTCTGGTTGAAAGTTTTTCGGGAATACTAGTGTAATACACTACACAAAAAAGTGCTATAAGTAGCCAAAAGTGCTCTAAGGAGCCAACCTCCTTTGGTTAGGAGGACAGCTCTAAGGAGCCAAAAAGTGCTCTAAGGAGCCAAAAAGTGCTATAAGTAGCCAAAAGTGCTCTAAGGAGCCAACCTCCTTTGGTTAGGAGGACAGCTCTAAGGAGCCAAAAAGTGCTCTAAGGAGCCAAAAAGTGCTATAAGTATCCAAAAGTGCTCTAAGGAGCCAACCTCCTTTGGTTAGGAGGACAGCTCTAAGGAGCCAAAAAGTGCTCTAAGGAGCCAAAAAGTGCTATAAGTAGCCAAAAGTGCTCTAAGGAGCCAACCTCCTTTGGTTAGGAGGACAGCTCTAAGGAGCCAAAAAGTGCTCTAAGGAGCCAAAAAGTGCTATAAGTAGCCAAAAGTGCTCTAAGGAGCCAAAAAATATTCCTTTGGTTAAAAGGTGTACACCAGCATGATCAATTACGGTTGGTAAGATAAAAATATAATCTCATATTACAACTTATGATTGGTCGGGAGGTAATATTATTACAAAAAGTTCTTTGAAGAACAAAATATTCAAAAATACACCAAGTATAGTTGGTCGGGGATAAAGACCCAATAACTGTAGTTGGTCGACGAGGACAAATTATTGATCTTAGTTGGTCGGACGCATTTTTATATTCGAAATTGAGCCAAGTATAGCTGGTCGGGGATAAAAAACCCATCAACTGTAGTTGGTCAACAAACATTATCTATCCACCTTGGTTGGTTGGAAACAATTTGAACAATTTATATTCATTACTTTATTATTATTAAGTGATTGATCAACCTTGATACTTGTAAATTTTTATTATTAAGTTGGTTGATGAACAACGCGATATTGTTATCTTTTTAACAGATACATAGATATATATGCACAAATATAAAGGTGTTGATAAACACAAGACAATAGCAAAATTGGCAAACAGAAAATGAAAGTCTTTTCATTAAAAATCTAGAATAAATTACAAGTTACATAAATGTACTAACTGTTACATTGAAAACCTATTCTATTGGTTTCTTTCCTTTATTTTTTGAAACAGGCTCCTCGCCAGCAGGAGGATCCTCTAGACAAAGAGGAGAATTAATGAAATTAACATCCTTGAGCATTCTGACATTCATCACAGAAGGTGTATCCAAGAGATGCTCAGGACGAGACAATTCAACCTGAGAATGAAGGCTATAATCGCCAAGTTACTTTGAAATCAAGCTACGAGGAATGGAACGAGCTGGGATCCATGCCATGTCCAATTTGAAAGGTGGTACAGGCAGGTCTAATAATGATGGAGCATGATAATCCCATAAATAATGCCCTTGCTCCAATTTTAACACACCCAGTGCGTTCAACCATCCTTGCTTGTAACCCTCATTGTTGGCATGTTCAATACGAGCATCCAGGTGAACAAGGGCTTCATTGTATCCTGCCATCCAGAATTCCCTTGGCTGTTTATGGAATTGGAAGGTTAATCTGTCCAATTGTTCATGAAGGCTTTTGGCAAAAAGATCCTTATTATGCAGAGCAGATTTCATCGCTGTAAGTTGATCTTCCAAGGATAGATTCTTCTTGGACATTTCTGATAGGGCCCGATCTTTGACGTTTAACTGGAATGCTTGAGTTTCCAAAGTAGATTGGGTACGAGCCTCTTCAACATTGCGACTAATAACTCTTGATCGGCTCCGAGAAGCAACTGGAGAACTTTGCTCCTCGGCAATTCTTCCTCTTCCCCGAGAACCTCTTCCTCGTCCTCGAGCAGTTACAGGAATAACAGACTTTCTCAAGTCATCCAGATCTTGCCTTAATTTGGCGTTTTCAACTTCTAAGAACGAGAAACCTTCATCAGTAACTGGTACTAATGCAGTGGAAGATGAGGCAGCAGATTCATACTGAGCCAATTTTTTCTGCAGATTATTATTTTCTTGCTCCAGGATTTCGGCAATCTGCCTGCAAGCTTCAACTTCACCTTTTAGGGTCCTTTCCCTAATATCATATCCAGCAATGATCTTCTTATGGCCTGTTACAGAAGAGAGCTGCTGGTATCTATTTTCATAATCTTGGTGCAATGAAACCATTGAGGCATTGTGTTGATTTTGAAGATCCTCTATGGAACCATGAAGTTCTTCAATCAAGTCATAATAAGCAACATTGTTGGCCACAGCTCGGTCGAGTTAATCTTTCAAGTACCGATAAGCCTCAATCGCCTGTTCTGAAGCATTATGGCCAAGGATGTCAGTAATTTCTGAAGTACTAAGGTCTGTATGACCAGCCTTATAATATTGGTGACATTGCCGCATCAGCTTGGTATCATGAGAAGATATTTGTTCCATTCTAGCAACAAACTAAGGACGAGAAAAAGACAACAATCAAACAACAAGTCATCAACAACAGAGATAAACAAAGATGTGTTTTATTAGATCATAAAAAAAGGATTACATTGCTCGATTACAAGTAAATGAAAGATAGAAATGGTACCGAACAACTTCACACCTTTTCCTTGTCTCCCAAGACTTTCTCGGGAGGCTGGGATGAGGAGCTCGGTTGCTCGGTGGTGACAATGGCTTGATCAGCAGAAGTCCTTTCAGGAGGAGGAGGCATGGAAGAAATGTCCTCGGTGGCAGATGGTTGGGAGGCAGAGACTGGATCACCTATGGCCATAGAAGACTCATCTGAGAGAGGGTCATCTTCTTCTTCCTCCACAATTGCTGGAGGGGGACCAGGGAGGTGTCGTTGGAATAATTCAGAGTCATCCTTAACCTTCAACTCCTGCAGAGCAGCTACCCAGCCATCATAGAAGTATTTTAACTTCCCATACTGGACTTGGGATGTCATTGCAGCAATCCCCTTATCCCAACCTTTATCCCAGCCAGAGCTGAAGGATTTTTTAACAGCAGCCTTTCTTTTCACCTTCTCCGAGGAGAGTTTTGCATCCAATTGTTCTTTTTGGATCTTGATACCTCGCAGGGTAGATAACTCTTCCTCTGCTTTCTTCATCTTGTCGTCGCATTTTTGGTGCTTGACTTCTAAGCCTTTCACCTTCTCCTCTAAATTCTTGGAGGTTTCAGCCATTTTCATCTTCTCAGCCTTAGCCACAGCCAACTTTTTCTCCCAAACAGTTTTCTCCTCGACGTACTGTTGGCGAGCTTCCTTCACAGATTGGGCTAAACCCAACAGAGCATCGTCAACATCTGACGAGGAACTGGAAGCTTTAATAGCTTGATCTTTCTTCACGATGGTATTGAAGCAGTTCACCAGCTGAAAGATAAGAAAAATAATGAAGTCAACACAAATGCAAGAATTCAGAGAAAGAAAGAAAAACTAGAAGTATGAGAAATTTACTGAAGAAAGATGACGAGCATCCAGGGATGTCAGTGTATCCCTAGGAATTTTTTCATCAATCCCGAGAACCTCAGGTACAACTGAGCTCATTGCAGAGCTTGGAAGAATGATGTTTGGAACATCAGTACCACCAGCAGGTAGAGAGGAGGCAGTCTCAGCTGGATTAACGGAGGATGATTTCCTCAATCTCCTCGACGGGAATTCAGTGCTTTCAACCAAAGAAGTCTTGGTCGGAGAGATTGTAATTACATCTACAGGAGCATTTTTCTTGCTCGGAACCACTGGGGGCTTCTCGGCAGCTTTGGAAGACCCAGCATCCACTTTTTTAGTCCCCTCTGGGACATCAGTTTTACCTCTCTTAACCCCAACAGCAGAAGTAACATCGTCAAAGAGAGCAGGAGGAGCTCTTTTCTTACCCATTCTTTGACTCAAAGGAAGATGAGAATCTGAAGATGAACCTTCTGGAGTTGAAGCTGGTTCAACAGGGCGAGCAGTATAAGAGGTTGTGTAACTCTTATACTGTAACAGATATGAGGCAGACCTGATATGTTCGTCTTCAATGTTCTTGTGCAAACCCCAGATAAGTTTCAGATGCCTGATATTGACTTCTGATTCTTTTGGAGTTTTTCTTTTGCTATCAACTGCAAATAAATACATAATGAAATATCAGTCATACATTTTATCAAACATGATGAAAGAATAATTTTATAAGTAAAATAAAATGAAAAATAAACCTATCCCATTGCCATATGGGGGGCATCTGGGACCGTTGTACACTTCATCCCCAGCTAAAGGCGCATGTTGCCAATTTTTTATGATCAACCCATGCTCAAAATAATCTCTATTTGAGTCAGGGAGATTAACTACAAGAGCCCTATTCAGATACCTAGTTTTTAAATAATAAATATTATCTAGAATAGCCCATTTATAACAAAACATAATTTCAGGGATCCCAATACGAGTCCCATGAGTTAGATTTAATTTGTGCACCCCGTTAATTATTCTCCATGAATTGGGGGCTATTTTTGCAGGAACAAGATCAAAATATTGACAAAACTCAAGACATAATGGATTTGGTGTAAAGGAAAAACCACATTCAGCAACAAAAAGACTGGGGAACCAATGTCCCTCAGCCAATCGAAAGTAATCTAAAGGCTCAGAAAGAACCTCTAAAGTTACCCACGAAGGAATGGAAAAATCAGAACGGAATTTCTCAACAGACTCCACAATATAAACCATATTGAATAAAAGAGATACAGAAGAAAGGAAGAAGATCTTACAGAAAGAAAGGAGGTATGTTGACAACGAACGGAAACAAGGATGAACGCACAAGAGAGAAGAAGAGAATAGAAGGCTTGAATGCAGAAAATGGAAAACGTAGACGACGGTATGGTTACCAAAGAAGTTTAAATACTTTGCATTGGGAAGCGGCGAAAGAAATGATTACCAGAAAGAAACTACTGAACTTCCGGCGGCTAAAAGGACAAAAATTGCACGAAGATCGAAGCGCTTATAAAAAAGGCGGAAACTGCGAAATGAGAAGGAAATTTGAATACAATGTTCCTGAAACCCAGGAAGGTCATTTAATATTGCCATATACCGAGAACGAATGTTCCATACTCCTCAAAGTTCGAAATATGAAACATTGGGGGCTTCTGTTGACACCAAAATTGATATGCTGATGTGGACGAATAATATGAAAACACGTGTCAACCTACCTAGCAACGAGGAACTCCATCATCCCGAGATACTACATGCGCTCCGAGGTACCGAGATACTACATACGCTCCGAGGTACCGAGATACTACATTCACTCCGAGGAACTGTTGATCAACGAGCAACTAAGGCGGTCCGAGCTGCATCTCGGCCGTGTCATTAAACAGACAACTGTTCAGTCGTTCAATGAATCATTATATTCTTGACGCACACGCTGCATTAAATGTCTTACCCTTTCATATGTATTTCATTTAATGTATCGGACCTTTCATGTACAGCCTAAGGGCTATAAATACCTTGTATCATCCTCATTCAAGGGGACCGGAATTTCTTGAGAGAACTTGTAATCAAGAATTCTGCAAACACTCAGCAATAACATAACAGTGGACGTAGGCTTTATTCCTAGCCGAACCACTTTAAAAATCTTTGTATTATTTATTTATCTGTGATTGAATAATTAGAGCAATCTAGTTTTTTACATCAACATATGGGTTTGAGGATTACCTTATTTGCGGAATGTAAACCTATGTCGAACACCAAGAAATCTGATACACACTCTTGTTCTTCCTCCATATACGCTTTGCGACTCATGAATGTTTGGGTTGGCTACAAGAGTTGCCCCTTTGATCTTCACGATCACAAATCCAAGGTTCTTGGATGATGAACCAAGAGAGATAGGGAGAGACCCATGAAATTTTGAAGAGAGAAAAAGTGCAGGAGGAGAGAGAAAATCAGATCAATACCAAATTGATCGTCTATTGATGCACACCCATATTTGACTCTCCTAATATATATATATATATATATATATATATATATATATATATATATTAGAAAAACCTAAGAGTCCTAAACCAACTAAAGTTGGACTCTAATTATCTAAGATAATAATGAATTAAGCAATACAAAATGGATAATTCATATTTCTCGTGGGCGGATATTGAATCTGGGTAAAAACCCGACCCATATATTAACATCCACCACTTGCCCACAAAAGACGTGCTTTCTCTAACTTAACTTCAACGACCTCCATCTATCATCTCCTCATACAGAAAATGTGATGTGCGACCTCACAAGAAAAATGTACAGTCTCAGGAGCGTAATCATTAAGTCATCATCTAACTAACGAAGACGCATCACTCGAAGGAATCTCGTATATTCCTAGACAGTTCGATTTACACCAAATTTAGCACTCTCAATCGCTCAAAAAAGCAATGCTATACTCCAAATATGTAATGTACTCATGACTAAGTTGTGTACGAAACACGATAAAGTCGTCTGGACTATGAGTCACATTATCATGGTGTATAATCAAATAGTCTTCCCTAAGTCCTCATGCCAATTCAATTAGACTTAACCGCTTTTCTAGTCATGCCCCTTAGACGGTATCATCCATCGTCCTAGGTAAACACGCTAAAGTAGAGTCATCAAGTCCTCTCTTCATGACATAGTCTCAGGTAAAAAAAAAAGGCATAGAGTGGGATTATAATAATCCATGTGGCTCACACAGTGATGAAGCAGGGATTCATTCATCGCTCCCACTATCGGTCAGTAAAGCATATACAGTATGAAATGTATGCTATGACGTCATCCCTTTAAAATGGGTATGTCACTTTTGAAATAAAAGGACGCCATACGAATCTGAGTCTAATCGTTGTCTAGTGCCTAACTTGAGATTCAGCCCAGTCACTCGCATAGTGTCTGCCTGAAATCTCACATTCGCCTAAAACAGGCCACGTAGAGTTATGGAGATACTTTATGAGCGACCTCTATTTATATAAGGTCTCATCTTAGTACTCAACTAAGGCAACATATAACATAATATGCATAATTGTATATATCTTGCTTGCCTTTCAGGCGCCAATGATATAAATGTCTTAGCTCGCTGTCAAAGTGCCATAGACATAAATGTCTCATCTTGCTTGTTGTCAAAGCGCCAAGGTGAATCACTCGTGTGAGAGATTCGATTAAAACCCGATGACATATCTATAAGATGTGTACATAATGATAACAATTCATTTAATTAACAAATAAAAGAAATGAACACTATATCAAATAAATAATAATAATAATAATAATAATAATAATAATAATAATAATAATAATAATAATAATAATAATAATAATAATAATAATAATAATAATAATAATAATGTCAATGAAAAAATTAGGTGTCAAACATATCAAATCCTGCGTAGCCCCATGCTCCTAACATGAGAGAGGAAAACATCTCTAGCAATGGGCTTAGTTAATGGATCAGCTACCATGCAACCTGTGGAGATATGCCTCAGGACAACCTCCCCTTGCGCAATCATATCTCCAATGTAATGATAATGAATGCCAATATGCTTAGACCTCCCATGATACTTTGGATCCTTCGCATAAGCTAGGGCTGATGTGCTATCACAATATACAAGCACAACCTCTGCAGCATGATCTGAAATGCCTAGCCTATGCAAGAATCTCCTTAGCTAAACAGCTTCCTGAATAGCTGCCGAGCATGCCACGTATTCCGATTCCATAGTGGATTAATCAATACACATTTTCTTCTTACCGCACCATGTGACAGCTCCACCCCCGAGAATAAACGCATATCCTGAAGTGGATTTCCTTCCATCTCTGTCACCAACCCAATCAGCATCGTTGTAGCCTCTAAGTCTCAAGTCCCCTCCATGGTAACATAGGATAAGATCAGCAGTCCCATGTAGGTACCGAAAAATCCTCTTCAAATCTCTCCAGTGCGTGTGGCCTGGGTTACTCTGATAGCGGCAAACTATACCAACTGCATAGCAGATGTCTGGACGTGTACACAACGTAGCGTACATCAGACTCCCTATGGTTGATGCATATGAAACTTTAGACATTTGATTCTTTTCTTCATCAGTTTTTGGACAATCATCTAGGCTTAATGTATACCCTCTCTCCATTGGAGTGTCAATGGGTTTGGAGTTATTCACGTGAAACCTTTCCAGAATCTTCTTTATGTAAGTCTCCTGAGACAAGTATAGAAGCTTCTTAGATCGATCTCTCATGATCTTAACCCCTAGTACATAATTTGCTTCACCCATGTCTTCAAGGCAATGGTATTTTTGATTAATCTCTCATGTTTTAAGCGACAAACTTTGTGCTATTTTCCTTTGGATATAGAGCCCATGGGTTGATCCATATAAATATCTTCGTTAAGTTTTTTGTTGAGAATTGCAGTCTTAACATCCATCTAAAATAGTTCTAAATTCATTTGTGCGACAATAGCAAGGATAAGGCTGATAGAGGCAAACCTCACCACTAGGGAGAATGTCTCTTCATAGTCTACACCTTCCCGTTGGGTATAGCCTTTCGCCATAAGGCGTGCCTTATACTTGTCAATTGAACCATTTGCATAACGCTTGAATTTTAGAACCCACTTGTTCCCAACAGTCTTGCATCCAGGTGGAAGGTCAACTAACTCCCAAAATTTGTTATTAGCCATGGAGCTCAATTCTTCCTGCATAGTAACCATCCACTCATCCTTAGCACTTGAGGAAAGAACTTCTAGAAAAGAAGTTGGCTCTTTCTCGTCTAAATCAACGCTTAGGAAAGTATTCCCCTCAATCTCAAAATGATAACGTGGAATATTTCCTCGCCTTCTGCGACGAATTTGAGAATCTTGAGTATCTAGTGGTGGTACACTTACACTTTCTAGAATGCTCCCACTAGGTTGAAGACCACTACTATCTTCTGCGATTATAGGAGGAGGAACTAATCCCCTAGCCTCTCTTGAAGATGGTAAAATCTCTCCAACGTTCTCTAACTCATAGAGTTTGAGATCCTCTTTTACATTGCCAATGCTAGGAAAATCATTTTCTAAGAATTCGACATCACGTGACTTTATTTCAGTCATTCCTCCATCAGGGTGTTCACCGTACATAACGTAGCCTTTTGAGCTCTCAGAATATCTTATAAAGATATGCTTTCGAGCTCTAGGGCCTAAATTCCCAAACTTATGGGAAGTTTTATGAACATAACCTGCTGAACCCCAAGTGCGTAAATGATCCAAATTGGGTCTTTCGCCTTTCCAGAGTTCATATGGAGTGGAGGAAACTGACTAAGAAGGCACTCTATTTAGTATGTAGGCAACAGTTAAAAAGGTATCCCCCCAGAAGGATATTGGGAGGTTGGATTGCGCCATCATAGATTTAGTCATATTTAGAAGAGTTCTATTCCTTCTCTCTGCAACACTATTTTGTTGCGGAGTGTGAGGAATAGTTAATTGTCTGCGTATCCCCTTTTCTTCACATGTTTCTTTGAACTGATCTGATAAGTATTCGTGTCCTCTATCTGTAAAAAAAGTTTTTAACCTTTTCGATTGTTGATTCTCAACCTCTGCTACATAGCGTTTGAAATAATTCAAAGCTTCATAGCGTTGAGCGATTAGATAGACATGTCCAAATTACGTATAATCATCTATAAATGTGAGAAAATAAGAGGCTCCATGACGTTCCTTTACACTCATAGGTCCACATATGTATGAGTGTACTAATTCTAGCAGCTGATTAGCTCTTAAAATCTTACCAAAAGGCTTTCTACATGCTTTTCCTTCTAAACAAGGCTCATATATAGGTAGGTCGACCTTAGTGAGTGGGCCTAAAAGGCCTTCTCTATCTAATCGGGCCATTTTATCTTTTCCTATATGCCCAAGTCTAGCATGTCAAGTAACTGAATCAACATTAACATTTGCAATATATGATAATGAAGGAGAAGAAACAGAATCAAATAAATCCAACTTAAACAAATTATTCCATAAAAATCCATGACCACAAATAATATTATCCAAAATAATATTCAAACCACTGCTATTAAAACTGAAAGAAAAACCATAATCTGATAAAGCTAAAACTGAAAGTAGATTATGCTTTATTCTAGGAACATAAAGCACATCACGGAGAAGTAACTTGGTCCTAGTACTAAGATGGAGTTCATACGAACCGACTCCTTCAGTATCTTCACAAGCACCATTTCCCATGTAAACATTCTGAGTACCAGCTGGAATGCGGCGATAGTCTATAAATCCTCCTCTATCCCTCGTCACATGTCTTGTTGCTCCTGTATCTACAATCCACATAGGAGTAAAATGAGCAACTAGTACATGATAACATATGCAAATATGGAGAGTGGAAAATAAAGAGGAATGAAAAGAGGATACTTTATTTGGATCAGTGCAGTCACGAGAAAAGTCTCCCTTATTCTCACAGTTGTAGCACTTTACTTTGGAAGTATCTTTCTTGCCACCTTGTTTGCCTCTATGGCGCTTTGACATCTTTTTCCCTTTAGGGCCATTTTCCCCAACCTTCTTATTCTGCTTTCCATTTCCATTTTGCCTGGGCCTATTTCCCTGACGTTTGCCACTCTGGGCGATAAGGACAGCAGCATGGTTCGCCTCTTGGAACTCCGCCTCGAGCTCAACATGACGAGATATGTCATAAAAATTATTAATATTGTCATTGTGAGTCATGATTTGTTTCATGTGCACCCACGAATCAGGAAGGGAGCGGATAATTGCCTGAACCTGTTGCTCATCAGAGAGAATGTGGTCAGCTTCCTTAAGCTCACGTATTATAGTGGACGTCACTCGAAGATGTTCAGTCATCGTATGCTTACTATCCTTACGATAAGTTTGGAACTTCAGAACAAGACCCCAAAGTCTCGTAGTGGATGTACCACCGAAGTCGAATCGAACTTGATCCCACATTTCTTTGACTATTTTAAAGTGATCGTAATGCCCAATGAGGTCATCGTGCATGTGGCTTAGCATAGTAAAGCGCGCAGCACGATCCTTATTTACCCAAGCTTGGTAAGCCTTATGCTCACACCAGTTGGCGACAGTACTACCGTCAGCAGGCTCATCCATAATAGTGGTGAGATAATAAAGCAACTCATGATGATTGAGTAGATATTGGATCTTACGGTGGCATATGTTGTAGTTGTTACCAGTTAGCTTATCCTCTTTAGTCATAGCGGCGATAACGTTATTGGTTGCCATCACTACATTAAATTTGCGCAAATAATTGACATTAATATCGTAAAACACATCTTTTAAATTTGTTTTAAAATCCAAGTAGAAAATATTTTCTTTTCTTACACATTAAAATTGAAAGTTTGCAAAGCTCGCAGTCATCTCCTAATGTTGTAAAATTAGAATATATTTTCCAATTGATTTTAGAACAAATTTCCTGATTAATGAACATATCTATTAATCAATTCCATCTCTTTATCATAATTTAAAATCACAGCAGATATAATGTTATGATAACCAATTTTGCGCTGAATAACAAAAAAAATGCACAGGATCTCATATAGGTCCTAAATTAACAATTTAGAGCTTGTGCTAAGGGAATTCCTATATATTGTTGTGCAATCAGAAATCATCCCCTTACAATTGGCTTTAAAAACCTCTCAATCTCACCATTACATCAAATAAGATAAGAAGCCTATACATAATATCTACTGAAAGCCGAACGGGGTATGTCTGATTGCACATATACATAGGAACAACCTTAAAACATTAATAAAAAAAGGCAAACACAAGCTCATTTAACTATCAATTTTGTAAAATTGTCCATTTAATCATGGAAAACACATAATCTATGCCTTTAAATGGACAATTATTGCGACACTCACCAACTTAGGGAGCAAGCAGGGTCAACATGATCATTGTGTGAACTACGCAAGTTTTGGAGGCAATAATCATAAATAAAAACATTTAAATGCAATTAAATACTGAATTAAATGAACCACTGAAGGTGCATAAAAATTTTCAGAATATTAAAAATGCTCAAAAAAGGGTCTAATTTCTCATCCACTAAGTCAAAAAATATTTCTATAATTTTCTGGGATTTTTCAGTATTTATTACACATTATTAAAGTGTCCAAAAATGCACTTTGATTAACTTCTTTTTTAATGAACAGTAAAAAATATTTTGACAACATGGAAAAATAGGTTTTGACCTACTGATTCCAAAAATATTTTTTTCAAAATTTTATTTTATCATTAAAGACTCCGTTTATTTAATTTAAAATTAAATAATTTAAATTTAAAAAAAACACTATTCATCATCTTCTTCAACAATATTTTTTTTAGAAAACGAGTTTCATGAGGCCAACTTTGGAGAGCTATATCTCATTCGTTTTAAGTCTAAAAAAGGCATATGATATATGGTTGGAAATCCCTTGAGACAAGGAACAATAATATGCAAAAATATTAATTTTCATCGTCCTTAATGCTACTGGTTTTGGTCTTAAATTTGGCCAAAAAAATTCAGAAAAAATTAGAACATAACCAATTTTTTAATTTTCTCTTAAACTACTTAACAGAATGCGACAAAACTTAATGTGCATACTCCTCACATGTGCAGAAACATATTCATGGAAAAATTTCGAATTAATACCCGTTGATTTTTAAAACAAATTTAAATGGGTATTAATGGAGTTTTTGTACAAAATTAAGATCCGATAATTTTTCAGGCGATCAAATAACTACAATGGCTCTGATACCAATGAAAGAAATTTTTTAATTTATATATACACGTAGCACATATGGGTTTGAGGATTACCTTATTTGCGAAATGTAAACCTTTGTCGATCACGAAAAAATCTCATACGCACTCTTGTTCTTCTTCCTTGTGCGCTTTGCGACTCGTGAATGTATGGGTTAGCTACGATAGTTGCCCCTTTGATCTTCATAATCACAAATCCAAGGTTCATAGATGATGAACCAAGAGAGAGAGAGAGAGATGCCCGAAATTTTGAAGAGAGAGAAAGTGCAGGAGGAGAGAGAAAATCAGATCAATACCAAATTGATCGTCTATTGATGCACACTCATATTTGACTCTCCTAATAGATATATATTTTTAAAAAACATAAGAGTCCTAAACCAACTAAAGTTAGACTCTAATTATCTAATATATTTATCTAACATAATAATGAATAATCCGATACAAAATGGATAATTCATATTTATCGTGGGCAGATATCGGATTCGGGTAAAAACCCGACCCATATATTAACAGATATCAATTCAACTAAAATTTGTCAAAAATAAACTTAACATATCATAGGTATTGATTATGTTTTTAATAAATATCAATTACATTCCATTTTTTTAATGATTGTATTAAACACCAACGCTTAGGGAGCGAACTCGTATACAGGGAGTATACAAAGAAAACAAGCTAAGGAAAAGAAATACAAACGAACCCCAACAACACAAACTCTCGAATTACATAGCTGAGTGGATCTCCTCCACGAAATCTAGAAAATCCTGCGTCGTAACAACGATCCTCTCCTGGGACCAACTAAGCAGAGTGCACAAAAAAATATAACTAAGTCTCAATGGAGGTGTCTCAATGCCATCAAAATATCTCAAATTCCTTTCCAGCCAAATCGCCCGCGGGCAAATTATTATTCTTCTGTGCCATGCGTGACATAATGACGCTGAATTTTTTTAAAATGAATTCATATGAATATTTTATTACACATATAATACTTCATATAATTATGCCACGTATAATGCAAAAAGATTACATTCAGTACTTGTTTCGTTGCAAAAATGATGTGTGCACGAGGAACTGTCAAGATGAAATGAGCTTGTTTAGAATATTAACTTGAATTTAAGACAAAGTCAGTGCAATAAAGAACTTAAAGCAGACAAATGATCAAACTCATTCATAGGAGTGAAATTAAGTTGTGGTCATTTCACATGGAAATGGTAATATAAGAACTTATAAACTAAAGACTAAGTTAGATTGTTGTTATCTATTAGTTTGAAGATTGATATCAATACGCAGAAGATGGACATAGTTTTACATAATTTGGAGATGGGAATTCATCTGAAACTTCATCGTGATGTTGTGCTTCTTCACGAAACTTCGTTTTCTCCCTGTAATCAATTTCAATAAAGGTAAAAAAGTGATTAAAAATGTAATAATAAAATGAGAGTGGCATTATTTGGTTGTTACACTTGCTCTCTATTGGACAATCACATTGAGCATTCTTATGTCCAAGAATCCTATAATGTATCACGTAAAGATTAATTTGGTTTAATAGAATGTATTTTTTATTAATACGCTCAATTGACAACATAAGTTTGTACGTATAGATGTTCTTCAGTGCTAACATGGTCCCAGTAACAATTGAAAGGGATGAAAACACCTTTGCAAATATTACCTTACATTAACAGGAAAACTAACCTTAGTTTTTTGTAATATAAAACTACTTAGAATTCACCCAACTTAAATTTTTTAATATCTAGGCCAAGGACAAAAGAAAATGGTTTACGTTTTTCCTATTTTGTTCATTATAGCCATAAAATTGAAGACTATAAACCAAGAAAAACAAAGAGAAACATCTTACCCTTAACCACTAACCACTGTCACAAGTAGGAATATATATAACTCCCAATATTAGTTATGATGTGTCGGTAGGTAAAAATGGGAGAAATACCAAATATTGGATTTGGAGAAACTTTAGTAATAGTTCTACTTATTTCCATGCAAATCTTCCCATTGTTATTATAACAAACAGTATAGTCACTTATTAAACTTATAGTTTACCCAAATAGTCCAACATTAAAAAGAACAAACATAACAGTATTTCTTCTTGATGCGTATAGAATACACCCAAAACAAAAGAAATTTTTAAAAGAAAAAGGGAAAAAAGTTGAGATTAAAATAACATAACAAAGGAAAAGGAAAGAAAATAAAATAAAATCCCCAAGATATCTCATCAAAAAGCATCAATATCACCTTTTTCCAAAATTATTGTAGAAACCTATTTTGGATTCCTATTATTAATCATAATCTTTCAGCTCTAGATCATCTTTCAATATATTAATTGTCCTTGAAAACATGGTTGTGCCAAAACAACAAGAATTTTTCTCTGGAGAAGAAAACATCCATTTGAAAGTTATTACAACCCTTATTTCAATTATCCTCCTATATTAATTGTCCTTCACTTAAGCCCACATGACTGGCCATGAACGAGTTGTAGTTGCGTTCGATGGGGGAATTAACTTCCTCTTATGACTCACTATCACTAAGGGTGGTATTGTACACCTTCGGTTTCTTACCCTCCTTCCTTAGTCTAATAGGACACTAGCGAGAATAATTCCCAAAACCTTAGCATTCAAAAATTCTTGTGCCGATCATCCACCTTCTTAGGACCATCCTTATTCTTCCTATCACGGTCACCAAAGTTCTTAGGTTTCTTTTCTACACTCTTCTCTAAGATCTTCACATCTCTAAGCTTAAGAATTTTTTTGAACTTCCTAGCAAACCTAGCTATCTCTTCCGCACCAAGCTCATTGTCACTAACAGAATCCGACGCATCCTCTTTTCGGACTTTCAAATCAATACCCTTATTTTCAGCTTTCTTTGGAGGACACATGTTCATCTCATAGGTTTGAAGATCACCTACAAGTTCTTGAACCCTCACAGTGTCGACACTACCCAGGGAATCTAGGACCATGAATTTGGCATTAAATATTTCATGCAACCACCATAATATTTTTTGTACAACCCTAGACTCGGGGATCTACTCACATAAGTTAAATGAGGAGTTGACAATATCCGACAACTTGACATAGAACTCATGAAAACACTCATTCTCTAACATCTTAACTGTCTCATACTTGGTCATCAGATTTTGTAACTTGGAAACACTAATAGTATATGTTCCCTCCAGTGCGGATCGCAAAATATCCCAAGCAGCCTTAGCGCTCTCGCAAGTCATAATAGGTCTAAACTCTTTCGTGGTCACAGCGCAAAAAATAGCATTCACACCCTCGGAATTAAAAGTTGAGACATTATTTTCAGCCACTATTCAGGAGGCATATGCTTTAGGAGCACCACCTTCAATGGGAGGAGACCAACCAAATTCAACCGAGTTCCAAACATTTTCATATATTTGAGAATAATCGCATCCCAGCCTTCCAATAGGGATAGTTTGACCCATCAAACAATGGAGGTCGGCCAACGAAACTATCCTCTCAGTTGAAATCCATTTCAACCCAAAACAAGCCCAAAATAGGAATCTAACACAGTAAACTAGTTAAACCCGCTCTGATTACAATTTGAGAAAGCTAGTGCGCCATAGGGTTTGTATGAGAAACACAAATTTATATTTATTCACAATTTTAATAAACCTTGCACCTTTTAAAATCACAAGTGTTGTATGAAATAGTTTTGCCAATTTTAGACTTGTCCCAAGCATGCATTTATGAGAGAATAAGAAAGAATAAAATAAGCAATCCACGGCACGGTGATGTACAAGGAAAACCACAATGGGAAAAATCCATCCACACAAGTCCACTATGATATAGCCATTTATAAGAGCAACTTAGACTCACTCAGAGACTTGACTCCTTAAAGCCTTGATGTGATTCCTCGGTCCTTATAACCTTCTTTGTACCCACTGTTGAACGCCTTCCAACATCCACACAACACAGATGCGTTCCCACATCTCGGTATCCCATCGATATTACTTATCTCGTGACCAGTCCAATAGCCGCTCAACACAAACATGGTCTCCACCGCTCGAAACGCTCACAATATGAAGAGCAAACAGATATGGTGCAAGATGAAAAAGATCTCAAACAGACACAAGTGTGCAGGATTCTTGAATCTCAAACTTGGGTGAAAAACAGAGTTTGGGAGGCACAAGATTTATCTTGGAAAAACATTTTCGTAAAAGACCTCTTCAAAAAGTCATGTCAGATGTGAGTATTTATAGAAAACACGAATTTTGAGGTGACACATTGTTCGAGGCAACTCTGTGACACCCCGCCTAATTAATTATCGAGTGATCAGTCCTTAATTAATTAATTTCAGAATATCAAGTCGGTTCAGATAATGCATCACTGTCGAAAACTCAAATTTTAATTTAATAAAAACTAACCACCTAATATTTATAATTTTAATTTTGACACCAACCTTTTTTAATTAAAAAGGTTGGTGTCAAAATTTTATCTTGTTATTAACCGACATCAGTAAAGAGTATTATCTAAACATCATCATACATCACAATAGTATAAGCTAAGAACTGACTGAAGTAAGATAAAGAACTGGAATAAACACATTCAGTCAAACTTCCATACAATAGTCCAATAACATGAAATCAAAGTCTAATATATAATAAAACAACTCTAAATCTCTGAATGTAAAATAGGAGGGACGACATGTCCAACTGAAATAAATGACTGATAGATAAGGAGAAATAGACTCAGAAGCATTTACTAGCAGTATCTCATAGCTTCCACAGCAGCTACAGCTCGGCAAATGAATGGAATATCCTAAGTCTGGTGTCCCTGTGGCTGAGCACCTAAAATAATATAACAAGAAAAGAGATTTGCAGAAAAACGGGTCAGAGCCAAGTAAAAACAGTTTAAATATAGCAAGTGCTTAAATTTATTTAATTAGCACAAATATTATCCATGTTAACTTAGCGTACTCACTTGAGATGCACACCTCTCATCTAATGTGCACACCTAACGAGTCTAACTACCCATACTAGTTTCGTCACTTTACCTGGCTATATGTAGGATAATCACTATGCCGAATACAATATCTTAATAACCCGAAATCAATATATTACTATTATTAGGAATAGGTTTAAGGATTTTGTAACTCATTCTCATAGCATTCTTTACTCCCAACTGGTGACCCAATAAATATTTACTTTAATAAAGTAGCCAATAAGAAACACAGAATAGGAACTCAGTATACATATATAAATCTCAATATGTATACATACAATTATATCTATACAACACCCATAGTTAAGAAACCCCTAGTGCTAGGCATACTCGACTATCTAGTCCCATTGCAACGCTCACGCATAAAGGGCAACATGTTCAATCTCTCAAGAATAAAATAAAACATATACACATATTGGAGGCAAACATAGTCCCAAGCCGATGGGCTATGCACATACCTATGCACCCATACGATCGGTATCACTATCATTCTCACGGATATCCTATACCTAGGTTCCATGCTCTAGTGGTACGACTCAAAATCCCCCGAAGGCACACAAGATATGGTCATCCACAATGCGTTAACCCCCGTTCGATAGCCATTAGCTAGGTATGTCATACACATGATATTCAAAGTAATAAGCATGCACACAACTTATATACATTAATAGATAATCACATAACCCAAATACAATAACACCCCATATTTTTGACGATTTAAATAATTATGTGATTAATTATTATTATGGGAATAAGTATGCGATTAATTATTGTTGTTGGATTAATTAAATTAAAATGTGAGAAATTAATTTGTTATTAATCCGGATTAATATGATTATTAACTAGCGTGCCAAGGGTTAATACTTATTGTTGAGAATTATTGAATATTACTATGTGATATGTAATATGGAATTATAATACTTGATAAATTGTCGAAAGTGAGAAATACGACAGTTTGGTAATTTAAGTTAACACGCGTGTGAGTCGTGTCGGAACTAATTGAATAGAATAAAAAGAGAATTTATTTTTATTAACTCGTATGGTCATTTCTAGTGCACCGTTGAGTCCGTAAGGGTCGAGATAGTCAAAATAGTATACCCGGGTGTTAAGTTTGGGCCCCGAGAAAATTTAAGGCCTAACCGGCATCCCGATAGGGCATTATGGTAAATTGTATTTTTAGGTGGAATTAATGGACTAAAATTAAGAATTACTTTTATCAGCATAAAGAAGTCCAATAGGGTTGAGAGTTGGAAAAGAAAAGAACAGCCATAGAAAGTGTGGGGGAGAACCAAAACCCAAGAAGGAAGGCCAAATCATCCTCACCTTGCATAACCGTGACCACCAACGCATAGATCGAGAAGAGAGGAACGCTTATATACCAACATTACCAACGGATCAGACCGTCATATTCGAGGCAAGTGTTTATTACTTGCTTTCTTTATCAATAATCATATTCATGTTAGTGTAGGTGAATTCAATCCTTGATTTACATGTTAATTGGGTGAAAATTGAAGGTTAAAATGATGATTAGAGGTTGGGGTAATTAGTTTTTAATATTTTGTCATGAATGTAGAGGATGAACTATGAAATTGAGTTATATATTGATGAACGAATCTGGGTTGATTAGGTTCTTTAATTGAAAATTTGGAAACTAGGGTTCATATGAATTTATTTGAGGATTTTACATAATTACGATGATTTATGACGAATTAATGATACTAGGAGGTTAGGAATGATTTATAACCTGTTAGGGTTGATGGGTATTGATGATGAGGCATTGGGTGTTGAATCTTAGAGGTTTCTAGGTTCATAAATGGTGGAAAAGTGCATAATTCTGGGAAAGAAGACGAATAGTTACATCTCGCGCGATCTCGCGCGAAGTCGTTCGAGCGAGATGGCATCTCGCTCGAAGTCGCTCGAATGACAGGTGGAAGTCGTTCAAACGGCAACCCTTCTGGTTCGAGCGACAGAGGGAATTTTTGGGGATTTTCTCAAAGTCTAGTTTTGAGTTTGTCGATTTATTGGAGTGAGAGAAATTGCCAAATAGTAAATTCAAATAGGACATAATTTTGGGAAAAGTATGGGAGAATTAATACTTTAATTATTTCGGTACAAAGAGAATGTACCTTGGAGATTACGAGAGAGATAGTAATCTAAATATTTATACTATATGTAGTGATGAGGTTAAAATACGTATGAGGAGTATATATGTAGATTGGAGAAATACCTATAAATTATAATAGGATGTGTGTATGCCTATTATGTGATATTATTGTTAAGATCACTAATAGGTGATAACCCCGGGGTGCAAGAAACTTATAGTTAAGCGCACCAATGAGTGATAACTCGGGGGTGTAGAAACTCTATTGTTAAGTGTACTAATGGGTGATAACCCGGGGGTACAAGGATGACTATTGTTAGGCGCACTAATGGGTGATAACCGGGGGGTGCTGGAATATTATTGATAGGTGCATTAATGGGTGCTAACCCGGGGATGCAAAGATTCAATTGTTAGGCGCACTAATGGGTGATAACCCGGGGGTGATGAATTATTATTGATAGGCTCATTAATGGGTTCTAACCCGGGGATGCATGATGTTCTGGATAGGTGCACTAATGGTTCTTAGCTCGAGGGTGCAGGATTAGTATATATATGTATGGGGATGATGTGCCTATATGTGTATATATATATATATATATATGAACTTGTGAATATTTCTACTGTGTGAGGTTAGTGGACTTGGTGATAATAATAATCATTACATTGCACCAAGTGGTCTTAACCTAAGGGTGCAGGATTAGTGTATATATATAGGGATGATGAGACTATATATATGTATGAGTGTACTTGGTTAACTTTCTACTTTATGAGAATAGTAGATAAAATGGAATTGAGAAATGAAATAATCTTAGTGGATAAAAGATTAACCATTCATACGGTGAATAATGAAACTTTGTATGTGAGATAAACTATCTAAATAGCATATTGTATGGGCGATACGGGAATACTACTAGTGAGCATAGTTAGTATTAGTATGGTTTCTGACTAGTTAGACTGGGAGGTATAACTAGGGGGAGATTATATGTACTATAGGCGTACACAAAAAACGAGAGGTGAGAAACTCATGTGAGAGTTCGATAACTAACATGCGTATAAGACTTGTTTTAAGAACCAGTTTTAAATACTTGCTAAATCATTTTTACACATCGGGCTCTGACCCGTTTCTTATATTTCTTCTCTCTTTTGCTATATATATGTATTATATCAGGTATTCAGCCACAGGGACACCGGATTTAGAGATTTAGATTGCTTGATGTGCTGCAGTTGTTGCGAAAACTGTAGGTCCTTGTAGTAGACGCATCTATCTTTTCCATTCAGTTTCATCTAGACTTCTTATCTAGGACATGGGTCTCCCACTTCTAGTATTTCATCAGAGTTATTGTATTCAGTTTATTTTATGGTTTGGATCTTTGAACTGAGAGTTTTACTCAGTCTTATTTATTTCAGTACTTGATTCATGTTCAGTATTTATTTACATTCCGATGTGTGGTGAATGGTTTATATTTTGAAATTTCATGGAAATGGATTTACTTGGTTTTACTAAATTGGAAATGTTTTGACACCGAGCTTAATTTTATATTAGGTGATTAATATGTTAAAAAGTTTTTCGACAGTGATGCTAAGAATGAACCAACTGAATATCCTGTTTTGAATTGGTAGAGGACTGACCCCCCTATATTTAATTGGGAAGGTTGTCACAAATACTATGATCTGTAAGTACTATTAACGCCATTACTCTCCTCGATACCCGTATATATAAAGCCTCTTTAGGAATTACATCCCCTCCTAAGTTTCCACACAATTTCAATACTCCAAGTACCATTACCCCTTAATTCCTGAACATTTTAGAAACTTAAGCCACCCATTACTCACGAAGGTTAATACACTTATATAGATAGCCCTAGGAAGATTTCCAACCCAAACAAACCCTTAAAAAACCCATTCTGGAATTTCGTTAGAAGTTCCAGGATTCTCGTTCGAACGAGGTCGTTCGAATGAAGTTCCCACTTCGAACGAACTCAGTAACTCGTTAGAAAGGTCGTTGGAAATCTCGTTAGAAGTCTCATTCGAACGAGTTCGTTCGAACGACCTAGGCAGGTCTTCTACGAAAATTCTAAACATACCGAGTTCTTCCAAATTTCAATTTTTCTCAACGTTCCAAACCTCAAACTCAATCCAAATTTCGTCTAACATCAGTTTAAAGGTTTCTAAACTAACCCTAATCATTATGGGGCAATTTCTAACACAAATTAGTATTCAAAACTTTATGTTTTCAAATGGGAAACCAAATATTTCTAAAATCTCTACGAATCCTCATATAATGAAGCCATCACTTTAAGTATTTCAAATCCTTAAATTCAATTCGGGATCTATACATAAAATCTACAGATTTAATAATCTATAAATGGGGTAAATCCTCTACATGCAACCCATCACCAAAATCTAATGTTCTTCTACGATTTAACCAAATGAAACCCAAATTTCCATCATTTATTATCTAAATCATTAACAGAGTTTAACAAGAACAATATATGCTAAATAAACTAGCAAGATAAACACTTGCCTCGGAATGAACTTCTGATTCTTGGGATGAAATTGGTATGGGAATCTCTTGACACGATCTACACGCCGGTATACTTTTTGGTGTTAAAGCTTGAGTTCTTGGCTTAAGGCTCCAATAGTGTCTTCGTCTTCCTTGGTTCTCTCTCTCTTTTCTCTCTTCCTCATGTAAGGTGAAACTGACAGGCCACTAACCCTCAATGCTCTTAATTACTCCCAATTTTCTTCCATTTGATTACCCAAAAATCCCAAAAGACCAAAATACCCCTCCGGGGTGTTGTTTTGGGGTAACAAGCCCCAGACTCCAAATAAAATACCCGAGTAGTGTTTTTTTAACTATTTAGACCCTTTCGGACACTCTGGCGCTCTCAAAATAGTCATTCGAGTTATATAAAAATAATTTGCTTTTTTTAACTCCCAAATACATACCAGTGACGCGACTCATATGTGCGTCCCAAATAATTATATCATGACTGTCGTGTATCTCATCCCGCCCATAACATTATTTCCAAGATCGTCTATTACGTTACTCACTACGTAATGTTCAATATAATTATTACTCAACATGATTTTAATATAATCATTTCCGATAACTACTAACTCTCGTCACGTTAGTAATTATTACCATTAAGTCGGATTAATTATAAATTAAATTTTCTCTCTTAAATTAATTAATCCAAATTTTCATAATAAAATAAATACACGTAAAAATAAGGGGTATTACATACTTCCCCCCTAATAACAAAATTTCATCTCGAAATTCGGAAAAGTAAGGCATACTTGGTAAAAATCGGTATCCTCCAGTACACAAAACCAGCTTAACAGTACGGCTCGATCAGTATAGTTCCCACTTCACAGTAAGCTTGTTTAACACTTCCGACACTTTATCAGTGATAGGGTTACCCCTCAATAACGGCACCTCACCTTGTGCTCCTACCAAACAGCATTCGAATAAGAGTTGCCTATACATCATTGGCCCCATTATATCAATATCTTTGGGAGGTCGCACCTCACTTTGTATTAACTTCATATTTAACTAAACACAAAGATCCCATCCCGGAAGAAACCATATGAATATCTTACTACTCTTGTCCGTTCTTCTAATCTTGGTTCCCGACGACGTGACTCTTATGACAGTCAAAAGCCTTCTAAGATAATTTGTGGTTATTTCACTATAGCCATCGGACTCTAACTTTAGACCAATCCAAAATTCCGATTATCCACTCATTTATAACCATCCAGAGGAAGAATCGTTAGGGTCATTCCACATAAAACCTCAATAAGCACCTTGTACAAAATAACCAGGTGCGAGTGCTTTCACACAACTCTATCATTAGGTAATATCTTCTCCCAATTATCGTACTATCTTACTTAGTAGCTATATCCGTTGTGGAAATGAAATGGTCACAATGAGTCTAAAATTTCTCCGCTCCACTAGTCATCAATCACTATTTGCCTACTCCTCGGCCATAGGTGATACGGTCGACTCAAAATGAAACATCATCCCCATCGTTTCTTGAAATCCCGTATTGAAGGTGGGGTTAAAGTATCTCATCCTAGTTCACAACAACACTGGGTAGGACCACGTACCGGCGCGATCCTTCTGTCAAAGAAAGGTAGGGGTACACTATCTAATAGTTTTCTCAACCCGAAGTAATAACAATTACCGTTTCTTTTAGTCAACTTGTTCCACCCATTCGAAGGAAATCGTGACCTTATCCTGAAGTTGGCAATCTATCTAAGAAATTTTCCAACTTGACTGCCCTATTCCATGACTGGAACCGTCGACTTGATACAAATTTTCTAGTTGATCATCTTGATCCAATCGATTTTTATCTACAAGTGGTACATGCAGAGACTACTCGCTATTTCCCACTCAACACCGACTTACCCTTAATGCATTTCACATTAAGTGGCACTTAGCACTCCTCTTTTTCCCTCGGTATATACCAAAAGTTCTGACCTGTTCACCTTTCACCACGTTGTGCACATCTGGACTCTTTATCTCTATTTATGCGTAAGCCACCCTCAACATTCGATTAGATGGGACTCCGCTCCAAATTTGTCCATAATAGTTAAACATTTGTCTTCTCAAGGGATACCTCCTTTTTAAATGGCTTCCCACTGCCCTTCAACTAATTTCTAACGTGCTACTTTGATCGCACATGAATATACTAATTATCATCCTTCTCTTACGACGTTTAATCCATTCTACGTCTATTATTTTGTAATATCAGTCTCACAAGTATAAATCTCACTCATCTCTATGTCTCTTCTTTCGGCGATTATCACATCAGTAATCCAGGGTGTCTACACCCCTTATAACCCATGCATACAGGTTTAAACATCGCATACGCTTCGTAAGTACTCCAAACTCTTTATTGTCCCTTCATTTGCAACGTAGCTCCCACTTGGGCATTCCCAATCACCCCCGAATTTGAAATTCTAAATCCTCCTAACATCATTTCATCCCTCGACCCGCCAAAATAAAACAAAATTATCAACACTTCTTCACTAACAACTGGATCTACTGGCCTTATATCATAATTTACCCCTTTAACTTCCAGTTATAACTACTTACTTCCATAACAATCGAGGTACTCAAATTATGGACAAATGGCTAAACATCTCCTTACTACCAACCTTACGCTAAGTTTCATGCGTGGGATGTCTCGCAAAGCGAAATCCAAACAAGGAACCCCTTTGATACACTACTTCCTAGCATTAACGGTCATCAGAATCCATTAGGCCCTGAGTCCATAACATGTACCCCAATATTCCGTCTCTTGACAACAAAGTTACATCTCCTTTCACAATTTCACTTAAACAAAGAACTTCTTCCGAAAGACACTGTCTCTTAACGTTGATGGTTATCACATTCCATAGACATCATGCAAATATAATCGGGGCTCTCAAAATCCCGTCCCCAGACATACAACTATGAGTATTAACTTCCACATCTCTAAAGGGTGATATAACAATGTACACTTCTTATTACCACATCCTAAGCGTTAATTATAATTATCAGCTAAATCTTTCCGCTGAACAGTAAACCAATTACACTCCGAATCATATCAATCAAGTCCCTTCATATACTGGGAACAAATATTCGAGACCATTATACTTTTTGAAGTCTCAACAATATATATATACACATATATACAAATATATAAACGCGAGCTTGACCCTCTAGCAGATGGGGACTCGCCCGAACAAAACATTCTAACCCAAGGTAGGAACCCCGATAGACTTGCAATATCCTCACACTATCAGTTTAAGCATATAATAAAAACCATAATTAGGATAGTATCATACTCATATAACACAACACTAAAATGAGGAATTTCAATAAGGTATGTACCACTTGCGAGAAACCTATTCATCCTCCGCGAATCACACTAAAGGTGACCGCACTATACCGGGAAAATATTCACATAAATAATAACATTGTTGATATACACATTAAACTCGACTCTCATCCGAATATAGCCATAAAAATGTAGTAACTCGTTCCTGACACATACAACACGCAACATCATCTGAGGATATACTCATACTTCTATCTTGCCACTCGCCCTGGCTGTTCAAATGGTTACTGGACTTAACAAACCTATTTGTACCAAATCAAAATTTTCAATAATTATTGCCCTTGCTAGGCACCATACTCTTATCCCTATACTTGCTTCGGGAAAAATTTTACGCACGGGTTTCACTCCCCACAAAATACCTCTACACATACTCCACTTATCTTCGGTCACACTGACCATGTTAGGGTTATCATTCTTTCGGATGTTGGTAGTCTTGACTCTGATGACTACTTTCGTTGTTCTCTTAGCTTTGATGGCCCTAAGGAACACGCTACTAGCTTCGACAACTCTTACTGAAATCACTATCGCTCGGTGAACAATTTGGCTATCCAAATCATTTAAATGTGTTCCCTAATGGGTCTCCCCCTTGGGGTGCTTTACTAACACCGTTTCCCCTGGTCTTACATTGTCTAAATTCTTTAATCCTATTATCTCCCCACATAAGGAAGCCTTTACCTCCATATTAACAAAACGCGACATTGTTACCATCTGCATTGATCGTCCAAGCAGAATTCCCCAGAAGTGCAACCAATTCTTCTTGTAAATTAACTTTTCCCATTTAATGTCCTCTTCTCCATTTCACCTACTTCATCCTGTGTAAGGTTCTCTAATTAATTAAATTTCTTTTCACAAAGTGACCTCTGTCCGACCCTGTTGTGTGAGTTCAGAACAACATCCCATCTTATCCTGAACATCTGATGACGAAACTTATGGTCAAATCATACGTATGCGCCTTCTTTTGACAAAACATTCCACTTCTAAGTGTAGTGGTTGCCTCTCAGCATTGTAACTCTGCTCTTGTGAGCTAAGAAAAATTTTACCCAAAATTTTCACTCCCGATTTTCCATACTCTGACATATACCCAAACCTTTGGATATTTTACCTTCGTTGGCTAACACACGCCATTTCCGCATTTCTAGAATTTTCATTGCTGGTTCTCTTAAATGTTTCGTTTGACTCTCTCTCCCAATCCAACCTTGCTGGGTGAGTCGAATTTGTTCCCATTTTTTTTTATTTTTTATTTTTTAACTGTAGTGGTTTCTAGAAGTCATATGTTGTGCCTTAACCGTCTTTACCGTCCTGGCCTTCCGTGCCATAATAGGGGTGACCTCAACTACGGTCATCATTCTTGAATATACCTTATAACTTCAACTGAGCTTTGCCTCCTACTGTCCGCCCAACTGTACTCGCCTGACATACTGCATCGTTCGGCACACGAACACACCCGAATGCAAATAAGATTCACTATCATATACATTATAGCAGAAGAATGAAACCTCACCAAAGATGGCATGCATTGGAGTGTGCTAGGGCTTCGAAGTGGTCGAATAATAGGATAAGCTACATCAATTGGATGGCATGCATGAATTGGAACATACCAGAATCAGTTTTATATTATTTGGTTTTATTTAGTGCCCGAGGGTTTGTGTCCTTTGGGGTATGCCCCATTGGAGTGTGGTTTTTTTCTTTGTTGGTTGGTTGTAATTAGATTGTCTAGGTTCTAATATATATAATTCCCCCCCCCCCCCCCCCAAAAAAAAAAATCAACAATCCTAAACATAGGGCTCTATATCAAAGAAAGCTACGCTGGAAGCATAATAACCTGCACATATCCTAAAGGACACTAGAACCTGATGCTTTGATACCACCTGTGACACCCTGCCTAATTAATTACCGGGTGATCATTCGTTAATTAATTAATTTTAAAATATCAAGATGGTTCAGATAATGCATCACTGTCGAAAACTCAAATTTTAATTTAATAAAAACTAACCACTTAATATTTAAAAAGGTTGGTGTCAAAATTTTATCCTGTTATTAACCAACACCAGTAAAGAGTATTATCTAAACATCATCATACATCACAATAGCATAAGGTAAGAACTGACGGAAGTAAAATAAAGAACTGGAATAAACACATCCATTCAAAATTCCGTACAATAGTCTAATAACATAAAATCAAAGTCTAATGATATAATAAAACAACTCTAAATATCTGAATGTAAAATAGGAGGGACGACATGTCCAACTGAAATAAATGACTGATAGATAAGGAGAAATAGACTCAGAAGCATCTACTAGCAATATCCCGTAGCTTCCACAGCAGTTACAACTCGGCAAATGAATGGAATATCCTAAGTGTGGTGTCCCTGTGGCTGAGCACCGAAAATAATATAACAAGAAAAGAGATTTGTAGAAAAATGGGTCAGAACCCACGTAGAAAATAGTTTTTTTTTGTGGGAAAGGATGAATATATAAAAAAACTAAGAATTTACAGAGGAAAACCTCAACTAAAGAAAAGGAACCCCAGGGCATACCCCAAAGGCAAACAAAACAACAAGAAAGAGCCTAAACAAGACTAAACCTTAGAAAAGAAGCCTATCTTCAGGAATGTTCCAGTACATACAAGCCATCCAGTTAGCATAGTTCCTTCTGTCCTTTTTCCAAGTAAGCACTTTTGCTCGAGCCATGTTTTCAATGCCCTTCACAATGGAGTCAAGGGAATTGGAGACAAGCTTGAAGCATCTGGCATTCCTTTCCATCCAAATGCAGTAGATAGTAGTAGTAAAGGATAAGGATCTTATCTTATCACATAGAGTCTTCGTAGAGTGGTTAATAGTAGCCATATCCAGCTCACTATTTAAATCCTGGGTATCCCTATAGCATTGGTTCCTTAGCATCACCTCTTGCCATATACTTTTACTAAGGCTGCACTGAGTGAACAAATGTTTAAATATAGCAACTTCTTAAATTGATTTAATTAGCACATATATTATCCATGTTAACTTAGTGTACTCACTTGAGATGCTCACCTCTCATCTAATGTGCACACCTAGCGAGTCTAACTACCCATACTAGTCTCGTCACTTTACTTGACTATATGTAGGATAATCACTATGCCGGATACAATATCTAAATAACCCGAAATCAATATATTACTATTATTAGGAATAGGTTTAAGGATTTTGTAACTTATTCTCATAGCATTCTTTACTCCCAACTGGTGACCCAATAAATATTTACTTTAATCAAGTAGGCAACAAGAAACACAGAATAGGAACTGAGTATACATATATAAATCTCACTATGTATACATACAATTATATCTATACAGCACCCATGGTTAAGAAACCCCAAGTGCTGGGCATACTCGGCTATCTAGTCCCATTGCAACGCTCACGCATAAAGGGTAACATGTTCAATCTCTCAAGAACCAAATAAAATATATACACATATTGGAGGCAAACATAGTCCTAAGTCGATGGGATAAGCACATACCTATGCATCCATACGAGAAGCATCACTATCATTCTCACGGATAGCCCATACCTAGGTTCCATGCTCTAGTGGTACGACTCAAAATCACCCACACAATATATGGTTATCCACAATGCGTTAACCCCCGTTCGATAGCCAGTAGCTAGGTATATCATACACATGATATTCAAAGTAATAAGCATGCACACAACTTATATACATTAATAGGTAATCATATAACTCAAATACTATGATCCGTGAGTATTATTAATGCCATTACTCTCCTCGATACCCGTATATATAAAGCCTCTCTTGGACTTACATCCCCTCCTAAGTTTCCACACAATTTCAATTCCCCAAGTACCATTATCCCTTAATTCCTCAACACTTTGGAAATTTAAGCCACCCGTTACTCATGAAGGTTAATACACTTATATGGATAACCCTAGGAAGATTTAAAACCCAAACAAACCCTAAAAAAAATCATTCTGGAATTTCCTTAGAAGTTCCAGGATTCTCGTTCGAACGAAGTTCCCACTTCGAACAAACTCAGCAACTCGTTAGAAAGGTCGTTGGAAATCTCGTTAGAAGTCTCATTCTAACGAGGTCATTTGAACGACCTGGGCAAGTCTTCTAACGAAAATTCTGAACAAACCCAGTTCTTCCAAATTTCGATTTTTCTTAACATTCCAAACCTCAAACTCAATCCAAATTTAGTCTAACATCAGTTTAAAGGTTTCTAAACTAACCCTAATCATTATGGGGAAATTTCTAACACAAATTAGTATTCAAAACTTTATGTTTTCAAATGGGAAACTAATAATTTCTATAATCTCTAAGAATCCTCATATAATGAAGCCATCACTTTAAGTATTTCAAATCCTTAAATTCAATTCAGTATCTATACATAAAATCTCTAGATTTAATAATCTACAAATGGGGCAAATCCTCTACATGCAGCCCATCACCAAAATCTAATGTTCTTCTACGATTAAACCTAATGAAACCCAAATTTTCATCATTTATTATGTAAATCATTTATAGAGTTTTACAAGAACAATATATACTAAATAAACTAGAAAGATAAACACTTACCTCAGAATGAATTTCTGATTCTTGGGCTGAAATTGGTATGTGAATGATCCTCTTGACACGATCTACACGATGGTGTACTTTTTTGTGTGAAAGCTTGAGTTCTTGGCTTAAGGCTCCTATAGAGTCTTCTTCTTCCTTGGTTCTCTCTCTCTTTTCTCTCTTCCTCACGTAAGGTGAAACTGACAGGCCACTAACCCTGAATGCTCTTAATTACTCCCAATTTTCTTCCATTTGATTACCCAAAAATCCCAAAAGACCAAAATACCCCTCCAAGTTATTGTTTTGGGCTAAAATGCCCCGGACTCCAAAAAAATACCCGAGTAGTGTTTTCTAACTATTTGGCTTTCGGACACTCTGGCGCACTCAAAATAGTCATTCGAGTTATATAAAAATAATTTGCTTTTTTTAACCCCCAAATACATACCAGTGACGCGACTCATATGTGCGTCCTAAATTATTATATCATGACTGTCGTGTATCTCATCCCAGCCATAACATTATTTCCAAGACCGTCTATTACGTTACTCACTACGTAATGTTCAACATAATTATTACTTAACATGATTTCAACATAATCATTTCCGATAACTACTAACTCTCGTCACGTTAGTAATTATTACCATTAAGTCGGATTAATTATAAATTAAATTTTCTCTCTTAAATTAATTAATCCAAATTTTCATAATTTCATAATAAAATAAATACACGTAAAAATACGAGGTATTACAAACTCATTCGAACGAACCTTCGTTCAAACGAAAACCTTATCGCGTTCAAAACGAACTTAGACCTCGTCCGAACGAATGCATGATATCATTCGAACCAACTTCGAACGAGCATCGAACGTGAGTACCTCTGTTAAACAAAAGAACCCCATTGGATGTTCACTGGAAGTTCGTTCTAACGAACGAACAAATAAACTCGTTTAAACGAACTAACATAAAAATAATTTTTCTTTTAAAAATTCATTTTACAAAAATTCCTCAAACATATTTTGTAAAACAACACCCAAAATTTATGAGTCCATACTCTGCACCCAAGGAAGTATCATCCCATACTCTTTAATCCTTCCTTGGTTGTTTCTACTAGCTTGGAGGAAAGCATAATTTAGCATATTAGCAGAGTAAAATGATGTGGATCTTATAGAGAGTTGTAATCTCCAAATGGAAAACCCAAAATGGAGGACTCTGTTCACACTCGTCTTCATAGTCATGGAGTGGGGTGGGGAGGGAGAGGGAGGGGGAGAGGTTAGAGAAGGATTCGTCAATTGAAATGAGAGCAATAAGGTCAATAAGGTTTGGAGAGATAAAGATGTAAATTTAGATTATGTGGCAGGGAGAGAACGGTTCAGATTCTGAGAGGAGAAGGTGGGGGAAATAGGCGATCAAAGAGAGATAGAGGACTTTAATACTACACTTGTGTATGCTAACTATTAAGAAAGGAGATGAAGACACGTGGATGAGGCATTATAACTCAGATACTCCGTTTTATAAATTAGTTATATGACATCTTATGTAAAAATTGAAACATTTCATACAGTTAACTAGAAGTGCAAGTTTGAGGATAAGCCTCACACACAACATGTTACTTTAAAATACTTAAGACTGCTACATAAATTGATTTATTCAGATCGAATCAGAAAATCATTATTCAAAATACAAATTAAAATTAAAATCCCTTATTCATAAACTCCACTCTCGAGATAATTTGTTGGGATCAAACTTTGAAACATTATTTGTCATAGAATTACAAAAGGCAATAACAAAAGACTAAACTTCTATGTTCAATAGATAAATGTGCAAGTTTTTATTCAAGACTCACAAACAAAGGTGATACATAGATGTTATTAACAGAATGACAACTAGAAGTCATATTCATGAAAACAGAACAATTTTAGACAAACAATGATACATAAAATGTTTTGATATTAATTGCACTGTTAGTAATTTAATTGGTCAATAGTGGATAATATTTTCAAGGAATGAGTCCTCCATTTCCTAGTCAATCAAATGACTGAAATATTCAATGTTTTGCAAAAACTTTTCTTTTACCTTTCTAGCGTCGAACATTGCTGAAAGATGTATGCTTGATTTGCATGAAATATTGTTAATTTCTTCTTCTATAACGTATCTGGTTACTCTACCTGCACACCAAGTAGCTAAAAAACGCAGGACGTGACCGAGGCGTGGATACCAAGCCTTAAGTCTTAGAAGCATTGGAGGGCCTTAGGCGTGAAAAGGTGTTTAGGCCATTTTTAATATATTTTCATATTTTTTTAACTACAACAAGGCTATTAAAAATACTTACATGGTACATACCTTGAAAATATGTCCGAATAACAATCAGTCCTATAGTAACCTAACCATACATAATAATATGACAAAAATCAAAATTAAAATTCTAAAAAGAAAATGAGTGTTTTTTCATGCCATACCCCTCAAAATGTTAACCATACATAATAACACGCCTTCGGCCAAAACTTGGAGTTTATTAAAAGCCCCGTGCCTAGGCACATTTTTTAGAACACAGTTGCACACTTAATCTGTGTCTTTTCATGTGGGCTTCATGTCTTGTCTACTTTGTGGTCAGATCATCTGCTATGATCACACTATTTATGCTAAAAAATGTCATTTCCTTGAAATAGTTATCCTTAGCTTCTTAATAATTGATACTTCTTTCAACCTACTAAATATTTTCCTACTTGGGAAAACATGAATAATAATTTTCACTGTATGTGTGACTGAGTTCTTCTCTTAATGGACACTTCCATTCTTCCCCTTGTTTTTTTCATATCTTTTATTCTGAAGAAAAAACAAATATAGGTCTTCTGAGGTCCAGGTTTTAAAACCAAATATGTTTTGATCAATATTTAATTCCTGCATCCTCAAGCAAGGGAGAAAGAAGAAAAAGAAGGTTTTGAGATAAGTATTGCCAAGACAAGTTTTAAGGCTAAAATACGAAGGCCCTCATAGAAAATGAAGGGGAGGGGCATGCCAAGGTTATATTTCTTCAACCTTTCCTTTATGTTCAATGCTAACCCGTGATTGGTACGACACTGTTGGATTCATCACTAAAAAAGTTTAATTATTATACAAGTATATATGGTCCTGGTCCTCCCTTCTGATGGAACCATTAATGCTTAACACTGAGTAATAAGAAAAACTAAAAGGCCAGTTTGTTAAAATATGTGATTAGCAAATAAAAATACTTGTGAAACTTATATATTCGGTATTGTGTTGTCTTGCATGTGGTAATATATATATATATATATATATATATATATATATATATATATATATATATAACAACTATTTTTATCTTTGGAACTGTCTAATATAGATCTGCAATAATTATAAGTTCCCCTAACGGATGAACTTCTAGATGTTACTGAACTCATAAATTTAAAATAATGTCCTGATTGGGAAATAAAAATCCAATGGATAAAGCTGACACCTTTCAGATCTTTTTGTCACCCACCTTCAACCAAGTAACCAGAGATCGTTGATGCCAATATAACTCTTCCTTCTTAAGAATACCATCCGTTTTATTGATTAACTTCACTTGTTTCCTTATTTTCAACCGTCAAACGTTCATGTTGAAGGTTAGATAACTCGTCGTTCAGTCTTACGCTGGTGACTTTGTAATTGACTCATGTAGTTTTCCTCCAAGCACACAACTTTTTCCTACACAATTTTAATTTTGGGATATTCGAAAGAGATGTGAGCCACTAAAGTGAATATCCCAACTTTACTGAATAATTTCCTCCCATATAGGGTCCCCTACCTATCCTGCCTCGAAACGAAAATTGAAAGAAGGCTTTTTAGTTTAAATGGAAAGTTTGATAAGAAATCGGCAGTGGTTTGACCCCTTCAATGTATCAGATAACTACTGTTTCAGGAAACATAGTACTCCACTACTCATTGACCATGAGCAGATCTATTCTCTCATGAACATTACTATGCCCCGACCTTCCATTTGTCCAAGTGTAATGTTGCCCCTCGAATTCCACTTCTAATATTGCTAGCTTCTTCCAATTTCTGAAGCTCATCGCATTGAGAAGTTGTAACTAAATTTCCACCTTATTTATCATCCCCTAATCCGATAATATTAAAATCATAGATAACAAACCAAGGCTGCTTCATTTCACTTGCTATTCTAATCAGATCATGCCTGATTAAAGCTGTCTTTTAAATGATACAATCAGCATAAAAAAATTGCACCACCACTATTTTCTCTCCCTAACAAGGCTGCATTTGTCCAGAATAATATTCTTAGATTTCGAAACCACTTCAAGCATGCCCTCATCATTCCACCATAAAGCCAAGCCTACGAAACTTCCTTCAGGGTCAATATAATAAGAATGATTGAAGTTGGTTACCTTACAAATTTCCTCTAATTTCCCTACTTTGTTTTTTGTCTTCGTGAGAAAGACAATAGACGAATGATGGGATTGAATGATTCTAATGGGTCAAGTGCTTACCATTGTACCAAAAGTTATAGCTATTATATTAGTAAAGGCATAACATTATTCCCATATACACAAGAGGTGAGTCTGTCCCATGGAGTTAAAGCCCAATGAACCTTAGCCCATTTAGGTTAGATTATGCTCCTGCATCATATTCCCTTATTGATCTAGATTGTCAGGGGTCGCCCGACTCCCTGGCAATTCCAAGAGATCAACATGGGGGGTGTGGATGATTTGGGCTAGCCACCACAACGCATTTATGTTTTTGTCTTAATTTCTTCTCAATAGCCTTGCTTTCTTCTTTCTCAAGAACTTCCACTGCCACCTCATTATTACTCGGAGCAATAATCTCGTGAAGATCTTGGTTGGTGTAGACTGGGGCTTAGACTAATAGTGTTTGTCATCTTGGAGTATTTTCCTTCCTTTGTTTTTGGTATTTTTTAGCACCTCTGCTTTTCTTTTTGCAATTGTTTGAGTCACCTTAAAATGTTACTGCATTTTCCCACACCTCGAAAGTCAAATGATTATTGCTCCAAAACATACTATCTTCCTTTTTCAAGTATTTAAACCCGCTCTTTCTTTGTATTTTTGGTTTTCTTTTAAGAGATAAAGTACTCAAAGAAGTACATAATAATAAGTCTCTGTGTTCTCAAAGGCGCGCCTAGGCACACCTAGGCTTGAGGCTTGAGAGAAACGCATCGCCTACTCCTTATTAAACTTTATTCTTGGTTAAAGGCTTAAGTAGCACTTTTTTTTTTAAACGAAGATGCCTTAGTGAAATGATATCGCCATTTAAAGATTTTTTTTCACAAATCGGACCAATATCTCGTCCAAAACAATCAAAATACATTTTATATATTGATTACAGAGCATGAATATGAGAAAGATGGCTACCAAACATACGTATATATTTTCAAAATTCAAGGTATGTATTATTTTATTATATTATTATCCTTTGAATAATAAAAATAATAAAAAAAGGAAAAATGCCTCTTTACACCTAGGCTCTTAAGGCTTGAGCCTTGACCTATACTCCTCGACCATGTCTCGCGCCTTTTAGAACCTTGTGTTTGATGGGCTTAAAGTTGGGACTGGGAGAGTGGGTCAGGTTCGCTGATGATGGGGTCAATGTGTTGAAGTAACAGGTTGTTCATTGATAGTGGGGTCAATGTGTTAGAGCAGCGGGGAACTGTTCGACTGATGAGAAGGTATAGGGTTAGATGTAAGGTTGCCATGGACGTCAATTTGGTATGGGTAAGTGTTGGTACAGTTGGGAAGGTTGGACTGAAAGAAAACTAATGAGTTTGAGTAAAGTTGAGTGGGGAATGTGGTCCTACATATTTCTTAGGTAAGGGGGTCCAAAGTTTGGATCTTGGTTTTGGGTATATGATTTTCTAGTTTATGGATTCTAACTGGGCTATCAGGTGGTTCGGTAACAAAATAGTAGGGTCGGTTAGATTGGTTCTGGGGTTTACTACAGATTATGCATAATGGTTCACAAGGATATGATTTAAAACCCCAAGGTGGATATCAAAACTTTGGATTAAATGCGATTGGGACGTACCGGTGGTTTGAATAATACTAGGTAGTTTGCCCAAAGATATAATGTCAGGTTTGTGAACAGGGGATAAATGAAAAGTGTTATTTTGGTGATTACCTTGATGGGCATCCGTCTGACTTTTGTTTTACAACTCAAATAATATGGCCAACTTTGTGAAAAGGCCATTGGGAGATGAGCTTTCCCCACCACATGCATCTTCCTTTCCCTTGACTGTACATGCCTTAGTTAGTTACTCAGATGTTTCTTCGGTAGGGTCATGATTAATGTTGGCTGAGGATTTCGTTGGGGTCGAGAGCCAATTCTTTCCCATTAATGCTCAATTCCAAAGCCCAAACAACTCAAGTTTTGACCCCCATCATTGACGAACTTGCATACCGTCTTATCATGTCCTAGTCTTCCACATTTGAAGAAGAAGTTAGGAAGGTGTTCGTATTTGAACAGAATCTACAGAGGATAACTTTCACGTCCTGTTAGTCTAAAACCCCTACAAATAGGTTTCGTAATATCAAGTGCCCCGATTCTTAAAAAAATTCCTAAACGCTAAAGGATCAAAATTGTCATCGTCAAAACTTATTAAAATTGATATTTAATAATGTACTGGGGGAATTTGTTCATTTATAAATTTAGGTAATTCAAACAATCAATCATATGGATGATTACTCCCAGAACAATCTAGTATGCAACTTATACTTAAAGAAACTACAGTCAGAGAAATGAAAATTTAAACCAGGACAATTAAGAAAAATAATCACTTACAAACAACAGCAACAACAACAACAACTTCATCATCATCGATAATAACAACAAAATATATCCACTGAGTTCCACAATTAAACTGATCCTTGAGGGTTTATTGCAAAATGGACAGAGTAATCTAAAATATATAATATATGCAAACTTATAAAAATGTAACTGTTGACCTAATCGAAAACAAAGCCAGGGACAAAGATTAAAAAAAGGATAAAACATCTGTCAGATTCTGAAAAATATTTGAGAACATTTTGGTACTTTGGTGATCCGTCCATGCTATTTTCCCTTCAAACGACTTTTAAGCGCATCCAAAGAGTATGATGGGACACAGGAGATGAAAGGTCCACCCTCATTGACCCTAATAACCATCACCAAAATATTCACAAAGATTATTCAGTCAGTACCAACAAAAAGAAGCTGCAGTAATTGAAAAACTAACAAGTGTCCATTGTTCTATCATTGCTGAATTTAACTTATAAAAACAGTTATACAGTGTAAGAAAAGAGTAATAATTTGCCACCGTGGCTTCCTATAAGAGGACCTTTCTGAGATTTACTACACACCAATGTTCCCCTTATCTCTCCAAGATCCTCCTTTCTTTATTGTTTCGTTTTAGCATAATAAATTTTGATGGCCGCCACCGGTTCCGAAATCCCCCATCCTCTCCCCACAACATTTATCTCACTTTGTCTTTGCATCTGAGAGAATAATATGTCATAGCACTACTTCATATCTACTGTAAAAGGCTGCACTTTAGCAACATCTCGATTCCTTGTTTAGTGAACTGATACACCATTAGGGTATTTAGCCTGCAAGATAGAAGAGTCGGGTATAAAAGGAATCCAGTTTGTGTTATGTTCCCATCCTAGCAATCATAACTACTCTTATTTGAACATCTTCAAGACCCAAATTATTATTAAGGTTGATTTTTGATAGAACCATCTAGTTTTAAATTCATGGTAAAAGAGGATTCACCGCTTAATTTAAAGTGTTGACAGACCTTATCATCATTCTCGTGTTTACTACTACAAGGTTTATGCTGAGAAGCGGGGTTAGTTAGGATCTGAACAAAGAGGTTTACATTACCGTTCCTGCATGTTTTGCTTCATCGGATGAACTAGGTTGTTGGAGTATTGGATTAATCATATGTTTGTTATTTTTGAGTAAAAGTCAACCCCTAGAATATGCCGTGCCATTTGCTATGTATATCTTAATTGGTTAAAGATTAAAATCAGTTTATACTCAACTCAACAAAGTCGTTTTCCAATTATTTAGGGTCGGCTACATGAATCCTATTTTTCCATTCCATTCTGTTTAATTAGTTCATCCATTTGTTCCCAAAATTATTCTTTAGTTTTCTCATCTATTCCTACGTAGGTTGCATAAGAACTAACAATTATAATTACATTTTCACCTAATACCAATTTTGCAAGTATAAGTATCACATTTCCTAATAACGGTTACGATATCATTTTTAAGGTTCTTATCTACTATTATTCTGACTTCGTTCCTAATTCTATGTTTTCCTATATAATATAATTTAAACCATGTATTTTCTATTTCTCTGGCTTTCTCACCAACCCATTTAGTTTCTTGTAAACAGGTTATGTTAACTTTACTTCTTATCATGGTAACCATTAACTCCATCATTTTCTCTGTCGTAGTCCATATGTTCTAAGTCGCTAACCTATGTCTATTATCCTAGACTATCTTCTTTACCCGCACACATCCAGATTGTAGAAATAACCCTTGCTTATTTCTCATCACACTCGAGCACCAATGCGACGCCCCTTGCTTATTTTTCGAGACATCCGGTGGCAAGCGCAACTCGCCTTGACTATTTTTCGAGACACTCGATGGAAGGCAAATGCATCTCTTAAGGGTAATGCCCTATTATTAAGGAGTATATTCATAGGATTCGTGATCATAAGGATCTGACAAAGTTTTACGTTGACTATCAGCTACCTAACGAAACCCCCCTCTGTTATTCGGGCTTGGGACCGGCAGTGTCCAAAAGCAGCTTATATACAATTTAAAATACGTCATGGAAATTTGATAGTATTTTCAAAATACATGATAAAAATATTAAATTACAAAAAAAACTTATATAAAGGAAACGAACAACCAATTATCTTGTTGAATTCACACAGAACACAAGCTGGTGAATATTTTCAACAAGACTCATTTGTTTGAACTGGCTCAATAAATATTGAATCATTTTTAGAGGAAAAAAAAATGCATCAAAGTAAAAAACTATCCTGTAATTTAATAGAAGACTAGGAAACTAGCCCGTTGAATATATGCATCAGAAACGGATACTGTTGGAATCAGAATCAAATATGCACTCTCAGCTTAATAAATGTGAGAGTGGTACTCTCTTCAAACAAATGCAAAACTATAGGGAAATCAATTGAATAATTGGAAACTTAAAGTAATTAGGGACATGTTAAGACCACATCAAGTAACGATATCAGATACATATATATTGGTTCAATGTGCAACAATGAAGATATATAAGAACATTTTTGAGTTAGAATCAAGAATATAAGTATAAACCCCAAATTTATTGATGCCATATCACCTCCCACAATATAACCAACTAAATAGTATGTGTTGCACTTTCAATAACTACACAATAGATAGGCATAGACATCAAATGTGTTCTTAACTATATATAAAGGTATTCCACCAGCATAAAAAGGTGTTTAAACTGATATTGCCCTTGATTCCCAGTTGAGGCGGCTTCGTGAGTTGATTTCCTTTTTTGTAAGACTCTTGATGTAGACCATCATTAATTCAATTTAAACTAGATTAGTCTTTGACTGCAAAGAACAGGTTTCACGTCCAGAATTTCCTACACAATCAATGATTTAAAAAACTAAGGGCTAAAAGATACCTAATAATAATTTAAAAACAACAAATATAATTTTAATAATGATTCTGATATCGCCTATCCTCCGTTTGAGGTTATCTATCTAAAATGTGTATTATCTTGCTAACGTATCCACAATTAAGGATCACAAAATTTTCAAGCTCCATAGAGAAGATTCTTACCAACTACCTAAGCTAGTTATTTATCATCCAAACTTGGTAAAACCAAATTCGCGGGAAGTCGAAATGTTCATTTTTTTCTCTTTAATATGAACATTTTTCCTTATTCTGAACTCACTTTTTTTAATAGATCCCTACTAGAACCATTAGTAATAGTAGGGATTTTAAACTATTACAATGTGAGTTTCAATTACACGTGCACAAGTGTTCCATCCTAAAAAATTCAAGGTGAATCCCTTTGGATGCTTTCATATGTCCTCGTTTAAAAAGAAAAGAAGTAGACAAAGGCGTAACTTACTATTTGAAAAGAACGTATATGCATAAATTCTATAAATAAATAAATAAAACACGCATAAAGTTAACACTAGAGCTTATAACACAACCGTTTAAAAACTAACATATAATTTACCAGTTAGATTGTTGAATTTCTTCTTCATGGATATTGGGCACCTCTCCTTACATTCTTGTGTTGTCTAATTTCAAAAACTTCTGTAAACCATCTCGGTCTTCCCGTTAGGAACATAAGGTAACCCATAACCAATCCAAACACTATCCCACAACCATACCCCATGAACATAACCTTCCATGAAAATTGACTTGAAAAATTCGAATCTTTTTCTTGTTGGATTATCGGTGGGTGTGGTGTATCGACATCTCTACATTCTTTTAGAGTGGAAAGCCACACAAGCCCGAGTTCCCATCGTACGAATCATTTTAAAATATATTAAACTGCTGACCTTGAGATATGGGTCACACTAGATAATTTTGCAAGAGATTCAATACCACAAGAAATGTTAAAGGTATTAATTGTTGAGGAATATGTCCCATGAATTGGTTTGACGACAGGTCTAATAATTCAAGCACAAAAATATTTTCCAGCACAGAAGGGATATGATTTGGAATCCTATTATCGGATAAGTTAAGCCCTTTGAGTGATTTTAGATTTCCGATGGAATTTGGAATCTCACCTTCAAATTTGTTGCTAGAAAAATCAATGGTTGTGAAGATAGTCGAAATTCTCACTAGGTCAGTCTCCACTCTTTCTAGTACCAGAGTTATTTCATCAGAGTAATTGTAACTCGTATGCAACATGTATTTCCTCTCAATATCATTTTGTTCTACATTCATCATGGCTTTAAAATTCATAAAATATTTTTATGGAAGAAAGCTAGTAAACTGATTATGAGAGAGATCAATTATTTGAAGGTTAGTGAATAGAAATTTACTACTCTTGGAAGTGCTACTTATGGTTTTATGGAACCTATCATGACTCGAGAAAAGAACTTGGAGATCTGGAAGAGTTCTTAACCAATGCGAAAATATATCATTTATTAGATTATTTTCGAGATCAAGAACTTGTAAGTATGCGCAGTTTGCCAAAGATCGTGGCAAAGTTCCTTTTAGTTTATTTCCAGGAAAATTAAGACTTTCCAAAAATTTCCCTTATACACCAAATGTTATTGAAATGGGCTCATGAAATCTATTCATTCGTAAATTTAACACCAAAAGAACATTGCTAAAGTTTTCGAAACCTTGTGGAATTGTACCAGCAAATATGTTATTGGACAAATCAAGGACGTCAAAATAGTTGGAACTGCGGATGGATGATGGTAGGGGTCCTTAACGAAAATTGGATTGAAGTTGGAGAGAAATGAATCGACCCGATAGTGAAAAATTAGGGGGGGTGGCCTTGAATTTGGTTGTAGGATAGGTCGCCGGAGCATCGGACCGACTTTTGACAAATATAAGAACTCCTTCATCTTGCAAGAGGCCCAGTCCAAGATTGCGAGCCTGGGGAAGGTTGCATCGATATTGGTGCTCAAAGATAGACTGTTGCTAAAAAGAGAGAGAAACTCAAGGTTTGTGAGACTTGATAACATGTCTATCTCCATAGTATCAGTGAAATTGTTATATGAGAGATTGCATACAGTTACCGATTAAAGCCAAGACCTAAGCTCTCCAAAGATGGAAGAGCGAACAGCCAAGAAGGTAATGTCCCACTGAAGGAGTTATTGTAGATGTAGAGATAGGTTAGTTTGTGGGCCCCAACTATGTTGGAGGGAATAGGGCCCTTCAGTGAATTAAATGAGAGGCCTAAAGTAACAAGTTGTGTGAGGTTTGCAATTGAGGATGGAAATGAGCCACTAAATTTATTATATTCAAAACGCAGAAAGTTAAAGGATCCGAGGGAAAAAACATTGGGAATTTGGCCTCCTAGATAATTGTATGTAAAATCTAAGTAAGTTAGGTGCTTGATATTTTAGAGTGTCGCTACCAGCTAATCTATTCTTATCCTTCCTTCGCTTTACTCTCCCTTATGAACCCTTGGAAGAAAATGAGTGATATGTGTAAGGTTTTCGAGCGATTCAGGAACGGACCCAGAGATTTGGCAATTCAATAGATATAGATAATCTAAAGACCTCAAATAGCCGATTCAATATGGTAATTGACCATGTAAACTCGTCCTAGAAAGATCCAACCACTTAAGAGGATTGCTTCTAATGCTCACATTAACCTCACGAAAGGGACCATTGATATCCTCGTTCCAAGATAAATCGAGTACTTTTAGGTTGGGTAGAATATTGAAAATATTATGTGGTAATTTTCCATACAGTCCACTATATGATAGATCAAGATGCGTAAGATAAGAAGACAAATTCATTAGTAAAACAAAAGAGATGTTGACAAACTTGAGAGATATTACTCTCAGCTGGGTTAAGTTTTGAATTAGCAATTTGAAATTCTGAGTTTCAATTTCGATGTCTTAATTAAAAGCAAGTTTGAGGCTCTTAAGATGAGATAGCTGGAGAGAGTGGTGTTGGAAGGGATGATTCCCTTCAGCTGACTGCAACTTAAGTCCATCCCAATCACATGGTCCGTCCCCCAATCGCAAGTGATGCTAGCCCCCTTGCAGTAATTTGTACCACTATTACAAGACATCGTGTTTGGTTGAGTGAAGACCCCTCGTTGTGAAGCCCAAGCTTGAAAAGAAGCCCTATTACTATTAATGGTAAAAGTTTGCTTAAACTGAAGAAATGCAAGGCCCTGCTCATAAGGGCACGAATGAGGGTAAGAAAAAGATGAGACACAACAGGTATATTCATGTAGTAAAATGACGATGAAGATGAATGGATAAATTCACAATGAGTTTACCATTTTTGTAATCACGATTGTTGAGACGAGTAATAGAAAAGAGGAGATATAATGTTTATTATCTGTTACGTAAGTAGAGATATAATTATTGTCTATTTATATAGGAATTAGGATAAGTCAGTGTGTATGTATGAATGTGTACACATGTGGACGGAGTGTGTTTGGAGATAAGTTATTTCCTCCTCAATTGCATACCACGTGACTTGGAAGACCTATTTCTTTCAACTTCACAAGTCAAGTCTCTGCCCATTTTACAAGTCTTAACTTAACTCCACAACTAGGGCTGTGTTTCGGCAGGATCGGATCGGAAAATGACCTTTCGGAAAAAATTCCAATCTTTTCGGAAATAAAATATTTGTTCCAATTTCCTATCCAATTTTTTCGGAAAATCAAAAAAGTTTCCGAATTCGGAAATATCGGAAAATTGGAAAAAAATCGGAAAAATTCGGAAATTAGAAATATGGTATTTTTTTTTGTTCTACCGCATGAAGACAGTATGAGAAATTAGAAATTAGTTTTTTTCTGTTCTGCCGCAGCCATCAATATAACAAATCGATGTAAACAAATCTGTAAACCTATAAACCGATCAATATAACAAACCTATTAAACCTATAAATCGATCCCAACATATGTAAACAAGATCAAAATAAGTAGATGAAATAAAAAAGATGTAAACAGAAGTAAACAAGATGTAAACAGAGCCTATAAATCGATGTAAACGGATCTGTAAATAAGTAGAAATAAAAAAAATAAACAGATAAAAATAAACTAGAAAAGGCTTACCTATGTTCGAGACTATAAGGGTCGGACGATGTAAACAAATATGCGCCGCCGAAAGTAGAAGAAAGGGATTGGACGACCGTATAGAGATTGGGTCGAGAGAGAGAGGTGAGATATATGCACCGCCGAGGAGAAAGGGGCGAGACGAGAGAGAGAGAGAGAGAGAGAGAGAGATGTGAGAGATATTTTAATAAGGATATCATACAACCCTAGTTGCTCTCTACTAACAACATATATAAATATATGGGGTAAGGTAAAAAATAAAGGAAATCTAAATTGTACACATTCTTATTACATAAGAATATAACTTATAAGGTAAAAAAATATATATAGAAAATATTCGAAAAAAATATTCGGAATATTAATCGGAACATATATTCGGAATATTAATCGAAAAAAATATTCGGAAATTATATCGGAAAAATCGGATCGAAAAAATCGAAAAATCGGAATTTAAAACATAGTTCCAATTTCCTATCCAATTTAATTCGGAAAAATCGAAAATCGGAAAATCGGAAATTGGAAACCTTATATATGTTCCAAAATCGGAAAATATCGGATCGGACATCGGAAAAATCGGAATGTTCGGAAAAAAAACACAGCGCTATCCACAACAATATAAATAAAGGAGACAACAAGCGTTATTTAGCCTTGGGAAAAGGCGAGCTGTATATATAGGGATAGGGAGGGTCTTTGGAGACGACAAGCGGGTCTTGGCTTTCTAGAATCATATAGTGGGAAATAGGAAGTTTGATGGCTATTTGTTTGATATTTGATGACTAATACAAGAAAAGCAGTGAATTACCTAAAGGAAGGTGAGGTAGAGAAGAGAGAGACCAAGATCATTGTCGGAGAGGAAACGGGGCTGGGATTGTCCGTCTCCATCTCTTTTTTGAAACTCAAACTGGTTCTTCGATCCTTGCCAAATAAATAGGACGACACCAAAAGGGCCCAAAACGCGACTCGCTCTAGTAACAATCACGCACGCCCGAGTCCCTTACAATCAAGGGAAAAGGTTTTTCCGGTCCGACTCCTTTGACTAATAATTTTAAAAAAAATATCGATCAAATAAATTTTAAATGATTAAATTTACATATAAATATTTTTAATTTAAAAAAGAAAAAAGTTTTCTTAGGTCCTTTGCAAATAAATTTTAAAGATTAAATTTTTTTTGATAAATTTTAAATACTTAGTTCCATTAATTATCTTCTTGTAGAAGTCCACGCTAGTAACATAATCAGTGGACCTAGTTGTAAATTTTTCTTAAATGTTTAAAAGTTGTCAACAGGGGACCTAATCATAAATGTAACAACCCGTCATTTTTAGACAATTAAATTCCATAATTAAATTAAGTGGAAATTTGGGGAATTTTCCTAAATAGTAAATTTTGGGATTTTCGAGGATTGAATGATTTTCGATGGGTGCTGTAATTATTTTTGGGACTATATAGGTCGAAATATTTTAATTATATATCGTCGTTGAGTAAAGCGACACGAGGTAAGATTTTTAATTGGAAAACCCGCATTTAATTATTTTGGGTTGGAATAGTGATTTGCGGTCAAGTACCTCGGATGGGAATTTCGACTGTGCCATAATTCTCGGAATGGCCGAGATAGTCGGAAAAGAGTGTCCGATTGTCGAGAGTGAGTTTCGGGTAATTTTAGAGGTAAAAGTAACTCGTAATTGGGTAAACGAGTCGTTTTTGGGTTTTAAGGGTTTAAAACCCTTTTCTCCTTATAAAAGGAGGAAGAGAGGGAAAGAAAAGAGAAAGAAAGACAGAAAAGAGAGAGAAGAGAGAGAGGAAGGAGAAAGAGGAGAAGAAATGGGAGATCTCGGGCCAACTCCGCCGGATTCGACTCGAGGTCGTCGGATTTTATCCACGAGGCAAGTGTTTACTTGCTTTATTTATCTTTTTGCATAAATATCTCATACCGTAGTTGGTATACACAAATCCTAATGGTTTTGGGGTGGGTTATCGTGAATAAAACGGGGTTTTGGGAGTTAAAACAATTAAACCCCAATAATATTTCAATTTTGTGGAACTTAGGTTTTAATCTAAATTAATTGGTGGTTTTGGGTTCTAGGATGTTTAGAACCCTTATTATATGTGTAGTTGTAGTTGGTTGAGGTTGTAGGACGTTGGGTGAGGCGACAAAAGCTTGGGAGAAGCTTTAATGGCCGAAATCGTCTCGGAAGAGACGATGAATAGTAACCCGTCACCTTAGGGGGCATTTTTGGCCAGGAAAATAATTGATTTAGCTTTTGGAAAAAACACGAAAGTTGTAGATATTTTCGATACGGTCGCGTGGGCGCTGATCGCGTATTTTTTTGATTTTTCTACGATTTGATATGATTTTTACAAGATGACAGCTCCCGGTTGAAAGTACCAACTCGGAAATCAAATCGGGAATTGGAACAATAAAGGCTAGAAATTATTGGGTAGATGTTTGGGATGATTTTTGGTGTAGAGTAGAAACCATGAAAATGAATTTGGGTTGATTTTTAGGTATTTTGGAGTTTGAGAAATCGCCCAAACTGTGACCCTCGAACAGGCCGAATCGATTCGGGTACAGGCCGAATCGATTCGCCTAAGGGGAATTGGGTTTCTGCAATGGGCCGAATCGATTCGGGTACAGACCGAATCGATTCGCCATTTACAGACCTGTTTGCAGAATACTTTCCGAATCGATTCGGATTGGGAACCGAATCGGTTCGCCCATCCGAATCGATTCGCTAAAGGGGCGAATCGATTCGCTTAGGCCAGAATTTCTAGTTTTCTCCCTTTAAGAGTATGGGGAGTTGAATTACCATTTGGGATTTTTATGGGGATTCCTAAATAAGGGTTTTGAGGATAAATAAACCTTTAAGAGATGATTGAGGTAATTAGTATTGAACAAAGTAAGGAAATACTTTGGGTTTAGTATCATGCTTATATGAATGCATGATTATGATTCCTGGAGGGAATCTTTGGGATTATTGGTCATCGCTAGATGTTATAGGCCACTATGGCCGTTTATATATATTCTAGGAAGAAGATATAGGATATATATATACTGTGTGTTTTAGGTATATATATATATTATGATGGAAATGATTGTGAAAACATAAAAATGAATATTTTCAAAATGGAAAGAGAAATGTTTTTCATAATTAATAATATGGATTACACACCTCTCTAAATCTCTATCATAAGGAAAGTTGCGTTCGTATGGTGAAGCCCCCTGGCTAATGATGCAGGGTGGATATAGTCCTATAGGCCATGTGAGCGTTGTTGTTATATTTTTTGCGCTGGTTAGGAGATTCCGGGTGTGGTCTTGACTATCCCGCAGGCACATGGTCGCTTCCCGACGTCTTTCGATATAGGATCCCAGGTTATCTTGGAGGCCCTGGAAGATGATAGCCATTTAGGGGCGCGCACAGTGGAGAAATCCGGACGGGCGGTCTTAGAACGCGTTTATTAAAGCAGTTCATAATAATGGATTTGCTTTAATTACATTTCCTGGATATAGGAAGGGAAATGGGTTATATTATTTGGCTTCGGTAACACTTCCCGGATGGAAGAAGGGATGTGGAAGCATATGTTATGATCAAAGCATTTTTATGATAATGAAAATGTCTTTGAATACATTTCCTGAGTATAAAAAGGGAAATGGGATAATTGATAAAGGAAAAGCATTTTTATGTTAATAAAATTGGCTTTCAAAAAGTATATGATTTGTTAAAGCAATTCATGATAATGAATTGGCTTCTATAAATACATTTCTTGGATATGAGAAGGGAAATGGAAGTTTTTAAAATGAAAAGGAATAGTATTTATAAATACTATATGTATCAAGTAATCCTCAGTCCGGGAGATATTATCCGGACGTATATTGTAGATGTACGTATATGTATAAATCGAGTGCCGAGGGTCTAATGGATCCCGACGATCAACCGTGCTGCATAGTAGTGTATCGGGGGGGGGGGTTCCTTGTTTGGATTTCGATTCGCGAGACACCCCACACACGAATATGGCATTGTGTTGAGACTGGGGAGAAGTTTAATCCTTAGTGCTCTAATATTATTAAATGTTTATGGTATATATATTATATATATCTTTCTGTACTGAGGGACTGGCGGATCTCAAAGATCGACCTTGCTGCATAGTAGTGTATCGGGGGGGTTCCTTGTTTGGATTTCGCTTCGCGAGACACCCCACGCACGAACATGGCATAGCGTCGAGATTAGAGTGAAGTTTAGCCCTTAGTACATCTGTTTGACTATCTAGGTTAGATAGTGGTTGGGTATTAGACTAGTTTAGCAGGGTAGCTTGACTAGGATGTTTATAGGGATGCGCTAGATGTGCACTGTTAGAGGAGAGGTGAGGGGTATCTCATGAGAGTGCGATACCAATTTAAATGTGAGATAAAAAAAGTATTTTTCTAAAAATAAAGCATTTATGCACTTGCAAAATATTTTCTAAACATTCGGGCTCTGACCCGTTTGTCTACTCTCCTTTCTTTCTCTATACTATATATATATAGGTGTCCAGACACAGGGACGCCTGGATGGAAACTCTTTCAGGTCAGACGTCTGCTGCAGCAGCTGTGAATGCTTGCAGGTTATCGGTAGACGTTTCTTTCTTTGTACTCTAGATAGGAGATATTGTATAAACACTCGAGCCAATGGCTTAATTGCATTTATTTATTCTTTCAGTACAGCATTCGATATGGTTGTATATTTTGGACCGAGTGTTCGGTTATTTTAGTTCCTTTCATTTCTGTTTCAGTTTATTACGCATTTAATTGTGGATGTTTTAATTTGTTTGCTAAAAAGAGTAGTTAAGTAAAAGTTTTTAACGCTCACCGAATAGGATATTAGTAATTAAATAGATTTTCGACAGTGATGCTAAGAATGATCCATATGAAACTCCTGTTTTAATTTAATATTGGAGTGATCGCCCGGTATCTTATTAGGTGGGGTGTTACAGATGGTATCAGAGCATCAGGTTCTAGTGTCCTTAGGAATCTGTGCGGACGTACTACGCTTTCAGCGTTGCTCTCGATTTGTTATAGAGCCTCAGGACTAGGATTGTTGATTTCTATTGTGAGATTTCGTTCTCCTACCATATTATGAGATTATAGAAATCTTTTGCGCGCTCGTTTGAGAATCGTGTGCGAAGCATGGATGGCAGCAGGAGTGGATCTTAGCTGGGGGAGCTGGTAGAAGACGGGGACGAGGATCTTAGTAGATGCCACTTTCCTTGTGGAAAATGCTAAGGACTGTTGCGACGACTACTAAAGTATAGTAGTTATGAGCAACCAAGTACTACTGTGATAGAAAGTGGTACTAAAGTTGGATTTCCCCGTGAAGATAAGGGTTCCAAAGGGATCTTACGGATAGTTCTCACCGTGAGTCCCCATGAATCAGCAGGACGAGAAGAATGCAGTTTTGGGAATTATTCGCTTAAAGTTCAGCCAGGGGTCGACGGTGAATAAAGAGTATTATAGCAAAGTGAACCTTGTACCTAAGTCAGTTAGGTGCAATGAATATTGAGTCCTTTCCAAGGAGGATGGTCTCACTAAAGAATGGGTATGTTCGAGGACCCCATGGTTGGACATCCACTCGGGGAAATCGTTATAATGAAATTGTGGTTATGAGTTTTACCTCAATTGAGGAGGTATATTAGACATGACTAGATGAAGTCGCGGTATTAGTTAGCCCTAGAATCGTGTGGGTAATTTGAGTTATGGCGGTATCGATAACATTATATCATGTATGCCTATGTGTTGTCCGCAGTAGCGGAGTTTTATTTTTCTTCATTCGCCATAGAGGCGGGTGCTGATATATGGTATATATATACATATATGGTTAGTGATGCTCGTTTTATATGTCTATACGAGCATGGTGGTATGAGAAGCCTAATACATTATGGTGTATTTTCGGAGCGATAGCAGGCTAAGAATGGCAAGTCTATCGTGTCCATGGTTCCTCGAGGGAACAGGTTATTTTTGCGATGTCTCACCTAGATATAGGTTGAGTTCACCTTATTTGTTATGGGTTAATGGAACTTCAGTGAGAAGAGGTTTCCTTATCGTGATTTGGGTTTATGGCGACCTTATATATATGATTTAAGGCCGCAGGATTTTCGTTAAGCTGAACATAAAGCTCATTATTGTTTGCGCAAGGACTTAAAAATGAGTGCGAGCGCAGGGTGGTACGACTCTTAATTAGAGATAGGAGTTCAGATCACCTTTTTGTTGGATTAGGGGATAGGGATATCCCGGTTGCATGTTTAAATGAAGGAACTCCATAACCAACGAAGTCAAGGGTTAATGTGTGGAGGGGTTCCTTGTTTCGATTTCGCTTTGCGAGACACTCCACACATGACTCTTAACGGCGTCGGGAGTGGGGAGCTGTTATGGGATGCAAGGATGTTGATTTTATGGAAAGGTCTTATAGTGTGGATGAACCACTATAGGCTATGAGCCACATGAATTTGATATACTATGGAAAGATTGTTCTATGGAAAAGCACTAAAGCGGTCCCCTCGCCACAAATGGGTGGGTGAGGTTGGACTTAGAGAAATTGGTTTGAGGATAATAACCAGCCTTAATGAAAAGGCAGATTTTGAGAAGATAAATTTTGGGTACTATGTTCGTGACACTTTTTACAGATGTGGGCACTTCGATTTATTAGGTTTCCTTCTGTATGGGCGGAAGGATAAGATAGTAGGAATGCGTTCATAGGATAGCCTTGTAGGATTTAGGAAGTCCCGCCTATGTGCCTTGGATCGCTATATCTCGATAACCGAATACGCGAGGGAGTAGTGTAACGGGAGGGTTCCTTGTTTGGATTTCGCCTTGGCGAGACGTCCCACGCATGAAACCAAGCAATTGTCGGGAGTTGAGAGAGGCCTTGGGCACTAGGGACATTCTTAGGATTATATTAGTTTCGCGTAGGTAGGGTGACGCATAGATTATAGCCTTGTTAGGATGTAGGTTCGCTAGAGTTAGCATCCCCGAGGTTAGGAGTTGGAATTTCACGGGTTGGAAGGACCCATAGGTGAGTATTACACCGAGGAAAGGAGACCCTTGTTGGGAGAGAGTGTTACGTGTCAGACGTTCGCTACGAATGTGCAGATGTGCACAAGTTAGGAAGGTGTATGGGAACCTTGGTAAGGTGGTTTGGTATACCGCCTAGTTAAGATAGGAGTAGTACGCAAGATTGAAATCCATGCCAAGAGGCATTATAGATGATGGGTATTATGTGACGTATTAGAGTCACTTTACGATCGTGGTAGTCATGTAGCTTATGGTTGGGAACCATTGAGTTAGTATCTTTCTCTTGAGGTTTTAGGATTTGTAGTGATCCTAGTTAGAAGGTGTAGGTTATACCTGAATTTCGAGGAAGAAATTCCGTTGTAAGGGGGGGAGTATGTAACAACCCGTCCTTTTTAGACAATTAAATTCCATAATTAAATTAAGTGGCAATTTGGGGAATTTTCCTAAATAGTAAATTTTGGGATTTTCGAGGATTGAATGATTTTCGATGGGTGCTGTAATTATTTTTGGGACTATATAGGTCGAAATATTTTAATTATATGTCGTCGTTGAGTAAAGCGACACGAGGTAAGATTTTTAATTGGAAAACCCGCATTTAATTATTTTGGGTTGGAATAGTGATTTGCGGTCAAGTACCTCGGATGGGAATTTCGACTGCGCCATAATTCTCGGAATGGCCGAGATAGTCGGAAAAGAGTGTCCGATTGTCGAGAGTGAGTTCCGGGTAATTTTAGAGGTAAAAGTAACTCGTAATTGGGTAAACGAGTCGTTTTTGGGTTTTAAGGGTTTAAAACCCTTTTCTCCTTATAAAAGGAGGAAGAGAGGGAAAGAAAAGAGAAAGAAAGAAAGAAAAGAGAGAGAAGAGAGAGAGGAAGGAGAAAGAGGAGAAGAAATGGGAGATCTCGGGCCAACTCTGCCGGATTCGACTCGAGGTCGTCGGATTTTATCCACGAGGCAAGTGTTTACCTGCTTTATTTATCTTTTTGCATAAATATCTCATACCGTAGTTGGTATACACAAACCCTAATGGTTTTGGGGTGGGTTATCGTGAATAAAACGGGTTTTTGAGAGTTAAAACAATTAAACTGCAATAATATTTCAATTTTGTGGAACTTAGGTTTTAATCTAAATTAATTGGTGGTTTTGGGTTCTAGGATGTTTAGAACCCTTATTATATGTGTAGTTGTAGTTGGTTGAGGTTGTAGGACGTTGGGTGAGGCGACAAAAGCTTGGGAGAAGCTTTAATGGCCGAAATCATCTCGGAAGAGACGATGAATAGTAACCCTTCACCTTAGGGGGCATTTTTTGCCAGGAAAATAATTGATTTAGCTTTCGGCAAAAACACGAAAGTTGTAGATATTTTCGATACGGTCGCGTGGGCGCCGACCACATATTTTTCTGATTTTTCTACGATTTGATATGATTTTTACCAGATGACAGCTCCCGGTTGAAAGTACCAACTCGGAAATCAAATCGGGAATTGGAACAATAAAGGCTAGAAATTATTGGGTAGATGTTTGGGATGATTTTTGGTGTAGAGTAGAAACCATGAAAATGAATTTGGGTTGATTTTTAGGTATTTTGGAGTTTCAGAAATCGCCCAAACTGTGACCCTCGAACAGGCCGAATCGATTCGGGTACAGGCCGAATCGATTCGCCTAAGGGGAATTGGGTTTCTGCAATGGGCCGAATCGATTCGGGTACAGACCGAATCGATTCGCCATTTACAGACCTGTTTGCAGAATACTTTCCGAATCGATTCGGATTGGGAACCGAATCGGTTCGCCCATCCGAATCGATTCGCTAAAGGGGCGAATCTATTCGCTTAGGCCAGAATTTCTAGTTTTCTCCCTTTAAGAGTATGGGGAGTTGAATTACCATTTGGGATTTTTATGGGGATTCCTAAATAAGGGTTTTGAGGATAAATAAACCTTTAAAAGATGATTGAGGTAATTAGTATTGAAAAAAGTAAGGAAATACTTTGGGTTTGGTATCATGCTTATATGAATGCATGATTATGATTCCTGGAGGGAATCTTTGGGATTATTGGTCATCGCTAGATGTTATAGGCCACTATGGCCATTTATATATATTCTAGGAAGAAGATATAGGATATATATATATTGTGTGTTTTAGGTATATATATATATATATATATATATATATATATATTATGATGGAAATGGTTGTGAAAACATAAAAATGAATATTTTCAAATTGGAAAGAGAAATGTTTTTCATAATTAATAATATGGCTTACACACCTCTCTAAATCGCTATCATAAGGAAAGTTGCGTTCGTATGGTGAAGCCCCCTGGCTAATGATGCAGGGTGGATATAGTCCTATAGGCCATGTGAGCGTTGTTGTTATATTTTCTGCGCTGGTTAGGAGATTCCGGGTGTGGTCTTGACTATCCCGCAGGCACATGGTCGCTTCCCGACGTCTTTCGATATAGGATCCCAGGTTGTCTTGGAGGCCCTGGAAGATGATAGCCATTTAGGGGCGCGCATAGTGGAGAAATCCGGACGGGCGGTCTTAGAACGCGTTTATTAAAGCAGTTCATAATAATGGATTTGCTTTAATTACATTTCTTGGATATAGGAAGGGAAATGGGTTATATTATTTGGCTTCGGTAACACTTCCCGGATGGAAGAAGGGATGTGGAAGCATATGTTATGATCAAAGCATTTTTATGATAATGAAAATGTCTTTGAATACATTTCCTGAGTATAAAAAGGGAAATGGGATAATTGATAAAGGAAAAGCATTTTTATGTTAATAAAATTGTCTTTCAAAAAGTATATGATTTGTTAAAGCAATTCATGATAATGAATTGGCTTCTATAAATACATTTCTTGGATATGAGAAGGGAAATGGAAGTTTTTAAAATGAAAAGGAATAGTATTTATAAATACTATATGTATCAAGTAATCCTCAGTCCGGGAGATATTATCCGGACGTATATTGTAGATGTACGTATATGTATAAATCGAGTGCCGAGGGTCTAATGGATCCCGACGATCGACCGTGCTGCATAGTAGTGTATCGGGGGGGGGGGGGGTTCCTTGTTTGGATTTCGCTTCGCGAGACACCCCACGCACGAATATGGTATTGTGTTGAGACTGGGGAGAAGTTTAATCCTTAGTGCTCTAATATTATTAAATGTTTATGGTATATATATATTATATATATCTTTCTGTACTGAGGGACTGGCGGATCTCAAAGATCGACCTTGCTGCATAGTAGTGTATCGGGGGGGTTCCTTGTTTGGATTTCGCTTCGCGAGACACCCCACGCACGAACATGGCATAGCGTCGAGATTAGAGTGAAGTTTAGCCCTTAGTACATCTATTTGACTATCTAGGTTAGATAGTGGTTGGGTATTAGACTAGTTTAGCAGGGTAGCTTGACTAGGATGTTTATAGGGATGCGCTAGGTGTGCACTGTTAGAGGAGAGGTGAGGGGTATCTCATGAGAGTGCGATACCAATTTAAATGTGAGATAAAAAAAGTATTTTTCTAAAAATAAAGCATTTATGCACTTGCAAAATATTTTCTAAACATTCGGGCTCTGACCCGTTTGTCTACTCTCCTTTCTTTCTCTATACTATATATATATAGGTGTCCAGACACAGGGACGCCTGGATGGAAACTCTTTCAGGTCAGACGTCTGCTGCAGCAGCTGTGAATGCTTGCAGGTTATCGGTAGACGTTTCTTTCTTTGTACTCTAGATAGGAGATATTGTATAAACACTAGAGCCAATGGCTCAATTGCATTTATTTATTCTTTCAGTACAGCATTCGATATGGTTGTATATTTTGGACCGAGTGTTCGGTTATTTTAGTTCCTTTCATTTCTATTTCAGTTTATTACGCATTTAATTGTGGATGTTTTAATTTGTTTGCTAAAAAGAGTAGTTAAGTAAAAGTTTTTAACGCTCACCTAATAGGATATTAGTAATTAAATGGATTTTCGACAGTGATGCTAAGAATGATCCATATGAAACTCCTGTTTTAATTTAATATTGGAGTGATCGCCCGGTATCTTATTAGGCGGGGTGTTACAATAAATTACTCTTTAAAAAATTCATAGACCTAATTAGCTATTGAAAGGTTTCTCTGCAACTAACTACTATTTTTCAAGAATCGAAAAAACATCAACTTGATTCCTTTTGCATTTGTCCAAGAATCGATTACGTCATTCTTAATTGATTCTACCTTGATCACTTGGCTCTATCATTTGTAAGTTTATCTTTATCAACAATTGTTTTTTCTATTTTCAATCAATTACAATAGGTCAATGTACTTGATTTAAATTCAATGAAATCATTGTAATTACGTAATTCATGTGATTGCATAACTTTTTATACATTTTATATGAATATGTTTTGATTTCGTATTTTTTATATATTTATATTTTAATTCTACCATATATAAGTTTATATTTATCAATAATTATTATGTATCTCAATCAATTGCAATAGTTTAATGTATGTATTTCATTTCAATTGAATGACAACATTGTAATTGTTAATTGTATGCACTGGATGAACTTCAATATTCTCTTAATGATTTGATTTTGTATTTTTTTATGTATTTATGTAAAATGTTGTGTGTTTTAATGTATAAAGAGATAAAATCAAAGCACTGCGCTAATATAATAAACATATTTTAAGACTAATTTTATGTGTGACACATTTTTAGATGGCTTTGAAACCGCATGCCTACGTGGTTGTTGAAATTGTTTAGTTCCCTGGTTGACGTTGGTCTGGGCTAATGAAATTATACAATCTCGACACACCACGCAAGCATATTTTTTCAATGTTGTCTTAAAATGCATTACGTGTAGAATTATTGATGTTTAAGACTAATTCTATATGTATTTGAGTTGGTATTAAAACATGATTCCTATATTGTGCGTAAAGATTAGTTGAATAATTTATGGATATAGGTCCGCGTCAACGGAATTAACCAATTTTGTCATGCCATATAAGCATGCGTTTTCAATTGGGTCTCAAAATGTGGTGTGTTGAATTACAGATATTTTAGCTGTGAATGTGTTCGTCCGTTCGCGTCAGCGGCATTTACAATTTTTGTTTAGTGTTCATTTCTATATTTTTTTGTGATTGGCAGTTTGTAAAGTACACGTGAACGTTTTATCAATAAAATTAGAATACCGCATATTTTTAATGGTTTTTATATTGGGATTAATTAAATTAAAATGAAAAATTAATAGGAAATTAATCCGGATTAAAATAAATATTAATTAGCAAGACATAGGTTAATATTTATTAGTATGAATTATATTGAGTATTACTTAGTCAATGAGTAATAAATTAATAAGAATGCATTACGATAATGTAGTCGGGACGCGCGTGTCAATCGTGTCGAGACTTAAATTTATGAGATAAAATATGATTTAATTATGCGTAATCCAGATGGTCATTTCGAGTAAGCCAGTGTATCCGGAAGGGTCGAGATAATTAGAAAATCAAAGAGAGGCCACTAAAGGAGGAATGAAAGGAGTTCCAAGGCTTCCCACACCTTTTTTGCACCACTACCACCGGAGTGTAGATCGGGAGCAGAGGAAGGCAACCCCACCACTTTTCTACAGAAAATCAGACCTACAATGCCAGGAAAGTGTTTATCTTGCAAAATTTAAGTGCATATACTATCCATGTTAGTGTAGGATTGAATATATGGATGAATAAACGATTATGGCGTTAAATTGGAGATTTAATTCATGATCTTGGATAGGATTTGCATGTAGATTAAAGTCCTATGTGATTAGAAAACGAAATCAAATCATATGCGATAATTTAAATGGGAAAAATCTAGATTTAGCGATGCATGGACATAAAGATTAATAAAAACTAGGGGTTTATGGATGATTATGAGATAATCGGTTCTTGGATAGAATTCTTGATGATTTGATGGTATATTTACACTGAAAATCACCCTTATATGTGTATATAATGTTTGGGAATATTGGTTTTAAGTCTGGTGAGGAACCATGAAGTTTAGAATAAGAAAAATGCAGAAAAATGCAACTTCGTAGAGGAAGAAGGAGACCTGACAGTTTTCGAATCGATTCGGCTATTGGGCGAAGCGATTCGGTTTCCCAGATTTTGACAATTTACCTATTTTTGCTTAGAACTCGTGGGGGACGATCGGGTGAACTTTTGAGGTAACTTTAAAATATATAGAGAGAGATTTTGATTACTAGTAGAACAATGTTAGGGTTGAGACATAGTCATATGAGAAAAATTTTAGGGCTAAGGTTAATTGGGCATAATTGGTAATGAAAGAGAATTCGGGGGGAATGAGATCGAGACACAGGGATTTCGAGGGAACCTATGTGTAATACCCCGTATTTTTATGGATTTTAAATTTAGGGATTTATTAAATTTAATTGAGATAAATTAATTTAATTTTAATCCGGAACGTTGTTTTAAATATTTACTAGCGTGACGGGAGTTAGTAATTATTGGAAATTTGTTATTTGTTGAATATTACTGGATGAGTATAGTAATATATGAGATTTAATTTTTATAAAATTGTCACATGTGAATAAAAGGACAATTATGGAAATTTAAGTCGGGAATAAATGTTGATTAATAAAAGTGAAATATTTTTTAAGTTATCCGTATGATTGTTTTGATTGCGCCAACATGTCCGAAAGGGTCAAGATAGTCAGAAAAGTGTACTCGGGGGTTTAGTTTGGGTCTCAGGGCATTTTTAGGCCTATTTAGCATCCCGGGAGGACATTTTGGACATTTTGCATTTTGGGATAATTAAACCCACGAAAATTATTAGGCTATATCAGCCATTGAGAGTTGTCCCTTAGGGTTATCAGACTCAAAAACTTTAGAACGACCATAGGAGAGGGAATGAGGAAGCTTTCCAAGCAATCCAAGGACAAAACGTTATCCGATTGCACCGCCACTACCACCAACGCGTAGATCGCGCGACGGGGAACGCAACCACACCAAAATCATCCAGAAATCAGAATCCTGAAATTCCAGGCAAGTGTTTATCTTGCTTATTTTCGTTAATGCATCACTCGTGTTAGTCTAGGGATGATTAGGATGAGTTTCATGGAAGAAAACTCAAGTTGGAGATAAGAAATCGCATATAGTAATGATTTGAATGATAATCTGGAAACCCCTTCACATGTAGAGGATTAAACCACGAATTTATGATGTTTTAGAAGAAGAAAATTATGGAAAAGACTGATTAGAACCATGTTAAAGAGATTTCTAGGGTTCTTGAGATTTACATGAATTTTGGCCTGTTAATCCATGGTTATTAATGGAAATTTGTATGCTTTACGTAGGAGATGTATGATGTGGGTTTATACTCTTAGTAGTACAAATTTTTGGGCGATTGGGAATGAAAAATATGGATTTGGATGAAGTTGCGTGTTAGAACCCGTAACTGGTTAACTGCAGAATTTGCCATACCTGCTTGATCGATCGATCGAGCCAAGAGCTTCGATCGATCGAAGGTTCGATCGATCGAAGGTTCGATCGATCGAGCCCCAGCCCTCGATTGATCGACCCCTCCTGGAAGACTTAAATTCCCCTTTTAAAACTGTTGAATTGACTCTAAATGAAGAATACTCCTTAGACATCCTTATTAAAATATTTTGGGAGATAATGATTACCAATAGGATTTATTAATGATTAAGAGACGTTTAATGTAAGGAGAAATTTATATTTTTGGGGTGTTTATATATAAGGGACGATGGAATTTTGTATTAAAGGGAGAGATACATAAAATAGTTGCGATGGAAAATAGATGAATACCTACTGAATTTTACACTTAGGAGGATAGAGTCCATGAGTGTTACGTAGTAAGTTGGAATAATCCCTCGAATTAAAGTTAGAGACGAACCGTTATACGTGATAAAAAATAATGGGAAAATAAGGATAAATGTTGTGATTATGGGTTATGGGATGAACCTAAATTGATATGATAGAAGTAGTATATTTATAAGACTTTGTGTATGCATATATTATATACATGTGAAAATCATGCCCGCACTACTTGCTATCCCTGAGGTTATCGCGCTGTGACGGTCTTATCTCGAATGGGCCTTCATGGGGGATATTGACTCGTACCCTAGAAGATAGGAATCCTAGGTATAGGCTATCGAATCGATAGTCACGGTCCTAAGAGACGCGAGGGTATGTACTGACCTCTTGGACTTGAAAACTATGCTTCGCCTCAATATTGGTTGTGCATGTATTAATACAGTTCGAGAGTGATTCCGAACTTGTATTTCCCTTAGTACGATTGATACGGGGATTGGATAGCAGAGTATGCCCGCACCATAATTTTTATGTGTGGTGCTGTTAAAATATATATATTATACGAGTATTTAATATATATATGAAATTCTGAAATGTGGAACTTCCTATTGTGTTTATGGTAAGTAAGAAATGAATAATGATTTCAAATTGGAAATACTTGTTTTGAAAAGTATAATATGACACTGGGAAACTTTATTAATAAATAAAGTTAAAAATGAGAGCTTTGTTACTGAATGAAATTTTCCTCTTAAACAATTATATTGTTCAGTTTTAGATCTTACGAGTAACCTAAGATAAGTTAAACCATGGGGAAGATTAATGCGATATAAGATAGGATAAACCGTTGGGAAGGTTAGTGCGATAGGTGTGCACATTAGAAGAGAGGTGAGAATTTCTCAAGAGAGGGTCGCACTAATATGTTGTTGCATTGGCCTGTAAACATTTTAAATACTTGCTAAACAAATTTTAAATCATTTACATTATCGGGCTCTGACCCGTTTCTATTTTCCTTTCTCTCTTGTATATATATATGTATATACTACAGGTGCCCAGCCACATGGGCGTCTTGCATAGGATCCTTTGGAAGGGACGTGCTGCAGCTTAGGTGGGAGTTGCAGGCCTCTTGCTTAGAGGACTTTGTTTATTTGATTCCACTCTTATCATATTTATTCAGTTGGGCATGTGTCGCCCGTTTCCATTATCCAGTTGTTTTATTGGACATTGTGATTCATTTATTTTCAGTATTTTATTCCTTGGGATTTATTATTGTCAGGATGTTTTCATTTGAGTATTAAATGTTGGGATTTAGTTGTTGAGTGTTTAAATTATTTGGATTATATGTTCCAGGATAATTGTGGTGTGATTCTTTAATAATTAATTATTGTAAAGATTTAAATCTTTTTTTATAAAAAAAAAATTGGAAAGTAATGTTTAAAAATGGTTTTGACACTTAGCTTAATTAATTAGGGTCTTTAAATTGGAAAAGTTATTTTTCGACAGTGATGCTAAGAATGAACCAACTGTTCACCTTGATTTAATTTAATAAAGGAGTGATCGCCCGGTATTTAATTAGGCGGGGTGTCACAGGTGGTATCAGAGCATCAGGTTCTAGTGTCCTTAGGATCTGTACGGCTTATTTGGCTTTCAGCTTAGCATTTTTGATATGGATCCCTAATACTAGGAATGTTGTGTTCATCTCTATACATTGGGAATTCGTGCTTTTGCTATTTGTTTATGCGAACGATGAACTCATCCAAATTTATTTAAATTTTTAGATGGATCGTCAAGAAGAACTAACTAAACCGGTTAGGGAAACAACGAGCAAGATTGACTTACACCTCAGGTATCTCCAGAGAGAATATCAACCGCCGAGTTAGCAGGTATTGTGGCACAGGTAGTTACCACTGTAGTCTTACAATATCAAGAACGCAGAACACAGCTTATAGGGGAAAAAGATCTAGAGAGTATAGTCAGTCTGTCATGAATGGAAATAATAAGATTGTGAAGATGCCAAAATCGCAACAACAATCTCTTCAAGAACCTAAAAGCCACAAAGGTAACAAATTGTGTAGGGAAACCCAAAAGAGTCAGGGTCAACAAAGACGGGAGTCGAGTGAAGTCACGAAGAGGTGTTTTAAATGCAGAATGGATGGTCATGAACGTCGAACTTGTCCGGATCAGTCTGGAAAGGAACGTCAACCCAACCAGAGAGAACTTTCAAGATTCTGCTATAAATGTGTACAGCCGGGTCACAAGTGGAGGGATTGTCCTCAACCTGACATAATTTTTCCGCAAATTTCCCATCAAGGCCAGCAAGACCAGGGAAAAAGCGAGACTAGTCAACAACGTAGTGAAGTGAAGCAGTTTCGAGGGAGGTGCTTCCAATGTGGCAGAAATGGCCATAGGTGTCAGGATTGCCCAGAGAAGAATAGGGCCCCACGGTAGGAAGGTGCTAGTAATAAACCACAGAAGCCATCTCCACCACCTTTTCCAACAGCCTCAGTTCAGCAGAGACAGCTACAGTACGGACGTGTCTATAACGCCCCCCAGGCACCACCCGCGATTGAGGGTATGTTTTCTAACCATGATACTATGAGTCGAGTTTTGTTTGATACTGGGGCAACGCACTATTTTATAGCTACTCAATTTGCGAAGGCCTTAGGGCTATTAGCCACAGCAGAGAGCACTGTGACATATGTAGACTCACCACTGGGAAGTGGTTCACTTATTTTCTTTATATGCCGGAGTGTGGGGGTCGAGATTGGTAGCTTAGTATTACCAGCATACATGTTAGTCTTAGATATGCGTTAGCACGACGTTATTATCGGTATGGATTGGCTCGCAGCTTATAGAGCCATGATAGATTGCTTTGGTGAGAATATTGTCCTTGCCATTCTGGGGCAAGAAATGTTTGAGTGGCGATGCCTCGCCCAGAAGGGGGATCTTTCGCCTATATTTTTATATAAAGTAGGATACCTCTATGGAGAATGTGATCCTCCTGGATTCGATTCCAGTCGTTCGTGAGTTTCTGAATGCAAATCAGGTGTTAAGTAAATTAAGTATCGAGGTATTTTGTGAAAGCGAGTAGAGGGGATAAGAGTATGGTACCTAGTAAAAGAAAACTATTAAAGTAGTTTTGTTTGGTGTTAGTAGACGTGTTACGTCCGAAGACCATTTGTGCAGTCAAGACGATTGACAAGGTGGAAGTATAAGTTGTATCCTCAGAGGATGAGGCGTGCTTATGTGACACGAACGAGTCACTATATGTTGTTCACTGTTAGATTTGCATGTGAGACGAATTTAATGCATAAAATTATAAATGTTATTATTATGTGAATACTTTTCCCTAGTGAAGCGGGATTTTTATTTATCTTTAGTGATATCCGCTGAGGATGAATGAGTATATAAACAGTGTTATGTACCTTACTAAGGTTACTCGTCGTAGTGATGCGATACGCGAGTACGATATTATCTTTGTTAAAATGTTATAGAAATGGTTAGTACGGTAGTGGGCGTTCATTGCAAGGGTATAGGAGTGGTTGCGTTAGTGCAGCATACTTTTGTTCTGGCTAGGCTTTACCTGTAAGAAGGTTGGACTCGCACTTATATTATCTATCCTAGAGACTTCGGAGGGGATAGTGGGCTCGCGATATTCGATGCCAATGTATGTATAGACTTTATCATTATGATTTGGTATGTATCAGGTTTACTGTTGAGCGAAAAGATTCGACTTAGTATTATGTTGAGCACTCAGGACTTGGTAATAGGAAGAGTGCATTGTTATATCTATCCTCTAGAGATGTGAGAATTAAGAGTTATACCCCTATTATTAGGGAAAGGGATTTCAAGAATTCCGATTGTATGTATTCGAGATTCATGGAACGCAATTTTCCAACACCCAATTCTGAACGATAGTGCAATTGCTGAGATGTTCTTTGTTAAGTATAATTACGGGAGGAAATGTAACTTTTTTGTCAAAAGACGGAGTAAAGGGGTAAATGCTATGGACGGAGGACCTAACGGATTTCGATAACCGACAATACTAGATAGTAGTGTATTGGGAGGGTTCCTTGTTTGGATTTCTCTTTGCGAGACATCCCACGATGAAACTTAGCATAAGGTTGGAAATAGGGAGACATTTGGTCACTATTCCATGAGTTCGGTACCCCGGTCGAAATGGGATCAAGTGAATACATATGTAAGTTGGAAGTTGAATTTTGGTTTAAAGCCACTGGAGCCGGATTATGTGATATGAAAGCATTGAAAGTTTTTTTTTATCCTCATGAGTTGAGGGGTGGAATGATGATAAGGAGGATTTAAAATTTTGTGATTTTTAGGGTGATCGAGAGTGCCCAAGTGTTGTAATCACGTTGCGAGCACTAGGAAAAACAAAGAATTAGTTATTAGGTGAAAAGCGTATGTGATGCTTACGCTAGTATGCCTGGTTTATAAGGTGTAGACATCCTGGTTAACTGATGTTAAAACTCGTCCAAAATGAAGGGACGTGTGGAAAATGTGTTTGTGGGGCTAACAGAATGAAGTGGAAGTGATAAAGTGGATTAAACGTCACATGAGGGGAGATAATCCATATGTAAGTGTGGATTAGAATAGCACAACCTAATTTGATGGGAAGGCTATGGGAAGACGTTTAAATAAGGGTATCCCTTGAATATAGTAGAAATTTAATTATTACGAAGGACCCTCGGAGCGGAGTATTTATTAGTCAAGTGTGAGAGAAAACTTGCGCATGCAAAGAGTGATGATGTTAGTATGGTGTAAAGGATTCAGAAGTGCGCTTCATGGAGAGAAGAGCACGGGTCAAAACTTTCGGCATACACCTAGGAATGAAGGGGAGTGTTACGTGTCACTTAACGTGAGACATTTCAAAGGAAAATTGATGTTTAGCGGGACGTAGTGAGTAGTCTCTACATGCACCGCCCATAGGTAAGGTTTGGTTGAAAACGGAGAATCAACCAAAGAATTTAGTGTTTATCGGCAATTCCTAAAATTGGAAGAGGTCGATAAAGTTCTTGGATGGGTTACCATCCTCAAAACAAGATCAAGGGTTCATATGGGGTGGTTTGCAATATTAACTAGTGTGCCACATACTTCCTTTGAAGGGAAGGATCGTGCCAGTGCATAGTCCGGTGCAGTATTAATTTCTAAATCGGGATGAGATTTGTGAATCCCACCTTTGATATGGGATTTCAGGAACCAACGGAGGTAAGGTTTCGTTTCAAGTGTGATGTATCACCCTTAGCCAGGGAATAGGCGCACGGTGATTAAAGATTTATGGAGCTCATGAAGAAAATTTTGGAATCTTGGTACGATGATTTCAGAAACGCTTTGTAGAAGCACTTGCACCTGTTTATTGTGTACGAGGTGCTTATTAAGATTTTTGGTATGGAAGAACCTCGAATATTCTCCTTTCGTATATTTAGAGGTGAGTGAATACTCAGAATTTTGGATCGGTCGAGAATAATCCGATAACTATGGTGGAATTCCACGACTGTTTTAGGCGAACAAGAGTGGTCAAATGTTCGTATAGTTTTCTCAGAATGGGAGTTTTGTATATGAATAAAATTCGAGTAGTTGTCATGTAGTGAGGCGCGGCCTCCTAATGATAGTGAGATAATGGAAATTTATAACGTATAGGGGTGACCTATGCGAATGTTGTTGGTTGGGAGCGCAATGTGAAGTGTCTCCAATGAGAATGTAAAACAAGCTTACTGTGATAAAGGGCTATAGTGATTGAGCGCCGTAATACGTAGATAATGTAGATAGTTTGCGTACTGACAAGGATATCCAGAATTGTGCTACCTGGTAGGCCTTATTTTCCGAATTTCGGGACGAAATTCCGTTATTAGGGGGGAAGTATGTAATACCCCGTATTTTTATGGATTTTAAATTTAGGGATTTATTAAATTTAATTGAGATAAATTAATTTAATTTTAATCCGGAACGTTGTTTTAAATATTTACTAGCGTGACGGGAGTTAGTAATTATTGGAAATTTGTTATTTGTTGAATATTACTGGATGAGTATAGTAATATATGAGATTTAATTTTTTATAAAATTATCACGTGTGAATAAAAGGGCAATTATGGGAATTTAAGTCGGGACGCGCCTGTGTCGCGTCGGGAATAAATGTTGATTAATAAAAGTGAAATATTTTTTAAGTTATCCGTATGGTCGTTTTGAGTGCGCCAACGTGTCCGGAAGGGTCGAGATAGTCAGAAAAGTGTACTCGGGAGTTTAGTTTGGGTCTCGAGGCATTTTTAGTCCTATTTAGCACCCCGGGAGGACATTTTGCATTTTTGGGTAATTAAACCCACGAAAATTATTAGGCTATATCAGCCATTGAGAGTTGTCCCTTAGGGTTATCAGACTCAAAAACTTTAGAATGGCCATAGGAGAGTGAAGGAGGAAGCTTTCCAAGCAATCCAAGGCCAAAACGTTATCCGATTGCACCGCCACTACCACCAACGCGTAGATCGCGCGACGTGGAACGTAACCACACCAAAATCGTCCAAAAAACAGAATCCTAAAATTCTAGGCAAGTGTTTATCTTGCTTATTTTCGTTAATGCATCACTCATGTTAGTCTAGGGACGATTAGAATGAGTTTCATAGAAGAAAACCCAAGTTGGAGATAGGAAATCGCATGTAGTAATGATTTGAATGATAATCTGGAAACCCCTTCACATGTAGAGGATTAAACCACGAATTTATGATGTTTTAGAAGAAGAAAATTCTGGAAAAGACTGATTAGAACCATGTTAAAGAGATTTCTAGGGTTCTTGAGATTTACATGAATTTTGGCCTGTTAATCCATGGTTATTAATGGAAATTTGCATGCTTTACGTAGGAGATGTATGATGTGGGTTTATACTCTTAGTAGTACAAATTTTTGGACGATTGGGAATGAAAAATATGGATTTGGATGAAGTTGTATGTTAGAACCCGTAACTGGTTAACTGCAGAATTCGCCATACCTACTTGATCGATCGATCGAGCCAAGAGCTTCGATCGATCGAAGGTTCGATCGATCGAGCCCCTGCCCTCGATCGATCGACCCCTCTTTGCAGACTTTAATTCCCCTTTTAAAATTGTTGAATTGATTCTAAATGAAGAATACTCCTTAGACATCCTTATTAAAATATTTTGGGAGATAATGATTACCAGTAGGATTTATTAATGATTAAGAGACCTTTAATGTAAGGCGAAATTTATATTTTTGGGGTGTTTATATATAAGGGACGATGGAATTTTGTATTAAAGGGAGAGATACATAAAATAGTTGCGATGGAAAATAGATGAATACCTACTGAATTTTACACTTGGGAGGATAGAGTCCATGAGTGTTACGTAGTAAGTTGGAATAATCCCTCGAATTAAAGTTAGAGACGAACCTTTATACGTGATAACAAATAATGGGAAAATAAGGATAAATGTCGTGATTATGGGTCATGGGATGAACCTAAATTGATATGATAGAAGTAGTATATTTATATGACTTTGTGTATGCATATATTATATACATGTGAAAATCATGTCCGCGCTACTTGCTATCCCTGAGGTTACCGCCCTGGGACGGTCTTATCTCGAATGGGCCTTCATGAGGGATATTGACTCGTACCCTAGAAGATAGGAATCCTAGGTACAGGCTATCGAATCGATAGTCACGGTCCTAAGAGACGCGAGGGTATGTGCTGACCTCTTGGACTTGGAAACTATGCTTCACCTCAACATTGTTTGCGTATGTATTAATACAGTTCAAGAGTGATTCCGAACTTGTATTTCCCTTAGTACAATTGATACGGGGATTGGATAGTAGAGTATGCCCGCACCATAATTTTTATGTGGGGTGCTGTTAGAATATATATATTATACGAGTATTTAATATATATATGAAATTCTGAAATGTGGAACTTCCTATTATGTTTATGGTAAGTAAGAAATGAATAATGATTTCAAATTGGAAATACTTGTTTTGAAAAGTATAATATGACACTGAGAAATTTTATTAATAAATAAAGTTAAAAAAATGAGAGCTTTGTTACTGAATGAAATTTTCCTCTTAAACAATTATATTGTTCAGTTTTAGATCTTACGAGTAACCTAAGATAAGTTAAACCATGGGGAAGATTAATGCGATATAAGATAGGATAAACCGTTGGGAAGGTTAGTGCGATAGGTGTGCACATTAGAAGAGAGGTGAGAATTTCCCAAGAGAGTGTCGCACTAATATATTATTGCATTGGCATGTAAACATTTTAAATACTTGCTAAACAAATTTTAAATCATTTACACTTTCGGGCTCTGACCCGTTTCTATTTTCCTTTCTATCTTGTATATATATATGTATATACTACAGGTGCCCAGCCACATGGGCGTCTTGCATAGGATCATTTGGAAGGGACGTGCTGCAGCTTAGTTGGGAGTTGCAGGTCTCTTGCTTAGATGACTTCGTTTATTTGATTCCACTCTTATCATATTTATTCAGTTGGACATGTGTCGCCCGTTTCCATTATCCAGTAGTTTTATTGGACATTGTGATTCATTTATTTTCAATATTTTATTTATTGGGATTTATTATTGTCAGGATGTTTTCATTTGAGTATTAAATGTTGGGATTTAGTTGTTGAATGTTTAAATTATTTGGATTATATATTCCAGGATAATTGTGGTGTGATTCTTTAATAATTAATTATTGTAAAGATTTAAATCTTGGTTTATTAAAAAAACAAATTGAAAGTAATGTTTAAAAATGGTTTTGACACTTAGCTTAATTAATTAGGGTGTTTAAATTGGAAAAGTTATTTTTCGACAGTGATGCTAAGAATGAACCAACTGTTCACCTTGATTTAATTTAATAAAGGAGTGATCGCCCGGTATTTAATTAGGCGGGGTGTCACACTATGACTTAGACCAGTAGGGTATGAGTGTGGCAACTACTGAAATAATTTAAGGGGGCATTTGGGAATCTTAGAGTAGTGGGAAGTACTCAGAAATATACGATGAGAAGTATAATGGTAATTTGGCAATACGTAGTATATTCGAGAGTTATATACTATGTAAGGGATATATTATAGATTGCGTGTATACCTATACGGATGATATATATATATATATATATATATATATATATAAGTTGTGTGAATACTTATTGTGTGAACTCTTATGTGTGCGAACATACCAAGGCTACCTGATATCACAAGAGGTTCCACATCGTGGACAATCTCATCCTGATGAGCCCATTGGGGAGGGATTTTAGACTTGTGCCTCAGAACATAAAACACAGGGTTGAGCACTACTAGTATGTATGATAATGTGACTGGGCATTTGGGTGCATTAGGTGTGTGCGTATCCCAAAGGCTTAGAACTATGTTCGCCTCCAAATTGTGTGAATAGTATATTTATGGTTCAAGAGTGATTCCGAATCGGAAGTCCTTTATTTAGTACGTGATGTACCCGGACTAGATAGTAGAGTATGCACACATCGCAGGTCTCTACCTAGGGATGCCTTATTCATATATATGACGAGGGTGATATATATATATATATATATATATATATATAGTACTTGTCTTGTGCGGACCAGTCCCCATTTTAAAAAAATGAACCGGACACGTGTCACTTGACAGTGAGCCTAGAAATTACGGCTAAATTATAGGCACAACCTCTCTCTCTTTTTGGCTCACCTCTTGGTGACACATGTTCGGTCCGCATTCTTAAAATGCGGACTGATACGTACAAGATCACTAATGTGTGTATATATATATATATATATATATATATATATATATATATATACGTGTAATAAATAGTGATATCTAAAGTAATCTAAGTATATGTGAACTTAATACTTACTAGGGGACTTTTACGAGTATGGGCGATACGGGTGGGCATGACGAGTTAGAATACAAGGGGAGACTTAGTTCAAACTCGTTAGGCGGGGTAGCACAACTATGTTGGTTTAGAAGTATACGTTAGGCGTGAACAGTAGTTGAGAGGCGAGGATCTCAAGTGACAACATGTATACAATATTTGCTCTTACCGCAATTTAAATGCTTGCAAAATATTTCCAAACTGTTTTCTTACGCTTTGACCCTTTTCAAATATATTTTGTAAAAGCCTTTTAGGCGCCCATGCACAAGGACACCAGGCTTAGGAGTTCATTCATATTTGACGTTTTGTAGCTGCTATGAACATTGCAGGACCTCAGTAGTAGATGCTTCCACTTCTATCAGTTCATATTCATTATTTATTTATCTCAGTCGGGTATGTTGCCCACCCTTAGTTAGCGGCTGTTTTAGAGATGATGTGTTTGATTACGGACTATTGTATTTGGATTTCAGTTTAGAATGTTTATTTCAGGAACATTTATTTATCTCTCTACTTTATCATTTATTATTATGTTTTATGGTATGGTGAATATGGTTTAATAGTTTATATTATTGCCTATTAATGAAAAGATTAAAATTTTGACACCGGGCCATTAGGGTATTAGTAATATAATTGTGTTTCAATAGGGATGCTAAGAATCAAACCATTAATGATTCCTATTTAATTTAATAATGATCTGATCATCCAAGATTAGAATAGGCGGGGTGTCACAGATGGTATCAGATCATTAGGTTTTAGTGTCCTTAGCATCTGTACGGACTTGTCACGTTTCCAACGTAGCGATTTTTGATATAGAGCCCTAATATTAGGATTTTTTCATTCATGATTACACATTTACATCTTCAGCTATTTTAAGATATATTGAATTATGGACTTATGGAAATTCTCTTTTCGTTTCAGATACCACCCAGACGCGCACCACGAGCCCCCAGAGATGCACAACCCGAGCCGCATCTAACTCGGGCACAGGGGACTATAAATGCTGCTGAGGTCACCGCTATTATTGCCCATGCAGTTAATGCAGCTTTGACCACATTTGCTCAGCAGGCACCATAGGTGCCACCTCAACCGCAGGTTGTGGCACCAGACCAGACACACCCATTTCCTTCTGCCTGGGAGAGAGTTAGAGATGCCTTTCAGAAGGTATTATTATTTGGATAATATTCCTTTCAATACATTATGGTAAGTAGTAGAATGGCAAGGTATTGTTATTTGGATAATATGGCTTATATTGAAATATTTGAAGACATCTCATTGGACTTCGTATGTAATGAGTTATGTACTAGGTTTACTGATTTGAGAACTGGGAGTTTTTCATTTGGTGATGAATGTCGGTTCATGTTAGTTTGTAACAACGATGTCCGTTGTATGTTGCGATCCCAGTTGATCGTCAAAGCTGATTTCATTTGGATATATGTCATTCATTCATTATCATTGCCAAGTAATACATGTTGTGAACGGGTTAAATGCGCTAATCGAATTTGTGAAGGGGTTGACTGCAGTAATACAAGTCTTGAGAGGGTTGATAGCGGTGATACAAATAGAGAGAGGTTAGAGTCTTTATCATCAAGCATTGCAATTTTAATAGTGGCATTAAAAATGACTTTTATCCTGGAGGTGTGGAGTCAAGTAAGTCGAAAGTCTATCTTTCCAATGATTGGAAGACATATATAAGTCACGAGCAACAGTGTTTTGAAGGAGGTGTAGTGGAATTTCGATATAAATTGCGAAAGTATGCAATTGAGGTTGGGTTCAAGTATGTGTAATTGAAGAATGATAAAACTCGGGTGACTGTTGAATGCTCTAAAAGGACTACTGATAATTGCATGTGGTGAATTCATGCTTCATTATCCACAATAAATGAATACTTTTAGATACGAAATTTAACTAATGAGTTTACATGTAGATGTGTCTTTCGTAGTCCATCGGCCAAAATGATAGCCTCCAAGTTGGTTTCAACATTGGTAGCCGATGATCTTAGAGATGATCTAGTGTTGAGGCCAATTGATGTAGTTATAGATATGAAGAAGAAGAACTACGGTCTCGATATAGTCTATCAACATGCATGGCATGCGAAAGAGGTAGCTGCTATTGATATACATGGTGATGAAAAGATTTCTTATGCATTAATGAATATCTATCGGGAACTATTATTACAGTATAATCTTGCGGCACATTGCACCCTTGACCTGGAATATGACAGTAAAAAATTCAAGAGAATATTTATAATGTTTGGAGGATGTATTTATGGATTTCAATACTGCATAGATGTTTCATTTCTTGATGGTGCCTTTTTGAAGAGCCGTTACTGCGAAACAATATTGTTAGCAACCGCAAGGAATGGGAACAATGGTAGATTACTTATAAATATTTTATTTTGTATATTGTATTCACATTTTTTTTGTTCCATTCCAGATCATCAAAATACTCGCACAAAAATGTAAATTATCTTTGAATATTTTTGTTTAGTTCATGTGTACTATACATTTTTATGCATGTATTTTGATTATCTGTGTTGTTATTTAAAAAGAATGTCAAGTACACGCCTAAAAATTTAAAGTACACGTGAATATTTTTGTTTAGTTCACGTGTACTTTACATTTTTATGCGTGTATTTTAATGATCCGTGTTGTTATTTGCAACCAATGCAAAGTACACGCAAAAGATTGTAAAGTAAACGTACATGTTTTTGTATCTTGATCGCGTGTATTTTACATTTTATACGTGTATGTTTTGTCTTATTATTTGCAACCAATGCAAAGTACACACGCAATATATTAATATATTTCCTATGTGTTGTAAGGTCTATGCCAACAGCATCAATTTAGGATTTGTTGTATATAAATATGCAATTTATTTTAATTTTTATATATTTTAATATTTCAGGCCTTTTTCCTCTTGCATATGTTGTTGTTGATTCCGAAACGGAAGATAACTAGATTTGGTTTCTTGTCAATTTGCATAATGCACTAAGTGATCAATATCGAAAGATAACGTTTATACCGGATCGAAATAATGGATTAATTGAAGTTGTTTTGAGGGTCTCCCCGATGTCTACACATTCCTATTATATACATTATTTAAAAGGGAATATAATGAAGAGAATTCGTGGGAATTGTGGTAGCTTTCGAAAGAAAATTGTGAAAGATTTTTTGTCATTTGCATATATTGTTTCACTAGATAAATTTCACAAGAATATTGAAACATTGAAGAAGGAAGAAGGAAGAAGGAGCTGGTGTTACTAATTTCATTAAAAATTTGCCTCTCGAGAATTGGTCTTGTGCATATTTTCCCAATAAATAATATGATGACATGGCATCTAGTGTTGCGGAGTCATTCAATTCATGGATTTTGGAGGAAAGGCATTTTGCCAATAATGAATATGCTCGACAAATTGGGGGTGAAGATTATGAATTTTAACCCAAACAAACTTGTTAAGTATGGCACTTAGACAAATGAGCTATGTCCTTTTTTTTCAAAAGTTACTGAATGAAAATTGGAATAAAAGTCGAAAATGGACTATTAGCCGCTCGAGTCAACATGTAGTTAATGTTCATTCAGAAGTGCGAGCGGCGATTAACTTAGAAGAAAGAACTTGTTCTTATAAGAGTTGGTAGATACGATATTTTTCGTGTTCTCATGTTGGTGTTGTTGCTTTGTACGGAGAAAAGGGACCGGTATTTATGAGTATATTGAGGATTTCCATACGGTATCTTTTTATAGAAAATACTCGATACCTATAGTTCCTCTTCTTGAGTTGATTTCCTTAAATAGTCCTATATAGGATCTATTAAATATGGAGGGAACATATATATTATATAGAGTACACGCGTAACACATAAAGTACACACGCATTGGATTTAAACAAATCAATTTTAATATGTGTGCACTTTATGAATTTATGTGTACTATTTGAAAGTACACACAACCTCATATGTACACGCACATAATACACAAAGAATTTATATATTCGTAATTCTAAATAAATGTCGCTGGCGCGGACCACAATTAATATAAGACATATACAAATACAAATAGTATGTACATATTCAAATCATGTATGTGTTCCTAGTCCTCAATAAATAATGTATACAAAAGGAAATGTACTGTGATGAAATATATTAATTTGCAGTCCTCAATATGCAAAAAGTGTATTTTGCATTTAAATTCAGGGCAACAATTGTATTTTTTTTATATCAAGAACAAACAGAATGTGATTTCATCAGTCCATGTATAATGTCTACAAATTTATTCATATGAAAATAAAAAATACATAATAAAACAAGGAAAAAGTTATATAAAACCTAAGGACATAAAAATAGTACATGTAATGCACAACATAACACTCAAAATACAAGGACAAACAGGCGATATCAGAAACATAATGCTAAGAATACAACATCTACAGAGCGTATGATATAATCTAAAGAACACAATATTATATTTAATTCACGATATATTACATCAAATAAAAATATATGAGCACGTATCCATACCTGTTAGTGTTGTTTAGAAGAATTTAATTGAGAATGTGAAATGTTTGTTAGAACTTTCACGATTAGGGTTTTGATCGCTTGAATTTTTGTGAAATGTGTTTGTTTTGAAATTCAAGGGTTTTTATATATTGTTGTTGGACCAAAATTTGATTGAGAATGAGAATCATTTTGGGGTTTTGATCGAAGATACAATACAATCATTTTGGCACTTGAATTTCTGTGAAGTGTGTTTGTCTTCCAATCATTTAATATTTGTTGGGCCCGATTTTTTTGTCCAAATTATTAGTCAAAAGACTATACCATAAAAGGCCCAACACAAAACCACCAGTAACGTTCTGCTATGTGACACAAAAAGGGACATATTTAAGTAAGAGCCCATTGATACCACTTAAATTTCACAAATCTCAAAAAGGTTTTCTAACATTTAAAATGTTTGATAGTCTAAATTTGTCCTTAAATTTGCGGTATTCAATCTCTGGAAAAATTATCTAGTGGGACCCATACCTCAAGGTCAGTAGTTCAATACATTTCTAAATGATTTGCATGATGGGAACTCAGGATTGTGTGGCTTTCCACTATCAAAAAATGTAAAGATGATGATACACCACACCCTCCGATAGTCCAACAAGAAAAAAAAAATCGGATTTTGCGAGTGGATTTACATGAAAGGTTGTGTTGATGGGGTATGTTTGTGGGATAGTGTTTGGATTGGTTATGGGTTACCACATGTTCTTAATAGGAAGACCGAGATGGTTTACAAAAGTTTTTAAAATTAGACAACACAAGAATGTAAGTAAGAGAGGTCCCCAGCATCTATAAAGAAGAAATGCAGCGATCTGACCGGTAAATTATACGTAAGTTTTTAAACGGTTGTGTTATAAGATCTAGTGTTACTTTATACGTATTTTATTTATTTATTTATAGAAGCATTTACATTTTTTTCAAATAGTAAGTTATGCATTTGTCTACTTTTCTTTTTAAATAAGGACATATGAAAACATCCAAAATAATTCAACTTACAATTTTTAGGATGCAACACTTGTGCGCGTGTAGCTGAAACTCACATTGTTATAATTTAAAATTTCTACTATTGATAATGCTTCTCGTAGCGATCTGTTAAAACTATGAGTTCAGAAAAAGGTAAAATGTTCATATTAAAGAGAAAAAACAGGAACATTTCGACTTCCTGCAAATTTTGGTTTACCAAGTTCGGATGAGAAATAACTAGATTAGTAATAGTCTTCTCTATGATGCTTGAAAGTTTTGGAATCCTTAATCATGGATACGTTAGCAAGATAATACACTATTAGATAGATAACCTCAAAAGGAGGATAGGTGATATCATAATCACTATTAAAATTATATTTTCTATTTTAAAATTATTCTTAGGTATCTTTTAACCCTTAGTTTTTTAAATTATTGCTTGTGTAGGAAATTCAGGACGTGAAACATATTCTTTGCAGTCAAAGACTATTATAGTTGCAATTGAATAAATGATGGTCTACATGAAGAGTCTTACAAAAAGGAAATAAACTCAGGAAGCCACCTCAACTGGGAATCAAAGGATGTATTGTACCTACCACCGAGTGTCTCGAAAATAGACAAGAGGCATTGCGCCTGCCACTGGGTGTCTCGAAAAATTGGCAAGGGGCGTCGCATTGGCGCTCGGATGCGGTGAGAAATAAGCAAGGGTTCTTGCAACAATCTCGAAATGTGTAGGTAAAGAAGCTAGTCTAGGATAATTGTAACAACCCGTCCTTTTGGAGACCATTAAATTCCATAATTGGATATAAATTGGAATTTGGGGAATTTTCCTAAATAGTAATTTTTGGGATTTTTGAGGATTGAATGATTTTCGATGGGTGCTGTAATTATTTTTGGGACTATATAGGTCGAAATATTTTAATTATATTCGTCGTTGAATAAAGCGACACGAGGTAAGAGTTTTAATTGGAAAACCCGCATTTATTTATTTTGGGTTGGAATAGTGATTTGTGGTCAAGTACCTCAGATGGGAATTTCGACTGCGCCGTGAGTCTCGAAATGTCCGAGATAGTCGAAAAAGAGTGTCCGATTGTCGAAAATGAGTTTCGGGTAATTTTAGAGGTAAAAGTAACTCGTAATTGGGTAAACGAGTCGTTTTTGGGTTTTAAGGGTTAAAACCCTTTTCTTCCTATATAAAGAGGGGGAGAGGGAAAGAAAAGAGAAAGAAAGAAAGAAAAGAGAGAGGAGAGAGAGAGGAAGAACAAAAGAGGAAGAAATGGGAGATCTCGGGCCAACTCCGCCAGATTCGACTCGAGAACGTCGGATTTTATCCATGAGGCAAGTGTTTACTTGCTTTATTTATCTTTTTGCATAAATATCTCATACCGTAGTTTGGTATAAACAAACCCTAATGGTTTTGGGGTGGGTTATCATGGATAAAACGGGTTTTTGGGAGTTAAAACAATTAAACCCCAAATAATATTTCAATTTGTGGAACTTAGGTTTTAATCTAAATTAATTGGTGGTTTTGGGTTCTAGGATGTTTAGAACCCTTAATATATGTGTATTTGTAGTTGAATGAGGTTGTAGGACGTTGGGTGAGGCGACAAAAGCTTGGGAGAAGCTTTAATGGCCGAAATCGTCTCGGAGAAGACGATAAATAGTAACCTGTAACTTTAGGGGGCCTTTTTGGCTAGGAAGAATTGATTTAGCTTTCGGCCAAAACACGAAAGTTGTAGATCTTTTCGATATGGTCGTGTGGGCGCTGACCGAGTATTTTTATAATTTCTCTACGATTTGATATGATTTTTACAAGATGATAGCTCCGGGTTGAAATCATCAACTCGGAAATCAAATCGGGAATTGGAAAATTTACAGCTAGAATTAATGTCGTAGATGTTCGGGATAATTTTTGGGGTAGTTTAGAAACCCTTAAAATGAATTTGGGTTGTTGGTTAAGGGAATTGAGGAATTAAAGTTTTGAGGACCTGGTGTGACTGGTCGACTGCGCCCCTATGGCCGGTCGACCGCGTCAAGGAGAAATGACCTACTGCTTTGTTTCGTAGGCTTATTTACAATCCGGGGTCGACCGAGGGTCTAAGACCGGTCGACCGGTGCCCTATTTTCAGCCCAAGATTTTGGAGATTAGGATTATTTCTCCTTTTTGAGTTTAATGTTTAAGGCCCTTCCAAATTTGAAATTATGGAGGGTTATGTCCTAAAGCACTTGAGGAATTGGGAATTTATATATGTGTATATTCACTTAGAGTGAATTGGTATAATTGGAGATATCCAAATGAATCCGTAGATGGGATTTTAGTATGTATTATTTATTAAAGAAAGAAAATACTTTGGGTTTAGTATCATGCTTATATGAATGCATGATTATGATTCCTGGAGGGAATCTTTGGGATTATTAGTCATCGCTAGATGATATAGGCCATTATGGCCGTTTATATATTATAGGAGGACTATATGGTATGTATATATATTATGTGAATAAAGTATATATATATGATATGATGGAAATAATTTTGAAAATATAAAAATGAATATTTTCAAAATGGAAAGATAAATGATTTTCATAATTGATAAATTATGGTTACACACCTCCCTAAATCGCTATCATAAGGGAAGTTGCGCGCGTTGTGGTGAAGCCTTCCTGGCTATTAAGCAGGTTGGATATAGTCCCTAGGCCATATGGGCGGTTATTTGTTTTTCTGCGCTGGTTAGGGGATTCTGGGTGTGGTCCTGACTTTCCCGCAGGCAATATGGCCGCTTCCCATCGTTGGCAGGTTCCCAGGTTGTCTTGTATAGATAGATAGGCCCTGGAAGATGATAGCCATTTAGGGGAGCGTCCAGTGGGGAAACCCGGAGGGGCGGTCTTAGATTTATTAAAGCAATTCATGATAATGGATTGACTTTAATTTACATTTCCTGAGTATAAAAAGGGAAATGGGATAAAGGTTTGGCTTCGGTAACACTCCCGGATGGAAGAAGGGATGTGGAAGCATGATTTGACCAAAGCATTTTCATGATAATGGAAATGGCTTTGGGTACAGTTCCTGAGTATAAAAAGGGAAATGGGATGACATATAAAGGAAAAGCATTTTTATGATAATAAAACTGGCTTTTAAAAAGTATATGATTTGGTAAAGCAATTCATGATAATGAATTGGCTTTTATATTTACATTTCCTGAGTATAAAAAGGGAAATGGGAAGTTTTGAGAAAATGAAAAGTATTGATAAATACTTGTATATAAATCCTCAGTCCGGGAGATAGATCTGGATGTATATTGTAATATGAGATAAAACCTTTTTCAAAGTAATAAGGCATTTATGCACTTGCAAAATATTTTCAAAATTCGGGCTCTGACCCGTTTATCTACTTTTCCTTTCTTGCTATATTATATATGTATACATAGGTGTCCAGACACAGGGACGCCTGGATAACAATTCCTTCGAGTCAGACGTTAACTGCAGCAGCTGTGGATGTGTGCAGGTTTTTGATAGCCACTTCCATCCTTGTACTCTAGATAGGAGGTACTGTATAAATATTCGGGCTAATGGTCCAATTGCATTTATTTACTCTTTCAGTACAGCATTCGATATGGTTGTATATTTTGACCAAGTGTTCGGTTATTTTATTTTATTTCATTTCATTTTCATTTTCATTTCAGTTCATTTACGCATTAACTTGTGGATGTTTTATTTTAATCGTTAAAAAGAGTAGTTAAGTAAAAGTTTTTAACGCTCGCCTAATAGGATATTAGTAATTAAATGGATTTTCGACAGTGATGCTAAGAATGATCCATGTGTGACTCCTGTTTTAATATGATATAGAAGTGATCGCCCGATATCCCATTAGGCGGGTTGTTACAAATGGTATCAGAGCATCAGGTTCTAGTGTCCTTAGGAATCTGTGCGGACGTACTACGCTTTCAGCGTTGCTCTCATTTGTTATAGAGCCTCAGGGTTAGGATTGTTGATTTCTCTTGTGAGATTTCGTTCTCCTTCCATATTATGAAATTATAGAAATCTTTTGCGCGCTCGTTTGAGAATCGTGTTCGGAGCTTGGATGGTGGCAGGAGGTGAGGCTTAGCTGGAGCAGCTGGTAGAAGGTTGGGATGAGGCCCTTAGTAGAGGTCACTCTCCTTATGGTAATTGTTAAGGATTTTGGCGGCGACTACTAAATAATGGTAGTTAGGATTACCGCAGTACCACTCAAGTAGAGAGTGGTGCTAAAGTCGAATTTCTCATGGAAATTGAGGGTTTGAGAGGGATCTTACGGATAGTTCTAACCGTGAGTCCCCATGATTCAGCATGAATGAGAAGAATGCTGTTTTGGGTTATTCACATAAGGTTTGGCTAGAGGCCGACAGTGAATAAAGGCGAAGATGTTGTTATGAGTTTTACCTCAATTGAGGAGGTATATTTGGAGTGACTAGATAAAGTCGCGGTATTAGTTAGCCCTGGACTCGTGTGTGTAATTTGAGTTATGGAGGTCACGATAACATAATATCATGTGTGTTTATGTGTTTTTCCGCAATAGCGGAATTTTATTTTCCTTCATTCGCCATAGAGGCGGGTGTTGATATATTGTGTATATATATGTATATCTATATATATATATATGGGTTGTGATACTCGTTTTATATGTCTATACGAGTATGGTATTATGGTGATTATATAATGTTATTGGTATTTTCGGAGCGATAGCAGGCTAATGATGGCAAGACTATCGTGTCCATGGTTCCTCAAGGGAACAGGTAATTGTTGCGGTGTCTTACCTAGATATAGAATGAGTTCACCTTATTTGTTATGGGTTAATGGAACTTCGATGATAAGTGGTTTCCTTATCGTGATTTTTATATATGGCGACCTTATATATATGATTTAAGGCCGTAGGATTTGTGTTGAGCTGTAAGATTAAGCTCATTACTATTTGCGCAAGGACTTAAAAATTGAGTGCGAACGCTGGGTGGTGTGACTCTTAGTTAGAGATAGGAGTTCAGACCACCGTTTTTTGTTGGATTAGGGGATAGGGATATCCCAGTTGCATGTTGAAATAACGGAACTCCATAACCAACAAAGTCAAGGGTTAATGTGTGGAGGGGTTCCTTGTTTGGATTTCTCTTTGCGAGACACTCAACACATGACTCTTAACGGCGTCGGGAGTTGAGAGCTGTTATAGGATGCAAGGATTTGGGTTAGTCTTATAGTGTGGATGAACCACTATAGGGTATGAGCCCTGTGATGATGGTATGTTAATGGAGATATGGTGCTATGGAAAAGCACTAAAGTGGTCTCCTCGCCACAAGTGGGTGGGTGAGGTTGGACTTAGAGAAATTGGTTTGAGGATAATAACCAGGCTTAATGAAAAGGTAAATTTTGAGAAGATACATTTTGGGTATTATGTTTGTGACACTTTCTACAGAAAGTGGGCACTTCGATTGATTAGGTTTCCTTCCGTATGGGCGGAAGGATAAGATACTAGAAATGCGTTCGTAGGTTAGCATAGGCAGGATTTAGGATGTCCCGCTGGTGTGTCTTGGGCCGTTACATCTCGATGACCGACGACGCGAGGGAGTAGTGTAACGGGAGGGTTCCTTATTTGGATTTCGCCTTGGCGAGACGTCCCACGCACGAAACCGAGCAAATGTCGGGATTCAAGAGAGGCCTTGGTCACTAGGGACATATTTAGGATACTCGTTTCGCTTAGGTAGGGTAACGCTTAGACCGTAGCATTAGTAGGATGTAGATTCGCTAGAGTTAGTGGCGCCGAGGTTAGGAGAATTGATTTCGCGAGTTGGGAGGACCCATAGATGAGTATTACACCGAGGAAAGGAGACCCTTATTGGTAGCGAGTGTTACGTGTCTGACGTTCACTATATATGTGCAGATGTGCACAAGTTAGAAAGGTGTATGGGCACCTTGGTAAGATGGTTTTATATACCACCTGAAATAGAATGGACGTAGTATATAAGGTTGAAATTCATGCCGATAGGCATTATAGATGATGGGTATTAAGTGACGTATTAGAGTCACTTTATGATTGCAGTGGCCGCATAGTGTATGGTTGAGAACCATTGGGTTAGTACCATTCCCCTTGAGGTATTAGGATTTGGAGTGATCCTAAGATTGGTGGTGTAGGTCGTATCTGAATTTCGAGGACGAAATTCCGTTGTAAGGGGGGGTATGTAACAACCCGTCCTTTTGGAGACCATTAAATTCCATAATTGGATACAAATTGGAATTTGAGGAATTTTCCTAAATAGTAATTTTTGGGATTTTCGAGGATTGAATGATTTTCGATGGGTGCTGTAATTATTTTTGGGACTATATAGGTCAAAATATTTTAATTATATGTCGTCGTTGAGTAAAGCGACACGAGGTAAGATTTTTAATTGGAAAACCCGCATTTATTTATTTTGGGTTGGAATAGTGATTTGCGGTCAAGTACCTCGGATGGGAATTTCGACTGCGCCGTGAGTCTCGGAATGTCCGAGATAGTCGAAAAAGAGTGTCCGATTGTCGAAAATAAGTTTCGGGTAATTTTAGAAGTAAAAGTAACTCGTAATTGGGTAAACGAGTCGTTTTTGGGTTTTAAAGGTTAAAACCCTTTTCTTCCTATATAAAGAGGGGGAGAGGGAAAGAAAAGAGAAAGAAAGAAAGAAAAGAGAGAGAAGAGAGAAAGGAAGAAGAAAAGAGGAAGAAATGGGAGATCTCGGGCCAATTCCGCCGGATTCGACTCGAGAACGTCGGATTTTATCCACGAGGCAAGTGTTTACTTGCTTTATTTATCTTTTTTCATAAATATCTCATACCGTAGTTTGGTATAAACAAACCCTAATGGTTTTGGGGTGGGTTAGCGTGGATAAAACGGGTTTTTGGGAGTTAAAACAATTAAACCCCAAATAATATTTCAATTTGTGGAACTTAGGTTTTAATCTAAATTAATTGGTGGTTTTGGGTTCTAGGATGTTTAGAACCCTTAATGTATGTGTATTTCTGGATGAGGTTGTAGGACGTTGGGTGAGGCGACAAAAGCTTGGGAGAAGCTTTAATGGCCGAAATCGTCTCGGAGAAGATGATGAATAGTAACCCGTCACTTTAGGGGGCCTTTTTGGCTAGGAAAATAATTGATTTAGCTTTCAGCAAAAACACAAAGGTCGTATATATTTTCGATACGGTCGCGTGGCCGCTAACCGCGTATTTTTCTGGTTTTTCTACGATTTGATATGATTTTTACAAGATGACAGCTCCGGGTTGAAATCATCAACTCGGAAATCAAATCGGGAATTGGAAAATTTACGGCTAGAATTAATGTCGTAGATGTTCGGGATAATTTTTGGGGTAGTTTAGAAACCCCGAAAATGAATTTGGGTTGTTGGTTAAGGGAATTGAGGAATTAAAGTTTTGAGGACCTGCTGTGACCGGTCGACCGCGCCCCTATGGCCGGTCGACCGCGTCAAGGAGAAAGGGCCTACTGCTTTGTTTTGTAGGCTTATTTACAACCCGCGGTCGACCGAGGGTCTAAGACCGGTCGACCGGTGCCCTGTTTTCAGCCCAAGATTTTGGAGATTAGGATTATTTCTCCTTTTTGTGTTTAATGTTTAAGGCCCTTCCAAATTAGAAATTATGGAGGGTTATGTCCTAAAGCACTTGAGGAATTGGGAATTTATATATGTGTATATTCACTTAGAGTGAATTGGTATAATTGGAGATATCCAAATGAATCCATAGATGGGATTTTAGTATGTATTATTTATTAAAGAAATAAAATACTTTGGGTTTAGTATCATGCTTATATGAATGAATGATTATGATCCTGGAGGGAATCTTTGGGATTATTGGTCATTGCTAGATGATATAGGCCATTATGGCCGTTTATATATTCTAGGAGGACTATATGGTATGTATATATATTATGTGAATAAAGTATATATATATATATATATATATATATATATATATATATATATATATATATATATATATATATATGATATGATGGAAATGATTTTAAAAATATAAAAATGAATATTTTCAAAATGGAAAGATAAATGATTTTCATAATTGATAAATTATGGTTACACACCTCCCTAAATCTCTCTCATAAGGGAAGTTGCGCGCGTTGTGGTGAAGCCTTCCTGGCTATTGAGCAGGTTGGATATAGTCCCTAGGTCATATGGGCGGTTATTTGTTTTTCTGCACTGGTTAGGGGATTCTGGGTGTGGTCTTGACTTTCCCGCAGGCAATATGGCCGCTTCCCGTCGTTGGTAGGTTCCCAGGTTGTCTTGTATAGATAGGCCCTGGAAGATGATAGCCATTTAGGGGAGCGTCCAGTGGGGAAACCCGAAGGGGCGGTCTTAGATTTATTAAAGCAATTCATGATAATGGATTGGCTTTAATTTACATTTCTTGAGCATAAAAAGGGAAATGGGATAAAGGTTTGGCTTCGGTAACACTCCCGGATGGAAGAAGGGATGTGGAAGCATGATTTGACCAAAGCATTTTCATGATAATGGAAATGGATTTGGGTACATTTCCTGAGTATAAAAAGGGAAATGGGATGACATATAAAGAAAAAGCATTTTTATGATAATAAAACTGGCTTTTAAAAAGTATATGATTTGGTAAAGCAATTCATGATAATGAATTGGCTTTTATATTTACATTTCCTGAGTATAAAAAGGGAAATGGGAAGTTTTGAGAAAATGAAAAGTATTGATAAATACTTGTATATAAATCCTCAGTCCGGGAGATAGATCCGGATGTATATTGTAATATGAGATAAAACCTTTTTCAAAGTAATAAGGCATTTATGCACTTGCAAAATATTTTCAAAATTCGAGTTCTGACCCGTTTATCTACTTTTCCTTTCTTGCTATATTATATATGTATACATAGGTGTCCAGACACAGGGACGCCTGGATGACAATTCCTTCGAGTCAGACGTCAACTGCAGGAGCTGTGGATGCGTGCAGGTTTTTGATAGCCGCTTCCATCCTTGTACTCTAGATAGGAGGTACTGTATAAATATTCGGGCCAATGGTCCAATTGCATTTATTTACTCTTTCAGTACAGCATTCGATATGGTTGTATATTTTGACCGAGTGTTCGGTTATTTTATTTTATTTCATTTCATTTTCATTTTCATTTCAGTTCATTTACGCATTAACTTGTGGATGTTTTATTTTAATCGTTAAAAAGAGTAGTTAAGTAAAATTTTTTAATGCTCGCCTAATAGGATATTAGTAATTAAATGAATTTTTGATAGTGATGCTAAGAATGATCCATATGTGACTCCTGTTTTAATATGATGTAGGAGTGATCGCCCTATATCCCATTAGGCAGGTTGTTACAATAGTAGACTTAGATTAACGACTTAGAACATACACTACACCATAACGGCAATTTTGCAACCAATAGATTATTTAATTTCTAAATGCTTATAACACTTATAAAATTTACAACGATTTTAAACAGTTACAAAATTTGTAAGTGTCCAAAACGGCTGTAAATTTTGTAGTAGTTACTTAATTTGTAAGTGGGATAACCTAAAAGGGCTACATAGTAAAAAAATTGTGTCAAAATTTTCACACTAAATTTCCCCTCCAGAACCTTCCCAACAAGCGTTCCTATCAGAAATTCGTGCCTTCAAACCATCCCACTGTTGCAAGCGAAATTCTGTCTTTAGAAGGCATTCAAAAAAATTTCGTTGCAAGCATTCCTATCAGATAACTCTTCGTTGCGATTTGTTCCTATCAGGTTAAAATTTCGACATTCGATCTTTTCGATTCGAATTGATCTTTTCATTAAAGTTTGAGAAGTTTCTTGTGAAAATAGTTTAATTAGGGTATGTACACCGTTTTTATGTAGTTTTTCTTACTGAAGTTTCTTAGGAGATATTCAATAATTGTTCTAGTGCCCCTTTTGATATCATGCATATCCTTTTGATTACAAAATAGTTTAATTATTATTTTATGTTATCAAAAGCTTCTAATTATAGAGTCTTATGAATTGTTGAAGGTGGACGTGTAGAAATCTATTCCCAGGTAATCAATAATATTTTAAAATTTTGTATTATTATCTTTAGTCCAATATCTTCAAATGTTGCGTTGAAAGAGGGCCTTAGGTATAATATAAATTCTCTGATGTTGCCAAGTATGAAGTTTTTGATGTATGGGTAAGAATCTTTGTTGTTTAAGGATCATGTACCACTTTTTTCCAATGTGCGACATGTTTTTTATTTGTTTTTTTTTCAATTTTTCATCTAAATGTTTGGGGTATATTCTAATTCATAAAACGTTGGTATTCACTTTCACTTTTTTTAAACACAAATGAATGTGCAGTAAGCTATGTTGGCACTCACTTAAACTCAAATTTGGATTCTTCTTTTTTATCATTCAAATTAAAATGGGGTGTTCTATGCGGTAGAACTTTTAATTGTATATTATGAACAAAGCATAGGATGATTTGTCTTTATTGTGAAGCTTTATTTATTTAGTCTATTTGCATATAGATTACAGTTTAGTTTGCTCGGATTATTAATTTATGATCTTTAAGGGTAGTTAATTTATGATCTTTATGGTGGTGTCTTCCATAATTTTGGTATTTTAACAATAGTTAAGATACATATGTGTGTATTTATAGGTGTTGAAAGTTAAAGAAACAAAAGGTAATGCTGAGTTTGGGTTTGACGTGTTTGGGTTTAAGGTCGGGCGTGTTTATGTTATCTTTCGAATACAAAGAAGATTATTTCTGGTTTCAACCATAAAAATATTTAATTTATACTTCATTTGGGTATAAATTCTATTATATGAGATTTGAAGATCATGTTATATATGTTGATAAAAAAATTTGTACCAAAATAGGGGTTGTTATTTTAAGTGACTATCAAGTTGTAAACTAGTTCACGATTGTTTGAAAAATTCACTTCTAATCACCTCTTTACTTCATTAAATATTAATCAAAGATTATGAGCAATAGTCTATTTCTTTGCCTATTGCCGGACCCTTAGATATTAAATAGTATATATTAATTTTTTACTAACATATTTCAACATACAGAATGCCATCGAAAGTTAGTAAAGAGTGGATGAAGGAACGTGAAAGAGGAAGTGCAAAATACATTAATGGGGTTGCTATGTTCATTGATTTTGTGAAGAGTAATTGTGGTGGCCGAACCTTATTTCATGTCCATCCATAAAATATGAAAATGTAAAGTTGTTAGAGCTCGAAGACGTCCATTTTTATTTTCTTCGTTATGGTATATCCAAGTCTTACACATTTTGGCATTTTCATGGTGAAAAGAAAGTCGTTAAAAGAAAAGAAAAAGAAGCCACTGAAAGTGTTGAATGCTATGACCCTGACCTCGACAATCCAAGATTGAAAGAGCTTGTTTACGACACATTCAAAATGTTTAATCGTGAAGTAGATAATTTATCAAGAGAGCATGTTAGAATGGGGTGAGGTGACAATCGTGACGAGACTAATGAGGTGTTAAGATACGAAAAGTTATGTGGCAAGGCGACTACCCGTCAAGTCCTGAGAAGCATACGACGCTATATTTTTTTGTCAAATTGAATAATGTTAAGACAAGATATGGTTTGTCAGATAATAGTGTTAGGGAAAGTTTGGGGTGTTTAAAGAGTTTTTGTCAAAAGGAAATACAGTATCATCCAAGTATGCAGCCATGAAGAAGAAATTCAAAGAAGTTGGTCTAGATTATAATATAATTCATGAATGAAAAAATGATTGTATTTTACATAGAAAAGTACATGCAATGAAGGTAAAATGTCCAGTATGCAACCTACCTAGGTGTTGTTCAGTCTATCTGATAGATACCAAAACCTCCTATTGGTTCATCTGATTGAGAAAATCAGACTCGAAAGAATAAAGACCTAACTCTTTCCTTACATCAGTTTTTTTTTTTTTTTTTTAGTTTTAGCCATCTCACGAAAAAAAAAAACGAAATGGGATTTATTGTTCGATCTATTTAGATCCTTTAAATCATTGATGATTCAATTCGAAAAGAAACATAGATTTAGCTTTCTTATGATGATCAAATGTAATCTTTAAAGATGGGGTCTTGCTAAGATTTTTTTGAAAAAATCTTTACCTTCTATGTATAGAAGAACAAAAAAAAGTAGACATATGTCTATATATCGACTGAACCAATGACTATTCATGATTCCATCATTGAATCAATTCCATACTGGTTCCAAATTAGAGGAATTTTATGGTAAAACTTCGTTTGAAACGATGTGGTAGAAAGCAATGTGCGACTTGAAGGACACAATCCGGTGTGGATTCTTAGTCTTACATCCACCATTTTATATAGGAATGAAGGTGCTCTTAGCTCGACATCATTTGTTCTGTTCCACTCGAACCCCTTTGGGGGGTTGTAATGTAAATAGTACATGATGGAGCTCGAGTAGAAAGTATTGACATTTCTCAGGGGCAAGGATCTAGGGTTAATGCCAATCAATAAATTGGAACAACTTCGTAAGTAGATTTTCGATATAGAAATTGAAAGGATCCGATTCGAGCAAGTTTTCAATTCAAAAATAAAATTTGTTGGAATTGATAAAACTTTTTCGATCCAAAGTGTATCACGCGGGAATCAACCGTTTGTATGATTCTTTGATAGAAAGAAATCACAAAAAGGGTATGTTGCTGCCATTTTGAAAGGATTAAGAAGCACCGAAGTAATGTCTAAACCCAATGATTTTAAACAAAGATAAAGGATCCCATTGAAGAGATTATTCACCATACCATGGATTACAAATTAGATGGCTTGGCACGCTAGTGCGTAGTGTAGCACAAATATCATGTGTCATCCTGTTGATTCATCTATTTGGAAATCTGTTGATGTGATGTGGCCAGACTTTGCGCCTGAAAAACGTAATATCCGTCTTAATATAGCCACTAATGGTTTTAATCCATACGGGAATCTTTTCTCTAGTTATAGTTGTTGGCCTATCATTGTTTCTCCTCTTAATATGGGACCGTATTTATGCATGAAAAGGGAGTTTTCAATGATGTCAATTTTAATATCTGGGCTTAATGCTCCGAGCAAAAACATTGACATTTACCTGGCCCCTTTGCTAGATGAGTTAAAGGAATTATGGTTTCAAGGTGTAATGGCGTACGACTCTTACAAAAAAACTAATTTGTCTTTGAGAGCGATGTTGTTGTGGGTCGTCCATGATTTTCCTTCATATGGAACTTTATTGGGATGCACAGTTCATGGTTATAAGGGGTTCCCAGTTTGTGAGAAAGAAGTTGACTCTGAACGCCTTACGAGTAGTAGGAAAATTTATTATCGTGGTCATAGAAGATTCCTTCCTCGTGATCACAAGTTCAGGGAGGACAAACGCAATTTCAATAAAAAGGTTGAACATCGTAAATCTCCACAAAGGTTATCTGGTTCGGAGGTTGAGAAGAAGGTTAAATGCATCAAGATGAGAATTGGTAAACAGATTTCCGAAATAAAAAGAAAACATAAAGGGGATAAGAATGTGGTTAGTGACGTTACCACTCCATGGTATCAAATGTCTATTTTATTTGATTTGCCCTATTGGAAAGAGCACAATGTTCATCAAAATCTAGATATTATGCATATTGAGAAGAACGTCACCGATCATATTTTGTCAACCATTCTAAACGTTAAAAATAAAACCAAATATAGCGAAAATGTCCGTAAAGATATGAAGACCATGGAGATAAAGAAAAATATGTGGATGGAAACAGACAAAAGTTTAGGAAAAATTGTAAAACCAAAGGCTGTATTCACTCTAAACAAAAAAGAAAAAGAATGTTTTTTTCGTATTTTAAAGGAGCTCAAAGTTCCAGGAGGTTTTTCTTCTAACTTGAGTAATTGTGTGAGTTTACAACTACTTGGATTGAAGGGGCTCAAGTCACATGAATATCATATAATTATGCAATATTTGTTGCCGTTGCTGCTTAAAAACGCTTATCCAAAACACAAGGATTTGCGAATAGCAATTAAATGGTTAAGCCTCCTTTTCAATGTGTTATGTTCCAAAGTGATCAAGAGGGATGTTTTGGAGTCGACAAGGAACACATTATTTGAGGCTATGTGTGTGAAAGTGTGGAAGCCCCCAATTTTAAAATTCAAAAGTCTTTTCATACTTTGAAATCAATTTCCTTGTGAAATATATATGCGTAAGCGTTAGGTGACGGTTAAATTAAACAAATTACAAATTTTAATTTACTTTTTCCAAATTAAAATTAAACCAAGTGAAATTAGATTAATCCATTAAAATATTTTCACTTAAACATAATTAATCCAAGTCCTAGAATTTGCCTAAGTTATATTTATCAATATTTCAAAATTAGGCCAAACCAGTTTTAATAATAGACTTGAATTAAATAAACATTACCCAAATTTAATTAGCACCAAATTAAATTAACTGTGACAATTAAAATCAATTTATCTTGAATTATCCTAAGCATGCGTTCTAAGATATTATGCAAGATAAAAGTAAATCAATTACACTACGCCGCGATGTACGAGGAAAAACCCACAACGAGAAACAACCTCGGACGGCCCTTGCCTCAAATCCACTAAGTACGAAATTTACATTTAACAAGACAGATGACTTACTTCCTCAACTCGAACCCTCTCAATCCTTGACGCATCTTCTTGTAACCACCTCTGCCTAGAGGATAACCTTGGAGATCCACCGCGATCTCGAAACCACCGATCGGACTATAGGTACACTGTCAACCACACATGGTGCCTTTCACCATGTGAGAAAGCCGCAGTTAAACAATTCTTCTTCTTCTTTGAGGGATTTAGAAGAAAACCCAAAATTCTCTTCAAACAAATGTAGAGATAAACCGATGCCAAAATGCTCCAAGCAAAGTATACGTATTTATGAACTTGGAAGAAATAAATATGGGTGCAACTAAGTGTTTTAAGGGATTTTTCTTTATAAAATGAACACTCAAACTCATGAACTTTTTCTTGGAAGAAACAACTCTCAAAACTCTCTCTAGCAGTTAGAATATTATGAAAAGGTTAGTTTAGAAAAAGTTATTCCCGCACATTATAAGATCTGAGAAAAGTTAGTGGAGAAACAAGTGGGGAAAGTGGAATAAACTGCTCAAAACTGCAAAAGAATTTTCCCACCTGAAATCTCATTCGAACGACATTTTCGTTCGAATGACATTTTCGTTCGAACGACATCTCGTTCGAACGAGGCTTCTAACGAAGTTCCAGTGTGAACTCGTTAGAAATCTCATTGGAAATCTCGTTCGAACAGCCGTCTCGTTCGAACGACATTTCGAACGAAGTTCCAGTGGCCAAAATGGGAACTCGTTGGCAAACTCGTTCGAACGACATCTGGTTCGAACGAAAAACTTGTTCGAACGAACTTCCAGAAAGTTTGAAAAGTTATATTTTTGCCCAGAAACTTTATATACTTTATTTTAAAGTTTTTAATAGAAATCTTTTTGAAAACAAAACACAGTTTTAAAACCTAACACCCAATAAACTTGTTCCAAGCTCCTATATATATATAAAATGCATTCATACCTTGGGATCATGGAACCACTGTTGATGACGTAGAAACGAGGCACATGAACACGACATTTGATGAAGCTTTATACTCTTTGCTGCTACGTCTTCAACTAAACACATCATAGGCTTGAATAGGTACATTGAACACTATCCTATGGCATAAACATTTTTTTCCCGGAATTGAGCCAAAACTACATTAAGACTCAATTGGAGAATTGTGTCCTTACAGTGTGTTTTGGAGAAATATTTTTTGCCTGGATTTTTTTTTTATTACTGTCCATCTCGTTATACACTTAGCAGGGGAAGTGTTGATTTGTGGACCGATAAGATATAGGTGGATGTATCCTTATGAGAGGTAATTAAATAGTAAATCATTTGCTTAACCTTTTTATTTCGACAAATATTTTTTTGTAATTGATATATTTTTTATGCATAGGTTGATGAAAGATTACAAGAAGTATGCTAATAATAAGAGGTATGTTGAAGGGAGCATTGCAAAGAAATATATCGTAGAATAATAGAGTCTATATTGCATGGAGTACATGCCAAACCCCAGTGAAGGAAATCATAAATATATGCGTGAAAATTTTCTTGATGAAGATGAAGATAATGAATGCACAGGCGAGGGTCCTTTAGTACAAGGGTGTAATACCCCGTACTTTTGACTATATTTATTTTTGGGATTAATTAATTAAATGCGTAGTAATTGGAAATTAATCCGGGTTATAAATACTAATGTGATGTGAATTGGTATTTGATTAAGTGCATATATGATTATATATGTATTTGATATTATAAAATTTGTCGTGGGATTTATATACGACATTTTAGAAATTTTGTTGAGACGCGTGGGACCGCCGCGTCACGGTATAATATTTTGATATTAAAAGTGAATTTAAAATCTATAATCCGTATGGTCGTTTTGAGTGCGCCAACGCGTCCGGAAGGGTCGAGATAGTCATAAAACACTAGCCGGGGGTATAGTTTGGGTCCCGGGGTATTTTTAGGCCATACCGGCAACTTAAAGGGTATTTTAGTAATTTGGTATTTTTGGGTAATTAAAAGTGACGAAAATTGAGAGTTGTAATCTGATAAGGAATTGACCCAACCAACCCTTATTAACCCAACAAGCTACGGAGTTTTATTAAATTAGGTTTTCATAAGTTTCCCCAAAGCAAACCCTAGCCACCATAGCCTTTTGGAGAAGAAAGCTTGGAGAAGGAGAGAGAGAGAGGAATTCAGCAGAAATTCTTCATCAAATCAACATCAAATCAGAAATCAAACCAAGGCAAGTGTTTTAATCATGTTTAAATTCGTAGAATGTTTCCTCCATGTTAGAAAATTGATAATTTACAACTGTTCTTGAAAGATAATGAAAACCCATGTAGTTTGAAGTTTAGAACTTGGAGATTTTGAAGAGGATTGCATGTAGTATGATAGGTAGATGATTTTCCTTATATTAATTGTGATTTGAAGGAATTAAAACGAAATAAATTCTGGGATTTGAGGATGATATAAACCTAGGGTTCATGTTCTAGAGAAATTGGGAAAAGTGTAAAGATTTGAAAATTTAGTTGATGGTATGATGATTTAATCCTGGAAAACATGTTAGGAGATGATGTAAATATGTTTAGGATGAATTAGAGACCCTAAAACGTTATTGGGATGAACTTTGGAGAAGGATTAAAGTGTTAAAAATGGTGAAAATCGAATTGGGAAGAAATCTGGGCCGAAACTGGCCACTCGTTAGAAGCAGTTTCCCAGGTCGTTCGAACGAACTCATTCGAACGAGCTTCTAACGAGTTGACCAGTCGTTATTAACGAGTAGGGATTTTCGTTCGATATCTCGTTCGAACGAGATATCGTTAGAAGGGTCAGTTCGTTCGAACGAACTGGGATCTCGTTCGAACAGCCTCGTTCGAACGAGACTTCTAACGACCTGACAGTCCAAACTCGTTCGAAGTCTCGTTCGAACGAGACTTCTAACGAGTTGACAGTTTGGTCCTTTTTGGACTGTTTTGACTTTTGGAGTCCCGGAAACTGGTTCGAGGGTAGAGTTAACATTCTTTGATGATGTAAGGATAGATTTGGGACTTTTGGGATTGAGAGGAGAAAATTATATACGAGAGTTATATCCAATAAACCATTTGGGTTAAGATGTGAGTGTCTACTACGATGTGAGGATGAATTATAGCGCGTATAATTACAAACTGGAATACTACGAATTGTGATAATTATAGTTAGTACGAGAGGGCAATACATATTACGATTAAAACACGGTATTACTAAGATGTGTGTTTACTTAGTATTGTTATATGGATTGTGTGTATGACATACCTACCATACTTGCTATCACGGGAGGTTACGTTCGCTTAGGACCCTCTAATCCTTGTGTGCCTACGGGAGGGATATAGACTGGTACCTTGATGAACATAGGTCATAGAAAGACTTATTGTGATATTAATAAGTCCGCTGACCATGGGAGCGTAGGTATGTGCGTGACCCATGTGATGGTGACTGTGTTCGCCTCCACTATTTGTGATTTGTGTTATCTGAACTATTCCTGAGAGATTCGGAATACGTGATCCTTATGTACGTGATGTACCGGGATGGATAGCAGAGTATGTGTACACCATAGCTTAGATTGCGGGGGTGCTTGTATCGTATATTTATGATGTGAATAATATACATTAAATTAATGGGAATCTTTATGTTAATGTTGTAAAAATATTACGGTGTTATTTCGGAGTTATATAATGAGTTAACTGATAGTTATATCAATGGTATATTTAGTAACTGAGTTCACATTAAATCCCTATTTAATTTGGGAGCATTATATGTTAATAGAATCGAGTACAAAGGGTATGAACTATTACAGTCTAGCTAGTTATGATGTCACTTAGCTAGTGGTTAGATCATTGTAGATGGGTACTTGCGTTAGGAGTGCACAGTTAGACGAGAGGTGAGAATATCATGTGAGTGCACGTCCTAACATGTATTTTGCATTTAATGTTTTAAATGTTTTTAAAGCACTTGCAGGTTTTTAAAATATAACTCCACATTCGGGCTCTGACCCGTTTGCTTTTCAAATCTCTTTTTCTTGTAAAACCATTTTAGGTGCCCAGCCACAAGGATACCAAGCATAGGTACTCATTCAGGTGACGAGCTGTAGCTGCTTGTGGAAGCTACAGGGATTTGCATGTAGACGCTTCTATCTCTTTGGATTCCAGAGTCACTATCTATCAGATGTAGGGCATGTCGCCCATTTCTATTTAGAGCATCTTTTACATTCCAGTTTTCAGACTTTAGCATGTATTTGTTTCAGTTTATTTATTTCAGTTATGGGATTGTAGTGAGGGGTTTCCTCCAGACTTTATTTACTCTATTGTGATGGTTATTCATTTTTTCTTCAGTATGGTGAATGGTGTTATCTATTTCTTCATTTTACACTTGTTGCATGTTAATCAGACTTAAATTAAAATTTGGCAACTTGCTTTTTAAATACTAGGTGGTTAGAAATAATAAAAATGTTTTCGACAGTGATGCTATTAACTGAGCCAACTTGGCATTTTGAATTAATTTTATAAAGGAGTAGCTACCCGGTATTTAATTAGTCGGGGTGTCACAAAGGGAAGAATGTGAAGTTAACTCCATTACAATTTGCACAAGTACGTAAGTGGGTGTTACACTAATCAGATGAAGTAGAGGAATGGCAGAATTAAGTGTATCAATATGATTTAAGATTTTTTAATTAAAAAATACCGCTTATGTAGATTGATGCAGGAAGTAGGATGCCTAAGTGTGGGTATTGAATGTAGGAAATATGATCTTTATTGAGAATCCACATTTGGACGTAACCGAAGAGCAGCTACATTGAAGGAAAAGACCGAGGGTTTATCTCAAGGCTAATTAAGGAGGTTCGCTTTTAATTCGACTACATAATGAAATTTTACATTTATTTGTGTGTATGTGTGTGTGTGTGTGTGTGTGTGTGTGTGTGTGTGTGTGTGTGTATAATCATCTTATGAACTCTTTTTTATAGTTATTTAAATTGGGATTGACCGATACCGCACTTTGGTGGCTAGCAAATGGGCCATTATATGATGTATAATCATATAAGAGGTATCAAGTGAATGGGTTTGAATTTTGCAGACGTGAGTATGATGAGTCATGGGTAACCCAAAACAGTGGTGTGTCAATGAGGGCCATCACGAAGTTCAGGTCAAGCGAAAAAGATATGAATTATAAGGAAGAGGAGACAACATACTTTGGGATTGTTCTTGGAATATCTGAGTTGGATTATACATCTTTCAAGACAATTGTGTTTTACTGTGACTGGGTGAGAGTTGAGAACGAGGTAAATGGTTTCAAAGTTGATCTGGAATCAAACTTAATGATGGTAAACTTAAGTAAGTTGAAGAGCAAGGATAAAATCGACGACGAGCCATTCAATCATGCATCTGAAGCATCTTAAGTGTTTTACTTAGAGGATTTTGAAGACAATGGTTGGTCTATCGTTTTGCATGCACCACAGAGATTAATAACAAGTGTTGACAAACTTGAGGTTCTTATAATGTATCAGTCTATTCTTGAGGATAATCCTAATTTGAAGAATCTGCTTCAGGACTTCTAGTTAAAGCTAAAGCTGATTTTTATAACTTTTGCTGAATTTTTTTTACTTTAACGCTTCACTTACTATGTAAAAGAATTTAGATATCACTTCAAGATTTTGTTTCTTGTGATCTATTATGTTTATGTACTACTTTAATGCTTCACTTATATTGTAACATTCGACGAATGGACCAATTCTTAGTAAATTTGGACAAATTATGCATTTGGACAGATTATTAATTTTTAGTAATTTTGGACATAATATGTGAATAATTCATTTAGACATATTATTAATGCAGAATATTTATGCATTGTATATCTAACACTAGTTGAATTTCAGTAGTGTCAAATAAAGCTAATGTCTCCAACCCACACGATGATATAGATGGATCATCTATAGACACCATAATTACGGTTGAGATCAATCAACATAATCAGGTAATATCTAGCGAGAAAGGCCGATTTATGTCTCGACTTGGTAAAGTGGTCCAGGCTCAGATCCCAATATCGTATACTGATGGGCATAAGGTTCCAAAAACATACAAGGAAGATGTTTGGAAAGATATGAAAGTGAGACTTCTTATGTATACTTAATTTTTTTTATTATATTTGCTTTTGTATAACTTTACACATTTCTTATAATTTAAAAATATCATTTGTCTTGTTAGAGAACATATGGACTCATGGATAGTTACAAGATTAGTTGCTACAAAAGTATGTGCAACCTACTTAAAACATATAAATCCACGTTACGGAAGAGATATTAGGATAAGTATTCAATGGATGCCTAAAGATTGGCTAATGTACCTCCAGGTGTTGATCCAGAATAGTGGAAAGAGTTCCTTGAGCATGATAATATGGAGGAGGCTAAAAAAAGAGGAAAGCAGGGAAAGATAATAGGGAAAATATTGGGGCCACTCACACAAGTGAGCGTGATGGGCATGCCCAAGTCGAGTACAATATGGTACGTACAACTATGTTTTATTTCTTTGTTTGATTACTATTACCTTGAAGATAGTATATATTATGTTTTTCATTTGTAGACAAAAGAATTGCATAAAAACCCATTGCGTGTTGATGTATGGATAGCTAGCCACACATGTAAAGATGGGTAAGTCAAAGAGAGCATTATTCTAATCATGGTGATTTTCCATAAATAGTGAATGATGATTGTTACATGAAAACATTATACATTCAAATGATTAGTCTTAACACTTCTACATATTTGGAATTTCACAGGACAAGGTGCTCGCGAAGAAAAAAGAACTAAAAGAAAGTTGTAGTGATAACACCAACCAACCACAATCATTGAGAAATGATGCCTTGTCTAAAGTATTTGGTATTGACAAGTGAGGGCGCACTCGTGGTGTGGGTTCCATAGTTTCGCTATCATCCATCGAGGCTTCATCTCCATCTTTATCTTTGCTTGCAACTAAAAAGGCCAATGGGAACCAAATGAAAGGTCGGCTCGATACATTGGAATTCCAGATCAAATGAATGAATAATAAACTAAGAAATATAGAGACAATGATAATTATGGTGTTGGGGAAGTCCCATTCCTCCCTAGTTGTTGGAGCAACTGCAAGTAATGAGACAGTTGCATCATTTAATGTAGAATACTGCTCACTAGAAGTGGTGCCTCAGGTGATGTGATCGGGTTTAATGGTAAGGTTATTGGTAAGGGAAGGATAGACGCTACCCCTCGAGACGTAGTGCACAATCACATAGTGAATAACGAGAAAAAGGTGGTAATATTAGTGGACAAAGTGCTTGAGGAAAATGCTTCTCTTTACTTGGGAACACAAGGTGGTGCTGAGCTTCTCGGAGATGTTAGTAGTGGAAGTTGGGTGGTGTGGCCGAAGAGTCTAGTCACACATACTGTTGGATCCCAATGACTTCTTGCTTTTAATTTTGTTAGCCACTTGTTAAAGTCATGCTTGTGTTGAGTATGCTATGGACTTTATTATGATAATATTTTCTATGGACTTGATTATATCGTGGATTTTATTATGCTAGACTTTGTTATGTTATGGATTTTATTATTCTATTATTTTCTATGGACTTTATTATGTTCGTTATGTTTTGTATTTTTGGATTACTTGAGTTTCTTTTTACTATATGGTATAACCTTTTTTAACTCTGCCAATGTAAATATTTCCTTTGCATTGTCGGTCCTAGGCCCAGATAAAGGAGGAGGGAAGATGTTTGATCTTTTTTATATCTCTTATGATACGTATATCTATAATATGTATGATAACTTTATCTGTGTTGTGTTACAGGATGAAACTATGCGTTCTGGGGCAGATGTTGAGGCCTTCACAACTCTCCTAAATAGGGACATTGAAGGTGATATCTCCATATCTCAGCCCTTTGATTCTGATAGTGGTATGTATCTTCCTACCTTCTCTTTCTTTAATTTGTTTGATTCCATATGTCGTTGAGTATTTGCCTAATCCAACTCTGTTATGACGAATGGTGAAAACGCATTCCCCAACTACTTGATGTGTTGGTTTTCAACATTTGTTTTCTACTACTCTTGGAGAGATTGATTTTTTGGCCAAACTTGGAAGCATAAGAATCATGAAAGCCCATAAGATGTCTTAAGATTCTTTTATCCCCTCTAAAGATGATAATAAGGTCATCAACAAAAGCTAATTGAGAGGGCCACTACATAAGTAAAAAGGTTTTATTTTACCCTTCTCCATGAGCTTGTTAAGAACTCTACTCAAGAAGTCTGCATTTGGAATGAAAAGACCTAAGGAAATGGGATTTACTTGTCTCAAACCTCTAGTAGATTTAAATAACCCCCAATTTTGACCATTTAAGAGAATAGAAAATCAATTAGAAGGTATAACTGTACATATTAAGTCAATCCATTTTCATAAAAACCAAAGCTCCCGAGCACTAATATAAGAAATACCCAATTAACCCTATTGTAGGCTTTTTCCATGTCTAACTTAATTAGAACATTTCCTTCATGAGTCTTCTTGCCTACATTTTCAACCATTTCTTTAGTCAACATGATGTTGTCTTGAATATCTATACCTTGAATGAATCCACTTTAATTTGAATAGATGATCAATGGAAGAAATTTAGCTAGTCTGTTAGAAAGCACCTTTAAAATGATTTTCATAGAGAAGTTACATAGACTAATTAGTCTAAGCTCAGCACAAGTCTTGGGGCACTCAGTGTTGGGAACAAGCACTATATAAGCGCTGGTCCAACTTTGAGGAATAGAGATACCTATAAAGAAAGATGAAATAGCAGATATAATATACAAGCATTTTTGTAGAAGATTCCTCCAAAACCATCTGGCCCTGGGGATGCATCCTCATTAAGGTCACTAATAACTGTGAATATCTCCATTTCAGAAGGAACATTCTTAAGAACAACATTCATTTCAGTAAATATAGTAGATGGGATATAATCAGAGAGATCCTCAAAAGCATTAAAGAATCAAGAAACTAGAAATCCATGTAGAAATCAACTATGTGGTTCTATAAAGCTTGGGGTTCCTCCAAAATAGATCCATATTGTGTTTACATAATGAATATTCATCCTCAAGTTCTTATCCTTAACAGCCGCATCAATAAATTTTGATTTAGCATCTCCCAATTAAATCCAATTGAGGGAAGACTTCTGCCTCCAGTATTCTTCTTCAACTTTCATGGCTTCTAATAATTTAGATTGAGCTTGCTTCAGAACTTGTATGTTGAAATTTTAACAATCAATCTCATAATTAACCTCAAGTTGTGCAATTAGGGTTCTCTCGTTCATTCATCTTCATTAGATACCTTCGACTGTTTGAAGATGGAACCCAGAGCACACACAAACAGAGTCAAGATGAATGATTAGGGTTTAAAGAGGTTATGGGGGATATGGACTTGTTTGATACGCCATACAAGAGGATTATATTGGATTAAATTTGTTGTTTCGCTATGAAATACAATACCAAAGGGGCAGTGAAAACAGAGTAGTTGTCCCCTTTCTCAGGTGGTCATTGGCCCAGAATAGTGATAACATCTTCTTAGATTTAAATGGTGGTTGTCAGTTACAAGGATGACCCTAATACTATGAAATCATTCTCAATCTCACAGTAAACGCCTCTAGTCTCCCTAATTACCATCTCCTCAAAGGGTTACTCATATGTAAAGGTAGAATCTATATTGGGAACAATGGGAGTTTAAGACAAAATCTTATGGAAGCATTACATTCCTAGGGTGTAGGGGGCACTCGGGGATATAAGGAACATATAATAGGATCAAATCATATTTTTACAGTATTTCATTTAGGAGTTACCCCATTCATTTGGCAAAGACACTATCGTGGTGTTGGTGGATAACATTAATATTAATTCAACAAAAAACATAGGAGTCGATAAAAATTCACAGAGTTTCGTATTTAGTATTTTAGTATTTTATCATAATGAATACAATGATTATATATAAAACATATCCACTAATATGTTTAGAAAAATTATTTAATCTCTCTCACAGGCACAGCCACACCTGACACCGCTCATTTCCTGTTAGTTGGTTATACGAATGTTTTCATCGGCGGTTCAGGAGTCACCCTGACCATTTCAGGTCATTTTCTCAGCCACTGCTTCACTTTTATTTTTAAAATTCATTTCTTCATTTTAAAAGATTTTGCATTTCTCAACATGGGATTCGAAACAACATTTTTCGACATGGTTATATAGAAAACATGGTATCATTTAGTGACAATTTATTAAAAGTGGCAATTTGTTAAAATTTTACTTGTTTGTGTTAACATGTCATCCTTACATTTCCATGTCATTTTTTGCTCCCTAACCTTCACTATGAAAATTTCCCTAAGGTTGTTTGTGACATATTTGCATGTTTTCTTCTTATTATGCTTCTACATTTTACCCTTAATCATGGAAAGATTGCTAATGGAGAAGCAAAGAGTGGTCGAGTTTACAGATTCACTTCGCAGTAAGCTCAATTACTTTGACGAATTAGAGAATATTGCTACCATATTTTATTCTTCAAACATGAATGTTGCATATGGGGGCTTTCTCCCACTGTTCAAAAGACTCGACGAGTGCATTTGAAAATAATCCACAGTATGCTTTACTTAGTCAAATTTAGGCAACTTCAGTCTCGAGCCCTTGGCATGATTCATTTTCATGTGCTTTTTGTTCTCAAAAGTACTTCGTCTCAAGTCAGGGAAGCAATCCAAAGCAGTGGTGGAAGCAACACAACTAATTCTGAGGGTGTAGAGGCATCTATCATTTGTGTCTGCTTCAAAGAATATGTTCAAATTCCTGCAGAGTGCCACATGTTATACTATATGAAGAGCGGCTCGACTTGGTAAGAGACATAATATGTTCAAATTCTAATACAAATGTCACTAAGTTTCACAAAACATATTGTGTTGCATTTGTCAGAGTTTTCGAGAGATACCTGTTCGGAGGTAAGGGTTTTACGGTTCTTGCTTTTAACAAGCATGGTGGTACAATCTCTATGCCGAGTCGATTTCTATTTTGATCTGATTTTTATAACCCGGTGGGAATTTCGATCCCGTATGTAAGAATGATGGTAGGTCTATATTTTCTCACGGTAGGGTTTGTTGAGACCTATTTCACATTCAATCGTCATTTTTGTTTTTGTCTCTTACCCAGCTTCAAGGTTGTTCACCCTTGTTAGTGCTATCACTGGTTTAAACGGTTATGCTGGAGGATTATAATTATTTCGTCGGAGTTTATAGCACCGATGAACAGGCAGTATGTTGGGTTTTTTTTCTGCCAGCCAAAAGTAAAATTAATGTGGCATGGGGAAAACAATTTGAATGGTAGTCTTAAGAGTTTTCAAATACTTGAGTTACATTTTGTGCAACTCAGTGACGTTTGTATTATGCAATAATAAATGCAGACACAACAAGTTTGTCATACACAAAATTTGAAATCATGTTTTGCGATACAATAAAGACACTACGACATGTTATTGTGTCAGCATCAGAATTATTAGTTGTTTTTAGTGGAAGTGATTGGTGTTTGGTCTCATTTTTAGTGTGTTTGCTAATTGTTTTGTAGGGAATTTTGATCAATGGACAATTTTTTGGCCTTGATATTTACTCGGTCAAAAATGACAATCTCTTCATCAATGTATTTAACAGCTTAGATGAGCCATTTCTCATTTCCTGGTAAGAGTTTATTCTTTTCCATCTCTTGATTTATGGGGACTTTTAAGTGAGAAGATTTAGTGTAGATTTGATTATTTAAGTAAGAGTAATTTAAGTGGCGATTTTGGTGATTAAATGGTATTATATGTAAAAGTATTTCTTTTTTATTTTGATCACCGGTGGAATTTGTTTGCACGTGTAAACGTTGTAGCTCAATCTAATGTACATTGTAGAAGTTGCAAAAGGCTGAAAATAAAAATAAATCTCCCTTGATTTCTCTATGTCGAGTCTTTAGTATGTTCAAATTCTTGCAGAATATGTTCATATGTAATATTATTTTTTTAATTTTCACTCCTTTTTTCCTTTTTGCATCTACGGTGTTGAATGACATCTTCCCAATTTGGTAAATGCACAAAGAAACTTGCAAAGCTACCCGTGCTTTATATTTTTCAGTCTGCTCGGTTTTCTTAAGGGAACTAGTGACAATGCTCTTATCGACACAATTTCTTTGTCATACTAATAAGGTCGTGTCACATGTGTATTTGGATATAATAACTAGATGTATGAAGTTTGTTAAGCAGAATACTCAATATATACCTTTGGTTCTTGCTTCCTTTCTTGATGAGAGTGTTTGTTGATATCAGAACATATCATGAAGTATTGTATGAAAGTGTTTGGATATAATTGTTATGTTTTTAGCCATTTTTATTGTTTGTTATATGTGAGGTTAGTGGTATGAGGTGGATAACTTTTATTTTTTTTAATATTTTAATTTATGTAAGTTCTCATAACACTTACAAAATGAACATTGTTTTTCAGACATATTAATATTTGTAAGTGTTTTGAACCGTTACAAAAGAAAAATATATTTTTTTCTTTTGCAAGTGTTTATAACCGTTGTAAATTAAAAAAGGTTGTTGAGTTTTGTAAGTGTTATAAACACTTGCAAACGAAAATTTTGCAAGTGTTTAAAACACTTGCGACAGTTAAATATGCAAGTGTTCAGAACACTTACAATTTTTTTTGTAACGGTTGTCCAAAACGGATATGTATTCCCAATGAACACTTACAAATGACATTTGCAACGGTTTTGAACCGTTATAATTTTTTTTGCAACGAGTCGATTTGTAAGCGTTTTAAACACTTACAAATCACCTGTTTTGTTGTAGTGATAGGGACTATGATAGGGAAATGGATGGATGTGACACCCCGACTAATTAAATACCGGGTAGCTACTCCTTTATTAAATTAATACAAAATGCCAAGTTGGTTCAGTTCATAGCATCACTGTCGAAAACGTTTTAACAATTACTAGCCACCTAATATTTAAAAAGTGAGTTGCCAATTTTAATTAAATCCGATTAACATACAATAAGTGAATCATGAAATGCTAACATAACCACCACAACATAGTCACAATAGAATAACCATCAAATAATAATGAGTCTAGAGGAATACTCCTCACAACAATCCAAATACTGAAATAAATAAATACCAAGTCTGCATCCCTAAATTAATTACAACCCAAAGTCTGAAATAACTGAAAAGTAAGATGTCTCTAAAAGGAATGGGGCGACATGCCCAACAAATGAGAAAATCTGATAATGGAGTCAAGATCGAGAATGGAGGCGTCTACTGTCAAGGTCCTGTAACTTCCACAACAGCTAAAGCACGTCACCTGAATAGAACTCCTATGCATGGTGTCCTTGTGGCTGGGCACCTAAAAGGTTTTACAAAAATAGATTTGAAAGCAAACGGGTCAGAGCCCGATTGTGAAAATATTTTAAAACTTTGCAAGTGTTTAATATCATTAAACAGTGAATATAAAGTACATGATAGTGTGTGCACTCACATGAGTTCCTCACCTCTCAACTAATTATGCACTCCTATCGTACCCGTACCCATTCTAGTTATTCCCATATCTAACTAGTCCGATACAAAATCTAACATTACTATACGATATCCAATTAAATTCCCAACATCTTCTATTTAACAGAGTGTTATGCCTTGCTACACAGATTCTCATATTAGTACTACTAATTACTAGAGATCTTTCATTTTCACTTTACAAACCGTTGCTGTTATTTATACACACATTTATTCTTGACAATTAATTTCAATTAACAGTATATTATTCTCACCATAACTATACAATACTAGCACCCCGAGACTAAGCTGCGGTGCACACATACTCTGCTATCCAATCCCGATACATCACGTACATAAGGACCACGCATTCTGAATCTCTCAGGAATTATTTCATTGAACAACAATCACAAACAATGGAGGCGAACATAGTTCACATCACATGGGTCACGCACATACCTACGCTCCCATGATCAACAGACTTATTAACTTCTCAATAAGTCCTTCTCTGACCTATGTCCTCGAGGTACCAATCTAAATACCCCCGTAGGCACACAAAGATTAGATGGCCCTGATTGAACGCCGACCTCCCATGATAGCAAGTACGGTAGGTATGTTATACACAGATAACTACATATACTAAGCATTCGAACATCTTAGATATCACAATATTTTATTAGTGGTATACTTCTCGTTCTTATACCAATATTTAGTGTTATACAACTCACAAGTCCCCGGTTTATATGTATATAAGTTATCAACTCTTCTCACGTCGTGATTAGTTACCCGCTTCCCAATCCACAAATGTCATCCGGTTTACTACAAGATCCTAAGTTTTACTCCTCAATGTACCCCAATCTCACAACTATACCCACTAGTTAATAAGGAAAGGTTATCTCACCATATAAGTAAGTCTACGGGACACTAGAAATAAAATCAGGCCTAAAAGAACATTCTGTCAACTCGTTATAAATCTCGTTCGAACGAGTGTCGTTTGAACGAAAGGCTTCGAACGAACTACCAACTCGTTAGAAGGGATACTGTCATCTCGTTAGAAGTTCTTTCGAACGAGGTCGTTCAAACGACCTGGGCAGGTCTTCTAACGAGATGGCAGATTCAGCCCAGAAATTCTTAAATCCATTTTTCTATATTCCTCTCTTCTCTAAATCCACACTTAGGTCACCTAAATAACATTTTAATGATTCTAAACCACTCTAAATCCTCTTAGGTAGTTTCTTAACATATTTATGGGTTCAATTACTCCAAATTAACATACAATTTACATAAATTCCCAATTTTTCATTCCAAACCCTATGAACATAAACTTAGAGTTTAAGTGCAATTAAAGACCCCTTATTAATCCGTTTTCAGATCATCAAAAGATATGTTTTGTATATTGAAATCGTCCATTTATCATTCTACATGTGAATCCCTACCCAAAACCACAAGTTTCACAATAATTTCATTTGGGTGTTCTTCATCAAAATTCCAAGATATAAACAGTTTTCTACACTACACATGGAGGAAATATTCAATGCAAATAACGACATCAAAACACTTTCCTTAGATTGTTCTTCAGAATTGATGTTGGTGAATGAAGGTTGATTTCTCCCTTTTTTTCTACAGATTTTCTCCCAAGGTTGAAGATGGTGGTTGGAGGTTTCTTTTGGAACCTCTTCAAACTCTCCTATAACTCCCGTAGCCCTCTAACTCACCTAATGTTGATAATGGGCCTAGTGGGTTCATAAATAATATAAAATAAACCTCTAAATTTCGTGGGTTTTAATACCCATATTTTTAAAATTAAAAAAATACCCTTTTAAGTTGTCGGTTTGGCCTAAAAAAGTCTCGGGACCCAAACTAAACGATCGGCTAGTGTTTTCTGACTATTTCGACCCTTCCGGACACATTGGCGCACTTAAAATGACCATTCGGTTGATAAAAATATAATTCACTTTTTAATTTAAATAATTTCATTCCTGATGCGGCTGACACGCGCGTCCCAACTAAATTTTCCAAATTATCGTATTTCTGTCTCGTGACAATTTAAATATTTAACAATACTCATGTATTACCATACATTCTCGAAAATAATAATTTTAACATCATAATCAAATACCAACTCACATCTTGTTAGTATTTATACCCGGATTAATTTCCAATTAATTCTCATTTAATTTAATTAATCCCATAATTAAAAATCAATAAATATACGGGGTATTACAATGGAGTTAATGGAAATCAAGATAAGAAGAAAAGTTAACATAACTTGTTTATAAGAAACTTAATGGATTGGTGAGAAATCTAGAGCAATAGAAAATACGGGGTTTTAATTATATTGTATTGGAAAATATAGAAATAGGAACGGAGTCAGAATAATAGTAGATAAGAACCTTAAAAATGATATCGTCACCGTTATTAGAAAATATGATAGACTTATACTTGTAAAACTAGCATTAGGTGAAAATGTAATATAATTGTTAGTGCTTAAGCACCCCAAGTAGGATTAGATGAGCAAACTACAACACAATTTTGGGAACAAATTGACGAACTAATTCAAGAAATACCCGTAGGTGAGAAAATCTATATTGGGGGAGATTTTAATGTCCATGTAGGAGAAGATAGTGCATGGAGGATATGGTTTTGAAGATAGGAACAACGGTAGAGAGTCTATCTTAGACTTTGCGATGGCTTATGATTTCGTACTAGTAAATACATGTTTTAAAAAGAGGCTTGAACACTTAGTAACTTATAAAAGTTTAACACATAAGGGCCAAATATAATTTTTCATTTTTAGCAAAGGGGACCGAGTAACATGTAAAGACTGTAAGGTTATCCTGGGAGAGAGCTTAACCTCACAGCTTATGATAATGGTGTTGGATGTAAAAATTAAAAATCAATCACAAGTCCTAAAAGAAAAGATTAATCCACGAACTAGGTGGTGGAACTTAAAAGGAGATAATTTAGAATTATTTAAAGATAAAATATTAAATGAAACGTCATAGAATACCGAAGAGGTGATCAATATAATGTGGGATAGAATGGCCACATGCATTAAGAGAATGTTGAAAGAAATTCTTGGAGAATCAAAAGGTAGGGGACCACAATTTAAAGAAACTTGGTGGTGGAATGAAGAAGTACAAAATATAGTAAAAATTTTAAAAGTATTTTAAAACATGGCAAACTACTAGAGACGAAGAAATTTTGAAAAATATAAATAGGCTAAAAAGGAAGTTAAGAAAATGGTAAGAGAATCTAAGTTAAAGGTGTATGATGATCTTTATATATAATTACGAACACAAGAAGGGGAAAAAGTATTTATAAGTTTGCTAAACTTAAGGACAGAAAACCAAAATATTGTAATAACGTTAACTGTATTAAAAGTGATGATCCGAGAGTTCTAATCAAGGATAATGAGATTATGGAAAGGTAGAAAAATTACATCGAGAGGTTATTTAATGGAGATCATGGGATTTGATTAGATATAGAGGAACTTAGTGAGACTCGAGAAAATATATTTTTTCGCAGAATTAGAAAAATCGAGGTTATGATTTCTCTGAAAAATATGAAAATAGGAAGGGCTTTAGGACCAGATGGCATCCCCATTGAGGTTTGGAAGTTATTAGGGGAGGAAGGAGTGTCTTGGCTTATAAAATTATTTAATAGAATTATAATGACTAATAGGATGCCCGATGAATGGATAAGGAGTGTTTTAATACATATTTATAAAAATAAATGGGACATACAATGAAACTTTGATAGAGAGTGATTGAATATAGATTGTGATTGAAAATAACTATTTTTGAGAATCAATTTGGGTTTATGCCTAGGAGGTCAATAATGTAAGCAATTTATTTATTGAGGAAATTAATGGAGAGGTAAAGTGGCGAAAAGAAGAACCTTCATATGATTTTTATAGATTTGGAGATGGCGTATGACAAGATACCAAGAGATAAAGATGTAAGGACATTTTTCTCATGTCCGAAATGTTTCATTTATTTATGTCGTACGCCACTACATTTAGCACGTCTCTACACGATCGCTCACGACGGCCTCAATCCGAATTCCGGGAATCAAGCATTTATGATCTCCATCATGTGTCCCTCATCTACCTCAACGACTTCACATTCCATGATTTTAGGCTCGTAATGCAAGTGGTATGCAAGAGAAGTCAAAACAGTGCAACAAGGCTTGATAGGGAAGTTCAAGGGCATTTTCATAATTTCACATCCATAGTGTGGAGGTCTGGTCAACTGGAAAGTTGAAGAGCTCGCTGCAACGAAGATACTGGAAAAAACGGCACCTCAATCCGAGCTACGGTGAAGGAGTTATGACCTTTTGAAGATTGAGAAAATTCCTTAAAGAATGCTGTTTTTTTTTTGTACGCTGGATAAAATTTTAGAGTTTTAAGAACGTGGGTCTCTTCATCTTTTTTCCTATAAATACCAACTTCGGGGGAGTTGTTTTGTAAGACTTTAGAAGACGTTTTTGAGAGTCAAAAATACCTCTAGTCTTCCTATTTTCGAGTCCCAAGACTCATGTTTTGATTCACATAATTGTCAAACCTTTGTGAATCTTTTTGGTAACCCAAGAACACAACTTCTTAGTTTGTTCAAACCTTTGTGGAGAGATCTTTGCAACCGAGGGCTGCGTGTCATTGCTGAGGGAGTCTCTTCAAAGTTTTATGGTTGCGTGTCATTGAGGAGTGTTGCGGTTCTTCCTTTGTTGATTGGACTGAGGTTCATGTGGGTTCGCTGCGTGTGGATTCATTGCTGACGACACCGACCGACGCCTCCGGGTATTCGTGTGTCACTGTATTTCATTGTAATCCATGTAAGTTGCGATTTACTTATTATAGTGAAATAAAAGGTTTTGCCCTGCGGGGATTTTTCCTTAAACTTGTTTCGCATACTTTATTTGTTTATGGGTTGACACACGCACCGTAGATGGATGTTTAGGGGCTGAATTTATTTGATTTAAAAGTAGACTCTAATTAAATAAGGGTTACTTGGAAACTTGCAAAATTTAATTTAAATCACTATTACACGACGTTTACAAATTGGTATCAGAGCGGGTTACGCTAATTTATCGCGTGATCCTGATTTTTCAAGGATTTATTTTCTGATACAATTTGTCTACTCACGTTTTCAAATTGGTATCAGAGCAGGTTGCACAAATTTATTGCGTATTCCTATTTTCATCAAAAATTGTGTGATATTGATTTTTTTAAAATCAGTTTTGTGAAAAATCGCATTTTTTTCAATGGTACGCCCGTTTAATGAGGAGCCTATTTTTGAAAAAGTTCACGACCATGCTGAAAATTTTAAAAGTCTGAATTTGAAACTTTGCAAAAGAATTAAAGTTTTGAAAAAAGAAAATTCTCGTTTGAAATCCGCGATGGATCTTTTGCAAACGGTTCAAAATCAAAGAGATTTTAATCGTGAAAAATTTATTTCTTTGGACCATGAATTTAATGCTTTAAAATTGTCCAAAAAGGAGAGTGATGATAGGGTCCTTGTTTTAGAAAAAGATTTAGAGGACCTTAAAAATTCGAAGGGTTGTGTTTGTGCCAAAGATGAAAGAAATATTTTAATCAATGAGTTTGTGGCACGTGAAGAGACTCTTAGGGAAAAGTTTGCTTTAATTGACGGGGAGAGGGATACCCTTTTAGAAGTTGTTGAAAATTTGAAAAAGCAATCCCTGTCTTGGGAAGAGTCTAATTTGTTGCTTGAATCAAATATTTTGAAGATGAAAAATGATTTAAACGATTCAAGTAGGTTTGATTGTGATGGTAATGGCTCATCTTGTTCTCATGCTTCTAGTGCTAAAGCCAAAACCATTATTTGTTTTAGAGGGTCAATCAATCCCAAGGACATTAGAATAGATCACACTTTAGGTAACATTCCTTCCGTTTACACATGTTCACATTGTGGTAGGAAAGGTCATCTTAGGAGATTTTGTTTTGATCTTGGAAGAAGTCCTAGGATGTCGAAGTCTAGTGTTACCTTGGTTCCTAAATCCCCCACACGTTGTTTCACATCTATTTGGGTTAGGAAATCACTTTTGGATACACTAGATTTTAGACAAGTTGATTCTCGTTTGGTTGCACATGATTCTTCTCTTGCCATATCATATAGATGAATGTGTTCGCATGTGTGTCATACGCTAGTTATGCTTTTTGATATATGTTTGTTAGCGTTGTGACATGTACTTTTTGTATAGATTTTTTATTTTTGGAATTATTTTGAAAAATACAAAAAGATTTTATTTTGATAAAATTTTGAGAAAATCCAAAAAGATTTTTGTATTTTGTTTGCACCGTTTATGGATGAAGACTTAAGATGACCGAGTCACAACATCATTACATTTTTCATGTGACTATTTGATAGTGTTTTGAGACAATAGGTCAATTCATCCGTGTGCTTTATAATGTTTGGAGTCATTAAGATGTAATTAAGTGTTACTTCCTACATGTTTGACTCATGTTTCCTTTAATGCACACATGCACGGATTTGTTTGATTATTGTGCTTGTCTTATCACATGTTGGTTGGGTGTTTTCACTTCAATCCTGTCCCTAAAACGAACCAAGCGCGATAAATTTTGATAAGGAAATTGTGCATATAAAAACCGTTTTGTGAGTTTGTGTGATTTGTTTGATAACGGGGAGGGGCTGCGAAAGATAAGTATCTCTTCTTTACGCAAAAGCCACCGTTAAATTGGACCAAAAAAATGGAGGAATTTTATTATCCGGGGTCCAAAGAGGTTTAAAAGAGCTCAAAAAATTTAAAGGCAATAAAAAGATATTCATGCCAAAATATGGGCCATTTAGGTTTTTGCACCAATTCTCCAAAGTTTGAGAATTTAGATCACCTCTAAAAGAATATATATATGAGGGAGCTTGGTTGGAGAATTTAAAACGGGTTTGCACATCCTTGAAATGCTTGAAAATGCGCTACATAGTTTTGGACGTTATTGGTGTGCAAATCACTTTGACTTTGATTTGTTGATTTGCATAAGACGATGTTATCTAAATTCAACAAATTTTTTTACACCTAAGGATACTTTTGATGATCATTCGTTAGGAGTACACATATGCATTGTGCACATATGATTGATTGAGTTGATTTACCTATCGAATGTGTTCACACCCATTCATTCCATTTCCATGACTTGGTTGTTTGAGTCTAAATCCATGGTGTGATTTTTGTATCATGTTTTACATTTTTTTTTCAAAATGGTATCTTTTTTTTGTATAAAAAATTGAAAAAAAAATCAAAAATAGTTTGTGTATTTTTTGTATACCGTGACACCCCGATTTTTCTTGTTTGATTCATTCTTTTTATTTGTCTATTTGGGGACATCATAAAAAGGTTTATTTGTCTATTTGGGGACATCATAAAAAGGAGGAGAAAGAATTATCATTTTATGGGGGAGTTTGAATTTTGGGGGAGTTTTTGAGATTTGACTTATGCTTATCATATATTGGTATCTATGTTTATCTCATTTCAAAATCGATATGTAACTTGGTATTTTTTTCTTTTTCTCATGTGTGTAGGTACTACATTGATTATCTCTGAATTGCACACCCTAATGAGAAAATATTTGAGATTCCTGAAGATTTGAAGAACAAACGATGAAGACTATTCATTTGTACCTTTTCCAGTTTTGGGTTCATGGGAGGGTATATTTGTATAGGCAATTTCATATTTGATAATTCAGATTTTTATGTATGTACCGGCATAGACATAGGGGGAGATTTGTAAGGACATTTTTCTCATGTCCGAAATGTTTCATTTATTTATGTCGTACGCCGCTACATTTAGCACGTCTCTACACGATCGCTCACGACGGCCTCAATCTGAATTCCGGGAATCATGCATTTATGATCTCCATCATGTGTCCCTCATCTGCCTCAACGACTTCACATTCCATGATTTTAGGCTCGTAATGCAAGTGGTATGCAAGAGAAGTCAAAACAGTGCAACAAAGTTTGATAGGGAAATTCAAGGGCATTTTCGTAATTTCATAGAGTCTGGAGGTCTGGTCAATTGGAAAGTTGAAGATCTCGCTGCAACGAAGATACTGGAAAAAACGACACCTCAATCCGAGCTACGGTGAAGGAGTTATGACCTTTTGAAGATGGAGAAAATTCCTTAAAGAATGCTGTTTTTTTTTGTACGCTGGATAGAATTTTAGAGTTTTAAGAATGTGGGTCTCTTCATCTTTTTTCCTATAAATACCAACTTCGGGGGAGTTGTTTTGTAAGACTTTAGAAGACATTTTTGACAGTCCAAATACCTCTAGTCTTCATATTTTCGAGTCTCAAGACTCATGTTTTGATTCACACAATTGCCAAACCTTGGTGAATCTTTTTGGTAACCCAAGAACACAACTTCTTAGTTTGTTCAAACCATTGTGGAGAGATCTTTGCAACCGAGGGCTGCGTATCATTGCTGAGGGAGTCTCTACAAAGTTTTATGGCTGCGTGTCATTGAGGAGTGTTGCGGTTCTTCCTTTGTTGATTGGACTGAGGTTCATGTGGGTTCGCTGCGCGTGGATTCATTGCTGACGACACCGACCGATGCCTGCGGGTATTCGTGTGTCACTGTATTTCATTGTAATCCGTGTAAGTTGCGATTTACTTATTATAGTGAAATAAAAGGTTTTGCCCTGCGAGGATTTTTCCTTAAACTTGTTTCGCATACTTTATTTGTTTATGGGTTGACACACGCATCGTAGATGGATGTTTAGGGGCTGAATTTATTTGATTTAAAAGTAGACTCTAATTAAATAAGGGTTACTTGGAAACTTGCGAAATTTAATTTAAATCAATATCACACAGTCGCATACGACGTTTTTCAAAAGAATGGTGGTTTTATATAAAAAATGAGTGGCTAGTAGATATATTGATATGATCAAGGATATATATGACGGGGTCATGACTATAGTGAGCTGGAGAAAGTAGTGAATTCCCAATTATTGTAGGTCTGCACCAAAGTTAAACACTAGGTCATAATCTCTTTTCCCTTGTTATGAATGAGTTGACAGGACAAATACAAGATGAGGTGCCATGGTGTATGTTATATGTAGATGATATTATTTAAGTAGATGAGACTAAGATAGAGATCAATGCTAAATTGGAATTATGGATAGAAACGTAAGAAACAAGGGGATCTAAAATAAGTAGGACTAAAACAGAATATATAGAGTGTAATTTTAGTAGTAATAAGAGGATAAATGGGGGTGTGGTGAAATTGGAGGGTCAAGAGATACCTAAAATTGACCATTTTCATTATTTAGGCTCGATTCTCCAAAAAGATGGAGATATTAGTAATGATGTTACTCATAGGATTAAAGCAGGTTGGGTTAAGTGGAGAAGTGTTATCAACGTATTGTGTGATAGGCATATACCTTTAAATTTAAAAGGAAAATTTAATAGGACGATCATTAAACGTACCATATTATATGGGGTAGAGTGTTGGGTAAACAAAAAATAAAATGTGCAAAAAATGAGTGTGGTGGAGATGCGAATGCTCAGATGGATTTGTGGTAAAACTCGAAAGGATAAAATTAAAATGAAAAAATTCGTGAAACGGTAAAAGTATCTCCTATAGAAGAGAAATTGAGAGAAAATAGACTTAGAATGTTTGAATACGTCATGCGTAGACCAATGGAGCCCCCGTAAGGAAGAATGATTTAGTTAGTGTTGATGGTAATACAATGGGTAAAGGTACGCATAAATTGATTGGGTGAGATATTGTAAATAAGGACATAATATCATTTGGCTTAAGTGAAGATATTGCACTGAATAAAATTGAATGAAAAAAATAGTATTCATGTAGGCGATCACAAATAATTAGAAAAAATATTTCTTGAGTGGAGTGTAAATTGCTTTTGAGCTTCCACCAATCAAGATATACATTGAAAATGGCACGACATATTCTAGGGGTTGACTATTACTCAACAATGACAAAAATATGATTGATTCAATACTCCAACAGCTTAGTTCGCCTGATGAAGCAAAACCATGCATGAACGGTAATGTAAAGCTCTTTGGTCAGATCCTAACTAACCCTACCTCTTAGCATGAACCTTGTAGTAGTAAACACGAGAAAAATGATAAGGTTCGTGAACAGTCTAAATTAAGCGGTGAATCCTCTTTTAACATGAATTTCAAACTAGATGGTTCAGTAAAAAATTGACCTTAATAATAATTCAGGTCTTAAGGATGTTCCAATAAGAGTAGTTATGGTTGCTAGGATGGGAACATAATACAAATTGGATTTCCTTTTATACCTTATGCTGCTATATTGCAGGCTAAATACCCGGATGCATTTAGTAATTACCCGATACCTTCGTTCAATATACAACAACACCCATTTTCTTTAGTTGTAAACCGTAATTGTGACAATTCTAATGATGTATCGGTACACCAAATAAGGAACCAAGATCTTGCTAAAGTGCAGCCTTTTAAAGTAGATATGAAGCAGTACCAGTACATATTATTCTCTCAAATGCAAAGACGAAGTGAGATAAACGTTGTGGGGAGAGGATGGGGGATTTCAAAACCAGTGGCGGCCATCAAAATGCATTATGATAAAATGGAACAATAAAGAGAGGAGGATCTTGGAGGGATAAGGGGAACATAGGCATGTAGTATAAATCTCAGAAAGGCCTCTTGTAGGAGGCCTCAGTGGAAAATTATTACTCTTTTCTTACACTGTACAACAGTTTTTGTAAGTTAAAATGTTCTCATAGGACTTCAGAATCTAACAGGTGCTTTATCCATTTTTTAATCTTTGTCTCTGGCTTTGTTTTGGATTAGGTCAACTGTTACATTGCAATAAGTTTGCATATATTATATATTTTAGATTACTCTGTCCATTTTTCAATAGCTCCTCAAGGATCAGTTCAATTTTGGAACTCCGTGAATGTATTTTGTTATTGTGATCGATGATGGTGTTGTTGTTGTTGTTGCTTCTGTTGTTTGTAAGTGATTGTTTTTCTTAATTTTCCTAGTTTATATTTTCATTTCTCTTATTGTAGTTTCTTTAAGTATAAGTTGTGTATTAGATTATTCTGGGAGTAACTATACATATGATTGATTTTTTCAATTACCTAAATTTATAAATGAACAAATTCTCCCAGTACATTATTATATCTCAATTTTAATAAGTTTTGATGGGCACTACCGGCGAAACATCTGAGAAGCTAATTGAGGCGCATACAGTCAAGGGAAAGGAAGATGTACGTGGTGGGGAAAGTATTCGGCTCACCAACTCAATACAAAACCTAAACTATGACTACACGTTGGTCGTTTGTTATATTCGGATCACCAACTCAGTACAAAAACCTAAACTATGACTACACTCTTTTAAGGGAGTATAGCGGCCAGTTCGGGCATCGAAAATTCACAAAGAGTAGTTGCTAGAATTTAATCCGTTTAATACTTCTAAAATAAAAGTGTAAAAGGTATCGAATAACAAAAAGAAAGAGATAATCTAGGCATGGGTATCTAAACTAGATTAAGAAAAGGAATAAAAACTATTGGTTGTGTGGGTACCTGAAATTAAAATGATAGGCCCGGACGAGTAGCTCAATAATAGCGGCGCAAATTCCAGGCTTCTTATACCTTGAACCGATTATGATTCAGTCTCTTCCCACGTTCCCATTTGGGGGCACTCTAACAAGAGATGGGAAACGTGGAGGAGTCCCTCACCTCCACTCACTAGAACAAACATGTATATAACAAACCCTAGGTCCGGGGCAAAGGACAAGTTGTATTATCTGTAACCACTCTCCGGAGTATATAGAAATAACACTGACTGCACCACCATGGACGTAGGCACCTCTTTACTGAACCACGTACATCCTTTATTGTGTGACTGCCATTTTACCTTCCTTATTCTTACTTGGTGATTGCTTTTCTCTCATCTATTCGTGTTGCACAATAATTGTCACCACAATTGGTGCCGTCTGTGGGAACGTTTATCCTCCCTGAGAAAGCCCACACCAAAAAAGGAGTTTAAAATGTCCGGTCACAGTAGCAATGCTCCCCAGGCAGGAGATATTCAAGAACCACCTGTTCCTCGCAAGATTAGATCTGAAATTCGATGTTCAGATCAGAGGGCTCGCTTGGAAAGGCCAGCCTCAGAAGAAAGCCAAGGACTAACAAGATCCATGCAGATATCCAGACTGATTGATGCGTATGAGGCAAGGCTCCACGAGCAGAGGGAGTCCTCTCTCAAACACGAGGCTGAGAATGCTCGCCTGAAAAGAAGATTAGAGAGATTGGAGAAAGGACTCTATCATGATACCAGGAGACGCCCATACCGCACTCCTAGCCCTCAGGCGAGCAAGTCTCGCAGTCGAGGAAGGAGCCCCAGGAGGGGATCCCAAATGGGTGAGGGAAACGAATCAGACGACGACCTACGCGAGCAATTACGAAAAGCTCGCCATTACCAGAGCCCTAATCACAGCAATGAGAACATACGAAATCTAGTCCAAAGGGAGATGGACCAACATCTAGCCCATCATGGTACCAGATCGACCCGAGAACTCGCTAGGCGAGCTCTCAAAACTCAGATGAAATCACTTTTCTCGAGGGAAATTGAAGAAGAAGAAGCCCCCAAGAAGTTCGCCATTCCAAGGTTCAAAGTTTATGACGGTAAGACTGATCCCATCGATCATGTCAGGCAGTACCGGCAGGCCATGACCCTCTGGAACCACCGGGATGCACTGATGTGCCGTATTTTCCCCTCGAGCCTGCATGACGTGGCACAAAAATGGTTCGAAAGGTTGCCCCACCGGTCCATCCGGAGTTTCAAATGCCTGGCCAAGCTCTTTACGTCCCGATTCATTACTAGTAGCTCCCATCCAAAAAGGATGGATGCTTTGCTAACAATGAAGAAAACGCCTCAAGAGGTACTGGGAGTTATTCAATGAGGTTGAACATTGCTCGGAGCAAGTGGCAGTGGCCTCTTTCAAAATTTGGCTACCCAGCTCTTCCCTTTTATACCAGTCCCTAACGAAGAAGGAGGCTATGACTATTGACGACCTAATGGCTCGCATCAAGAAGTACGCTAAGGTGGAAGATGTCACCCGCCTCAGTATAGAGGAAACGGTCGAGCTAAACTCACTGGTAAGGGAAGTGACAAAATTGAGAACTACAGGAAAGGAGGGAAGAACGGGGGCAAAAATGGCTCCAAGAACGAAGGCAACAATGATGTGTCGAAAGCATTTCAGGCTGTCAACACCGTCTTTAAGGAACCAATTTACAAGATTCTCGTAAAAATCAAAGACGAGCCATTCATCAAGTGGCCCAGGAAGATGAGAGGAGATCCCTCAAAGAGGAACAATGCGCCGAGATGCGCTTTTCACAAAGAGGGGGGACATAAGACTGAGCATTGCAAAGCTCTTAAATCTCACCTCGAGGAGCTAGCCCAATTCGGGCATTTTAACGAGTTTGTGGAGAAAAAAGGCAGAGAAGGTGGCTGCCAATAGAGAGGCTAGACCTGAAAATGTGCTCGAAGATGACGCTGGACATGAGTTCGCAGTAATTCATGGGGCATTTGATGCCAGGAATATCCAAGGAAATTCAACTGGAATGGAGATGAAGAAACTTACAGCGGTGATGCAAGCTTTTCAGATCGATCCAGCAAAGTCACAGTCAGGAAAGCGTCGACGAGTAGACGACGTCAACTATAATAAGCATATTATTTTCACAGATGAAGATCTGGTGGGAGTGAGAACCCCACATCATGATGCCTTGATCATTACCCTCAGAATAGCTAACTTTGACGTCGACAAATTGCTCATCGACCAAGGAAGCTCATCCAAGGTATTGTATCTTGACCTATTCAGAAAATTGAGGTTAAGCGTCGCCGACCTAAAGGAAGCTACCGTCCCTTTAGTTGTCTTCGCTGGAAAAATAATTATGCCCCTGGGAAAGATTGTGCTGCCAGTACGCGCGGGAAACATCTCCAAGATGATTGAATTTTTGGTGGTCGACATCGACTCGCCATCCCAAGCCATCCTCGGCAGGGGATGGCTCCATGCGATGAAGGCAGTCTCCTCGACCTACCATCAGAAACTCAAGTATGTTACCGAGCGAGGAGTAATGGAGATTCACGGAGATCAAGCGATGGCAAGAAGGTATTTCATAGCAGCCATCCGACCAAGGCCAGAGAAGAAGGCCGATCAGCCCAGCGAGAAAGTTAAAGAACAAGAATGTCTGACACCTTCTAAATAGCAATTAAAGTAAGGAAGACCTGGAGTAGAGGAGACCAGGATCCTCCCCTTTGAAAGAGCCATCGAAGACCTGGTAAAGGTTGCAGCTGGTGATAGCGACAGTAACAGAGTTTTCTTGATTGGTGCCTCTCTCACCGACCAAGAACAGAAGGAATTGAAAACTTTGCTGAGACACAACGTAGATGTTTTTGCATGGGAACCATACGAGCTGCCTGGAATTGATCCTAGTATGGTTTGTCATCAATTGTATGCCAATCCCACCTTCAAACCAATCACGCAGAAGGCACGACAAACTGCACCCGAGAAAGAAAAAGCCATGGAAAAAGAGGCAGAAAAACTGTTGGATGCAGGATCAATACGGGAGGTACAATTCCCCGAGTGGTTGTCCAACCCAGTAGTAGTTCCAAAAAGCAACGGGAAGTGGAGAGTTTGCATCGACTTCACCGACCTCAACAGAGCGTGCCCTAAAGACAATTTCCTCCTTCCAAAAATTGACCAACTGGTGGACGCCACTACAGCTCACGAGCGAATGAGTTTTCCGGACGCATACTCAGAATATCTTCAAATCCCTTTATATGCCCCAGACTATGACAAAACAACATTTATCACCACAGTTGGGCTATACTGCTACAAAGTCACGCCCTTTGGGCTCAAAAACGCAGGGGCAACATACCAGCGGCTAGTCACCAAGATGTTCAAGGATCAGATAGGAGACACCATGGAGGTCTACATCGATGTCATGCTCGTTAAAAGCAAGAAGAAAGAAGACCACCTCTCAGACCTGTCAAACACCTTTGAAATCCTCAGGAAATATCGAATGAAACTTAACGCAAGCAAGCGTTCATTCGCTGTCCAGTCAGGAAAATTTCTTGGGTACTTGGTCAGTAAGAGAGGCATAGAGGCTAACCCAGACCAGATCAATGCGATTAACAGGGTACAACCTCCTCGAACAATCCGGGACGTACAGAAGCTCACTGGTATGCTCGCTGCCTTAAATCGCTTTATCTCTAAATCCTCCGAGAAATGCAAACCTTTCTTCCAGCTTCTAAAGGGGAACAAAATGGTAGAGTGGAACCCAGATTGCTCACAGGCATTAGTCGAGCTCAAAGCTTACTTAAGCTCTCCACCACTGCTCATCATACCACAGCGAACAGATTCTTTATAGCTATACCTCTCCGTTTCCAACCACACTGTCAGCTCTGCATTAATATGCGAAGCCGTAGGAATCCAGCACCCCGTTTACTACGTGAGCAAAACCCTGCTTGAAGCCGAGCAGAGGTACCTACCACTGGAAAAGCTCACCTTTGCACTAGTAGTGGCTTCAAAGAAGCTGAAGCACTATTTCGATGCCCATACTATAATCGTCCTTACATCTCACCCCCTTCTAAGGAAGGCGGATTTGTCAGGCTGACTCTCTAAATGGTCAGTCGATCTCGGACGATTTGATATCCAATTTCAACCAAGGAACGCAATCAAGGGGCAGATCCTTGCTGATTTCATAGCGGAATTCATAAGCGAACGACCTTGCGACCCACCACAGCCAGCCAAACAAGAACAGAGCCACATGACGGAGGGAATCTGGAAATTATTCATTGATGGAGCCTCCAATTCAAAGGGGGCAGGCGTAGGCATCGTACTTATCACTCCAGAAAATGCGATCCTCGAGCAGGGAATCAAGCTTGGATTTGAAGCCTCCAACAATTAAGCAGAATACGAGGCCCTGATAGCCAGCCTCCAGAAAGCACACGCTTTGGGAGCAAAGTAATTACAAGTGTTTGGCGACTCACAGTTAGTCTTCAATCAGATCAGCGGGGACTACAATGCAAAAGACAAAAGGATGGCAGCCTACCTCGTCTTAGCGAAGAAGCTATTGGCTGACTTTGAGGAAGTCAAGCCCCACGGGTTGGTCTAAAATAGTCTCGGGACCCAAACAATACACCCGGGTATACTATTCCGACTATTTTGACCCATTCAGAACTAACCGTGACCTCAAAATTATCATCTGAGTCACTCTACAATAATTTCCTATCTCGACCTGATATAGTCTATACGCGACATCCGATTGAGATATAACAACACTATCACATCACTATCACTCGATATGATGTAAAATAATTATTTACTATTCACTTAGTAATTATGTTCAATAAATATTAATATTTATCACTCGTCATTAATATTTTAATCAATCTATAATATTTAATTCAATTAAATTACGACACGCGGGTAATTTAAAATAACCGAATTAATTAAATTTTAAATACTCAGAAATACAGGGTGTTGCATACATGATGCTATATATTAATCTTGTATAAAACCCATTCTTTAAATGCACATTTGTATTTAACATTTACTTCTTCATAGGTTGGAAAAGAAAATTCTAAGTTTTGTGAAATTCGACAAAACTGACAAACTCTGGCTCCGATCATGTCCTTGTTCACATGTTCACCACAGGGAAGCAAGACTTCACGTCCGGAAAGAATATCCTTTGATGTCCACAATGATATCTGGCAGACCTCGTATAAATTCTTGAGTGCGTGGCATGACCTTGGAATGAAGACTTTCTTCGCGTCCGCGACAAGTCCGTGATCCTCCAAGATTTTGACTTTTTGAAAATATTAATTTTGTAGTTGTGCTAAGACAAAATCGTGGTTGGGCAGCCAAATTCATGTTATCTTGACCTATGAATTTTCCACATTTGAGATATATCACACTTGTGTATATAATCAATAGTTTCTCTATTGCTCCATATAAGGTGAGAAAAAGAAAATATCTTAGCTTTATAGAGAAAACTTATATTATCTTCTCATTGTGTTCTTTAAGTTCATTACGTAATCAAAGAAAGTTAGACTTATATAATCAAGCTTATTTAGACAAAAAAAAATCAAAGTGGTATTGTTTTGTCATATGTTTGGCCAAGTTGAAGAGTAAAGATAATGTGAATGATGAGCCATTCGTTTGTGCATTCCAAAACTTAAAGCAAGTGTTTTATGCAAAGAGCCCCAACAATGATCCATGGTCTATTGTTTTACATTCCCCTCAGCGCTTGACTACATCGGTAGACGACATAGAGGCACCTATTGAGATTCACTCTATTCTGGATGACAACCCAGAATTAAAGAAATTAGTAAACACATTAGAGGAGTAGATGTTTAATTGTAGCATGTTATGTTTTTTAAATGTTGACTTGAAAATTATGAATAATAGCATGTTTCAATTATTTTGTAGCATGTATTCATAGTGACTTTTGTTCACAAGTTTATTATTACTTCTTCCAGGATGTCATATATTGTACATACATGCAACAATTTTCAAAACATGTCTTTTATAGAGAACACGTCAATTTATCAGCATGGCTATCAAGAAATCAAACAATACAATTACTTGCGAGATCATGGGCGGAACATACCTGAAGCATATTTATTTCAATCAATACTACGCACAGTACCTCAAAGTTGGGATGACGCAGTTGAAAGGGTTTTCATAAAACACAATCCAAGTAATGCGATCCAGTTAATAGAGTTTTTAGAACTCGAAGAAAGAAAAATCCATCCTTTGTGGATAGAGCTGAAGAGGATAAGGATGCGTTCAGACTCTACTGTGAGAAAACATATGCATAACGAAGTTAACATCTATTATTGTCTTAGGAGAGATGGCATACGTCCTAATATGTTTAGTGTCAGAAATGCAATTAACAACACACTTCCGCAGACATGGCCAATAAAATTTTTACGTGAAATGATGAAGTATGAAACTTATGACATGGTCGAGTTATCAAAACTTTTAGAATATGTTGAAAAGGTATAACTTATATTATATTTTTTTATATTATTTCCTTACTTTTGTATTAACATATGAACTAATGCATAAATATATAAATACAGAAAATGGCATCCGAGAATACAATTCCATCATCCAGGCCAAAAAGTTCAAGTCATGATGAGAATTCTACCATGGATTATTGTGTTGACGTTTCCCTTAACCTATTTGGTTTTCCAATAGGTGGCAAATAATCGTTTTAAACTCGGTCCCTGTCTTTATTAAAATCTTGTATTAGCTTAAAATATGAGAGTTGGGATACGGTTGAGCAAGTAAAAAAGGACGACTTGTGGGATATGCTCATGAAAGAGTTCAATCTTTCGGCCGACCAGAAGGAGGGGTCCATGAAAGCCATTGGTATTCAATTGAAGACTTTTAGAAGTAACCTCCGCTCGACTTATTTTAAGGGATTGGACAGTGATGGGATAAAGGCCCTGAAGGATCAAGTACCGGAGAAAGAGAATATCCCGGTCCGTGAGTGGAATGAATTCATCTTGCGCGAAGCAACTGAGGCAAAATTCATACAACGACACCAAGGCCGGGTGAACATGGCTAAAAAGACTGACGTCCATTATCTTGGTCGGATGTCGTATGCTGAGAAAATCGAGGAGATGGTATACACCCTTCTTATTTTAATGTGTGTATATATATATGTCTTGCTCAAATAGTTAATGTAAAATTAATTTATAGGTGCTTAAAAATAAGTGACCTGTTGATTATTCGGAAGCGTATCTCGAAAGTCGTAGGTGAAAAACTGGGGAGTTTATGTAACAACCCAGGCTTTTGAGCGACTATTTTATATTATTTTGCCAGATGGGCTAATTTTATAAAATAGGGTAAGTTGGAGTAAATATTATTTCCCGTGATATTAAGGGATAATATTTACTATGTTTTGTCTATTTACCCTTATGAGAAGGTAAATAGCATTATATTGTGTTTTATTGCGTCGTTATATGTTATGCGACGGTTATGACTCATATTTAAATTGGAGTATAATTAATGAAATAAAATGAATTTGGAACACAAAAATAGTTCACGTTATTTCGAATGCCAAAATAGGGGTGCGGTTGTTTTTAGAATAGTTGAGATAGTCGAAATAAGTGCCAAGTTGTATTTTTGAGTTTCGGGCACTTTTAACAGGTTATGACTCAATTATGTGGGTATGAGTCATTTTAATGGTGTATTAACACTTAAAAGAGGGGCATTAATGTTTTAAGACTCGTTTAAGTCTCCCCCACCTCTTTATTTTCTCAATCTTGTGTTAGAAGCCAAGAGAGAGAGAGAGAGAGAGAGAAGAGGGAGTTGGGAGAAATGGAGAAAAAGAGAGAGAAAATGGAGATTTGAGGCCAGATTCCGTTGCTACCGGAGGAGGATCCGAGATTACAAACTCGAGGAAAGTTTCTTACTTGCTAGATATCGGTTTAATGTGATAATTTGCATGTATAGTTATTTTTTGGGAGATTTAAACCATTTATGGGTTTTGGGAAATTTTGGTGTTTAACCCTTTACTCTTGATTTAAAATTGATTTGAGTAATATATATTAGTTATTACTTGTGTAGGAATGATTTGGGAGAATTAATTGTTGTTGTTGTTGAGAGAAGTTGAAGATTTAGGGTTTTTTGGGATTTTAGGGTTCTTCAACCCGTAGCCCAAATTGGGCAAATTCCTAGGGCCGAATCGATTCGGTTCCAAGGCGAATCGATTCGGTTAGGGGGCAGGATACAGGTCTGGGAGACCGAATTGATTCGGGTTAAGGCTGAATCGATTCAGACAGAGAAAGTTTGTTGGTTTTGCTCACCGAATCGATTCACTTTTGGGGTGAATCGATTCGCTGCCAGGGGCGAACCGATTCGGCCCTAGGGCAAATCGATTCGACTGCCTGTTTTTGTGAGATTTTTCATAGTTTTGTTTTAGCCCTTTTTCTTTTAGGTTCAAGGTTTAGGACCCTTCCTTCGGGAAGTAATGAGAGTTCCTAGAGGGTTGAGTTGGGTAAGCAAATGTCCTAGGATAAGATGGGATAATTGGGCTTACCCCGAGGGCTAGTTTGTGTAGGTTAATGTTCGTAAGATATAGGAAGTTAACCTAAAAATAAATTGGAGATAAAACATTAATGTTGGGACTTTTGGGAGTCAATTATTGAGGGAGACTCATTTTGACGATTTGTGGTTTTGTGTTGTGCTCTTGGAGACTAGTGTGAGTCTAATGGATCTTGACGATCAACCTTGCCTAGTAGTAGTGTATCGAGGGGGGTTCCTTATTTGGATTTCGCTTCGCGAGACACCCCACGCACGAATAGGTCATCGTGTTGAGACTGGGGAGAAGTTAGCGCTTAGTACTTGAGTTAACTAGAGCATCATCATTGGTATTACGCAAGGTTGTGCTTTTAGATTGAGAGGTGGGAAATATTATTATTAATTGCGAGAGAATTACGCACTTAACTGTCATGCATTTTAGTCACATGGTAATCATATCAAACTCGAACCTGACCCATCTAGATTTCTTTATTTTGCATGCAACTCTTTGTCCGTTCAGGTGCTCTACCATAGGGACACCTGTATTTACATTTCAATTCCGGTTGTCTTGGATCTATAGCATTTTGCGAATGTTGTAGGTTATTTGTCATAGACGCTTCGTTCCATTGTACTCTAGTTATGTTCAGTTTATTTATTCGGGCATGCTGCCCAAGCATTGCACTCATTCATTATAATGTAATATTTGAATTGTAATTCTCGGTGTAACTATTTGTATTGGTATATTCACCGACAGCTTATTCGATGATCAGTTATTATATTGTCATTCTTTATTAGTTGATTTTTATATCCACCATTTTTGCAAATGGGATTGTCTTAGTGTTTTTCTTTTATTTCCAAAATTTGAAATTTGACAGTTCGTTTTCTAAAATGATTGATGGTTATCTCGTACTATTATTTTAATCGACGGTGATACTGAGAATGGACCATCTATGATTCCTGTGATTATTAGAGTATTGGGCTGGACACCTATTATTTTAGTAGGCTGGTTGTCACAGATGGTATCAGAGCATTAAGTTCTAGAGTACTTAGGAATCTGTGCAGACGTATTACGCCTTCTGCGTTTCTTTTAATTTGATATAGAGCCTTAAGATTAAGATCGTTGATTTCTCTTGTGAGATTTTGTTCTCCTGCTATGATATGAGAACCCTAAAAATCTTTTACGCGTTCGTGTGAGACTCATAAGTCGTCAGATGAAGGGCGTGAGAGAAGGCCGTGGTGAAGGCGTCATAAGATGGGATTACTAAGAGCTGTAAGTTGTAGTCTGGGATGAGGGTTGCTCCCTTCGTAGCACTATCTTATATTGCTACCGCGACTACTAAGTACAATAGATATAGTTTTCCAAGTGCCGCTTCCAGTAGAGAGTGTTACTAAGCTTGGGATTCCAAGCTACATCAATTTGAAGTTGAGGGGTCCTTGACGAGGACCACATGTTGAAGTTCAGTCAGATGGAGGAAGTGTAATCTCGTCCAATGAGAATATAAGGCCTAGGATTTTTGTCCTAGAGAGGGGTATAGAAGTGCCCAGGTGCAAGGATTTGGGGGAAATCTTTCACCCATTAGGTAAGGTTGAAGTGGCGGAAATGGTAGTCGCCAAATTTTGGTGGGGAAGGAAGTTTTTCCCATAGAGAAACCCGATAGACATTTTCAATATCGAGTTTCTCTGGGATATCAGGAATGTTGAGAAAGTAATGTTCATGAGACCCTGTTGGCGGACATCCAACCGGGGAAGACTCATTGAACTAAGGCTGGGGAGGCTGGTAGAATGTTCCCTTTGCTGAAAAAGTTAAGGGAACTACGCGTTTTGATCTTGTCGATTGGAAAATAAGGGCAAGAATAGGATGCCTAGTTGGGGAATTGATGGAACTAGTTTGGTTCGGATAAGACTAGAATAATGTGTCTAGAAACCATTAGTGATGGCCAAATAGATTGGCATGAATGTTGGCAGGAGTTCCACCTTAGATGAGGTTGGAGCATTTCCTTATGATGAAATAGAGTAGTGTGGTATTGGCCCTAGATTCGGGTGTATAAATCGAGCTTGTGGTAGTATCGATGTTGTTATGAAGTATTTCTATATGACTTCCATGGTAGGGAAGTTTTATATTTTCCTTCGCTCGTTATAAAGCGAATGGCGATATTTTAGAGGCATATGTGTTGTATGTGCTACTTGTAATATATGTATTATCCGAGTAGAGATATTCTCGATTTGGTGGGAGCGATAGCAAGCGAATAAATCGGGAGGCTATCCTATTTCTAGTTCTAGAGAAGGACTAGTTGTTCTATAATATTATCTCTCCTGGATACAGGTTGAGACTTTATAGAGGTGGTTTGAGGTGTGTAGGAGATTTTCATTACTTGTATTGTTTGTTTTGTTTGATTGTTTGATTGTTTGTTTGCTTTTCTTGTGCTTGTTGTTGCCTTATCTCCACGACCAACAAAGTTAAGTAGTAACGTATCAGAGGGGTTCCTTGTTTGGATTTCGCTTTGCGAGACGCTCCGCGCATGAACCTTAACGACGTTGGGAGTGGAGAGATGCTGTATTTTCTTTCTTTATTTTTGTTTGGTTAGATGCTGGGTTGGAAGGTTTAGCCAAGCATCACGTGATTGAATGATTAAAGGGCTAACTTGATGTGCGATATAGGAGCACTGTAATAGTTTTTCCTCTGATCGATGTGGGGAAGACTAAGATATGAAAGTCGGATTGAGACCTATGGTTATGCCTTAATGAGAAGGCCATTTATAAAGATATGTGTGTATATTGGGATAAAGCTCTGTGGCATCTTACAGAAAGTAAATGTCAGATTAGTTAAATTTTAAGTTAATTGAGATGGGAGGACTTAGAAGTAGAAGAGTATTAGTATGGTTACAAGTTAGGATTTTAGGTGTCCCGATCATGTGTCTTCGACCGTTACATCTCGATGACCGAACATGCGAGGTAGTAGTGTAACGAGAGGGTTCCTTATTTGGATTTCTCCTTGGCGAGATGTCCCACTCATGAAACCGAGCGAATGTCGAAAGTCGGGAAAGGTCTTGGACACTACGGATATAATTAGTATTATACTTATACGACTTGATTGGGATATAGATCGAATTTAGGATTTTTAGGACGTACGGCCCTTAAGGCATGCGACATCGTTTTAAGAGGCGGTATGGAGTTGACCGCAATAGGTTTGTGGGTTAACTCTAAGCAGGATTAGGTCCCTAAAAAGAAGAAGTATGGGATCTCGAGCGATGTGGAATCTTAGGCCATAGTAGGTGGGGCCTTTCTTAGATAGAGCATTACGTCGGTAACCTATCTTTGGGGATTTAATAGGATGAGCTGACTTTTAATCCTGCACTCGTGTTGTTAAGATCGAGAGTGGATTTAACGAACGAGTTTTTGCCAGGAATGGGAAGTATTAATACGGGAGCATGGACCCATTGTTTATGCGCCTCACAGACCTAAACCTCATAAGGAGTATTATCCCCACATGATGTAGAGTTCATTGCGGTACTATTCGCCTTAAAGAAATAGAGGCACTACTTCCTGGGTAGGAAATTAGTCTTTTTATGAGCGACAAGATGGAGTTCGTAAAGGACTATCAATTGGATATTCCCTTTCGCTAAGAAAATGCGGACAGAGTAGTAAATACGTCGAGTAGAAAACCCATCGGAGAGATTAGTGAGGCATGGAATGCCAAGTGGAATGAGCTTAATCGAGGGGACGCTATAGTAAGAGCGTTCATGTCAGTGATTGACTAATTCACCTACTAGTATGAAGAGACTAGTGGCGAAATGAGGAAGGATGGGAGTAGTAGCTTTATGGATCAAAATTTCTGTACGATAGTTCGGATTGTTTTCTACAAGTATGGTGCAGTGTGTGTGGCTTAGTGTAGTTGGCTGAGTGCTTTGCCTGTTCGTTGGAATGGAACCAGCGGACGATATATTTCTTGGGCTTGGAGTGGTCCGAGAATATTTCTTTAACGATTGGGGCTCCTTGAGACATATACTTTTAAGGGCTACACCCATGCGAATAGATGTTAGTAGTGTTGGGGTAGAGCGGTTATATGTTATTGTAGTTATTCCCTGGCAAGGGTATAACGTGATTTGAGAAGAAAGGCAATTTGTGCCGAGTTATGTAGTTATCTCCTTCCGTAGTAGAAAGCTAGGATCGATAGTTCATGAGGAACGGTTTGGTGCTGTGTTAGATAACGGAGAATGTAGACTGAGATCAAAAAGTGATGACCTTAGTCCGAGTCCAATGGGGACGCCGCACTACCGAGGGGTTTACTAAGAATGATAGAACGATAGTTTGGAATAGTATACCCTTTTATGATTATGGGGTATGCCTGAATTTTGAGGGAAAAATTCCCTTCTAAGGGGGGGGAGTATGTAACAACCCAGGCTTTTGAGCGACTATTTTATACTATTTTGCCCGATGGGTAATTTTATAAAATAGGAGAAGTTGGAGTAAATATTATTTCCCGTGATATTAAGGGATAATATTTACTATGTTTTGTCTATTTACCATTATGAGAAGGTAAATAGCATTATATTGTGTTTTATTGCGTCGTTATATGTTATGCGACGATTATGACTCATATTTAAATTGGAGTATAATTAATGAAATAAAATGAATTTGGAACATAAAAATAGTTCACGTTATTTCGAATGCCAAAATAGGGGGTACGGTTGTTTTTAGAATAGTTGAGATAGTCGAAATAAGTGCCAAGTTGTATTTTTGAGTTTCGGGCACTTTTAACAGGTTATGACTCAATTATGTGGTTATGAGTCATTTTAGTGGTGTATTAACACTTAAAAGAGGGGCATTAATGTTTTAAGACCCGTTTAAGTCTCCCCCATCCCTTTATTTTCTCAATCTTGTGTTAGAAGCCGAGAGAGAGAGAGAGAAAGAAGAGGGAGTTGGGAGAAATGGAGAAAAAGAGAGAGAAAATGGAGATTTGAGGCCAGATTCCGTTGCTACCGGAGGAGGATCCGAGACTACAACCTCGAGGAAAGTTTCTTACTTTCTAGATATCGATTTAATGTGATAATTTGCATGTATAGTTAGTTTTTTGGAGATTTAAACCATTTATGGGTTTTGGGAAATTTTGGTGTTTAACCCTTTACTCTTGATTTAAAATTGATTTGAGTAATATATATTAGTTATTACTTGTGTAGGAATGATTTGGGAGAATTAATTATTGTTGTTGTTGAGAGAAGTTGAAGATTTAGGGTTTTGGGGATTTTAGGGTTCTTCAACCCGTAGCCCAAATTGGGCAAATTCCCAGGGCCGAATCGATTCGGTTCCAAGGCGAATCGATTCGGTTAGGGGGCAGGATACAGGTCTGGGAGACCGAATCGATTCGGGTTAAGGCTGAATCGATTCGGACAGAGACATTTTGTTGGTTTTGCTCACCGAATCGATTCGCTTTTGGGGTGAATCGATTCGCTGCCAGGGGCGAACCGATTCGGCCCTAGGGAAAATCGATTCGGCTGCCTCTTTTTGTGAGATTTTTCCTAGTTTTGTTTTAGCCCTTTTTCTTTTAGGTTTGAGGTTTAGGACCCTTCCTTCGGGAAGTAATGAGAGTTCCTAGAGGGTTGAGTTAGGTAAGCAAATGTCCTAGGCTAAGATGGGATAATTGGGCTTACCCCGAGGGCTAGTTTGTGTAGGTTAATGTCCGTAAGATATAGGAAGTTAACCTAAAAATAAATTGGAGATAAAACATTAATGTTGGGAGTTTTGGGAGTCAATTATTGAGGGAGACTCATTTTGACGATTTATGGTTTTGTGTTGGTCTCTTGAAGACTAGTGCGAGTCTATGGCACTTCGGTCTTAGGTCATTAATAAAATATGACACTAAGAATAAGAAATGCATATTATAAAATGTGGTACTAAATGAATAGTACAAATGAATGATTTTGAGAATGTAAAAGTGAATGTTTTCAAAAGGAAAAGGTAATGTTTTTCATAAATGTTAATTTATGGATACACACCTCTCTAAATCGCTATCATAAGGGAAGTTCACGCGTGTGGTGAAGCCCCCTGGCTAATGAATGCAGGGTGGATATAGTCCCTAGGCCATATGAGCATTTATTGTATGTTTTCTGCACTGGTTAGGTGATACTGGGTGTGGTCATAACTATCCCGCAGGCATATGGCCACTTCTCGACGTTTCGGTTGGATCCCAGGTTGTCTTGATGATAGGCCCTGAAAGATGATAGCCATTTAGGGGCGCACATAGCGGGGAAACCCGGACGGGATGTCTTAGATGCATTATATAATATGATCTATAACTACGTACAATAATGTGGGTCATTATTGGTTATTAAAGAATTTTATGATAATTAAATGGCTTTAATTTACATTTCCTGGATGGAAGAAGGGAAATGGAACATTAAATACATTTTTCGGATGGAAGAAGGAAAATGGATGATATGAGATGAAAATGTTAAAAAAAATTTATGATAATAAAACTTGCTTTAAAATTATATATATTTTTCGAATGGAAGGAGGAAAATGAAAAGTTATGAAATGGAAAGGTAAATCACTTTTATGTTAATAAAACTTACTTTAAATTATATATTTTTCCTGTATGGAAGAAAGGAAATAAAAATTGGTAAAGAAAGTTTTGAAATGAGATGATTAGTAAACATTTGATAAAATGAATTGCCATATATGTATTTACTAAAGAAATTAGGAATTGTGCCTTTAGATGGTGAATGGATTTATTTTTAACCCCTTGAGTAGCTGTAGATGAGGCCTCCCATGTATATATATATATATATATATATATATTGATTACGTGTTGAGGGTCTAATGGATCTCGACAATCAACCTTGCCTAGTAGTTGTGTATCGGGGGTTCCTTGTTCATATTTCTCTTCGCGAGGCACCCCACGCACGAATAGGGCATAGTGTTGAGACTGGGGAGAAGTTAGCCCTTAGTACTTGAGTTAACTAGAGCATCATCATTGGTATTGCGCTAGGTTGTGCTTTTAGATTGAGAGGTGAGAAATATTATTGTTAATTGCGAGAGAATTACGCACTTAACTGTCATGCATTTTAGTCACATGGTAATCATATCAAATCGGGCCCTGACCCGTCTATATTTCTTTGTTTTGCGTGCAACTCTTTATCCGTTCAGGTGCTCTACCGCATGGACACCCGTATTTACATTTCCATTCCGGTTGTCTTGGAGCTATAGCATTTTACAGATGCTGTAGGTTATTTGTCATAGACGCTTCGTTCCCTTGTGCTCTAGTTATGTTCAATTTATTTATTCGGGCGTTCTTCCCAAGCATTGAACTCATTCATTATAATGTAATATTTGAATTGTAAAACTCGGTGTAACTATTTGTATTGATCTGTTCACCGACAGCTTGTTCGATGATTAGTTATTATATTGTCATTCTTTATCCGTTGATTTTTTTATATCCACCGTTTTTGAAAATGGGATTGTCTTAGTGTTTTTCTTTTATTTCCAAAATTTTAAATTTGACAGTCCATTTTCTAAAATGATTGGTGGTTATCTCGTACTATTATTTTAATCGACGGTGATGCTGAGAATGGACCATATATGATTCTTGTGATTATTAGAGCATTGGGCTGGCCACCTATTATTTTAGTAGGTGGGTTGTCACAGTTTCACCCAAAGGTAGTTGATGATATGGTGAGTTTCGTAATCTCAGTTGTAATAATTAAATTCCTTCAAGTTTCGTCGTTCAATGGTGTTAATCGATTCATAAAAAAAATATGCAGCAAAAATTTAGTGAGCTGAGAAGTAGTCAAGGTTCTTCAAGCCAAAACAGTATTGATACAGATGCATTGACTATCTTTAGAGGAAAAGACACTAGAGGGGCGCCTCGTGGTGTTGGACCCATGTCCAAAACTAAACTTAAGGCAATTACTCCTATAGTATCACAGTTTACTAGAGCAAAGACATGAAGAGGAAAAACATGATGAGGATATGGCATTTCTCAAATCATCCGTTACCATGATTTTAAGTTCTTTTGAATCGAATGGATTGAAAATACCACATCCATGTCCTCGTAATTACACTCCAGTTCCACATTCAAGTCCCCATGATTACACTCCTACCCCCCCCCCCCCCCCCCCCCCCCGCGTCAACTGCGCCAAACTTTAGAGATTCAACTGAGCTAGACTTTGGAGATTTAACTGATCCTCCACATGATCCATATGTCGATTTATTAGATTTTTCAACTCAGAGGAAGATTGCAAGTGGACATGTTGTTTCTTCAGCTGCTACTGGAATGGCGGTGCATGGCCATCAATTGCTGATATTTGAACGTAAGGTTTACATTAGTAGTGTTGAGCCAGTAGAAGAGAATCATCCGTTGTATCATCGAAGTCATGGGGCGAACACTATTAAGGATGCCGAGGAATATTGGGTGGTTTGGCCGTTGCTTTGTCTTATCCTTAAGTGATCCAAAGTAATTTGTCTTGAGAAATTTGAATAAATTGTCAAAGTGAACAATTAATAGTGTTTGAACTCTATTTTGAATATTAGTAATCTGTTTTGAATCAATTATTAATCTGTTTTGAATGTATCTAGTGTTTATCTATTTTGAATATTAGTAGTGTTTGAGCCTTACGCTTCACTGCTTGAGCACTGCTTGATATATGATTAAGCACTACTTGATATATCAGTTGGATTCAACTGATACCTGATACCTGATATACTTGATACCTGATACCTGATTGATTGAGCACTACTTGATATTTTTGCAACTTCTTCTCAAGATTTTTGAAAAATATGTGCAATTCTCCTGATTGGGTAGGAATCCACACATGCTCACCCATAGACATAGAATAATACATTTCCAAACAATCCCAGACTGAACTAATTCTTTTCTTGGGTGGTGTTCACTAGTGTGATAAATTAGGTTTTATGTATTGTCGAAATGTTGGCACACCGATTGAAGAATTTGCATTCCTATGCGTCACTCACGATTAAAAGTACCCAAATATTTCAAATGAAGATAGCATTAGACGAATTGATAGGATCAGTACTTTACCAGACTCTTTACTACGTCAGATACTCTATTTGCTTCCTACAAAACATACAGTTGCTACAAGCATATTATCAACAAGATGGAAGTTCATCGGGACTTCCATTACCAATCTAGACTTCCAGTTGTTTCCATGTAGTAGAGATAAGATGAAAGAACAAAATTTTATCAATTTTGTTAACAAGGTGTTGATCCTCCTCAGCCAAACATGTATACAGAAATTCCACCTCCGTTATCACGGGGTGGTTGATAAATTCCATATTAGTACTTGTATTTGGGCTGCTGTAGGGCGTAATGTTCGGAAGCTGGTTCTGGATTATTTCAATTCTTCAAATCAGCAGCCGATAGAGTTGCCTCGACACCTTTTTACTTGCAAGACACTTGAGGTGCTAAATTTGAGTTCTGGAATGATGTCCATACCTGAAGCAACTCAATCAGTTTACCAAATCTTAAGATTCTGTATCTCTACAAAGTTAATTACCCCAACAATGTTTCAGCGGGCTCGATTTGTTTTCTAAGGCTCAAGATTCTTCATCTAATTCGTGTCAAATTTGCAAGTGATGATTGTCTTAGCAAGCTTGTCCATAGTTGCCCACATCTTGAAAATCTCATCCTAATAGGAAATCCTGATAGATTGTCACGTGTTAATATATGCATGGCTTCATTGAGAAGTCTTGTATTATGTTATAATTATAATTTTCGCAATGATCGTGTGTGTAAAGTTCATATAGATACGCCAGCATTTGAACACTTGAATATCATTGTTGCGACGGATAACAATGATATTCCCATGGACCTTCAAATAGAAAACCTAGTCTCCTTGGTTTATGCAAAAGTTGTTTCTCATGACTTGAAACTTTAAAAGCACTTTTAAATGCAAAACATCTTTCCTTATCTACTGATACACCGAGCGATCTTAGCAATGGATCTGCCTATGTAGATCCGGTGTTTCGTAATTTAACTCGGCTGGAGGTTTATGTCAGATGATGTAACTTGCATCTGCTGCAAAGCTTGCTTGATAACTCTGATAACCTACAACATCTTGTTTGTTATAATGAATACCCTAATTGTGGCGATAATGAATCATGGTGGAATGAGCCAGAACGTGTGCCCCAATGTTTGTTATCGTGTCTCAAAACTTTTTTGGCTAGTTATATGTATGGCTGCATTAATGAGTTTGCGCTAGTTAGGTATATTCTAAAGAATGTAAAAGTTTTGGAGAAAATGACCCTACAGACTCGGCTCGAGTGTCCGTCAATGTTTGAATTGCTCCAGAAAATATCAATGTTTCCAAGAGGGTCTACCACATGCGAAGTTTCATTTTCATGAAATTTGTTTTATTAAATGTGTTGAAAACCTAATTCACAGCAACTGTTCAAGAGGTCATTTTCTTGGGTGGGTATCTTTTACAATGTTGAATTATGAAGTCTTCAGATAAAAAAAAGGCTTTCAAAGGCATGGCTTGGTATTTTTATCTCATGAAAATTGACCACATACTTTTACTTATTTTTAATTTCTAAACCATCTTCAAGTTAGTAGCTTTGATAATTGATTCCATAGTTCTGAAGCTAAGCCCTCCTTCGAAAGTCGGGAATCAATGATCACTCCATTTCACCCAATTGTGTTTTTTGCCAAATTCTTTACTTGAACCCCATAAGAAGGAGATACAATTTTTTTCAATCAGTCTCAAAGTTAACTTAGGGGTATTGAGGGCTAGGAGAGTATAAAGAGGCATGGAACTAAGCACGAACTTGATTAAGGTGATTTTGCCTCCAACGGATAGGATCGTGAGATTTGGACTATATCCAGTGCTATTTAATCTAGTGTTTGTAAAGGTCTAGTGTTTCTATAAGTAGATGATAGCAATGCAGTTTTTGCAGTTCTGTTGAAGAATCTTGGTAGGAAATTCTTAATTTACTGCTTAGTCAGGTGTTTTATATTAGGAAATAATTAGTATTTAAACTAAGAATTTTTCAATTTCCTCACCGTGAGGAAATGCGAAAAATTCTATTTTTTTTTAATTTACTGCTTAGTCAATTTCAAAGGTTAATTGAAATTGAATTTACTGCTTAGTCAATTTACTGCTTCTAAATTGACCTCACGTTTTGATTTACTTTATTTTTATCTCATGAATTTTTTTAATTTACAAGTTCTAATTTATTAATTAGAACATTGAGGAAATGCTAATTCTTAATTTACTGCTTAGTCACATGTTCTAGTGTTTTTCGCATTTCAATTTAGAAAAGTGAGGAAATGCGAAAAATTCACAAGCAAAGTAAATCAGAACTTGTAAATGCGTTTTGGTTACTGTTTCTCCTTTTCTCTCACCGCCTTTAATCCAAACAGAGACCTAATGTTTGTACATTTTCTGCATCCAAATTTGACAATTATCTCTTGATTGACTTGATTATTGTTCATGTTCTCGAGTCCAGATACTCAAAGTTTGACAGATCTCATAACTGCAATAGTTCAGTGAGTCAGAACTGACACTGGCCGTGAAAACCTGCCCCAGATACTGGTATATTTTGACCCATCATGAACATATAAAGTTTGGATTGATTATTCCATTTGCAAAGTTTTATGCTTAAGATTCACTACATTCTTGTTCATTGAGATAACAACTTCTTGTACATGAAACCTTGTGCATTATTAACAACTTCTTTATTATCCTATTAGCTGATTGGGGATTATGACCAGACACGCCATGTAGATTCTGAAATAAATAGAACTCTTAATATATTGTTCACTCATAAATAAACATCGAAGAGCTACAAAATTTATAGAATACACAATACAATTGATTTGAGAGTTTAGAGGAAATTCAAAGATGGAGATATCTGAGAATTATAACCATTCTACTGTTCCACAAAATTAGGAAACGTTGGTTGCTCTGGGATCTTAGGAGTCTGCTGAGATATGGGAACCACGTGCTGCTGGTTGGACTGAGTTAGTACCTTATCATTCTTGTGTTCTAACTATAGCGGGGTCGGTATTCCACAAGTTTCATGTTAGTGCAATTTTTCATTTCGTATTATAAACTAAAAGTTTCTGAACAATCTCGGCTGCTGTCAGCTTTTATGTTTGATTTGTAAGCAACTTCTGAATGCATCCCTTCTAACATGCATATGTAGATACTCATATTGAATTCATTACCCATATATTTCTTTAATGCTCCTATGCTATTTCTTTTGATGATATTAATGACCTTGTTACCAAAGATATGTGTGTCGTGCCACATTACATTTTTAAAAATGGTTCAATCTAACAGGTTCTTTAATCTTATAAGGCATATGACTTTTTAAACTTTATGTGCTAAAATGATGCCTCTGCATAAGATGTGCCTCATTAATACAATTGAGTTGCTTGGGATTAACATGAGTATTTGTGATTTGCTCGAGAGTTCTTTTTTTAAGTTGTCCATTTCTAGTTGTATGAAACACATTTGTACTATATAGTTTTTTGGTATGCTTATTAATGAAAATTATAGGTCCCAATTTTGATGTTGGTCAACTAGATGATCCTGAAGTGCTTACACTTTCTTTATATTGATATTTTGTTTTAATATTGTGCTCCACAGTCTTTATTATAACTAACATAGTTACATTTTATTATTTGCAGGCATACACATGGCATACCCGGCATACGTAGTATTCAAAGGCCTAAATCAGGGTGTTTACACTTCGTGGCAAGCAACACAAGCACAAGTCAATAGATACCGAGGCACCGTATTCAGAAAATTTGAGTCCATTGAACTTGCTCAACAGGCATACTCTGAGTACACGAGGGAGGATGTCACCACATCAATACGCCCCACGGCTGATATACCTAGACTTTGCAAAGCGTATCCACTGCGTGGTGACTCCTGGTCTAGATTTAGAATGATTTGTTACATGTTCATGACATTTCATGTCATCGAAGTGTTGTGTCGTTATTTTTTTAGTTTATTTTTTATTCTATGTTCATTTTGTACTTGGCGCCCACGAAGGGGTTGTTTGATATTAAATTAAGTTTAAACAAGTTTTATGTGTACTGGATATTTGGAATATGAGAAATATAAATGAAATGTTGTCAAAATTTTTTGCAGTCACAAATTTTTAGCAGTTATCATGATATTTATTTTACTTTCATTATTTCATCATTTTGTGAAAATATAAAGATATTTGTAATAGCTTTTACCACATTTAACAAATTCAATTTTGTAACTGCTAATAGCAGTCACAAATTTATCACTACTATCAATTTTGTAACTGCTAATAGCAGTGACAAATATAAGGTTTGTAACTGCTATCAGCAGTCACAAATATAACATTTGTAACTACTGTCAGCAGTTACGAATCTAATATTCGTGACTGCTATGAGTAGTTACGAATCTTATATTTGTGACTGCTGAAAGCAGTTACAAATTGGGGTCACCGGTCATAACCCCGTAGGGGTTATAAAATTTTGTGACTGCCGTTAGGAGTTACTATTCTGCTTTTATCACCCCCTAAATTATGACGGTAAATAGAAGTTATAAATGTCAATTGTGACTGCTAACATCACTCACAAATCTCCCATTTTGTTGTAGTGTTGTCTGTCTGCCTCCGAAAATACCCTTCAAAAGTTTACCTCTTGATTAACCTACCAATCGGCCCCTGCCAATTCAATGAAGGATCTCCTCTCTATTGTACCGCCTCCAAAAAAATTCTTGTTATGACCACCCTGGTGTCATACTTTACTCCTATTTGGTTAAAGAACCACTAGAACCTTGGGCTCCTCGATATGGCTTCACATTCAAAATCTAGGTCTACTTCATATATATGAGCATTGCAGGCGTATTCTGCCTCTGATGCCCCCTCATCCAGAGCAAGGATGACATCCACTTTTCCCTCTAGGATCTTCACCTGCTCGATTTATTCATCTCCATCATTTTCTTAGTCTAGAGTAAAGAACCACTCCGCACGCTTTCTTTCTAGCTCATTTCTCTGCTTGTTGCTCAGTGATAACCTTTCCAACTCTTCACATATTGTCTCACCACTTTCCCACTCCATAAAATCTTGGTCTTCTTCTTCATCATGGCGTGATGATGAGCTAGAAGTGGGTTTTCATTAAAATCCACAGGAGGTATCCGAAAAAGTACCACTTGTCACTTGTTCGCCAATAATCCTCCTCAAACAGTAACAGTCCTTGGTGGAGTGTTGCAGCCGTTAGTGTAACTCACAATACTTAGGGTTGGCTTTGTCAGCTGCTGTTGGAGTTTCCCCATTCAAGTGAGGAGGATCTGCTACCCCCTCTCGTACCAATATAAGATAACAATCCATAGCTTTCGCTACGCTGCAAGGTAATGATTGTGGGGAAACTTGTCCAAATATTCTCTTGTTACTCGGGCTGTTGTTCTTGGATCCGGAACCTCCCTTCTTACCTTTGGGATTTTCATCCACATAGTTGATAGCTTGTCTCCTTGAGACTTGAAACCTTCCAGAAGTCAGTAGAACTTGTGTCCTCCAACTCGAGATCATTGGCTTGATTATCATGGCTATATTACTCGCCGTCCCGGTGAACTATCTAAAGGTTCCATCTCTAGTCTCATTAACCAGATGGAGTTTGTATTCCTCCAATAGCCCCTCAACACAGATTTGAAGCAACCTTGCCTCTGTTACCTCCTCATGCACATGAAGTTCTCTCTCGCAAAAGCTCTTGATATATTTTATTAACTCCTCCCCAGAATTCTGCACCTCTTGTGCTAGGTGTCTCAGTGTGAACTCATCTTCAGTCACAAAGAAGTTTTGGAAGAATTGTCTATACATTTCTTCCCCTGAGGGAATACTATTGGGTGCCAAGTGAGAATACCACGAGTAGGCTTTTCCTGTAAGGGTCTTGGATAACTCCCTCAACATCAAGTTCTTGTCATTTCCATGCACTCTGAGGCACTCAACGAACCTCTTCACGTGCTCTCTTGGGTTCTCTCCTTTGCCATTAAACTCAATGAAGTTTGGTGGGATATACCTTTTTGGGTATGTCTTCTCATTCACAGTCTGAGGGTAAAGGTCTTGTAGCTCCTCAAACAGATGAGATGTTTCTCTTTAAGATGAGGATAGCAACTTTCTCACCTCCTCAATTATAACTGCCTTGGAGGGAGATTCATCCAAACTCATGCTCCTTGCTACTGGTGAGCTTGATGGTGCCATAACCTTCTCTGGCACCACCTTTTGTAGCGAAATCATCTCTGTCGGAATTGTTGTCGGAGTGGATGCCCCTCCAGAGGGGGCAGCTGCTGGTGTTACGTAACCTTAACCCAAACTTGATAGGTCTACAATGTTTTGCTTCAAGAAGTCAAAATAAATGCTTATAAGACTCATACCTATCATCTGAGCTGCTGTTGGTGAGCTAGTATGCCCTCCCTGAGGAGCATATATCTTTGCTCCGGTCACCACCACATCTTCCTGAGTGGTCTGGTCACTTTGGGTTCCATTCCCTAGAGGAATGTCTACAAAAACTAGCTTCTTAGAAATGTTGAAACCTTATTTGCCCATGAAAGTGACTATATCTCCCCAATGGAGTCACTAAACATAGGAGGGTAGTTGTACTGGGGTCTATGAATAACTGAAACAGGTGAAGCATGACCCACTCCAATGCACCATACCTTCAAGGTTTTCAAGAACTTTTAGAGCAACACCTAGTAAAACTTTCTCCTTTTGGTAAAAATAAAACCAGAGTAAGAACTAGTCCCAACAACAGGATGAAATTCATAATAATAATAGTAACTTTTCGCAAGAGGAGCTCCTAAGAATGATGGATGTTAGTGTGGAGTGAAGGAATAAGGCACTTAACACTTAGAGAGAGAGCATAGAGAGATACTAGGTATCTGGGGTAATTTTGACCGAGTAATGGTATGACTTGAGTTACGATTCTGACTCGACCTTGACCAGGGGTCCTATTTATACTTGGGCACTAGGGCTGAGTTGGCGCTTCTTGGGCGCCAAAAATGAGGGGGTTGGTGAGAGACAAGGTCTGCAATGTACCTTTTGTCCTTATATGTGTGCAGACACTTATCCCCTCTAACAGGTTCCACATGGTGTAAACCAAAGTCAAAAAGTAAATATGTCTGCGCTTGAAGACAATAATCGAATTTGGTAAATATCTTTTAAAACGGTGACTTGTTGTACAAACTTTTTAAACTTGAGGAGGGTTTCAAGGACCACCTCCTCTAAAATATTTTATAGACTTGAGGAGAGGCCTCAAAGACCACCTCCTCTAAAATCATTTTATAAACTTAAGGAGGTGTCTCAATTACCACCTACGCTAAAATCATTTGTATACTTTGAGGAGAGATCTCAAGGACAACCTCCTCTGAAATCATTTTATAAACTGTTTATTTCTTGTGAGCAACCTCTTAGTTGCTCACTTAAGTTATAATTGGGTGTGACTGTGCAAGGGCTGGGTGACCCCTAGGGTCTATCTACTAGTGTTCTCTCAATCTTAAGTTTCTAAGTGGTTGAGCTTGCTCAACAAACCATGTTCCTTAGCCACCAAGCCAAAACTCCCAACATATCCCAACTTGCCTTTTTGAGCCATGCTTTCTCAATGAGGCTACATGTATAAGAAATTAACATGTTATTACTTTAACATACATGTGAGTAACGAATCTTGGGGGGAGGTCACTCTAGGCGCACCTTCTCACCCATTGATTACTTTCTGTAAGGAATTTGGATTTCTGGGGACGAGGAGCTCCTCATGGAGGTACTCCTCGTCATACTTTGTTCCTGTGACTTTTGAACATTTGGGGATGAGGAGCCACTTGTAGTGGGCATCCTCACCCAAATGTCATTTTTGTGTTTTCTGAGTTGTTTGGGACGAGGAGCTCTTCCTAGTGGGCCTCCTCGCCCAAATTCACAAGTCGTGTGAATTCTGGACATTTTGGGACGAGGAGCCTTTCCTGGAGAGCCTCCTTACCCAAGTTCAATTTATGCGAACTTGAGATAAATTGGGATGAGGAGCCCTTCCCGGTGGTCCTCCTCACCCAAGTTCAATTTCTGCGAACTTAAGATAAATTGGGATGAGTAACCCTTCCTGGTGGGCCTCCTCGTCCAAGTTCGAACTTGTGAGCTTTGTACAAATTGGGGCGAGGAGCCCTTCCTGGTGGCATTCCTCGCCAAAAATTTGATTTTGTGGACTTTGGACAAATTGGGGCGAGGGTCCCTTCCTAGTGGCCCTCCTCCCCCAAGTTCTACTTTTGTCTTGGCAAAGGCACTTCTTTGGGGGTTCCTCGTGGTGAGTCCCCCCCTCGCCAATTGGGCCTTCTCGCCCCACTGTTTGGGCCATTGAGTGTGTACCCCTCTGTGGGTACCTGAAAATTAGAACTATGGGCCTGGACAAGTAGCCCAGTCCTGGCGGCCCAAAGTCCAGGCCCCTTATCTTTTATAATTGATCCGGTCTCCTCCACGATCCCATGAAGGGAAGTTATAGGGGAAATGGAAGATATGGAGGAACCCATCACCTCCACTCATCTACATGTACATGTATATATTAAACCCTAGGTCCAGGGCAAATGGACAAGTTGTATTCTCTGTAACCACTCTCCGGAGTATATAAAAATAATATCGACTACACCACCGTGGACGTAGGCACATCTTGGCTGAACCACGTACATCCTTTGTTGTGTGATTGGCATCTTGTATTCCTTGTTCTTTACTTGATAATTATTTCTCTCATATTTATTTGTGTTGCATAATAATTGCATCTACAATTGGCGCCGTCTGTGGGAAGCGTTCATCTTTCCCTGAGAAGAGCCCACGTCAAGAAAGGAGTTTAAGATGTCCGTCCACAGCAGCAATGCTCCCCAAACAGGAGATATTCAAGAGCCACCTGCTCCTCGCATGATTAGGTCAAAAGTTCGACGTTCAGATCAGAGAGCTCGCCTGGAAAGACCAGCCTCAGAAGAAAGTCCGGGACCAGCGAGGTCCACGCAGATATCTAGGTTAATTGATGCATACGAGGTAAGGCTCCATGAGCAGAGGGAGTCTTCTCGCAGATATGAGGCTGAGAATGCTCTCTTGAAAAGAAGACTCGAAAGACTGGAGAGGGAGCTTCGTCCTGATAACAGGAGATGCCCATAACGCACTTCTAGCCCTCAGGCGAGAAATTCTCATAGCCGAGGAAGGAGCCCTAGGCGAGAATCTCAAAGGGACGGAGGAGGTGAGTCAGACGATGACCTCCGCGAACAGGTGCGAAGAGCTCGCCGCTACCAGAGCCCTGCTCGCAGCGACGAAAACATACAAAACATGGTCCGCAGGGAAATGGACCAGCATCCCGCTCACCACGGAATAAGATCAACCAGAGAGCTCGCGAGGCGAGCTCTCAAAACCAAGATGAAGTCACCTTTCACAAGAGAAATCGAGGAGGAGGAAGCTCCCAAGAAATTTTCCATTCCAAGGTTCAAGATTTACGACGGAAAGACTGATCCCATCGATGACGTCAGACAATACCGACAGGCCATGACCCTCTGGAGTCACCGAGATGCCCTGATGTGCTGTATTTTCCCCTTTATCCTTCATGATGTAGCACAGAAGTGGTTCAAAAGGCTCCCTCACCGGTCGATCAAGAATTTCAAATCCCTAGCCGAACTTTTTACGGCCCGATTCATCACCAGTAGCTCCCATCCCAAAAGGATGGATGCTCTACTAATAATGAAGAAAACGCCTCAGAAGACCCTCCGAGAATACGCGAAGAGGTACTGGGAGTTATTCAATGAGATCGAGGACTGCGCAGAGGAAGTGGCAGTGGCCTCCTTCAAAATTAGGCTCCCTAGTTCTTCCCTCCTCTACCAATCCCTGACGAAGAAGGAAGCTATGACTATTGATGACCTAATGGCCCGAATCGAGAAATACGCGAAGGTGGAAGATGTCACCCGCCCTAATACAGGAGAAAACGATCGAGCTAAACTCACTACCAACGTAGGTGAGAAAACTGAGAACAAGAGGAAAGGAGGAAAGAACGGAGGCAAAAATGGCTCCAAGAACGGAGGGAACCAGGATTGCGTTGAAAGCATTCCAGGCGGTCAACACCATCTTCAAAGAACCATTTTACAAGGTTCTCACGAAGATCAAGGATGAGCCATTCATCAAATGGCCCAGGAAGATGGGAGGAGATCCCTCGAAGAGGAACAATGCGTTAAGATGCGCTTTTCACAAAGAGGGAGGACACAAGACCGAGCACTGCAAAGCTCTTAAGTCTCACCTCAAAGAGTTGGCCCAGTCCGGGCATTTGAACGACTTTGTGGAAAAAAGGGCAGAGAAAGTGACTGCCAACAGAGAGGTGAGACCCGACAACATGCTGGAGGATGATGCTGGACACGAGTTCGTAGTAATTCACGGAGTATCTGACGTCAAGAAGATACAAGGGAACTCATCTCGAATGGAGATGAAAAAACTTACAGTGGTAATGCAGTCTTTTCAAATCGATCCAGCAAAGTCACAGTCAGGAAAGCGTCGACGAGCAGAGGACGTCAACTATAACAAGCATATTGTTTTTACGGATGAAGATTTGATGGGAGTAAGGACCCCATATCATGATGCCCTGGTCATTACACTCAGGATAGCCAACTTTGACATCGATAAGCTGCTCGTCGATCAAGGCAGCTCATCCGAAGTAATGTACCTCGACCTATTCAGGAAATTGAATTTGAGCGTCGCCGACCTAAAGGAAGCTACTGTTCCTTTGGTCGGCTTCGCTGGAAAAATGACCATGCCCCTAGGCAAGATAGTGCTGCCAGTTCGTGCTGGGAACGTCTCTAAGATGATTGAGTTTTTGGTAATTGACATCGAATCACCATACCAGGCCATCCTCGGCAGAGGGTGGCTTCATGCAATGAAGGCGGTCTCCTCGACCTACCATCAGAAACTCAAGTATGTAACTGAGCGAGGAGTAATGGAGATCCACGGCAACCAAGCGATGGCGAGGGAGTGCTTCATAGCAGCCATCCGACCAAAGCCAGAGAAGAAGGCCGGTCAACCCAGTGAGAAAGTTGAAGAGGGTGTGATACCTTCTAAATAGCAACTAAAATATGGAAGACCAGGAGTAGAGGAGACCAGGCTCCTCCCCTCCGAGCGTGTCACGAGGACCTGGTAGAAGTTATAGCCGAAGTTGGTGACAGTAGCAGAGTCTTCTTGATTGTAGCAGCTCTCACCGACCAAGAACAAAAGGAGTTGACGACCTTGCTGAGACACAATGTAGATGTTTTCGCATGGGAACCATACGAGCTGCCTGGCATTGATCCTGATATGGTCTGTCATCAGCTGAACGTCGACCCCACATTCAAGCCAGTCACGCAGAAGTCACGAAGAACTGCACCCGAGAAGGCTAAAGTAGTAGAAAAGGAAGTCGAAAAACTATTGGATGCAGGATCCATACGGGAAGTGCAATTCCCCAAGTGGCTATCCAACCCAGTAGTAGTTCCGAAGAACAATGGGAAGTGGAGAGTTTGCATCGACTTCACTGACCTCAACAAGGCATGCCCTAAGGATAGTTTCCCCCTCCCAAAGATAGAAAAACTAGTAGATACCACTACAGCTCACGAGCGAATGAGTTTTCTGGACGCATACTCAGGATATCACCAGATCCCCTTGTATGCCCCAGACCAGGACAAAACGGCGTTCATCACGACAGTTGGGTTGTATTGCTACAAGGTCATGCTATTTGGGCTCAAGAATGCGAGGGAAACTTATCAGCAACTGGTCACAAAAATGTTCAAGGATCAAATGGGAGACACAATGGAGGTCTACATTAATGACATGCTCGTTAAGAGCAAGAAGAAGGAAAACCACCTCTCAGACCTGTCAAAGACCTTCGAAATCCTCAGGAAGTACCGAATGAAGCTTAATGCGAGCAAGTGTTCCTTCGGTGTCAAGTCAGGAAAATTTCTTGGTTACTTGGTCAGTAAGAGAGGCATAGAATCTAATCCGGACCAGATCGATGCAATCAACAGGGTACAACCCCCTCGAACAGTCCGGGACATGTAGAAGCTCACTGGAATGCTCGCTGCCTTAAATCGGTTCATTTCCAAATCCTCCGAGAAGTGTAAGACTTTCTTCCATCTTCTAAAAGGGAGTAAACTGATAGAATGGAGCCCGGACTGCTCGCAAGCTTTGGACGAGCTCAAGTCCTACTTAAGCTCTCCACCGCTGCTTGTCATACCACAGCAAACGGATTCTTTGTACCTGTACCTCTCGGTATCCAATCACACTGTCAGCTCAGCGTTAATATGCGAGGTCGCAGGAATCCAACACCCCGTTTACTACGCGAGCAAGACCTTATTAGACGCCGAGCAAAGGTACCTGCCATTAGAGAAGCTCGCCTTTGCACTGGTAATAGCCTCGAGGAAACTGAAGCATTATTTCGAAGATCATACTATCATCCTCCTTACATCGCACCCCCTTAAGGCGGTCCTAAGGAAAGCGGATTTATCGGGCGGATTGTCTAAGTGGTCAGTCGAGCTCGGCCGTTTTGACATCCAATTTCAACCAAGGACCACTAGCAAGGGTCAGATCCTCGCTGATTTCATAGCCGAATTCACTGGCGAAGAACTCCCCGACCAACCTCAACCAATAAAGCAAAAGGAGAACCCAGCAACAGTGGAAACCTGGAAACTATTCGTTGATGGAGCCTTCAACTCAAAGGGGGCAGGCGTAGGCATTGTTCTGATCACCCCAGAAAACACCATCCTTGAGCAAGGAATCAGGCTTTGATTTGCAGCCTCCAATAATGAAGCAGAGTACGAAGCCCTAATAGTCGGTCTCCAAAAGGCGCAAACTCTGGGAGCAAAACGTTTACAGATGTTCGGCGATTCTCAACTAGTCTCCAATCAGATAAGTGGAGATTACAATGTGAATGATGAAAGAATGGCAGCCTACCTCGCCCTGGTGAGAAAACTAATGATGAGTTTTGAGGAGATCAACATCCAGCAGTTTCCCAGAGGGCAAAACAGTCATGCCGAAGCCTTAGCAGCCCTAAGCTCGGCAGTTGATTCTAGCCTTAAAAGGGTCATTCCCATCGATTTCCTCATTTGTCCAAGCATTAACCACAACAGCAAGCTGCCAAGTGTGGAACAAATACTCTAGGTGGGATCAGCCCCCAGCTGGATGGACCCATTAAAAGACTATTTAAAAGAGGGCACACTCCCAGAGGACAAGAAAACAGCCCACCAGATAAGAGTCAAAGCTGCTCGCTTTCACTTATCCACAGGAGGCGACTTGTATAATAAGTCCTTCTCCGGTACCTACCTTAGATGCGTCCACCCAGACAATGTCGAGCAAGTGCTGCGTGAGCTTCACGAAGGAATCTGTGGAAGTCATGTCGGAGGAAGGTCTCTAGCCTTTCGAGCAATGAAGGAAGGCTATTAGTGGCCATATATGCAAAATGACTCCGCAGTATATGTCCGCAAATGCCTGAAATGCCAACTTCATGCTCCTATGGTCCACCAACCCGCCAGCGACCTAAAATCTCTAACCAACCCATGACCCTTCGCCCAATGGGGAATGGACATCGTGGGACCACTACCTACTGCTGCCGGCAATCGCAAATACCTGTTGGTTGCAACTAACTACTTCACCAAATGGATCGAGGCAGAACCATTGGCAAACATCCAAGATGCTGATATGATAAGGTTCATATGGAGGAATATAATCACTCGATTCGGAATCACTAGAACCATCATCACTGATAATGGGACACAATTCGAGAGTGGCCCCTTTTAGGACTTCTGTAACGAACATGGGATCAGGCACAACTTTAGTTTGGTGGCCTACCCTCAGAGCAATGGGCAAGCAGAAGCTTCCAATAAAACTGTGATCGATGGATTAAAGAAGAGATTAGAGCGAGCCAAAGGTGCATGGGCAGCCAAGCTACCCTATGTCCTATGGGCATATCGAACAACTCCTCAGCGATTAACAGGAGAAACCCCATTTTTGCTAACATATGGCATGTAAGCAGTCATCCCACTAGAAGCGGGTTTGCCAACAATGATATCCGACCTTGTCGACCAAGGCCAGAATGATGAGGCGTTGCTCGCTGAACTCGACCTCATCGACGAGGGTAGAGAACTTGCCCTAGTGAAGCTTGCGAGCTATCAGCAACAGCTCGCAAGGCATTACCACAAAAGGGTTAACCCGAGAAGGTTCCAAGTTGGGGACTATGTTCTAAGGAAAGTCCTGGGCAACACAATAAAGTCATCAGACGACAAGCTAGGCCCAAACTGGGAAGGACCCTTTAAAGTAACCAAAGACGACCTGCAAGGAGCCTATCATTTGGAAACGATGGAGGGCAGAGAGATACCACGAGCATGGAACGCAACTAATCTCAAGAAATTCTATTTTTAGATTCTCAAGGAATTCTATTATTCAATCTTTTTCTTGTATTTGTTATGTGAAAGGGCAGTTCATTCCCCTTATTACTAATGAAATCAGTAACAGTTGCATTTTATCACACATCTTTTCCAAATCACAGGCACGATGCTCGATATAGCAGGGGAATACCCCTCCTCAGGTCATCGTCATGAAACACGAGAGACCTCTTAGCAATTCCCCTGGAAATATATAAAGCCCTACAGAGGATTCTTAGGCAATGCGACCAGTTTTATACTGGACATCAAACCTACTTTGATTGAGCAAAATCCTGATCGGATGAAGACATCCAATACCAGGTGTGTCCTTGCCAATTTCCCTACTTAGGCCTAAGGGAGTGTGACGACACAACCTAAAAGGTAAAATGGGGCATAATGGTATTTTGGTATTATACTGGACTAGGGGGACACTTGCATGACAAAACAAAAAGGATTATGAAGCAGCAAGAATATAAAAATATTAGATGAACACTTTTAGTCGGCAAAATTGCCCAAAACACGAACTTTTCATTAATCTGTTATATTTACAACAATGATAATACATGTTTAGTCGGTGAAGCTCGCCCAAAGCATTTACATTATCAAAAAAAGACAAAAGAATAACAACTTGTTATATTTACAACAATGATAATACATGTTTAGTCGGCGAAGCTCGCCCAAAACGTTTACATTATCAAAAGAATAACAACTTGCAAAATCTCAAGAAGGTGTAAGCCTCCGAACAAGATAATCTGCCACTCTAGCTCTTCGTCCATCGTCAGGAGCGGGGACCAGCTCTTCCACAACCTCATCTGCGTCCAACTCTAAAAGTTTCCGAGGAATAGCATCAATGGGGATCCATCGATCATCCCTCCTGAATGGGTTGGGCATTAGAGTGGAGGAGGACATCTCGTGACGATACCATAACACCGAGTTCCTCGGGACCTAAAGCTCTTTCAAGGCACTCAACCACCCTCTGATGAATGAAAGTTCCTCGAACTCGGATAGTCTTGTTGGAGCATCTAGCCAGCCTTGATCATAACCGTCAGCCCATGCTTGTCGAGGACCTTTCTTGAATAAGTGCCGCAATCGGGTAACGTCCCTTTGAAGCCCAGCAGCAATTACGTATGCTCGCCGGACATCATCACAGAGCTCTTCCATCTCCTTATCACGCTGTTCTTCTTCTTCGTTGCTCCTGCCCCTGGCGCTCCTACTAGCTCGGGGGAGGGGAGGACGAGCGAAACCTCGCGGCATACGAGTATATCCATCTCGCGAAGAAGAGGAGCCTTGCAGAACCACTGAAACAGTGCTCGGTGCATGCTCTCTAAGTTGCAAGACTTCCCTCCTCAGGTTTTCATTCTCCTGCTGTAGGAACTCCCCAACTTAGTTTATCTCGGTGGCCTCTAGTAACCTTGCTCTCAGTACATTGACTTCCTCTTGTACAGAGGCACCAATGCCTTCCATCTCCTGGAGCCTGTCCTTCAGCTTAGCCACTAGCTCAAACTACTCCTTATACTTTTGGTTCTTTGACCTGAGAGATTTGCAAAGCCTAACAAAGGCCTGACGAACCTAAGGACTGGCATTGGGACCAAGAGTCCTGCCCAATTGAGATGTGGCAGGAATATACTCTTCTGCATCAGTCAACTACAAGACATAAAAGGGCAATGGAAAGAAAAATCAATCAACGCACTGGAAAAAGAAGCCTTTTCATTTCATTGATAAGAGTCAAGTACATCGAGCAGAAATTGGAAAAATTATAAGCAGAAGTACAAAAATAGTCCTAAAAGAAGATTAACTAGCAACCTCAGGGGGCCCCGAGGTGGCTGGATGCTTCCCCTTGTCAGCATCAGCAGAGGCATCCCCCTCTACAGGGATGCCCTCATTCGCCTAGGCAGGACCAGCATCGGCAGAAATTGTCTGAGAGGCAAGATCAACACCCTCGATGGCTGGGGCAGGGGCTTCTTCGTCCACAGTTGGCCTCGGACCCGGGTCATGCTCGTCTAATAGAGGAGATTCAGCATCAACACCAGCAGCTAAGAGAGCCTTGTTCCAGCCCTTCTTGAAGTTCAAACGGCTGATGTAGCCTATCTGAACTTCGGTGTCTTCATAAGCAGCAGTCCACCCAGAGTTGTATGAATCCTCCTTGATGGTGGCTACCTGGGACTCTTTCTCCTTTAGCTTCTCGGTCAGAGCCTTGTTCTCCTCCACGACACTCAGCTTGCTCGAGCAGACTAGGTCATAGGCCAGCCTCAGGTCGCTCAGCTCCTTAATTGCCGCATCCCTTTCTCGATTAGAATTGATGAGGGCCAGATCAGAGGAATCTCGGGTGGCATCAACAGCCTTCAAATCAGCCTCCAGTTGAGAACCCCTGACTTCCAGAGCGGACTTATGCTGCTCTATCTCGCTATTCATTCTCACCAACTCGTCGTGAGAATGGTAGAGCACGGCGAAGTCAGTCACAAACTGCCAAAAATAAAGAAGAGATCAGGAAGGAGAAACAACTAAAACTTGTTAAGGAATTGAAAAATGGAGAGGATATTACCAAGGCTAGACTCTGGCTAGCTTGTAGGGACAATTTATCAGACCTAGCGCCCTCTGGCGATCTGCTGGAAGAACTGCCCTCTCAAGCAACGCAGGTGCCAGCTGAGGAGAAATGGCAACTGAGGCCCCCTTGGGCAAAGCAGACACCGGGACCAAGGCTTGCCCAGCCTTTGTCCTCGACTCCATCTTTCTCCTCTCTTCCTTTTTCTCCCTCTCATCCATCCTCTTCTTTTCCTCCACCTTCTTCCTTTCCTCCTCCTTTTTTCTCTCCCTCTCTCTCACCTGCTCTTCCTCTCTCCTGTTCCTCTCTTTCTCCTGAGTAGAAGACCGAGAACCAGTAGGCACTGCCCCTGAAGTGGACTTTTGTTTCTTTGACCTTTGTGCAAGAAGCACGTGGTCCTCATCATCATCATCTCTAATCAAGTTCTTCCTTGGACGCATCTCTTCACCTGAACTGCTGGAAGAGCTCGACGATCCTCGAACTTCAGAATCCCCCTCCAAGTCAGAGGAACTGCTACTGTTAGAGCTCCCTTCACCCAAATAACTCGCAGCTCCTGTAGGCTCACTTTTAGAGCTGCTCTCCTCTTCATCCAAATGGATAGGCTCAGCAGTAGTCTCTTCGAAGGAATCGAACTCTGGTACACTGTCCACAGGCCGTGCTATGAAGCTGGAGCCAATGTTCTTGTACTCAAGCAAAAAGGCAGCAGACCTAGGATGCTCACCGTCACCCAGAGGCTACCTGATATTCCAAGCTTTCACCAACTCCGAGATACGAACCTCGCTGAGAGCAGGCTCTAAATTATTTGACCTCGCTGCGTAAGAAAAAGCAAGAGGGTTAGAAAAATCACAAATCAGCAAAAGTTGAAACAACAGTACAAGGTCTACCTATATATTCCTCTCCGAAGAAAGGAACAGAGAACCTCTCAGACCTCGACCCTTCAAACTGGGGAGGGAACTGCCAATTGCTAACGAGGAAACCCTCTTTCCAGTAGTCCTTATAGGAATCAGGTAGGTTTACTACCAATACCCTATCAGGACTCCTAGCTTTGAGGTATAAGACACCTGAACTAGTTCGAGAAAAGGAATAACAGAAACAGATTTCGGCAACTCCTAACCTAGTACCATACAACTGGTTTATTCTGTGGACGCCATTTACTATCTTCCACACATTGGGTGAGCACTGTGCGGGAACAATATTGAAATAGCCAAAGAAATGCAAAAATAGATCATTAGGAGGAAAAGTAAGTCCCCCTGGGAAAGCAACAAAACATGGATACAGTGGGCATCCTCTATATCCCTAACGTTCCTAGGAGGGGAGGCACAACATTCAATATCTACCCACTCAGGAATGTTATAGAACTTCCTAAATTCAGAGATTGAACTATTTCCAATCTTCGCCATTGAAAAACTCAAGAAAATCTACAAACCAGAGAGAAAGTGCAAAGAAAGGGCACGAGAAACTTACAAAACGAAAGGTCGGTTCAAGTGATGAAGAAGAACGAGCTCAAGACGACTAAGAAGCAATGGGAATGGGGGTTTCAAGAAGAAGGTACGAGGCGCTAGAGTTCTCAGAAGAAGGAAGAGTACTAAAAAGGCTGAAGCGACGGAAGAAAAAGTGGCTATCCCAACAAGCCTTCAATTCTAATCATAGCGCACAAATAGCGAAGAAGGTGCCGCCAAAGCAACTTCACAGTTTTCGAAGAATCGCAAATCAGCCATAATGGCTGATCATTTAAATCCATTGAACCTATAAACATGTCCCAACAAATTTAGGGGCAATTGTGGGTACCCGAAAATTAGAACTATGGGCCTGGACGAGTAGCCCAGTCCTGGCGGCCCAAAGTCCAGGCCCCTCATCTTTTATAATTGATCCGGTCTCCCCCACGATCCCATGAAGGGAAGTTATAGGGGAAATGGAAGACATGGAGGAACCCATCACCTCCACTCATCTACATGTACATGTATATATTAAACCCTAGGTCCGGGGCAAAAGGACAAGTTGTATTCTCTGTAACCACTCTCCGGAGTATATAGAAATAATATCGACTGCACCACCGTGGACGTATGCACATCATGGATGAACCACGTACATCCTTTATTGTGTGATTGGCATCTTTTATTCCTTGTTCTTTTCTTGATAATTGTTTCTCTCATATTTATTTGTGTTGCATAATAATTGCATCTACACCCTCATATTCGAGTATGTTATACTCATATGTGTTATCTAACATTTCCAACTAGAGTCACTTGATTTTCATAAGTACTCTATGAGTTATGATAATTTAAGTCTCCACACTATCTATCTTGGACATTAGTTCATGGAAACATTGCTAAACATGTTTTAACATATATACACATCATACACATGAATTTCTTAAGTTAAAAAGCTTCACGAGAAGCTGATTCAAATCAAGGACTTTAACATTAACATCTACTATCCTATGTGACCCCGCCCAATTAAATACCGGGTGATCACTCTTTTATTAAATTTAAAACAAAATATTCGGTTGGTTCATTCTTAGCATCACTGTCGAAAACATTTAACATTATCAATCACCTAATAAATGATTAACCTAGCGTCAAAACATTTTTCAATTTAAGTTATACCTATTTAATCCGTTAATAAATTCCATTTATTAAACATAGACCATTTACCATACGCATGAATAAAATAAATACAGGATATGAATTAACTATTGAAATAAATACGACTGGACAAAACATTCCGATCAGAAGTCTCAAAAGCATAAACCAATAAATCTGAATTCGATTGAATAACTAAATACGGGGAAGAAAGAAAAATAATCTCTCGGACATAAATAAAACTTAGAATGGGAGTCACATGGCCTAAATGAAATGTCTAATAATAACTGAATCAAATGAGAGTGAGGCGTCTAAGCATGAGGACCTGCATCTCCCACAAATGCTATAGCACGTCAAAAAGTCTGAGCGTCTAAGCCTGGCATCCTTGTGGCTGGACACTTGATATAAATAGTAGAAGAGAAAAGAGAATATTCAAGAGACGGTTATAGCCCGAGTTATAAGAATTATTTTGTTTTAGCAAGTATTTAAAATATGCAATAAAGCAAGTATTATGTGTAGGGTTGTGTTTCGGGCGGATCGGATCGGAAAATGCCTCTTCGAAAAAAAAATTCGATTTTTTCGGAAATAAAATAACTATTCCAATCCGATTTTTTCAGAAAATTAAAAAAAAATCCGAATTCGGAAAAATCGGAAAATCGAAAAAAATCAAAAATTCACAAAATATATTAAAAATCCATAAATTTCAAAAATTCCAAAATTAAAAAAAAAAAATTATGGATTTTCGATTACTCAAAATTCTCATTTTAAAGAAACAAAGAAAATGGCTTAACCCAACATGTAAATACATGAGGATTTGGCCCATTATTTCATTTGTGTAGAAGTTAGGAGGATACTCTCCTTTTATAGAGCATATTTTGGAGCCCTCTCCCTCTCCCAACCGATGTGGGATATGGGAAACTTTCAAGAAACCGGAAAAGAAATCGGAAAAATCAAAAATCGGAAAATAATTCCGAAAAAATCATAAATAATTCAAAAAAATCGGATCGGCATAGTTATTTACGATTTTCGATCAAATTTTTTTCAGAAAAATCGAAAAATCGAAAATTGGCAAACTAAAATTTCATTCCAAATTCGGAAAAAATCGGATCGGAAATCGAAAAAATTGAAAAGTTCAGAAAAAAAAACACAGCCCTAATTATGTGCATGTTAGCTTTTTGAGTTCTCACATTAGATTCTCACCTCTTATATAACGTAGCTTTAGACCAATATAGTTATCGATATCACTTCTAACTAGATTCTAGACTTATACCGCTAATTATATCTCATAGTATTATCTTGTATTTCCCGATACTTATTTTAAATGTTACTACATTTATTATCTCGAATCGGCGTTATCACACTAAAGTTAAGTATTCATAACTTAAGGTAGTTAAGACTTCATTATCTTAATTATCTACAATTATCACACGGTAGATAATATCACAAGTGTGTATATATATATACATATACGAATACATCACCCCAAGGAAACACCTGTAGTGCAATGCATACTCTGCTATCAAGTCCAAGTACATCTCGTACTCAAACAACGACAATCGGTTCAGAAATATCCCACGGACCATATAAACAAATCACACATATTGGAGGTGAACATAGTCCTAAGCCTTTGGGCTACGCACATACCTACGCACCCAAATAACAGTTCAATACCATCGTTCTCACAAATGGCAATCCAATCGACTTATTATGTTATGAGGTGCCAAATCTAAAATCCCCCCGAAGGCTCATCAGTATAAGACTACCCTCTATAATTTTTAAAACCTCCTAATATAGCAAGTAACTAGGTATGTCATACACATAATCTAACATACAATACGTATTCACACAACCTATAAATTTATTTCACATGTTCCATATGAAATTTTTATCCCAAATAATCTATGTAATAATAATTCATTGCTTAATTAATTAACGAACTCTCCCGAGTATTTCTCATCATTCGAATGGTATCCTTAAGATTACACATCATAACAGTAGGTAAGGTCCCTATACCCTAACTCCCTGATTAATACCAATTGAGTTTAGCCTATAGTTCCCACTCGTAGGCCCATGCCTAAACCCAACCTTGGCCTCTGGTTTTATTAAACTAATTCTCATTATACTTCACAATAAATCTCGCAATTTAAGATTAGAAAGTTTTTGAAGTGTTCTACATAAAAACTAGATGCAGGCTCAATCTCTGAATAAATCTCGCAATCACTATCTTGGTGTACTTATAATGATAAGACAATATAGATGCAGGCTCAACCCTCTAGCTAGAAAGTAGGACAGCTACAAGGTCTACCGTATACCTCTTCAAAAGGAGTCATACCAATCGTAAACTGATAGGGGTTATTATAAGTGAACTCCACCAGTGGAAGATCTTGCTCCCAGTCTCCACTAAAATCAAAGATACACATCTGCAACATATCCTCTAACATCTGATTAGTCCTTTTTGTCTTCCTATTCATCCGCGGGTGATACGCCGTACTCAACCGCATCTCAGTACCCATTGCCTCCTAAAAACTCTCCAAGAAATTGAGGCTTGATAATTTTGTTCGATTCGGACCCATTAACAAGTGGCACTCCATGAAATTTCACTATCTCAGTGTCATTTTGCTATTATCCCTATATCTCGACTAATGATCTCATCCCGTCCAACAGTCTTCCCTTACCGTTTCATTCTAGTGACTAATTCACTTTGGTTATGACATATCAAAATATTCCATCATTGCATTTTAACAAATCACTTTGGAGCTTTCACTACACTTTGAAGTTTCATTTCCGTTTTGTCACTAATATGAGCCTCTCTACGCACAACTAAAGTATTTCGACGACTAAAGAAAATTTCCAATATTCTCATGTGTTAACTCCCTTCATCATTTGTTCTCATTACACCTATAATTCCACCTCTTTTAACATTTTTGGAACTTTATGTTGTTCCCCATGTCCCTACATTAATGTTACTCTTTAGTTCGACGGTCTAGGCACTACCATTTCAACTAGTGATCCATCTGTTCGTGGAAAACATCCATAAAAATATCTGACTACTCATGACATACTTCCAAGTCTACTAAATTTGTTATGGCATAGCTCTCTTCATATTACTCATTTGTACCGAGCAACTGTTGATTATTCTTGAGAATCTACATTGTACATTTGTACTCTACACCACTTTAGCATTCCTTATCCTTCTATCCTTCGATCTCTAGTGATTCCATTGCTCACTAAGCAATTTCATTATCTATCATCTCATTCTAACCTATCTCAAATCTATCCATATGTATACATGTACTCTTACATTTCCACGTCTTCTCCCCGTAAATGTTATAGAAGATATGATTAACTAGGGTTCCCATACACCCTATACTCTGTGCATTTCTGCACAACCATACTAAATATGTTATATCATCTCAAATTATGCCTCACATACTTGCATGACTACAGGTAAGGTCATACTCAGCCACCCTACATTTTCCACTCAATTATCTATTAGGTTGTCCTACCGTCTGCTCGTGGTGTTAACGATTAATAACATTTTCACATATAGCCATTATACGACTTTACCGGCCTTAACTCGTAATATAACTATTAACTTTTAGTTATAACTACATCTACGTGTAATCACTACGTTACTAAAACCCAAGTACTAAAGACAAAACATCTCCCAACTTCCAACGTTCATTAAGTTTCATGTGTGGGATGTCTCGAAAAGTGAAATCCAAACAAGGAACTCCCCCCAATACATTACTGTCTAAAATTGCTGGTCGTTAAGATCTGTTAAGTTCTCAGTCCATAATATGCACCCCCGAATTTTCGTCTACGGACATAAAAAAATCTACTCATCCACTATAATATCTCTAAGACGACTTTTAACACGGCTCTCTCACTATCACTAAGTTCTCAGCGCTATATAATTAACGAGGTATATCTCTCCGCTCAATAATAAATTAATATACTCTGAATCATATCAGTAAGCATCCTTACTCACTAGAATATAACACGACAACATACTCACTAAAGTCTATGATACAATACAATATAGATGCAGGCTCAACCCTCTTTCAGGTGATACCTCGTAAAACAATATATTAAATCCTGAAATAACAAGTACGATATCTTAGGTTGTTAACCTCTGGGCCTAAATATCTTAACCCTCTTTCAGGCTCAACCCAATGATTTCTTAGGTTGTTAACCTCTGGGCCTAAATATCTTAGCCAGATCTTCTTTCTGGGAATCTCTCTCATGCTGCTAAAATGTCCCATTGGCATCTTTTTTTATTTACCTTCCTAATCTGGTTGCTCTCACTTTCTCACTGTGTATTAGTTTAATACCGCTGGTCCTACTCACCACCCATAGGACACTTTCAAGTGCCCATCCTCTATCTCTATCCCTACGGCCATGTCAGTGTGTCCTCCTCTCGGACATGGTAGTCTTAATCCCAATCGCTACCCTCGTTGTCCCTTTGGCTCAGTTGGCCCTATGGAATTTGTTGTTGGCCTTGACGGCCCTGACTGAATCAAACGTCACTTGGTAAGGATTTAAATGATTAAAATCATTTAAATGGGACCCTTCGGGTATAACCTCTTTTGGTGCCTCACTGGTATCGTTAAATTCAGTGCCTTCCTCCTCCTGGAATCGTTGATGTACCCTTGTAGATGCATGACTTGATGACATTGACACTAGTCATCTTAGCCGTATCTCCCGTTCATACTTGGGTATTTCACCCACGAGTTCATTATCAACTCATGGACCCTTTTTTATTCTTCGTATCCCGTTTCTTCGATTATGAAGTTTGCATAACAAATTAACTTATCTTTCACGGTCGGTCTCTACCTGACCTACTTGTGGTAAGTTTGTAATCCCATTCGCATATCTGTCTGAACAGTAGATGGAAGATCTTATGGTCAAACCTCACCCAATCTGTCGTTTAACTCTATATATATATTTCTTTATAAGTGGTGACTGGCTATCACCATTCTATGCTGCTCCCATGAGCTAAAAATTTTGCCTAAAATTTTATTTTGAGTGTCACTGCACTCCACCCTACACCATTGTCTTTGGATTCTCTCCTTACATTGGCCCATCACATTTTATCTCTTCTTTAAATCCTTATAGGCGATTCTTCGAAAGGGTTCCCCTGACTCTCTACTTTGTCGACTACATTGGGTGAGTCTGAATTTGCACTACTGTTATCTATGATAGTGTTTGGGAAGTCATTTCTCCCGAGTCCTTATCCCTTTTATTAGCTTCTTAGACAACAATTTTTATGACTCCTATCGCAATCATCGTTCCTTAAATATTCCATGGCTTTTACTATGATTATCCTCCTACAATCCTGCTAACGGCCCTCACTCGTCTTCCCATGTTACTCGGTGTAGGAAGCCCACTTGAATTCTCATACGAATTGGGTTAACTATACTAAATCGCGGGAGGGAGTAAATCGCATATGTAGAGGAATACAAAAATCCTATAGTAAGGCTATATATCAAAGAACGCTGAGCTAAAACGTACTAAGCCTCACAGATCCTAAAGGCTCTAGAACCTGATGCTTTAATACCACCTCTGACACCCTGCCCAATTTGATATCGGGTGATCAGTCCTTCATTTAATATAAAACAGAATGTTCGGTTGGTTCATTCTTAGCATCACTGTCGAAAACATTTAACATTATCAATCACGTAATAAATAATTAAGCTAGTGTCAAAACGTTTTCCAATTTAAGTTATACCTATTTAGTCCGTTAATAAACTACATTTATTAAACATAGACCATTTACCGTATGCATGAATAAAATAAATACAGGATATGAAATAAATACTGAAATAAATACGACTGGACAAAACATTCCAATCCAAAGTCTCAAAACCATAAACCAATAAATTTGAATTCGACTAAATAACTAAATACTGGTAAGAAAGAAATACAATCTCTCTGACATAAATAAAACCGATAATGGGCGTCACATGGCCTAATTGAAATGTCTAATAATAACTTAATCAAATGCGAGTGAGGCGTCTAAGCATGAGGACCTGTAGCTCCCACAAATGCTATATCACGTCAAAAAGTTTGACCGTCTAAGCCTGGCATCTTTGTGGCTGGACACCTGATATAAATAGTAGAAGAGAAAAGAGAATATGCAAAGAGACGGGTCAGAGCCCGAGTTGTAAAAATTATTCTTTTTAAGAAAGTATTTATGAATAAAGCAAGGAGTATATGCATGTCATCTTTTCAAGTTCTCACATAAGATTCTCACCTCTCATCTATTGTGCACGCATAACGTACCTCTAGACCAATCTAGTTACTGATATCACTTCTAACTAGATTCTAGACAACGGCTAAATATATCTCATAGTATTATCCCGTATTTCCCTATGACACCCTGACTAATTAAATACCGGGTAGCTACCCCTATATTAAAGTAATACAAAATGTCAAGTTGGTTCAGTTCATAGCATCACTGTCGAAAAATGTTTTAACAATTACTAGCCACCTAATATTTTAAAAGTGAGTTGTCAATTTTAATTAAATCCGATTAACATGCAATAAGTATTCAAGTATGAAATAATGATATCACAACCGCATTTCAATCACATTACAATGATAAAGGAAATAATGAATCTGGAGGAACACTCCTCGGAAATAATCCAAAATACTGAATAGAACTGCATAAAGTCTGAATCATAAATTAATTACATCCAAAACTGAATTTAAAACTGAATATATAAATTGTTTCTAAGAAAAAGGGGCGACATGCCCCACAGATAATAGAGTTTGGAATGGAATAAATAATGAATAGTGGAGGCGTCTACTATCGAGGTCCTGTAACTTCCACAACAGCTACAAGACGTCATCGGAATGGAACTCCTACACTTGGTGTCCTTGTGGCTGGGCACCTAAAAGGTTTTTACAAAAAAATATATTTGAAAGCAAACGGGTCAGAGCCCGATTGGGAAAACAATTTAAAATACAACAAGTATTTAATACCATTAAACAGTGAATATAAAATACATGATAGTGCGTGCACTCACATGAGTTCCTCACCTCTCAACTAATTGTGCACTCCTATCGTACCCGTACCCGTTCTAGTTATTCCCATATCTAACTAGTCTAATACATAAATCTAACATTACTATATGATTTCCGATTCAATTCCTGATATCTTAATTTAAACAGAGAGTTTTACTTTTCCTCTTACTTCTCAAAATTAGTAATACTAATCACTTCGGGATTTTCCACTTTTAACTCTACAAAAAGTTGTTATTGATCCCACTTACATTTATACATGACTGTTCATTCCAATTAATAGTATATTTTTCTCATCATAAATATACAATACTGGCACCCCGAGACTAAGCTGCGGTGCACACATACTCTGCTATCGAATCCCGGTACATCACGTGCATAAGGACCACGTATTCCGAATCTCTCAGGAATCGTTTCGACAAATAACAAGCACACATAACGGAGGCGAACATAGTTCACATCACATGGGTCACGCACATACCTACGCTCCCATGATCAGCAGACTTATTAACTTCTCAATAAGTCCTTCTCTGACCTATGTCCTTGAGGTACCAATCTAAATCCCCCCGTAGGCACACAAAAATTAGATGCCCTGAATGAACGCCGACCTCCCGTGATAGCAAGTGTGGTAGGTATGCTATACACAAATATATCAAGCATTCACACGTCTTAGCTATTCCATAAAATTAATGGAGGTATGTTTTACATTCCTATACTGTCATTAAATGTTGTACGTTTACAAATCCCCGAATCATACATATTAAAAGTTGTCAACTCTTCTCACGTCGTAATTTTAGGTACTCATTTCCTAAGCCATAAATGTCATCCGATTTACTTCAAAATTTTAAGTTTTACTCCTCAACTTACTCCAATCTCACAACTATACCCACTAGTCAATAAGGGAAGGTTAGTACTAAATTAATTAAGTCTACGGGAAGTTTAAAATAAAGTCAGGCCTAAAAAGGCCATTCTGTCAACTAGTTAGAAATCTTGTTCGAACGAGGTCGTTCGAACAAGTGTCGTTCGAACGAATGGCTTTGAATGAACTACCAACTCGTTAGAAGGGATACTGTCATCTTGTTAGAAACTCGTTCGAACGAGGTTGTTCGAACGACTTGGGCAGGTCTTCTAACGAGATGGCAGACTACGCCCAGAAATCTCCAAATTCATTTTTCTTCATTCTTCTCTTCTCTAAATCCACCCTAAAACCATCCAAATTACGTTTTAATGTTTGTAAACTATTTTTAGTCACCCTAGGTCATTCCTTAACATACTTTTTGGGGTCAAATCTTACAGATCAACATGCCAAAATCATAAATCCCCAATTCTTGTTCCCAAACCCTATGAACTTGAACCCATAATTTAATTTCATAAAAGATACTCCTTATTAATCCGTTTTCAGATCATAAAAAGTTATGTTTTGTGTATTGAATTCGTCCATAAGCATTCTACATGTAATTCCTATCTTGAAATCATAAGTTTCACCATAATCCCATTAGTTTTCATCAAACTTTATAAGCAATTAAAGTTACTACACTAAACATGGAGAAAATATTCAATGAAAATTAATAACATTAAATCACTTGCCTTAGATTTGTTCTTCAGATTTGTTGCCGGTGTTTCAAGGTTGATTCTTCCCTCTTTATGGTCACAATCTTTTTTAAAATGATGGTGGTGGGTGTTTTTGGTTTGGAACCCTATGATAACTTCTCTCTAACTCCCGTAGCTCACTCCTAATGCTTTTTGGCTGGTAATGGCCTTAGTGGCCTCTTTAAAATATAAAAATAAACTCTAAAATTCGTGGGTTTTAATTCCTAAATTTTTAAAATTACCAAAATACCCTTCTAGGTTGTCGGTTTGGCCTAAAAATACCCCGAGACCCAAACTAAACCCCCGGCTAGTATTTTCTGACTATTTCGACCCTTCCGGATGCGTCGGTGCGCTCAAAATAATCATTCAATTGATAAAAATATAATTTACTTTTGAATTTAAATAAATTCATTCCTGACATGAGTGGCACGCGCGTTCCAATTAAATTTCCCAAATTGTCGTATTTCTACCTCTTGACAATATAAATATTTTCAATTTTATCATCACAATCAAATACCACCTCACATCTCGTTAGTATTTATATCCGAATTAATTTCCAATTAATTATCAATTAACTTAATTAATCCCTTAAATAAAAATCAATAAAATTACGGGGTATTACATACTTCCTCCCTAATAACATAATTTCGTCCCGAAATTTGGAACTAAAGAATACCTGGTAAAAATAGCTATGGATAACGCTCCCGCATCTCATCCTCACGCTCCCATGTGGACTCCTCGGCATTATAATGCCGCCACTGCACGCGTACTAATGGTACTATCTTCGACCTCAGTTTCCTCTCGCTATGGTCCAGAATAGCAATCGGCCCCTCCTCATAGGAACTATCGGGACGAAGATCGATGTCCTCTAAAGCAATGGGGGTATGGGCCAAATCGTCACTAAGGTATTTCCTTAGCACTGAAATATGGAATACATCATGAATCCTATGCAACTGCTCCAGTAACCCCAGTCTATATGCAACTGGCCCAATCCTCTCGATGATAGGAAATGGCCCCACATATCTTGGTGCCAGTTTCCCCTTTTTCCTAAAATGCATAATCCCCTTCATAGGAGATACTCTGAGTAATACCTAGTCCCCGACCTTGAATTCTCTGAAGAACCTCTTGGCATCAGCATAGCTCTTCTGCCGGTCCTGAGCTACCCGAATACGGCTCTGAATCATCTCTATCCTTGTCGAAGTGTCCTAAATCACTTCCGGCCCAAGGAGTTTGTTATCCCCCACCTCTAACCAACATGCTGGGGAGCGACAAGGTCTACCATACAACGCCTCGAATGGATCCATGCCAATGGTGAACTGGTAAGAGTTATTATAAGCAAACTCCATCAGTGGAAGGTACTGCTCCCAAACACCTCCAAAGTCTAGGATGCACATATGCAACATGTCCTCCAACATTTGATTTGTCCGCTTTGTTTGTCCATCAGTCTACGGGTGATATGCCGTACTCAACCGCAACTTCGTACCCATTGCCTTCTGGAAACTCTCCCAAAATCGTGAAACAAATATCTTGTCTCGGTCAGACACTATATTTAGAGGCACCCCGTGAAGTCTCACTATCTCCGCGATGAAAATTTGGGCATACTGTCCCGTAGTGTAGTCTGTCCTCATGGGTAGAAAATGAGCAACCTTGGTCAACCTATCCACAATTACCCATATGGAGTCATGACTCCTATGTGATGTAGGTAACCCCGTGATAAAGTCCATGGATATGCTCTCCCATATCCACATTGGAACCTCTAACGGTTGTAGAAGTTCTGCCAATTTTTGATGGTCCACCTTTACTAGCTGACAAGTGGCGCATTTAGAAACGAACAAGGAAAACCAATACTGTCATCTCATGTCTTGATACATCTTATCTCCACCAGGGTGTACCGCAAATCATGAGCCGTGCGACTCTGTCATTACCTCGTATCGTAAGTCTCCACCTTTCGGAAGACCAGTCTCCCATTGAAGCGTAATCCCCCATCAGAACTAATGGTATAGGACTCGGCTCCCTCTGGTAGTAATCAAACTATCTTCTCCTGGCAGAACGAGTCATTTGCCTTGGCCTTTATCACTCTCATAACAATTTGAGGTGTAACAGTCATCACAGACATGAATGATCGGGCCACTGCATCCTAGTGTCCCAACTCCTTCCACTTAGCTTTCCACACATCGGCCACCTCATCTACTGGCCTACGGTTCAACGCGTCTGCTACCACGTTAGCCTTCCCCGGGTGATATTGGATATCAAACTGATAATCCTTCACAAACTCAAGCCACCGACATTGATGCATATTCAGTTCCTTCTGCGTGAAAAGGTATTGTAGAGACTTATGGTCCGTGAACAAACAGAATTTCTCCCCCAGGAGATAGTGTCTCCAAATTCAAAGAGCAAATACGACTGCCGCTAACTCCAAGTCATGTGTGGGGTAATTCTTCTCGTTAGGCTTAAGCTTACGGGAAGCATAAGCTATGGCCTGACTCTCCTGTTGCACCACACCTCCAAGTCCTTGTAAGGACGCATCGGTGTAGACTAGATACTCGACTCCCAGTCTGGGAAATGCTAACACAGGTGCTGAGGTCAACTTGTCCTTCAACTCATCGAATGCCAACTGACAGGCATCTCTCCAGATGAATGGCACACCTTTGCGAGTCAGATGTGTTAAAGGACCCGCTATCGTTGAGAAACCCCGAGTAAACCTTTTGTAGTATCCTGCTAGGCCCAAGAAACTACGAATCTCAGTCGGTGTCGTGGGATGTCTCCACTCCCTCACCGCGGATACCTTCCTCAAATCAACAGATATCCCCCAGTCTGAAATGATATGCCCCAAAAATTGAACCTCCTTCAGCCAAAACCCACATTTTTCGTACTTTGCATAAAGCTCGTTTTGACGCAGCATCTATAAAACCTACCTCAAATGTTCAACGTGTGCCTCTTCTATCTAGGAGTAAACCAGAATGTCATCAATAAAGACGATGACAAACTGGTCTAGGAACTCTCTGAAAACCCTATTCATCAAGTCCATAAACACGGCTGGAGCATTGGTCAATCCAAAAGGCATAACCCTAAACTCGTAGGAACCATATCTCGTTAAGAAAGCAGTCTTCAAGACATCCTGTTCCCTGATATGCAACTGATGGTATCCCAATCGTAAGTCAATCTTTGAGAAGAAGTAAGCTCCTCTCAGCTGGTCGAATAAGTCATCGATTCGGGGCAATGGATACTTATTCCCTATCGTGACTTTATTCAACTCCCGGTAATCTACACACAACCTCAACGATCCATCCCTCTTCTTTATGAACAACATAGGGGAACCCCACAATGAAGTACTCTTTCTGATAAACCCCTGACCCAACAACTGTTCTATCCGATCCCTTAGATCTCTCTTTTCTGCTGGAGCCATACGGTAAGGTGCGCGGGCAATTGGCCGAGTGCCCGGCGTCAAATCGATAATAAAATCTATCTCTCTACTAGGAGGTAGTCGAGGTATATCCTAAAATACGTCAGCAAACTCCCTAATAACCGGAATCGAATCGAGTGGTAATACCACTTCCTTAGAGGTCTCTTCCTCTATATAGTACAAGTGAGTGGACGATCCTCCCTCTGGTCTAGGCATCGCCACTAAGAACATCTCCTGCCCGGGAATGGCAAAGATAATACTCCTACTGAAAAAGTTAAGCATGGCTCGATACGCAACTAGCCAATCCATACCAGCAATCGCATCGTACTCAGTCATCTCTAATACTAACATATCAGCAGGTAAAGTAAATCTCCCGATCTCTATACCCACACCTTTACAAATAAGAGAAATCACAGAACCCCTACTCAATGGTGAATCTACGCAAGTAATCGTGCTCTCTGCCGTGTCTAACAATCCCAAAATGCGTGCAAATCTCGTGGCAATGAAACAGTGTGTGGCCCCTGTATCAAATAAAATATGCCCCATAATCCCCTTAATAGAGAACATACCCTCAATAGCAAGTGGATCCTGTGGGACTGCGACCTGTTGGAGCTGGTAAACTCGTCCGTACTGAAGCTGTCCCTACTGGACTGGGACTGCGAGATGGGTGGCAAAGTTGGCATCTTTGGTGGTGATGGGAGGGCGGCGAGAAACATAGGTCTCTAGGGCTCGTGTCGAGCACCCTGCTGCTGCTGCTGTGGGTCCCTTCCCCTATCAGGACACTCTTGGCATTTGTGGCCAATCTTTCCACAAGTAAAACATTTCCCCAGAAAATTTCACCCTCTCTGCCCCTGCTGCCCACGACCCTGATGGCCGTTGCCATTTCTCCCTTGGCCATGCTGGCCCTGATGAAACTGTTGCTGTTGGACCTACTGGACCTACTGAACCTAATGGCCATGACGAAAACATCCCTAACCATTTCTGAAACCCCCATATCTAAATCTCTTAGGATCTCCCTGTTGGGAACCCTGATCACCCTACCTGTGTTGACCCTCAGCAGATTGTGCCCCGCTGGCACCATTCCCCCTTGTCCTGCCCTGATGGGTGGACTCTCCTGATCGCTTACCCTCTAATAAGTGAAAGCGGTGGTCCTGGCAGTGAAGCAGTGCTGCGTTAACCACATCAGAATAAGTGGCCAACAAGTGCTGACGGATCCTCCAAGTCAATCCATCCATGAACTTCTGAATCTTTTTCTCCTCGGTCGGAATTTCATCGGGAACGATGTTTAAGAGACTAGTGAATTCGGCCTCATATTCTGCCACGGTCTTCCCCTCTTTCTTGAGGTTCATTAACTTTCTCCTCATTTTGGTGTGAACGACTGATGGGAAATACTTGCGATCGAACCGCACCCAGAACTCCTGAATAGATAGGACATCTCTCTCCTCCGCGGTGGTAATGGACTCCCACCACTGCAATGCTGACCCTACTAGCTTAAAAGTAGCCAGTATCTATCTCTGTACATCCGTGTACTCATACATCCTTAATTGCCTTTGAATGTCCTTCTTTCATTGACTGGACACAACAACGTTGGAGCTACCTGCAAACTCCGGAGGGTGTGCTTTCTGAAAAGCATCACGAACACATTCCCAAGCAGACGGGAATGCGTGAGCCTGAACTGGCGCTACTACCGGTGCCTGAGGTGGTGCATGTTGCACAACTGCTAGGGCAACATTTACCGCTTGGGCTACAATAGCGGCAACCTCTGCGGCATTCAAGGAACCCTGAACTGGTGTACGCTGTGGCTCGGGCTGAGCATCCCTGGGAACTCGCTGTGCACATCGTGGAGGCATCTGAAATGAGAAAAAAGTCTTATAAGTTCGTAGTTATTATCTCAAAATAGCTGAAGAGCGAAACATACACAAAAGAATACAACAAATCCTAAAATATAGGGCTCTATATCAAAGAAAGCTACGCGAAAACATAACAAGCCGTACAGATCCTAAGGATACTAGAACCTGATGCTCTGATACCACCTGTGACACTCCGACTAATTAAATACCGGGTATCTACCCCTTTATTAAATTAATACAAAATGTCAAGTTTGTTCAGTTCATAGCATCACTGTCGAAAAACGTTTTAACAATTACTAGCCACCTAATATTTAAAAAGTGAGTTGTCAATTTTAATTAAATCCGACTAACATGCAATAAGTATTCAAGTATGAAATAATGATATCACAACCACATTTCAGTCACATTACAATGATAAAAGAAATAATGAATCTGGAGGAACACTCCTCGAAAATAATTAAAAATACTGAATAGAATTGCATAAAGTCTGAATCATAAATTAATTACATCCAAAACTGAATTTAAAACTGAATAAATAAACTGTTTCTAAGAAAAAGGGGCGACATGCCCTACAGATAATAGAGTCTGGAATGGAATCAATAATGAATAGTGGAGGCGTCTACTTTCGAGGTCCTGTAACTTCCACAGTAGCTGCAACACGTCACCGGAATGGAACTCCTACGCTTGGTGTCCTTGTGGCTGGGCACCTAAAAGGTTTTTACAAAAAAATAGATTTGAAAGCAAACGGGTCAGAGCCCGATTGTGAAAACAGTTTAAAATACATCAAGTATTTAATACCATTAAACAGTGAATATAAAATACATGATAGTGCGTGCACTCACATGAGTTCCTCACCTCTCAACTAATTGTGCAACCCTATCGTACCCGTACCCGTTCTAGTTATTCCCATATCTAACTAGTCCAATACACAAATCTAACATTACTATACGATTTCCGATTCAATTCCCGATATCTTAATTTAAACCGAGAGTTTTACTTTTCCTCTTACTTCTCAAAATTAGTAATACTAATCACTTAGGGATTTTCCACTTTTAACTCTACAAAAAGTTGTTATTATTCGCACTTACATTTATACATGACAGTTCATTCCAATTAATGGTATATTTTTCTCATCATAAATATACTATACTGGCACCCCGAGGCTAAGCTACGGTGCACACATACTCTGCTATCGAATCTCGGTACATCACGTACATAAGGACCACGTATTCCGAATCTCTCGGGAATCATTTCGACAAATAACAAGCACACATAACGGAGGCGAACATAGTACACATCACATGGGTCACGCACATACCTACGCTCCCCTGATCAGCAGACTTATTAACTTCTCAATAAGTCCTTCTCTGACCTATGTCCTCGAGGTACCAATCTAAATCCCCCCGTAGGCACACAAAGATTAGATGGCCCTGATCGAACGCCGACCTCCCGTGATAGCAAGTATGGTAGGTATGTTATACACAAATATACCAAGCATTCACACGTCTTAGCTATTCCATAAAATTAATGGAGGTATGTTTTACATTCCTATACCGTCATTAAATGTTGTACGTTTACAAATCCCCGAATCATATACATTAAAAGTTATCCACTCTTCTCACGTCGTAATTTTAGGTACTCATTTCCTAAGCCATAAATGCCATTCGATTTACTTCAAAATTTTAAGTTTTACTCCTCAAATTACTCCAATCTCACAACTATACCCACTAGTCAATAAGGGAAGGTTAGTAGTCAATTAATTAAGTCTACGGGAAGTTTAAAATAAAGTCAGGCCTAAAAAGGCCATTATGTCAACTCGTTAGAAATCTCATTCGAACGAGGTCGTCCGAACGAGTGTCGTTCGAATGAATGGCATCGAACGAACTACCAACTCGTTAGAAGGGATAATGTCATCTCGTTAGAAACTCGTTCGAACGAGGTCGTTTGAACGACCTGGGCAGGTCTTCTAACGAGATGGTAGACTACCCCCATAAATCTCCAAATTCGTTTTTCTTCATTCTTCTCTTCTCTAAATCCACCCTAAGACCATCCAACTTACGTTTTAATGTTTGTAAACTATTTTTAGTCACCCTAGGTCATTCCTTCACATACTTTTTGGGGTCAAATCTTACAAATCAACATGCTAAAATCATAAATCCCCAATTCTTGTCCCCAAACCCTATGAACTTGAACCCAGAATTTAATTTCATAAAAGAGACTCCTTATTAATCCGTTTTTAGATCATCAAAAGTTATGTTTTGTGTATTGAATTCGTCCATAAGCATTCTACATGTAATTCCTATCTTGAAATCATAAGTTTCACCATAATCCCATTAGTTTTCATCAAACTTTATAGGCAATTAAAGTTTCTGCACTAAACATGGAGGAAATATTCAATGAAAATTAATAACATTAAATCACTTGCCTTAGATTTGTTCTTCAGATTTGTTGCTGGTGTTTCGAGGTTGATTCTTCCCTCTTTATGGTCACAATCTCTTCCAAAATGATGGTGGTGGGTGTTTTTGGTTTGGAACCCTATGATAACTTCTCTCTAACTCTCGTTGCCCACTCCTAATGCTTTTTGGCTGGTAATGGCCTTAGTGGCCTCTTTAAAATATAAAAATAAACTCTAAAATTCGTGGGTTTTAATTCCTAAATTTTTAAAATCACCAAAATACCCTTCTAGGTTGTCGGTTTGGCCTTAAAATGCCCTGGGACCCAAAATAAACCCCCGACAAGTGTTTTTTTGACTATTTCGACCCTTCCGGACGCGTCGGCGCAATCAACATGATCATTTGGTTGATAAAAATATAATTTACTTTTTAATTTAAATAAATTGATTCCTGACACGACTAACACGCGCGTTCCAATTAAATTTCCCAAATTGTCGTATTTCTGCCTCTTGACAATTTAAATATTTTCAATACCATATATACTTAGAAATATTCAATTTTATCATCACAATCAAATACCAACTCACATCTCGTTAGTATTTAAATCCGGATTAATTTCCAATTAATTCTCAATTAACTTAATTAATCCCTTAAATAAAAATCAATAAAAGTACGGGGTATTACATTCCCATTACTTATTTTTAATGTTACTACATTTATTATCTCGAATCAGTGTTATCACACTAATGTTAAGTATTCACAACTTAAGGTAGTGAAGATTTCATTATCTTAATTATCTACAATTATCACACGATAGATAATATCACAAGTATACATATATATACAACACTATAATATACATATACTAATATAGCACCCATGGGCTACACTTATAGTGCAATGCATACTCTACTATCAAGTCTAGGTACATCTCGTACTCAAACAAGGACAATCAGTTCGAAAATCTCCCACGAACCATTAAACAAATCGCACATATTTGAGACCAACATAGTCCTAAGACTTTGGGATACGCACATACCTACGCACCCAAATGGCCATTCAATACCATCGTTCTCACAAATGACAATCCAACCGACGTACTATGTTATGAGGTGCCAAATTTAGAATATCCCCGAAATCTCATCTGGATAAGACTATCCTTTATCATTTTCAAAACCTCCCGCGATAGCAAGCAGCTAGGTATGTCATACACATAATGGAACATACAATAGGTATTCACACCACCTATAAATTTATTTCACATGTTCCATACTTAGTATATTTTTATCCCGAATAATCTGCATGATAATAATTCGTAGCTTGATTCATTAATGAACTCTCCTGAGTATTTCTCATCATTCGAAGCGTATCCTTAATATTACACATCATAACAGTAGGTAAGGCCCCTATACCTTACTGGTCTAAGTTATCCTTTCTCTCGAATCTATGAGTCTCAAATTATTCTCTAAAGTAAGTAATTTCCTCGATTAATACCAATTGAGTTTAGCCTATAGTTCCCATTCGTAGGCCCAAGCATAAACCCAACCATAGCCTATGTTTTTATTATACTAATTATCATTATACTTCACAATAAATCTCACAATTTAAGATTAGAAAGGTTCTCAAGTGTTCTACGTATGAACTAGAAAATTATAGCAGACCGAACCTATCCGACTTATGAAAACGAACCAATCCGCATCTGGACCGAACCAGTCCAAAGGTCTGTGAACGTTATTCTTCCCACAAGTACTTTTTTTAACCATTTTCAACCTCAAATCCTCTACATAATTGTCCCAAACCCCAATACAACTATACTAATGGATAATCCAATAAGTATACTCGATTTCTAACATTCCAGTATTATCAAATCATCATTAATCAATAATTAAATTCGAAATCCCCAATTTCATCCTTTCCCTAGTCTTTAATTTCTAATTCAATATAAAGTAAATTCCAAATTCGTTTATCAATTAATTCATAAATTTTGTCTGTTTCTCCTCTACATACATGAATGAATCAACATATATTCATTTCAATATCAAATTAAGAATTTACATCTCCTAATTTCCTCAAATCCATATAAAACATGGGTTATATTCTCTTATTCTAACATGAGCATAAATGGTGCTAAAAGAAAGCCAGTAATCAACACTTTCCTTGATTTTGATGGTCAGATCCACTAATATAGGTGGTATGGGTGTGCTCCTCATTCTCCGATCTACATGGTGGGGGTCTCGGTGTTGCAAGGTGGTGGTTTTATGCCTTAATTCCTTGAGTTTTGTTCCCCCTCACCCTCTGTGGTTCTCCCTTGAAACTTGTGAATGAAAACCCTAATCCAACCCACATAACAGATATAAATATCCTCTAAATTTCGTGGGTAATAAATGCCCAAAAATGGAAATTACCAAAATGCCCTCCTGGGATGCCCATTTGGCCTAAAACTGTGCCAAAACCCAAACTAAACTCCCGAGTAGACTTTTCTGACTATCTCGTCCCTTTCAGATACATTGACGCACTTGAAATGATGATCTGTAGTACTTAAAAATAATTTACTTTTTAATTCCTTTAAATTATTTCTGACACGACTCACACGCGTGTCCCGACTTAATTACCGTAACTGTCGTATTTTTCTCTCGCGACAATTTTAATAATTTCATAATCATAAATTACTTTTATTCACTTAGTAATATTCAACATAATACACATCAATAAATATTAACCCTTAACTCGCTAGTTAGTATTTATTTTAATCCGAATTAATTCTTGATTAATTATTCAAATTAAATTTAAATAATCCTATATTTAAAAATCATTAAAAAGACGGGGTGTTACATCCTAGCACAAGTTCTAATTTATGTTCTTAAGTCATCCTTGTTTTAATACAATGGGGAATATGGGTATCATTCAAATCTTTATCAAAATCAGAAACAAAAACAGACAAAGTGTTTATCATTAATGTGATCAAGTTTAACAAAGAGGCAATTATCTTATAAATACTCCTTGATTTATAGCACTTTTTTGAAGCAATTTCTTCCTTAAGTTCCTTTTTCTCCCTCCATAGGCATATTTCTTCCCATGATTATAATATGAGCTGAATAAGATGACATACGTCTACTATATAAACTTAAAATCGCGTTCATGTGGCCATGTGACCATTTTAAGGTGGTTGTGTGTGATTGGTTGGAAAAAAGGTCCAATCAAATAATTTTACTAATGACATATTTGTCCTCCCTTTGTAAAATTACCATAACTCATTATTCCTGACCTAAATTTACTCTCCTTTTGCGCCTAAGCATAGATAACTTATATATATACAACTTTCATATTTTATGTTTTCCCATAATCATAAATCTGATATTCCTAATTTGGGCTCGAACAGAAGAGTAGCAATGTACTGAAAATCCCAAAACTTTCACATTAGGCGACCAAACTTCCCCAATTTCACAGCAACACCCTAGTTTATTTTTATAAACATAATGATGCATTAGAAACATATTTTATGATGCATTTAACCTCATAACTAATCATATGGCATAACATGTTATCATCGATCATAAGCTCAATTAAAATCTAATGCAAACAACATATATATCACGTGAGTATGCATCCTCTAAACATGATACTTAAGATGTTTAATACACATCACTAAACTTATAAATCACAACTTATACTTAATCATGTAACTAACATTCCTAATCATGTTTTAGGGCCTTACATGTGCGTTATGTGGGTCCCATATGTAATACCCCGTACTTTTGACTATAATTATTTTTGGGATTAATTAATTAAATAGCGTATTAATTGGAAATTAATCCGGGTTATAAATACTAATGAGATGCGTATTAGTATTTGATTATGTGCATATATGATTATATATGTACTTGGTATTATAAAATTTGTCGTGGGATTTATATACGGCATTTTAGAAATTTTGTTGAGACGCGTGGGACCGCCGCGTCACGGTATAATATTTTGATAATAAAAGTAAATTTAAAATCTATAATTCGTATGGTCGTTTTGAGTGCGCCAACGTGTCCGGAAGGGTCGAGATAGTCAGAAAACACTAGCCGGGGGTATAGTTTGGGTCCCGGGGTATTTTTAGGCCATACCGGTAACTTAAAGGGTATTTTAGTAATTTGGTATTTTTGGGTAATTAAAAGTGACGAAAATTGAGAGTTGTAATCTGATAAGGAATTGACCCAACCAACCCTTTATTAACCCCATAAGCTACGTAGGTTATCATTTAGTCTTCCAACTCTCCCAAAGGAAACCCTAGCCACCATAGCCACCTTTGGAAGAAGAAAGCTTGGAGAAGGAGAGAGAGAGAGGAAATCTGCAGAAAGAGATTACAAATCCAACACCAAATCCAGAGACAATCAAGGCAAGTGATTTATTCCATTTAAATTTCGGGGAATGCTTCTTCCATGTTAGATTATTCAAAAACTTTGTGTGTTCTGGGAAGATAATGAAAAACCCATAAGTTTGGAGTTATTAGTTTAAATTTTGGGATATAGGTTGCATGTAGAATGTTACTGGACGATTATATTAAGAGAAAATACTGCTTTTTGTGATATCAAATACGGATTTAAGATGAAGTTATGAATGTTCTTGAGATAAAATCTGGAAACTAGGTTTTTGATGAAGATTGATCCATATGTAGCCTTTAGTTGTTGAAATATTGATTTGTGGACGTTAGTAATATCGTAGGATGGTTATATGACATTACTATAACGTTATATCTGAAAATCATACGTTAGAAATAAGTTTTGGGACGTTTTCAAATCTGCAGAACGAAGCAGTCCGTAGCCATACCTGTTCGATCGATCGATCGACATTCATCAGTCGATCGATCGACTCAATCGATCGATCGATATTCATAGGTCGATCGATCGACCTCCCTAGAATGAGTAAAATTTTCCTTAATTTGATTTTAAATGGTGGAAACCCTCGGAGAATATGTTTGGAGAACTTATGAATACCCTCACCCTTAAGGAAGACCAGTAGGTGTGATTATTATAGTGGACTTTAATTAGAATGCAATTCGGGGAACTATTCTAGGTTATTGAAATTCGTTAGAGAGGTAACGTTTGGGTTAATAGTGCAAAATTGTGTAATTCGATGAAATAAGGTTTAGAGTAGAAGTAAAGACCTTAGGAATAAAGATGTTATATTTGGGAATAATCGGAACCTAATAATCTATTATAGATAGGTTTTAAGGATAAGGGACTACGACGTGAGACGTGTTGGTAATTTAACTTTATATTAACGGGAGACTTGAAATATATAAGTTTGGGATAACGGTGTAAGGATGTAGAAAATACCTTATTAATATGGTAATATCTAAGATGTGTGAATGCTTAGTATATAGTTTGTGTGTATGACATACCTACCATACTTGCTATCACGGGAGGTTGCGTTCGCTTAGGACCCTCTAATCCTTGTGTGCCTACGGGGGGGATATAGACTGGTACCTTGATGAACATAGGTCATAGAAAGACTTATTGTGATATTAATAAGTCCGCTGATCATGGGAGCGTAGGTATGTGCGTGACCCATGTGATGGTGACTGTGTTCGCCTCCACTATTTGTGATTTGTGTTATCTGAACTATTCCTGAGAGATTCGGAATATGTGATCCTTATGTACGTGATGTACCGGGATGGATAGCAGAGTATGTGTGCACTACAACTTAGTTGCGGGGTGCTTGTATTGTATATTTATGATGTGAATAATATACATTTAATTAATGAGAATCATCATGTTAATGTTATAATTATATTACGGTATTGTTTCGAGAAATATAATGAGTTAATTTACAGTTATAAATATTGCACATTGAGTATCTGAGTTGACGTTAAACCTCTATTTAATTACGAGCATTATTATGTAAATGGAACCAAGTATTATTGGCAGGACCTTTGGCAGTCTAGCTAGATATGTTGTCACTTAGCTAGTAGTATGTGTAGTTATAGATGGGTACTTGCGTTAGGAGTGCACAGTTAGACGAGAGGTGAGAATATAATGTGAGTGCACGTCCTAACATGTACTTTGCATTTATTGTTTTTAAATGTTTTTAAAGAACTTGCAGGTTTTTAAAATATAACTCCACATTCGGGCTCTGACCCGTTTGCTTTTTCAAATCTCTTTTTCTTTGTAAAACCATTTTAGGTGCCCAGCCACAAGGACACCAAGCATAGGTACTCATTCAGGTGACGAGTTGTAGCTGTTTGTGGAAGCTACAGGGATTTGCTCATAGACGCTTCTATCTTTTGGATTCCAGAGTCACTATCTATCAGTTGTAGGGCATGTTGCCCATTTCTATTTAGAGCATCTTTTACATTTCCGTTTTCAGACTTTAGTATATAGTATTTCAGTTTCAGTTATTTATCTTCAGTATGGGATTGTAGTGAGGGGTTTCCTCTAGACGTTATTTATTTCTATTGTGATGGTTATTCATTTTACTTCAGTATGGTGAATGGTGTTATTTATTTCTTTACACTTGTTGCATGTTAATCAGACTTAAATTAAAATTTGGCAACTTGCTTTTTAAATACTAGGTGGTTAGTAATAATAAAATGTTTTCGACAGTGATGCTATTAACTGAGCCAACTTGGCATTTTGAATTAATTTTATAAAGGAGTAGCTACCCGGTATTTAATTAGTCGGGGTGTCACAGGTGGTATCAGAGCATCAGGTTCTAGTGTCCTTTAGGATCTGTACGGCTATTATGTTTCCGCTACGTTTTCTTTGATATAGAGCCCTATATTTTAGGACTGTTGTATTCTTTTTGTGTATGCTTCGTTCTTCAGCTATTTTAAGTTTATAAACCGTGAACTTATAAACTTTGTTATCTCAGATGCCTCCACGACGTGCACGACGAGTTCCCAGGAATGCAACGCCCGAACCCCAGCCCGCTCCAGTTCAGGGCATGTTGAACGCCGCTGAGGTTGCAGCTATAGTAGCTCAAGCGGTAAATGCCGCGATTGCCGTTATTCAGCAGGCACCACCACCGGCGCCGGTTGCCGCGCCAGTACAGGTTAATGCATTCCCGTCTGCTTGGGAGCGTGTACGAGACGCTTTTCAGAAAGCGCATCCGCCAGAGTTTGCAGGTAGCTCAGACGTGGTAGTCTCGAGCCAATGGAGGAAGGACATGCAGAGGCATTTGAGGATGCATGAGTGAACTGATATTCAGAAACAGGTGCTAGCTACGTTCAAGCTAGTGGGATCTGCGTTACAGTGGTGGGAGTCTATTACCACCGCGGAGGAGAGGGATACCCTCACGATTCAGGAGTTCTGGGTGCGGTTCGATCACAAGTACTTTCCGTCTGCAGTTCATACCGAGATGAGGAGGAAGCTGATGAGTTTGAAGCAAGAGGGCAAGACAGTGGCCGAGTATGAGGCCGAGTTTACTAACCTGTTGAATATCGTTCCAGACGAGATTCCAACAGAGAAGAAGAAGATAGAGAAGTTCACTGATGGGTTGAATTGGAGGATCCGTCATCATTTTCTAGGGAACCTATCGTTGGCCACGTATTCTGATGTGGTTAACGCTGCATTATTGCACTGCCAGGACCACCGTTTTCACATGGCCGAGGGCAAGCGGTCGGGGGAGTCTAGCCATTAGGGCAGGACTGGAGGACATGGTGCCAGCGGGGCACAATCTGGTCAGGGGCAGAGGCAGAGTGAGCAGGGCTCCCAGCAGGGGGATAATAAGAGGTTCCGGTCAGGGAACTACAGGCAGGGACAGGGAGGTTTCCGCCAGGGCCATCAGGGTCCAAACGGCCATCAGGGCCAGCAGGGGCAGAATGGGCAGCAGTTCCATCAGGGCCAGTAGGGCCAAGGGAAGAATGGTAACGGCCACCAGGGCCGGGGACAGCAGGGGCAGAGGGGAGGGAACTTCCCAGGGAAGTGCTTTACTTGTGGCAAGACTGGCCATAAGAAGCAGGATTGTCCTGATAGGGGCAGGGCCCCATAGCAGCAGCAGCAGGGTGCTCGCCAGGAGCCACATAGGCCTATGTTTCCCGCCGCTCTTCCTGCACCGCCACAGATGGCAGCATTGCCACCCATTCCAGCAGTCCCAGCTCAGCAGGGGCAGCTACAGTATGGACGTGTCTACAACGTTCACCAGGCTGCAGTTCCACAGGCACCGCCCACGATCGAGAGTACGTTTCCTATCCATGGCACTATGGGTCGGGTGTTATTTGATACGGGTGCTACACACTGTTTTATTGCTACACACTTCGCGAAAGCTTTAGGATTATTAGCTACGGCAGAGAGCACAGTGACGTGTGTCGACTCACCATTAGGGAGTGGGTCACTTATTTTCTTTATATGCCGGGGAGTGGGGGTCGAGGTTGGTGGTTTGGTATTGCCTGCGGACATGTTAGTGTTAGACATGCATGTTCACGATGTGATCATCGGTATGGACTGGCTCGTATCATATAGGGCCATGATTGATTGTTTCAGCGGGAGCATTGTTTTTGCCATTCCGGGGCAAGAGATGTTTATAGTGGCGATGCCTCGCCCAGAGGGAGGATCGACCACTCATCTGTATTACATAGAGGAGGATACCTCTAAGGAGGTTGTGATTCCTTTGGATTTGATCCCGGTTGTCAGGGAGTATTCAGATGTGTTTCAGGAGATACCAGGCTTACCACCTAGTCGAGAGATAGACTTCGTTATTGATTTTCTACCGGGTACGAGACCTATAGCACGTGCACCGTACCGTATGGCTCCAGCTGAGATGCAAGAGTTATGGGATCAGATAGAGCAGCTGTTAGGGCAGGGCTTTATTCGCAGGAGTACCTCACCTTGGGGCGCTCCAGTTTTGTTTGTGAAGAAGAGGGATGGTTCACTGAGATTCTGTGTGGACTACCGAGAGTTGAATAAGGTCACGATACGGAATAAGTATCCGTTGCCTCGAATCGATGACTTATTCGACCAGTTGAGAGGAGCTTCTTTCTTCTCGAAGATTGACTTGAGGTCAGGATACCATCAGTTGCGTATCAGGGAGGAGGATGTCTCGAAGACCGCATTCTTGTCAAGATATGGTTCTTACGAGTTTCAGGTTATGCCTTTCGGCTTGACCAACGCTCCAGCAGTGTTTATGGACTTGATGAACAGGGTGTTCAGAGATTTCCTAGATCAGTTTGTCATTGTCTTCATTGATGACATTCTGGTTTACTCTCAGATAGAGGAGGAGCACGCCGAGCATTTGAGGCAGGTTTTGCAGACGCTTCGTCAGAACGAGTTGTATGCAAAATATGAGAAGTGCGGGTTTTGGTTGAAGGAAGTCCAGTTCTTGGGTCACATTATTTCTGACCAGGGAATATCTGTTGATCCGGGAAAGGTATCAGCGGTGAGGGAGTGGGGACAGCCCACGACACCAACGGAGATTCGTAGTTTCTTGGGCTTAGCATGATACTACAGAAGATTTATTCGGGGTTTCTCGGAGATAGCGGGTCCTTTGACACATCTTACTCGTAAAGGTGTGCCATATATCTGGAGTGATGCCTGTCAGTTGGCATTCGATGAATTGAAGGACAAATTGACCTCAGCACCTGTGTTAGCATTGCCGAGACCGGGAGTTGAGTATTTGGTTTACACCGATGCGTCTTTGCAAGGTCTTGGAGGTGTTTTGCAGCAGGAGATACAGGCCATAGCTTATGCTTCCCGTAAGCTTAAGCCTCATGAGAAGAATTACCCCACGCATGATTTGGAGTTGGCAGCAGTAGTATTTGCCTTACGGATTTGGAGGCACTATCTTTTGGGGGAGAAGTTTCAGCTGTTCACGGACCACAAGTCACTACAGTATCTGTTCACGCAGAAGGAGCTGAATATGCGGCAGCGTAGGTGGCTTGAATTTGTGAAAGACTACCAGTTCGACATCCAGTACCACCCGGGTAAGGCTAACGTGGTAGCAGACGCGTTGAGCCGTAGACCAGTAGATGAGGTGGCAGAGGTGTGGAAAGCTAAGTGGAAGGAATTGGGACACCAGGTGCAATGGCCCGATCTTTCATGTCTGTGATGACCGTTACACCGCAGATTATCACGAGGATTGTACGGGCACAGGCTAATGACTCGTTCTGTCAGGAGCAGATAGTTCGATTACTAGCAGAGGGAGCCGAGTCCTATACCGTTAGCTCAGACGGGGGATTGCGCTTCAATGGGAGATTGGTAGTACCGGAAGGGGAAGAATTGCGGCACGAAGTAATGGCAGAGTCGCACGGCTCACGGTTCGCAGTACATCCCGGAGGGGACAAAATATACCAAGACATGAGGCGGCAGTATTGGTGGAGCGGTATGAAGAGAGATATCGCTGAGTTTGTCTCGAAATGCGCCACTTGTCAGCTCGTAAAAGTGGATCATCAGAGACCGGCAGGATTGCTACAACCATTGGAGGTTCCGGTGTGGATGTGGGAGAGCATATCCATGGACTTTATCACGGGGTTGCCTACGTCGCAGAAGGGCCACGACTCCGTTTGGGTAATTGTGGACAGGTTGTCCAAGGTCGCTCACTTTTTACCCGTTAGGACTGATTACACTGCGGGTCAGTATGCCCAACTCTTCATTTCAGAGATTGTGAGACTTCACGGTGTGCCCCTGAATATCGTGTCTGACAGAGACAAGATATTTGTTTCGAGGTTTTGGGAGAGTTTCCAGGAGGCCATGGGCACGAAATTGCGGTTGAGTACGGCTTATCACCCGCAGACCGATGGGAAGACAGAGCGCACCAATCAAATGTTGGAGGACATGCTACACATGTGCATTATTGACTTCGGGGGTGGATGGGAGCAGTACCTTCCACTGGTGGAGTTTGCTTACAACAACTCCTATCAGTTCACGATTGGCATGGCTCCGTTTGAGGCATTGTACGGCAGGCCTTGTCGTTCCCCAGCATGTTGGTTGTAGGTGGGGGATAACAAACTACTTGGGCCAGAAGTGATCCAGGATACTTCGGCAAGGATTGAGTTGATTCGGAGTCGCATTCGGGTAGCTCAAGACAGGCAGAAGAGTTATGCTGATGCGAAGAGATTTTTCAGGGAGTTCCAAGTGGGGGACCAGGTTTTGCTCAGGGTATCTCCGATGAAGGGGATTATGCGATTCGGGAAGAAGGGGAAGTTGGCACCGAGGTATGTGGGGCCGTTTCCTATTATTGAGCGGATAGGACCGGTTGCATATAGACTTGGACTACCGGAGCACTTGCATCGGATTCATGACGTGTTTCATATTTCCTCGCTGAGGAAATACCTTAGGGACAATTTGTCTCATTCTCACATTGCTGTGGAGGACATCGATCTTCAGCCGGATAGCTCTTACGAGGAGGGGCCAATTGCTATTTTGGACCGAAGCGAGAGGAAACTGCGGTCAAAGATAGTCCCGTTAGTGCGTGTTCAGTGGCGACATCACAATGTCGAGGAGTCCACATGGGAGCGCGAGGATGAGATGCGCGAGCGTTATCCAGAGCTGTTTTTAGCAGGTACTTTCTAGTTTCGAATTTCGGGACGAAATTCAGTTATTAGGACGAAATTCAGTTATTAGAGTAGCAATGTACTGAAAATCCCAAAACTTTCACATTAGGCGACCAAACTTCCCCAATTTTGCAGCAACACCCTAGTTTATTTTTATAAACATAATGATACATTAGAAACATATTTTATGATGCATTTAACCTCATAACTAATCATATGGCATAACATGTTATCATCGATCATAAGCTCAATTAAAATCTAATGCAAACAACATATATATCACGTGAGTATGCATCCTCTAAACATGATACTTAAAATGTTTAATACACATCACTAAACTTATAAATCACAACTTATACTTAATCATGTAACTAACATTCCTAATCATGTTTTAGGGCCTTACATGTGCGTTATGTGGGTCCCATATGTAATACCCCGTACTTTTGACTATAATTATTTTTGGGATTAATTAATTAAATAGCGTATTAATTGGAAATTAATCCGGGTTATAAATACTAATGAGATGCGTATTAGTATTTGATTATGTGCATATATGATTATATATGTACTTGGTATTATAAAATTTGTCGTGGGATTTATATACGGCATTTTAGAAATTTTGTTAAGACGCGTGGGACCGCCGCGTCACGGTATAATATTTTGATAATAAAAGTGAATTTAAAATCTATAATTCGTATGGTCGTTTTGAGTGCGCCAACGCGTCCGGAAGGGTCGAGATAGTCAGAAAACACTAGCCGGGGGTATAGTTTGGGTCCCGGGGTATTTTTAGGCCATACCGGTAACTTAAAGGGTATTTTAGTAATTTGGTATTTTTGGGTAATTAAAAGTGACGAAAATTGAGAGTTGTAATCTGATAAGGAATTGACCCAACCAACCCTTTATTAACCCCATAAGCAACGTAGGTTATCATTTAGTCTTCCAACTCTCCCAAAGGAAACCCTAGCCACCATAGCCACCTTTGGAAGAAGAAAGCTTGGAGAAGGAGAGAGAGAGAGGAAATCTGCAGAAAGAGATTACAAATCCAACACCAAATCCAGAGACAATCAAGGCAAGTGATTTATTCCATTTAAATTTCGGAGAATGCTTCTTCCATGTTAGATTATTCAAAAACTTTGTGTGTTCTTGGAAGATAAGGAAAAACCCATAAGTTTGGAGTTATTAGTTTAAATTTTGGGATATAGGTTGCATGTAGAATGTTACTGGACGATTATATTAAGAGAAAATACTGCTTTTTGTGATATCAAATACGGATTTAAGATGAAGTTATGAATGTTCTTGAGATAAAATCTGGAAACTAAGTTTTTGATGAAGATTGATCCATATGTAGCCTTTAGTTGTTGAAATATTGATTTGTGGACGTTAGTAATATCGTAGGATGGTTATATGACATTACTATAACATTATATCTGAAAATCATACGTTAGAAATAAGTTTTGGGACGTTTTCAAATCTGCAGAACGAAGCAGTCCGTAGCCATACCTGTTCGATCGATCGATCGACATTCATCAGTCGATCGATCGACTCAATCGATCGATCGATATTCATAGGTCGATCGATCGACCTCCCCAGAATGAGTAAAATTTTCCTTAATTTGATTTTAAATGGTGGAAACCCTCAGAGAATATGTTTGGAGAACTTATGAATACCCTCACCCTTAAGGAAGACCAGTAGGTGTGATTATTATAGTGGACTTTAATTAGAATGCAATTCGGGGAACTATTCAAGGTTATTGAAATTCGTTAGAGAGGTAACGTTTGGGTTAATAGTGCAAAATTGTGTAATTCGATGAAATAAGGTTTAGAGCAGAAGTAAAGACCTTAGGAATAAAGATGTTATATTTGGGAATAATCGGAACCTAATAATCTATTATAGATAGGTTTTAAGGATAAGGGACTACGACGTGAGACGTGTTGGTAATTTAACTTTATATTAACGGGAGACTTGAAATATATAAGTTTGGGATAACGGTGTAAGGATGTAGAAAATACCTTATTAATATGGTAATATCTAAGATGTGTGAATGCTTAGTATATAGTTTGTGTGTATGACATACCTACCATACTTGCTATCACGGGAGGTTGCGTTCGCTTAGGACCCTCTAATCCTTGTGTGCCTACGGGGGGGATATAGACTGGTACCTTGATGAACATAGGTCATAGAAAGACTTATTGTGATATTAATAAGTCCGCTGATCATGGGAGCGTAGGTATGTGCGTGACCCATGTGATGGTGACTGTGTTCGCCTCCACTATTTGTGATTTGTGTTATCTGAACTATTCCTGAGAGATTCGGAATATGTGATCCTTATGTACGTGATGTACCGGGATGGATAGCAGAGTATGTGTGCACTACAGCTTAGTTGCGGGGTGCTTGTATTGTATATTTATGATGTGAATAATATACATTTAATTAATGAGAATCGTCATGTTAATGTTGTAATTATATTACGGTATTGTTTCGAGAAATATAATGAGTTAATTTACAGTTATAAATATTGCACATTGAGTATCTGAGTTGACGTTAAACCTCTATTTAATTACGAGCATTATTATGTAAATGGAACCAAGTATTATTGGCAGGACCTTTGGCAGTCTAGCTAGATATGTTGTCACTTAGCTAGTAGTATGGGTAGTTATAGATGGGTACTTGCGTTAGGAGTGCACAGTTAGACGAGAGGTGAGAATATAATGTGAGTGCACGTCCTAACATGTACTTTGCATTTAATGTTTTTAAATGTTTTTAAATCACTTGCAAGTTTTTAAAATATAACTCCACATTCGGGCTCTGACCCGTTTGCTTTTTCAAATCTCTTTTTCTTTGTAAAACCATTATAGGTGCCCAGCCACAAGGACACCAAGCATAGGTACTCATTCAGGTGACGAGCTGTAGCTGTTTGTGGAAGCTACAGGGATTTGCTCATAGACGCTTCTATCTTTTGGATTCCAGAGTCACTATCTATCAGTTGTAGGGCATGTTGCCCATTTCTATTTAGAGCATCTTTTACATTTCCGTTTTCAGACTTTAGTATATAGTATTTCAGTTTCAGTTATTTATCTTCAGTATGGGATTGTAGTGAGGGGTTTCCTCCAAACGTTATTTATTTCTATTGTGATGGTTATTCATTTTACTTCAGTATGGTGAATGGTGTTATTTATTTCTTTACACTTGTTGCATGTTAATCAGACTTAAATTAAAATTTGGCAACTTGCTTTTTAAATACTAGGTGGTTAGTAATAATAAAATGTTTTCGACAGTGATGCTATTAACTGAGCCAACTTGGCATTTTGAATTAATTTTATAAAGGAGTAGCTACCCGGTATTTAATTAGTCGGGGTGTCACACCATATTTTTCCCACAACAGGGATTGGGGGATTGGAGGATTAAAACTACATGTTGTAGGACTAGCATAGCATCTATATCAGGTATTTACTGAATGTTGTGTATTTAACTCAAAAAGCTTATCATGTCAAAGAAATACATTTCACTCAAACCAACGAAGACTAAAGAACCTAGATTATCAGGTATCTTATCGTTGTCATATAATGTTTAAAGAAAGTAATGTGAGGGGAATACAGTTCAGCTATAGGTTGATTCTATGGTTCTGCCAATTGTTCTAAGATGGAAAACGCTTCCTCGCGACCTATAATAGAGAATAAAACTATGCAAAGTGCCTAACGAAAGCATCAAGGTGTTGAAAACATAAATCCTTGTATATGCGCTTTGGGGGCCAAAGTTTTCATTATTTTCACTTTTTATGATGTTAGTGATGCAAAGTATGAAAATGGACTTCAATGTGCAGACAAACTTTGACCCCTAAAGTTCTTTACCAGGAACAATTTTATCCAAAACACAAATAAACCTATAAATAAAACACCGGACTCCTACACTTGGGAGTTTATTCCCACCCCTAGGAGGATTTCTAGAAACTACAACACTAATGTCAATAACTCTCCTCTAAGGATTGAAAAGGCACTTACAAATATGTTATTAGTAATAAATTTCCTATATTTTAAAAGATTGGAGGCTACTTTGTATTATTGATATAAAAGAAACCAAATTAATTAGTAATTTAAGGGAATGATATTAGTACAAACTAGTATTCCAGTATGATTAACTAGAGCTGAAAATCATTGTATCGCATGTTTGTAATTAGGACTAGTTGAGTTTATATTTCATGTTTTTCTTTATGTGTGTGTGTATGTGTCTCCATGTTTTGGGCTTCTTATGGTGTATAATCTAGTTTATGACATGTAATGGCTAAAAATCACGTTGTATATTAAAGTCTAGTCTTAAGAAAAATGTAAGAATGAACAAAAACATGATCTAATATGTTTAGGAATTAATTCCACAAGCCTAGGGCTACATATACCAAGTGAAACTGGAGTTGTCATCTATAATTACCATATGGAATATCTCTAACCACGATGACTTTTCATTAGCGTGTGTCCAAATAAATCCAAATGGGACATTGTTAGACTTCACATGATGACAGTAATCATATTCAATTTCCTTTGGAATGATCATAATTATACTCAAAATGTTAATGAGAAATAATATAAACACTGACCTCGAAGGAAGGGATAGTGAGATCTGGTTCAGACGTGATTTTAATAATTGGAATTATCCCCAAATAAAACAGGAAGCCCCAAGAAATTTATCATACCCAATTGCTTGACATACAGAAAATTAAGAAACACTGAAACAATCTAAGTATCAAACAATAACATCGAATTTAATCATATGATTAACAACATAATAAAACAAAACAACTCAATTTAGCTCCCTCATTTCTTTAATAAATCGAAATAATTCTAATAATACCTACATAGAGCTGACTATAATACAAAATAACTATGAATGCTATTATGAACACACTTATAGATTAAGTTCGTAATTCATTTCTCTTTATCATGCAACCATTTTATTTATATTGTGTATCCCTTATAATTTTTCGTTCAACAAAACAAGTGTCGGAAACTAGCGACCAACAAGAAAAGCCAAAAATGGCTACAAGAAAAACTTAGGGTGCATTTAGTTGTGAAAAATAGTTTAAGTTGACTACAAATGGCTACAAATCGGGGTTTAGGTTGGGAGTAAAAAATAACTAAAGTAGTTGGACAAGTAAAGATCGTATAGCAAGACCAACTAAAGTAGGTAGACTATATATTTATTATAGGATATTATCATTAACCTATAGTTATATACATTTTAATGTATTATATATTTACTATAGGATGAGAGGTCCTACTTTTGGTGCGATGGTAAGTGCCCTCACCCAAGCTATGTTTGATCTTGGGTTCGAGACATGGGACCAACCTCTCCATATACATATATAAAGGTAAGGTCTGCCGACATCCACCTCACATAGACCTTGCAGTTAACCCGAAGCCTTGTCCACTGGGTACGACCTTTTATATATTCACTATAGGATATTACCGTTAAAGTTAACCAGCATTGATGTTTTCAGTAAATGAATCTTTTTAATATTTTATCTATTTGTATTTCATTAGACAGAGATGGATTAATTATTCAAATACCTAGGGTTAAAGAAATTTGTTAGTTACAATTTATACTGTTGTCATATCACATAGTTACTAAGGAACCAATATAATTTATTGATTCTCTTTACAATTCTTTATCAATGTTATTTGTAATGACCTGTAAATGTCTTTTTATTAAATTTTTTATTTTTTTTCCTTGTCCATTAAATATTCATTGTTTGGTTTCAGTTATGTATATTATGAAGAGGTTATTCATATGATATCAAAGGAGATCATGTACGTGGTAAATATCGATCCTTTCAATTAATTGTGTAATTTTGATCCTTTCAATTAATTGTCTAATTTTGATCCTTTCACACAGTTACAGAGGACATAGTTTTATGCCACTTCTAATTATGTAGATTAGTTCACTTAGTTCTAATTCGAATAAGAATTTTAATCAGAGTGCAAGGCATATACAAAAATTTAGGAACTGTAAGTAGTTAATAAATAGAGATCTGTGGACAGGCTAAGTTTGTCATTATTTATATTTCTTTTGTTATTTATAAGCAACTAGCCAGGCAATCCAACAAAAGGGTCAATCCAAGGAAGTTTTAAATAGGAGACTATATCCTTCGAAAAGTCTACGGCAGTGTCGTAAAACCATCAGATGGCGAACTAGGACCAAACTGGGAAGGACCATTCAGAGTGACTAGAGATGATCTTCAGGGAGCATATCATCTAGAAACGTTGGAGGGAAGGGAGATACCAAGAGCATGGAATGCAGTAAATTTCTTTTTATATTTTAAGTTAGCAAAATTTTTAGTTTCTATTACAGTTTTTGTTACTTGATAAGAAAATTTGCAATGAATAAAGGCCGGATTGGCCCATCTATTCTCAAAGTTTACATTGGTTCCTTAATGCATCTCGATTATATCTCATTAATTTACACATTTTCCAATGATATCTCCTTTGTGCATATTTTTAATGTTTAATGAACAGGGTTAGCAAGTTAAATACAAACACTTCGAATTACCCTCAGGCCCTTGTTGTTAACACAAGAGGCGTCATGAGTTGCCCCGGAAATAACAAAAGCCCTACTGGGGATCCTTAGGTAATAAAGCCAACTTTGGTTGGTCTCCAACATCTGTTGGTTGCAAAGAAATCTGCTCGGGTGAATTTCCTAATAACTAGGTACATTCTTGCAACCATCTCACTTAGGCCAAAGGAAGTGTGATAACACGATGAAAAAAGTAAAGTGAATGGAGTGATGTTGCTTAGGCATATTGGACTGGGAGAATGTTAAATACATGAAAGGAAGAATACCATCACCCAAACATTATTTAGTTGGTCATAAAAGTCCAAAATGATATAAGTTAAGTATGAGTCTATCTAAAGCCTACAATCAGTCAATCAATATCATTTTGGTCGATACAAGTGCTAAGTAACCTACGAGCATGTAAAATCAAAATATGTTTAGTTAGCACACGCTCAAAACATAACAAAGTTATTTATTAATAATACAAGGTTACAACCACAAGACCAAAAATAGATACACAAAAGCCTAAGAGGAGCTAGGGTGTCGAGCAAGATATTCTACTACAACTTCCCTCTGACCATCGTCATGCTTTGGAGAAAATTCTTTGACATCTTCATCAAGATCCTGATCCAAGGGTTGGCAAGGAATAGCATCAGCCAAAATCCATTCATCGTTTTTGCAAAATGAATTATGGCTATAGGCAGAACATTTAACCTGGTACTTGTACAAAAGCTTGGATTATTTTGGGGTTCTCACCTCTTTAAGAGTGCTCAGCCATCCCTGAGAAAAAGCAACGCTTTCAGCCTCCTTAAGTTTTATTTGGGCATCTGCCCAACCATCATTATAACCTTTACCCATACCTCTTTGGGTCCTACCTTAAAGGTGTATCTCAGACTCTTGATATTGTCATTTAATATTCATATAAAAGATTTCAAGCTCACCACCTCTTTTCATAGAGCATAATTTTCAGACTGTAGGACCTCGTCCACTTGGTCAACCTCAGTCCTCGCCAGAAGTTGGGCCCTCAGGGAATTAAAATCCTCTTGAATAGAGGCCCTTATCTCCTCCATCTCCTGGAGATCATCATTCAGTTTTGCAATCACTTTAGTCTGGTTTTTTTATCATTCGTCCTTAGCTCTTAGTGACTTGCAGATTTTCACGAAGGCTTGGTGAGCTTGTAGGCTGATATCAGGTCCAAGAATTCTCCCCAATTGAGAATTGGGAGAAATATAGCGATCTAAATAAGCAGACTACAAATAATACATATAAAACCAGAAGTACGTATTAGCATAAACGCAAACAAATGAATAAGTGAACAAATGGGTAAATTTCATTAACACATAAGATAAAAAGAAGTCCACTGACCAGTATATGAAATTCTCAAAATAAGGGTACAGACCAAAGAAAATTTTAATTGTATAAGAAAAACGTAAACTCCTAGTCTCCAAGAGACCTAGTTCTTGGCCAGCACCAACACTCTCGCCAATCGTAGCAGGAATGATCCCAGTGTTACTAGTATCTTGGTCATCGTCTTCTCCTTATTCTTCTTCAATATAAGGGTCAAGACTAAGAGAATGAAGTTTGAAGAGTTCAGAACCTGCAGGTGTACCAACATCCTTCAAGCCCTGTTCCCATCCCCTTTTAAAGCAGACCTTACAGGCATAGGACATATGGTGTTCAGCATCCTCATGATCTTTTTAGAAACCTTCACAATAGATGTTTTCCTTGGCTTGAGAAAGGTTTCCCTCTTTCTTGGCCACCTTACCAGTGAACTCTATATTGGCCTCCACTAATTCGGACTTCTCAGTAATTACTGCCTTCTGAGCAGGCCCTAGATCACCATAGGACTTAGACATCTCACTATTTTCACGCTCCCATGATCGACGAGCATTGGAAAGGACCACCTTATCAACCTCCAGGGCTACCTTCTCGGCCTTCAGAGCTTTTTTCAGCTCTTCTTCCCTTCTAAAGCTGTCAGAATAATTGTCTAAAAGGGTAGTGAAGTCAGACAACATCTACAGAGAAAATAAAATAGCAGGGAATTAGAACATAAATGAGAAATAGAAAAGTAAAGAAATAAGTAAGAAAGCCTTACCAGAACCATCCCCTATGCAGTCATGAGGGCGAGTTGAGATGGCCCCAGCCTTGAGGACCGCTCGTGATCAGTAGTGAACAATAACCTCTTCAGCAGATCAGGGAACAAAAAGGGTGAATCGCCCATACTATCCCCCTCAAGACTAGGGACATTGAGCCCTTTAGCAGACTGCAAGGCTAACTTCTTAGCCTCAACTTTCTCTCTCTTTTTTTATTCTCTTCTTCTTATCTCTTTCTCTCTTTCTTCTTCTCTTCTCTTCTATTTTCTCTCTCTCTCTCTCTCTCTCTCTCTCCTTCTCTTGCTCTATCCCTTTATCAGATGGGCCAGAACCACTGCCCTTAGGAGAGCCTGCAATAGAAACCTTTAAAGCATGAATCCTATTAGATAGGATTGTATGATCATCATCATCATTAAGAATCCTTAACCTCCTCTTCTTGACTAAAGGATCCATGTCCTTCTCTTCTTGTTCCTCCCCTTCTTCCTCTATTTACTATTCTCATCCTACTTATATTCCTCCTCTTCTCTCTTCTTCTCTCTCTTCCTCTTCTTCTTCAGAACTTTCCTCCTCAATAAGAATCGTATCAAAAGAATCTACCTCTGTAGATCTTAAAATAATGACCTGATCGACTGGTCGAGCAAAGAAGCTGGTGCATATGTTCTTATATTCCAAGAGACAGTCCGTCGACCTAGGATTCTCACCTTCTGTTAATCTCTCCTTTATGCCCCAGGCGTTCGTGACCTCATCGGTATTGATATCACTAATGTCAGGCTCCTAGTTCTTAGTGGAAGCTGTAATAATAAAGAAGAAGAATATCAGTCGCAAGAATGAGAAGAATTCACAAGAAGTTAACAGAAAGGGAAAAAGAGGAAGTGACGTAGTAAAAAATGGGAAGGTCACGTGGTATTCCCCCTCCAAAGTGGAGGGTGATGACAGTTCCTTGCAATAAACCCACTTTCCTAGTAGTCCTTGAGGGAATCTAGGAGATTTACCACCAGAGCTCGCTCAAATTTTTTGGTTTTTAGATACAACAAACCCTCTTTAGTTTTTGAGAATACAAAATAGTAACATATCTCGGCAAGTCCCAACCTTGTTCCATAAAGACTATTTATCCTATGTACACTATTTACTATCTTCCATACGTTGGGGGCGCATTGGGCAGGAACAATGGCAAAATACCTAAAAATATAAGAAATAACTCATTTGGGGGAAAGGTCAGACCTCCTTGAGTTATAACATTATGGGGAAGGGGGAATAGTTGATAATTACCCACTTAGGAATGTTATATTTATGCCTAAATTCTTCTACAAATTTACCATCCAACATCGCCATAACTAAACAGAGCAAAAAAAAAAACTACAGTAACAAGCTAGTACAGAGAAAAAATACCAAGAAGAGGCAGGGACTATAACTTATAGGCGGTAACGAAGCTTTGTGGAAGCATAAAAAGAGAGAAACTTTGACTTTTGAAGCAAGAGAAGAGCTTAGAACAGATTATGCGCAAGAAAGACCAAAAGCACTGAACAAACGTTTGAGTAAGCAGCAACTGATCACCAAAGCACTCAAATGATGAGTTTTGACTTCCCAGGAAGATTTTTGGCTCTTCAGTTTCTTTTTAAGACAAGCGTGCTCTTCTTGGAAGCCTTGTTATTAAAAAGATGCCATCACGGACTCTCACTGCAAGGACTTGGACCTCCGATCTTGTTAAAATCTATTGGCCCATAGTCAATAGCCCAAAGATTTCAGGTGTAATTGTGGGAGCCCACTTTTTGCAAGCCCATGAGAGTAGCCGATCGAGATAACTTGAGTTATTTATCCCGGCCCAAATCATGGATAAATTTTGACACGAACAGTTTAGTTAGAGGAGGATACTCGCAGATAGGGTCAAATCAGGTGCCAAGAATCTCAATCAAGATATTCAAGTACCTCATGGATTATCCACGCAATATGATGGAGTTCCTTAAACAACTCAAACTCTGTAACAAAGATGGATATAAATTGTACTCCCTCACCCGGGGCAAAGGGATGGAAAACTGTAATCGTTGAGAGACACTTAATAGAAAACAAGTAACCTCTCTGTGGACGTAGGCAAGTTGCCAAACCACGTACATCGTTGTTGTGTGCGATTTCGTATACTTTTTGCCATTTGTGATTTCTTTCATGAATATTTTATTGTGAATTTTTCTGCACTCACAATGATCATTGAGGATGTTAAAACAGATGTTGAGAACTAGAAAACAGGCTGAAAATAACACACACACACACACACACACACATATATATATATATATATATATATAGAGAGAGAGTTTAAATTCAAGTTTCAAAGGTCTTTTAAATGAAAGCAACTTTATGAGCACAAAATACACGATCGAAAAATTGGAGCCACATCTCAAAGAACAAAACATCCGTACCACTTCTTTTTCATAGAGGATGTGTCAACATCCATAAAGTCAAAACTTTGTCCTTAGATTCCTCTCACCACCCAAGCCAGAAATGAGTAAATAGATCATCAAAGCTAAAAACAGAAGTTGAGATATGCAAGTTCATCAACTGTTCTAGAAACCTCCCTAGTCTAAGGCAATTACAACTAAACGGTGAGGTGTAATATAAACGGGGAGAATTGTGATCCGTGAGGTTTAAATGGGACAGGGTTGGGCGAGTTCGGGTTCATGTAAAATAGGCTTAAATGTATTCGAATCTCCTTGAAATAAACTCGTCACGGGGCGGGGTGAGCTAAGAATTTTTCAAATGGGGCGGGTTAGGATTTTTGACAACTCGCCCTATTTCTATCCCTAGTTTGATTTCATTTTCCCTCCCTTAAAAAATAGGACATATTTCAAACTCCAAACCAACATATTTAGTGAATTACAAAAAAAGTTGATGTAGAATGACCAAGTAAATGGTATCATTTGTCCCCATATCAATGTCCATAGTTATTCAACATAACCTGCTAAAACGTTGATGATAAAATGCGTATGCGCATCGAGTGTGGATGAAAAACCACCACAATCTAATATTAAAACAACATTGTATTGGTATTTGAATATAAATAAAGATCCATGCATTTAAATTGTAAAGTTAAGATGTAACCTCATTGCATACTCTGTCACCCCAAACTCTCCATTTTTCTGTGACACCCCGCCTAGTCTAATACTGGTTGATCAGACCTATTTTAAATTAAACAGGAATCATATTTGATTTCATTCCAAGCATCACCGTCAAAAACCAATTAATTAACTAATAACCTATTAAGTCTGGTATTAATTTTAAAATCATGTTAACATGCATAAGTAAAAACCATTCAATAATATAAATATAACCATCCATAGTGACTGAAATGTAAAGAGTAATAATAACATAAATAGATAGATCAAATAAACTCTCGGCATCTAGAATATAATAATATAGCTGCTCAACTGAATAATGTAAATTATACTAATAATAAACTGTCCAGCTGCGGACAACATGCCCAAAGAGAAATACTGAACTGGAACCTATCTAGATAGAAATGAGAAAAGAGTCTAATCAAGTCACGAAGGCATTTAAAGCTACTACAATATCATCTTACTAGAATGGAATGGCTATCCATGGTGAACCTATGGCTGGGCACCTAAAAGGTTTTGAAAATATTTTTGATATGGGTCAGCGCCCAAAATATTTGACAAACAGTTGCAAGTATTTAAATGCAAAAATAATAATAAAGAAGTTAGAATTATTCAGGTTCTTCTGGTGTTGCAATGCTCACATGAGAGCCTCACCCCTCATCTATAGTGAGTATCTAAAGCGTACATTTTTTCGCCTAGTTATGCTACCACACCTAACTAATCTAACCAATCTTAATATACTGTGATCCGCTGAATATCTAGTCCATCCGTATCGCCCATATGATACCCTTAAATGTTGTCAATTTATAAAATATCACAAGTACATGGGCTATTATAGAATAACGAGTGTAAGTACGGGTTGAACCCATAGATATTTGTCAATTTTAACTTTTAAAATAATTGCAACTGTCCAACTAGATGAAATGGGATAGAGAATAATTATAAACTACACTAAATAAAAGCAACTACGATAAATGAGAGTAACATAATATATTTGAAAATAATTAGGATCCGGGGTCCATTTATCATGTAACTAGTATTGAACACTAATTTAATGTTGTTATTCCCTTTTTATAACTCAAATTAAACCGACTCTCGCCGCGTTTAATTCAAAAAATATGACGGTTATGATCATAATATTTTTAACGTCCCTAACAGGAAGCTAAAATCCTTATTCCCTTCGAAAATAAAAGTTTTAAAATTCGCAAATGTATTTAAGCATGGACCATCAAAATAATCAAAGTGCAAGCATAATCCAAAAAAAATTACTACTTTTAAATCTCAAAACTTGATTTGACAAAACAATTTTGAAGGTTTTAAAACACACTCTCGCGTCGCTTTAAAATTCATACCGAATCTTTAATAACAATTAAAACAAGTAGGGAATAAACAACGATAAAATTAACGTGACAATATTAGCTAACTATGATAAACTTCACCCTACGCCTAATATAAGAATCAAGCTACCATAATGAAAGAGGAATTGCAAGAATGAGTAGAGATCTTAATTAATAAACCAAACTTACAAATAGTTCTCTCACAACAATCTTCATGTAACAACCCAAGACTTTTGGGACAATAATTTATTCACTTTGGGAGAAATAAATATTATTTTATTAGAGAATAATTAAATTAACATCTGAGGTCAAAATTTGAAGATGTTCAAAAGTGTTTAGGATGGTAATTCTGAGGGTGTAGTTGCTTTCGAAAGGGTCGAGAAAGTCAAAATGACTGTACTTGGGGTCTATTTAGGTTCCGAAATATTTTAGGTTCGTTTGGGTCGAATTAAAGTCACCGACTCATTTAAATTGTGTATTATCATTTAAAGTGTGTATCTTGGGAGACAAGGATTATTAAGACTACGGGAGATAGAAATCTCCTTAGAGAGAAAGAGAAATAGAAAGAAAGAAAGAGAGAAGAAGAAAGAGAAGAGAAGAGAAGGAGGAGAAAAGTTGGGATTTTCGGCCATTACGCGATCTCGAGGATGAATCAGACCCTACGAACTTGAGTCAAGGGATTAAACTTGCTAAATAATTATTGTGTACCATTTATTTCATGATTTGTGGATCAAATTTATAAATTTTGGGTTAAAATGTCAAAACCTATATTTTTGGGTAAACCTTAGATTTGTTGTGTAGATTGTGGATTTAAAGTTAGAAATTAGTTGAAATGTGTAATTGGATGAATTTTAATGTTATGTATGTGATTGGGCTGAAGAAAAATGAAGAGAAGGTGATAAAAATGATATTTGGGGATTTTTGGCTTTGATGAAAATGGCCATTTTCGTAGCCCTTGAACAGGCCAAATCGATTCGGCTCCAACCCGAATCGATTCGAAATGTTCCAGCTTGACAGGTCTGAGTGACCGAATCGATTCGGATCCTAGCCGAATCGATTCGACCTGAGACAGAATCCCAGGTCTTATGACCCGAATCGATTCGCCTTGGAGGCCGAAACGATTCGCAGGGCCAAATCGATTCAGATTTGGCCTGAATCGATTCGAAAATAGGGCATTTTGGGGGATGTTTTTCTAAGGAGAATTTCATTCCATTTCGTTCGAGGTTATTGATTGGGATCCTCTATAGGAGTTATGTGAAGAATGTTTTGGAGACTTTTAGGGAGTTTCCCTTATAAGAAATTTATTGGAGTCATATTGACTTAAATTGAGAAATACCGACTAGAGAATATAGTATATGCTAAGTGGGGAAGCCCACTACCATTGGGATTTCTATTTGGAGATAATTATGGAAATATATGAAAGAGTGAGAATGTGCTTAGTGATATTGGATTTTAGAATCAAATCCCAAATGGGATAAATTGAAAGGTTCATATGATTGATTGAACCATATTTTGGATTGAGAATAACAAATGCTAATAAACGCGCATACGGATATAGAAAATACCTGTAAATCTAATGAATTCGGGAGAAGTTTCATACAAATTATACATGCTAATAAATGTGCATACAGATATAGAAAATATCCTTAACGATGATTAACTTGGGAGATGTCTCACATAAATGAGAAATGCTAATTGAAGTGCAATACGATATAGAGAATATCCTCAACGTGAATAGAATCGAGAGACGAGTCATATAAACAGAAGTGATATGTGAACTTCAAGTGATAAATAGTATAGTGTATACTCAGTGGGGTAGTTATGTGAGAATTGACGATTAGTATATCGAGAGAGAAATATACTAAATAATGATATTATTTCAACTATGCCTAAGAGCGTACTATGATTATGAAACAGTGTGATATATATACCTTATATGATGGTATATATTTATATGATGAGATGATGTATGTATATCTTATGTGATGATATATATATATAAGTGAAGCATACCCCCTCCTTAATATCACTGGGAAGTTGCGCGATGAGGGTCAGCATCCTGGCTCGAGGAGCAGGGTGTGGATATTCCCCAGGTCATAGTCGCCCATTGTGTTGTTATGTGATATACATTATATTTTTGTGGGTGAGAAGTCATGGGTATGTGTCATTCTCACTTTACGGTTAGGAACTATGACCGCTTCCCGGACGTTGTGTGTGTGCGTGACCACAAAGTAGGTGACATACTCCTACCGGTGGTCCCCAGGATGAGATATTAGTGATGCCCTGGAAGATGATAGCATTGAGAACCTGCGTCCTTGAGTTATAGCTCACTTGGATGGTTATTATATTTGTGGTGTGATTAGTTCTTTGGGTATCGAGGCATAATGGACCTCAACGACCAACATTTCCAATAAGTAGTGTATCGGGAGGGTTCCTTGTTTGGATTTTGCTTGCGAGACGTCCCACACACGAAACGCAGTGTAATGAGGGGAGTGAGGAGAATTTAGTCCTTAATGCTCATATTTATATATATAGTATATCTCGATGATCGACAGTGCCAGGAGTAGTGTATCGGGAGGGTTCCTTGTTTGGATTGCGCTTGCAAGACATCCCACGCACGAAATGTCGTGCACTGTTGATAATTGGGAATAGTAAAATAAATTAAAATGGAGTAATAAGAAATTGGGTTACATGCATCATGCATTGAGGGCATAATGAATCTTGATAATCTATACTTCTAGGAGTAGTGTATCGGGGGGGTCCCTTGTTTGGATTTCGCTTGCGAGACGTCCCACGCATGAAACGCAGTGCAGTATTGAGAATTGGGAGAGGTTTCGTCCTTAGCACTTAGATGCTAATAACTCATATATATAAGTATATATGATTATTTCAATGACTAGAATATGAGAAATTCTAGTAAAAGAGAATGTTTATGTATAGTATATGTTAGTAAAAGAATGTTAATGTAAACTTCACATGTTAAGTAAGTGAACGGATAGATGAGGTCAATAGTATTAGGAATTGAAGAAAATGATGTAGATGGATTTTAGATGTGTATTAATTGGGTTTTAAGTTAGATCCACTTGCCTAGATAGATTTGGGCATCTATTTGGAGGCCACGTGCATACGTTTAGTTGCGCGCTTTAGTTGAGGGGTGAGTTGGACTTTATGGAGAGTGCGACTCCACCTTAATCATGTCATAATGCATTTATAATTATTATGCATTTTAATATACTTGCTATAAAATGTTTTCACCCCGGGCTCTGACCCTTTTATATTTTCTCCTGCTATGTATATATATTGTATTATTTTAGGTGTTCCTCCGCAAGGACGCCACTGATGTTTATCCATCCAGTGTATTCGTGGAGCTATGGCAGTAGCGAACTATTGCGGCATTTTGTTATAGTCGATTCCTATCTTTTTGTGTATCTAGATTAGGATTCAGTTTGTGTATCGAGCTTATACCCAAGTGTTGTAAAGTAGCACTTTTATATATTTCCTTTCTCAAATTATTCTATTATCTGTGACCCAACATCATATTCGGGTATTTTTACTTTGTACATTGTGTTGTACTCTTTTATATATTAATTATAGTGTGTGTCGTTCTTCTTATTTAGTTGTAATGTTGTAGGTATGGTTGCATGGTTGGTTTTAATTGGTTTTAATTAAAAAGTTTTAAAATTTTTGACACCCTCTTTTTGTAGTAATGGGTGGTTAGCCGAGTTTATTTTAAAATCGTCAGTAGATGTTGAGAATGATCCACTTGAGATTACTGATTATTTTAGTATAGGGTTGGCCACCCGTTATTATTTTAAGCGGGGTGTCACAGGTGGTATCAGAGCATCAGGTTCTAGTGTCCTTAGGATCTGTGTGGGTTACTACGATCTTCCGTATGCGTTCTAGATGTAGAGCCTTATTATTAGGACTGTTGTGTTCATACATCCATATTTCTTCTGTGATGAGAAAACATTTGAAAGGCATTCTGATACAAATATTTCTATTTTAGATGCCACCGAAGAGAAGTTTGTCAGTCAGGGCAAATAAGGGGGTTGATAATGTGGAACCCCAAATGCCTCAAAGGAACATGACTACAGATGAAGTTGCCAATATTGTGGCACAAGCAGTAACTGCTGCAATTTCTACGATGGCGCGACAACCGTCATTCAAGCAGCCCAAACCCATTTAGGACCATCTTTGTGGGAAGGATTTCGGGAAGATTTTAGTAAGGGGCATCCTCCAGATTTCTCAGGGGGAGTTGATGCAATGGATGCAAATCAATGGAAGAATAGTATGCAGGGGCACTTCCATATGGTTGAGTGTAGTGAGGTGCAGAAGCAATATATAGCCACCTTTAAGTTAAAGGGAGAAACTCTCCAATAGTGGGAGTCTCTCACCACGCCAGAACAGAGAGATACTTTGCCTATAATAGATTTTTGTGAACTCTTTGACCAAAGGTATTTTCCTTCCTCGATTCATAAGGAAATGAGGAGGAAATTGATGGATGTGTTTCAAGGTAATAGAACGGTGGAAGAATATGAAGAAGAATTTACTTGATGGGAGAAATTAGTACCTGATGAGGTAAACACGAGATAGGAGCGTATATCGAAGTTCATGCGAGGGTTAGATTGGAGAATTCGACATCATTTGTTAGAGAGCCCAGCATTAGACACTTTCGCCGAGGTAGTGAATGCGACACTGTTAAAGTGTCATGAATATCGTCTTCGTTCGCAAGAGTTTAAGAACATTGGAGACTCGAGTTCATCAAGTAGGTCTAGCGAGGAGAGTGTCAGTAATGCCAGAGGGTATAAGCAGGATTGTCGAGGGTCGCAACGGCATTTTTTTCCTTAAGGTGGGCTGTGAGGATTTACGGGTAGATGTTTCTTTTGTAAGGAAATAGGTCATAGAAAGAGAGATTGTCCTAAAAGAGGTAAAGGACCACGTTTTGATGAAGTTTTGGAAGTGCAGCCCCTACAACAGATTCAAGGTCTTTTTAGGCCAGGGGACTTTGTGTGGGAGCCCAATGATGAGGAAATGAAATCGGACTAGAGAGGGATGATGTAAGTTATTTTCCTTTGTGAATAGGATTATTACTATATGAAGCCTTGGGAATATCGTATGAGAGGTAGTTATGAGAGGGTAGAGCTATAACCCTATTTATGTATGGAATGACCCTAAAGGGGAATTTTGAGCAAGCGAGGCTCTTACGTTTCTATCTTTTGAGAGATTAGATTTTGTGGTGATGTGCTAGAAAGAGAGCTATAACTAGGTTGTGAATGTAAGAATTGTTATTGTGTATTGAGTAGTAATGATAAAGCTACTTATTTTTATATAGTCATTTTAGACTTATATAATTGTTGTATTCCAGTTATGGAAGAGACTAATAAATGGCAATATACTAATATGATATAAGATATTATTACTAAAAAGAATTCAAAATTCTGTTGACTATTGAGGAGCAGGAAATTTTAGCTCATAATTATGCTAATTTTTGTGAGATGTATGTTCATTGTGTATGATGATTGTTAAAACCTTATGTTATGGGCATAAGGTATTTTATATAAATGTCGAAAGACATAAACCGTTTTTAAAATAAAATTTTTTCAAAATAGAACTTTTATAGTCCTTTGGGGCCATATCAAAATGATTTACACAAAATATTTTAAACTCTAGTCCAGATCTAACAAACTCTCAATCCCCGACGTCGCTACATATTAGTGTATTGGGAGGGTTCCTTGTTTGGATTTCGCCTGCGAGACCTCCCCCGCATGAAAGTGGTGAATGTCAGGAGTTGAGAGGAGTTAAATCCTTGGACCTTTCACAAAATTTTTATATTATTAGTATGTTAGTATAATTTAATCTATATATCTTTAGAATTATGGAACTTTTGAGGAGATAAGCCTCTTTATGTTTTTACGAGTAGAGCTAAAAAATAAAGGGTGTATGGGCGCCCTAGTAGTTAAAAAAATTGGTTTTATAAAAAAAATTAAAATAATTCGTCTTGGGAAGTTAGAGGTTTGAGTATAGGGTTAGTGAGGATAAGGTAGTAGGAACTAGTTGAGCTTTGGAGTATTAGGCTTAGCTTAATTTCTAGGACGAAATTCTTTAAGTGGGGAAGTTTGTAACAACCCAAGATTTTTAGGACAATAATTTATTCACTTTGGGAGAAATAAATATTATTTTATTTGAGAATAATTAAATTAGCATTTGAGGCCAAAATTTGAAGATGTTAAAAAGTGTTTCGGATGGCAATTCGGAGGGTGTAGTTGTTTCCGGAAGGGTTGAGAAAGTCAAAATGACTATACTTGGGGTATATTTAGGTTCCGAAATATTTTAGGTTCGTTTGGCTCGAATTAGAGTCACCGAGTCATTTAAAGTGTGTATTAGCATTTAAAGTGTGTATCTTGGGAGACAAGGTTTATTAAGCCTACAGGAGATAGAAATCTCCTTAGAGATAAAGAGAAATAGAAAGAGATAAAGATAGAAGAAGAAAGAGAATAGAAAGAGGAGAAAAGTTGGGATTTTCGGCCATTATGCGATCTCGAGGACGAATCAGACCCTACGAACTTGAGTCAAGTGATTAAACTTGCTAAATAATTATTGTGTACCATTTATTTCATGATTTGTGGATCAAATTTATGGATTTTGGGTTGAAATCTCAAAACCTAGATTTTTGGGTAAACCTTAGATTTGTTGTGTAGATTGTGGATTTAAGGTTAGAAATTAGTTGAGATGTGTTCTTGGATGAATTTTAATGTTATGTATGTGATTGGGTTGAAGAAAAATGAAGAGAAGGTGATAAAAATGATTTTTGGGGATTTTTGGATTTGATGAAAATAGCCATTTTCTTAGCCCCTAAACAGGACGAATCGATTCGGCCCCAACCCGAATCGATTCGGAATGTTCCAGCTTGACAGGTCTGAGTGACCGAATCGATTCGGACCCCAGCCGAATCAATTCAGTCTAAGACAGAATCCCAGATCTTATGACCCGAATTGATTCGCCTTGGAGGCCGAATCGATTCGCAGGGCCAAATCGATTCGGATTTGGCCCGAATCGATTCGAAAACAGGGCATTTTGGGGGATGTTTTCTAGGGAGAATTTCATTCCGTTTCGTTCGAGGTTATCGATTGGTAACCTCTATAGGAGTTATGTGAATAATGTTTTGGAGACTTTTAGGGAGTTTCCCTTATAAGAAATTTATTGGAGTCATATTGACTTAAATTGAGAAATACCGACTAGAGAATATAGTATATGCTAAGTGGGGAAGCCCACTACCATTGGGATTTCTATTTGGAGATAATTATGGAAATATATGAAAGAGTGAGAATGCGCTTAGTGATATTGGATTTTAGAATCAAATCCCAAATGGGATAAATTGAAAGGTTCATATGATTGATTGAACCATATTTTGGATTGAGAATAACAAGTGCTAATAAACGCGCATACGGATATAGAAAATACCCATAAATCTAATGAATTTGGGAGAAGTTTCATACAAATTATACATGCTAATAAATGTGCATACAGATATAGAAAATATCCTTAACGATGATTAACTTGGGAGATGTCTCACATAAATGAGAAATGCTAATTGAAGTGCAATACGATATAGAGAATATGCTCAACGTGAATAGAATCGAGAGACGAGTCATATAAACAGAAGTGATATGTGAACTTCAAGTGAGAAATAGTATAGTGTATATTCAGTGGGGTAGTTATGTGAGAATTGACGATTAGTATATCGAGAGAGAAATATACTAAATAATGATATTATTTCAACTATGCCTAAGAGTGTACTATGATTATGAAACAGTGTGATATATATACCTTATATGATGGTATATATTTATATGATGAGATGATGTATGTATATCTTATGTGATGATATATATATATATATAAGTGAAGCATACCCCCTCCTTGATATCATTGGAAAGTTGCGCGATGAGGGTGAGGATCCTGGCTCGAGGAGCAGGGTGTGGATATTCCCTAGGTCATAGTCATCCATTGTGTTGTTATTTAATATACAATATATTTTTGGGGGTGAGAAGTCGTGGGTATGTGTCATTCTCACTTACCGGTTAGGAACTATGACCGATTCTCGGACGTTGTGTGTGTGTGTGACCACGAAGTAGGTGATATCTAGTCCGACCGGTGGTCCTCAGGATGAGATATGAGTGATTCCCTGTAAGATGATAGCATTGAGAACCTGTGTCCTCGAGTTATAGCTCTCTTGGATGGTTATTATATTTCTGGTGTGATTAGTTCTTTGGGTATCGAGGGCATAATGGACCTCAATGACCAACATTGCCAATAAGTAGTGTATCGGGAGGGTTCCTTGTTTGGATTTCTCTTGCGAGATGTCCCACACACGAAACACAGTGTAATATTGGGAGTGAGAAGAAGTTAGTCCTTAATGCTCAAATTTACATATATAGTATATCTCGACGATCGACAGTGTCTGGAGTAGTGTATCAGGAGGGTTCCTTGTTTGGATTTCGCTTGCGAGACGTTCCACACACGAAACACCGTGCACTATTGAGAATTGGGAATAATAAAATAAATTAAAATGGAGCAAGAAGAAATTGGGTTACATGCATCATGCATTGAGGGCATAATGAATATTGATAATCTATACTGCTAGGAGTAGTGTATCGGGGGGGTTCCTTATTTGGATTTCGCTTGCGAGACGTTCCACACACGAAACGCAGTGCAATATTGAGAATTTGGTCCTTAGCACTTAGATGCTAATAAATCATATATATAATTATAGATGATTATGTCAATGACTAAAATATGAGAAATTCTAGTAAAAGAGAATTTTTATGTATAGTATATGTTAGTAAAAGAATGTTAATGTAAACTTCACGTGTTAAGTAAGTGAACGGATAGATGAGGTCAATAGTATTAGGAATTGAAGAAAATGATGTAGATGGATTTTGGATGTGTATTAATTGGGTTTTAAGTTAGATCCACTTGCCTAGATAGATTTGGGCGTCTATTTGGAGACCACGTGCATACGTTTAGTTGTGCGCTTTAGTTGAGGGATGAGTTGGATTTTATGGAGAGTGCGACTCCACCTTAATAATGTCATAATGCATTTATAATTATTATGCATTTTAATACACTTGCTATAAAAAAATTTCACCCCGGGCTCTGACTCGTTTATATTTTCTCCTGCTATGTATATATATATATTGTATTATTTTAGGTGTTCCTCCGCAAGGAAGCCATTGATATTTATCCATCAGTGTATTCGTGGAGCTGTGGCAATAGCGGACTGTTGCGGCATTTTGTTATAGTCGGTTCCTATCTTTTTGTGTATCTAGATTAGGATTCATTTTGTGTATCGGGCTTATACCCAAGTGTTGTAGAGTAGCACTTTTATATATTTCTTTTCTCTGATTATTGTATTGTCTGTGACCCGACTGCATATTCGGGTATTTTTACTTTGTACATTGTGTTGTACTCTTTTATATATTAATTGGAGTGTGTGTGTATTTCTTCTTATTTAGTTGTAATGTTGTAGGTATGGTTGCATGGTTGGTTTTAATTGGTTTTAATTAAAAAGTTTTAAAATTTTTGACTCCCTCTTTTTGTAGTAATGGGTGGTTAGCCGAGTTTATTTTAGAATCGTCAGTAGATCCTGAGAATTATCCACTTGAGATTCCTGATTATTTTAGTATAGGGCTGGCCACCCGTTATTATTTTAAGAGGGGTTTTACACTTCAATCCTCTAAAAAAATAGTAAAAACTTGGCCCTCAAATTGATTACAATCACTCAAAGTTGCTCCCCGAAATCCTCCACGAAATTCCTCTCTAATTATCTACGAAATTATGAGCCCAAGGGTCATTTTTATAGGACAAGTGGTGTAGTATTTGACTTGTGGTGCGACTCTTTATGATTGGCAGATTGGTGTTTGAAGCTATCTGTCCACCTCTTTAATCTTTGGATCGTGATATGGAGTGGAATTTACCCACACTCGAAAACTCTTATCTTTTCTTGCTGAACACGCTTGCCGAGTTTCGTCCAAATCGAAGAATAAAAATTTCCGAATTTTTTACAACTTCACAAGTATAAAAATAGCTTTTTTTTCGAATGACCGTAAAAATTAGCTTTTTTGCGCCTTTTTTGAATTAATCATCAATTTGCAACAAATTTCATCATTACCTGGAAAAATTTCACTAGGCAACTGTTTTCACAAATTAGCACAAGGATATTATAAAATTATCGAAGTGGCAATTTTTTACTTAAAATTTCCATTTTCAATATGAATTTAATCATTCTCGCATTTTTCCTCCTATTAATAAAATAATCCTAAGGACTTATTAAATACACTAAAATGGGACTAACAAAGTATAAATTTGGGTATAAAATATACAAAATAATGCACTCATCAAATACCCCCAAACCTAAACTTTGCTAGTCCTCAAGCAAAACTAAAATTTAAATTCAAACTCGTTTTTGTAGGAATCACGATTGCACTTAGCATGTGCAACAAGCCTTTAAACCCCTAGGTTACCCTGGTGGACGAGTTTTATCTCGTGAGGTTTTGCAGCGAATATACCCACAAAATTCAAAAACTTGACTCAATACAAGAGACTCAAAAGTAATATAACCAAGTTTGAATGCAAACTTCATAAATATAGTAGAACTTCAATTTTCAATCTCAACTTATCGTGTGCGTATGCATAGTTAATATAACCGTCCATTTCAAAAGGTTTGATCGTTACATTTCTTACCCAAAAGTTCGTTTTGATTTCAAAATTTCACAAAATACACTCACAATCGAACACTCGGAAATGGGTTATTTTCTCTCGGTATATGTGAATAAAAGAGTAAGTTTAGATGAGAAATTTTCACCACATGATCAAAAACGGATTTTTTTATAATGGATGAATATGAACTCATGAATGGAAAATCGATTACTTTTTGAAAATGTTGAATAACACCATAGATCCTATCCATCTTCTTTCCACACTATAACTAATTTCACTTGAGATCGATTAGGACTTTCTTTAGTTGTATTGTAGGCTCGAGTTTGGCTAGAAAGAAAGGTTTTTTTGGAGTTCAAAATTTCTGAGAATATAGAGGTTTTCGGTATTTTGACTTTTAGCCACTTTTTCTCACCTCCATTTTTCTTTTCTACTTTTTTTTTCTTATCAACTCCATTTTTTTCATCTTTTTTATTCTTCCTTTCTTCCCTTTTTTTCCCCACATCATTCTTTTGCAAACTTTTTTTTTTTCTTTTTGGCCTTTTTCAAACTATAATCTTTACCCTAGTATTCTCAGAAAATGGGTTTAACTTCTTTTTATGGGCTTTAGACTCACAATTGGAGTTGGGTAGGACAATGAGTTTTCATCAAAAGACATATTTTCTTTTTTTGGCTAAAATGGGCTTTCAATGGAATAATGAAAAAAAATATTGGAGTTTAGGCTTAATTTCGGGCTTTCAAACGATGGCCTAATCTCATTTCTCAAGTTTTTTAAAGTTAATTTGTGTCTCATGATGACTTACCCAGACTTGTAGTGCTTTAAGATTCACATTTTGACCTTTTATTTTTCAGTAATCGATCAAAACAAAGAATTTGAGATCATCAACGAATTTATTACTGGAGGAAAGTTTGAGTTATTTTAACTCGGATTGATTTAAATCTCTAGAAAACGATGAATGACACAAAAATCTCACCGGGTTAAAATCTCCACATTTATTCGTTAAGCTCAAAGACTTTGACAACCCACCAAGAGCTTCTTCTACTCCACTGTAACACTCCGTATTTTTGACGATTTAAATAATTATGTGATTAATTATTATTATGGGAATAAATATGCGATTAATTATTGTTGTTGGATTAATTAAATTAAAATGTCAGAAATTAATTTGTTATTAATCCGGATTAAAATCATTATTAACTAGCGTGCCAAGGGTTAATATTTCTTGTTGATAATTATTGAATATTACTGTGTGATATGTAATATGGAATTATGATATTTGATAAATTGTCGAAAGTGAGAAATACGGCAGTTTGGTAATTTAAGTCTGTCACGCGTGTAAGTCGTGTCGGGACTAATTGAATGGAATAAAAAGAGAATTTATTTTTATTAACTTGTATGGTCATTTCGAGTGTACCGTTGAGTCCGGAAGGGTTGAGATAGTCAGAAAACACTACCCGGGTATTTTATTTGGACTCCGAAAGATTTTAGGCCAAACCGGCACCACGTAGGGGTAGTTTTGTAATTTGGATTTTTGGGTTTAATTAATGGAAAAAAATTATGAGTAATTATATCAGCCTAGAAAAGTCCATTAGGGTTAAGAGGTTACACAAATCAAGAACGGCCATGGAGGGTGTGAGGGAGAACCAAATTCCAAGAGAGAAGACTCATTTGGCATCACCTTGCATAACCGTGATCACCAACGCGGAGATCGCGAAGAGAGGAATGCGTATGTACCAACATCACCAACGGATCACACCATCATATTCGAGGAAAGTGTTTATTACTTGCTTTCTTTTAGCAATAACCATGCTCATGTTAGTATAGGTGGATTTAATCATGATTTATATGTTAATTGGGTGAAAATTGGAGATTTAAATTATGATTAAGGATTGGTTTAATTAGTGGTTGAAATTCCTTGATGTATGTAGAGGATTAATCGCGGAATTTGATTATATATTGATGAACGAATCTGGGTTGATTAGGTTCATGAATTAGAATTTTGAAAACTAGGGTTCATGTGAACTAATTTGGGGGTTGTATGTAATTATGATGATTAATGACGAATTAAAGATCCTAGGATGATAGAAATGATCTATAACCTGTTAGGAGTTGATGGGTATTGATGATGAGTTGTTGGGAATTGAACCTTAGAGGTTTTTAGGTTCAAAAATGGTGAAAAACGTTGAAGTTTGGTGAAGAAGACGAATAGTGCAATCTCGCGCGAAGTGGTTCAAACGATATGGGGATATCGCGCGAAGTAGTTCAAATGAGATGGAGATCTCGCATGAAGTCGTTCGAGAGAGATGGCATCTCGCGCGAAGCCGCTCGAACGACACGTGGAAGTCCTTCAAACGACAACCCTTCTGGTTCGAGCGACAGAGGGAATTTTTGGGGATTTTTCTCAAAGTCTAGTTTCGAGTTTGCCGGGTTATTGGAGTGAGAGAAACTGCCAAATAGTAAATTTAAATAAGATGGAATTTTGGGAAATTATGTGAGAATTAATACTTTAATTATTTCGATATAGAGAGAATGTACCTTGGAGATTACGAGAGAGAATAGTAATCTAATTATTTATACTATACGTAGTAATGAGGTTAAAATACGTATGAAGAGTATATATGTAGGTTGGAGAAATACCTATAATTTATAATAGGATGTGTCTATGCCTATTATGTAATATTATTGTAAGAGCACTAATGGGTGATAGCCCGGGGGTGCAAGAACCTCATAGTTAAGAGCACTAATGAGTGATAACTCGGGGGTGAAGAAGCTTTATTGATAAGTGTACCAATGGGTGATAATCCGGGGGTACAAGGATGATTATTGTTAGGTGCACTAATGGGTGATCACCCGGGGGTACTGAATTAATATTGATAGGTGCATTAATGGGTGCTAACCCGGGGATGCAAAATTCTATTGTTAGGCGCACTAATGGGTGATAACCCGGGGGTGTTAAATTATTATTGATAGGTGCATTAATGGATGCTAACCCGGGGATGCATGATTTCCAGAATATGTGCACTAATGGGTCTTAGCCGGGGGTGCAGAATTAGTATATATATATGTATAGGGATGATGTGACTATATATATATATATATATATATATATATATATATATATATATATATATATATATATATATATATGGACTTGTGAATATTGCTACTGTGTGAAATTAGTAGACTTGGTAATAATAATAATCATTACGTTGCACTATGTGGTCTTAACCTAAGATGGCGGGATTAGTGTATATATATAGGGATGATGAGACTATATATATGTATCAGTGTAATTGAGTAATTTTCTACTTTGTGAGACAAGTAGATAAAATGAAAATGAGAAGTAAAATAATCTTAGTGAATAAAAGATTAACCATTCAAACGGTGAATAATGAAACTTAGTATGTGAGATAAACTATCTGAATAACGTATTGTATGGGAGATACGGGAATACTACTTGTGAGCATAGTTAGTATTAATATGGTTTCTGACTAGTTAGACTGGGAGGTATAACTAGGGGAAGATTAGATGTACGTTAGGCGTGCACAATAAACGAGATGTGAGAAACTCATGTGAGAGTTCGATAACTAACATGCGTATAAGACTTGTTTTAAGAATCAATTTTATATACTTGCTAAAATATTTTTACACATCGGGCTCTGACCCGTTTCTTGTATCTCTTCTCTCTTTTGCTATATATATGTATTATATCAGGTGCTCAGCCACATGAGTATCAGATTTAGATATTTGGATTGCTTGACGTGCTGCAGCTGCTGTGGAAGATGTAGGTCCTTGCAGTAGATGCATTTATCCTATCCATTCAGTTTTATCTAGACTTCTTGTTTAGGGCATATGTCGACCACTTCTAGTTCTTTCATCAGAGTTATTGTATTCAGTTTAGTTGATGGTTTGGAGTTTTGAACTGAGAGTTTTACTCAGTCTTTTTTATTGCAGTACTTGATCCATGTTCAGTATTTATTTACATTTCGATGTGTGGTGAATGGTTTATATTTTAAAATGGAAAGAAATGGATTTAGTTGGTTTTATTAAATTGGAAATGTTTTGACACCTAGCTTAATTTTATATTAGGTGATTAATATGTTAAAAAGTTTTTCGACAGTGATGCTGAGAATGAACCAACTGAATATCCTGTTTTAAATTGGTAGAGGACTGATCACCCTACATTTAATTAGGCGGGGTGTCACATCCACTGAATGAGGTTGAATCTTTGATGGCTTCAACCTTCTCCACGATATTATCGAAGTACACCAAAAACTGTAAGAATAAGAAAGGCATGGATTAGAGTAAGAACATGGCAATGACGAATTAGAAAGATAAGTATAATGATCACTTACTGAGGCAAGGTGTTTGGCAGCCACATCGATAACCTTATCCTGAGGAGTTAAAATTTCAACAACTCAGTAATCGGGGAGAGTCCCCGACTTGATCAATTTCTTGGCCAAGCCAGGGGTGAGAACAGCTGGAGAACTAGCCCTCAAAGAAGAAATCCCAACTCCAGTAGGTTGGGCAACAACTTCCACTAGTCTTTCAACAAGATCCCTCCTCAACCTCCTCAAAGGAGCACCTTCAATCACAGGTGTTGCCTCTTCTTCAATTAAAGGTGCTGCCTCTTTTAGGGCAACAACTTCAATCAAAGGTGATGCCTCTTTAGGGGAAATAGGGGGATTCTTTCTAATATCTTTAGCAGGAGGAACATCATCCTTTTCTTAGTTTCATCAGCTGGAACGTCGTCCTTTTTCTTCTTCGCCCCTTCATTTCCAGGAGTAGATTTGGCAAAGAACTAAGGTACCCTCCTCTTCTTCATCTTCAGATCAGAAATAGAGGTACTCAAATCAGAAGAAGATTCTCCTACGGTTGCTGGAGATACCGGTATTTGATCAAGATCAATTACCACAGGAGGAACAAGAGGTCGGACAATAAAAGATGAAGTGGTGTTCTTGTATTTCAACAAATAAGAAGTAGACCTCGCGTCCTCCCCAACAATAGATTTATGCAAAACATAAATAAGTGTTAAGTCTTTTATATTTATATTGCTCTCTTTGGAGGTTTCCTTTTGCTATCATCTGCAAAATAAAAACGTACATGTCAGTGACGCATTTTATCGAAAAAAAATAGTGCTAAATTGAAAAACTAAAAACAACCTATCCCATTGCCATAAAGTGGACATCTCGGACCATGGTACACATATTTTCCTTTCAATGGGGGGTGTCGCCAATTTTTCAAATCAACCCCATGATCAAAATAGTCCCCATTAGCATCGGGAATATTGACCACCAAAGCACTATTTGAAAACCTAGTATTTAAATAAAAAGTAGTGTCGCTGGTAACCCATTTATAACAATACATAATTTCAGGAATTCCTAAGTGAGTTCCATGTGTTTGGTTCAACCTATGTCCACCATTAACTACTCTCCATGTATTTGGAGCTACTCTTGTAGGAACAATATCAAAATATTAGCAAAACTCCAAACTTAGGGGATTGGGCGAGAAAGAAAAACCACACTCCACAATAAAAATGGAGGGAAACTAGTGTCCCTCAGCTAAAGAAAATAAATCAGAATGGCAAGAAGATCATCAACGAATTTATTACTGAAGGAAAGTTTGAGTTATTTTAACTCGGATGGATTTAAATCTCTCGAAAATGATGAATGGAACAAAAATCTCACCGGGTTAAAATCTTTACATTTATTCATTAAGCATATTAACTTTCACCTCAATATCCATTTTCGATCATATTATATGGCTAATGTGCAAAAATTTTCATAAGTTGAGAGATCGATGAATTAATTCTATATTAAGAAATCGTTTCAAACCTCAATTATATTGAAAATCTTTTTGAATTTTTGAAAATTTTTCTAATTTTTTTTTCCAAAAATATCATCCTTACCCCCAAACCTAAATTTTACATTGTCCTCAATGTATGCTCAAATAAAAATATGGACAAAGAAAATAAAGTAAAGAAGTAAAATGATGATACTATGTTAACTAAATAAATAACAAAAAGAAAAAAATACGTAAATAATATACAAACATGTGACAATTACCATCATCGCCGTAAATTAATAAACGAAAGAGTTGTGGGTCATTCCAATTAATAAACTCTATAGCACTAAGTGCCAAAATATCATAAATTTTATAGAATGATAGCGCAACACAAATTTCAACCATAAATTCATGGTCATAATGGTGTGCACCGACATTATCAATAATAAACAAATTTGACTCGCACAAATCATATGCCGATACATCACATTGGGGTCATAAATTGAAATAAGGATCCAAATATTTACCATACTTTTTTCGAAAATAATCACGTAAATTGGGGATGCATACTCCACTCTTAAATGTGAGATTTTATGAAAAGTGCGGGAAGAAAAAGTATCACGGGGAGATACGCTTTCTTCGTCAAAAATTGGAGGACCGTTATAAATACTTGAAGTGCTACTAAAATCGGATAACGAATCCTCAAATAAATTTTCGCACATATAAAAAGAAGCGGCATTTTTCTCAATTAAATTAGGTGAAAAATTTCGACAGAAATCAACATTCAAATAATCACAAGTATTACACGTGTCAAGATTGTCAATTTTATTCTCCTCACAAAATTGATTATCCTCATTTAATTCATGATTATTTTTAAAAATATCATCATTATACCGTTTATTTACCTCTTTTCAATTGATACACTTTGGTGGACAAATAGTAATTGTAGGGTTTGGATTCTCATCCATACCTTCTTTAATTTTTAAAATGACTATTGACCCATCTGATTCAAATTGAAAGACGTAGTCATCTAAATTTTTAGTATTTTGTAAAAATACGTCCACATGATCAATTGAGGAATATGAGAAAGATGACGGGATAATAATATTAGGATCACCCATTGTAACTTACAATGCACGATTTTTTTTTTTGAGTTTTTATTAGCAAAAGCAATTATAATTGACTCAAAATATAATTAGACAGCCCATACTCTTTGACAAGACATTATTTAAAAGACGACCAACTAGGATTATCGCCTCAAATCCCGCCTTTTCTTTCAGGTAGGTGGTCGGTACAAAGACTCATTAAAAAACACCAATCCTAGACAAGGTAAAACGGAATCGATTTGATAAGTTTGCATTGGAGTAGCTTTTAATTCTAACCTCGTTAAGAGTTTTCCTTTTAAGTCAACTTATGCAACGTGCTAATTTAAATGTCAAATTAAATCACCTAGGAGCACACAAAAATGTACCTCCGACGTGGACTTTTTATGGTCACCTATTTACGTCGGGCCGAAGTTTAAGTTGACGTCGATCGGAGGAAAAATTCACCTATTTTCAGTCGTCCCCGAGAGTTCCTCGTGCTTGTGGCAAGATTGCACAAGTTTCTTCACGTTCGCTCACCGTCGCACACTTTTCTGAAATTTTCTTCACCTTTGCTTTTTTTTTTTTAATGTGATTGAAAAAGAAAAAAAACACAAAAGAAAACTATACCCAACGTAAACTGCGACACACAAAAAAAAAATAATAATAAAAAAAAAATTAACACGACACGCGCAGTAGTGGTGTATTCGACACAAAAACGAAAATAACCAAGCATAATTATGACACAATTTTTTTATTTCTTTTATTCTAAAAATTACTACGGGATTTTTTTTTTTTTTGAATTTTCAGATTTTTTTTTTGTATTTTTGTCAATTTTTTCCTAACAAAAGTGTTCAAGTAAAAAAACCTAGTCCGAAAGTCACAACCTCTTTAAAAAAAATTGAACAAATCCACCACAACGGCGCCAAAAACTTGTTGTCAATTTATAAAATACCGCAAGTGCACGGGCTATTATAGAATAGTGAGTGTAAGTACGGGTCGAACCCATATAGATTTTTCAATTTTAACTTTTAAACGAATTGCAATTGTCCAACTAGACGAAATGGGATATAGAATAATTATGAACTACACTAAATAAATGCAACTGCGATAAATGAGAGTAACACAAGATATTTGTAAACAATTAGAAAATAATTAGGATTCACGGTCCATTTATCACGTAACTAATATTGCACACTAATTTAATGTTGTCATTCCCTTTTTATAACTCAAATTAAATCTACTCTCGCCGCATTTAATTCAAAAAATATGACGGTTATGATCATAATATTTTAAACGTCTCTAACAGACGGCAAAAATCCCTATTCCTTTAGAAAATACAAGTTTTAAAATTCGCAAATGTATTTAAGCATGGACTATAAAAATAATCAAAGTGGAAGCATAATCCATAAAAAATTACTACTTTAAATCTCAAAACTTGATTTGACAAAACAATTTTGAAGGTTTAAAAACACACTCTTGTGTCTCTTTAAAATGAATACCGAATCATTAATAACAATTAAAACAAGTAGGGAATAAACAACGATAAAATTAACGTGACAATGTTAGCTAACTATGATAACTTCACCCTACTCCTAATATAAGAATCAAGCTACCGTAATGAAAGAGAAATTGCAAGAATGAGTAGAGCTCTTCATTAATAAACCAAACTTACAAATAGTTCTCTCACAACAATCTTCAATCCTCTAAAAAAATGAGAAAAACTTGGCCCTCAAATTGATTACAATCACTCAAAGTTTCTCCCCGAAATCCTCCACGAACTCCTCTCTAATTGTCTACGAAATTATGAGCCCAAGAGTCCTTTTTATAGGACAAGTGGTGAGGTATTTGAGTTGCAGTGGGACTTTTTCTGATTGGCCGAATGGTGTTTGAAGCTATATCTCCACATCTTTAATCTTTGGATCGTGATAAGGGACGAAATTTCTCCCCACTCGAAAACTCTTATCTTTTCTTGCTGAACACGCATGTCGAGTTTCGTCCAAATTGGAGAATAAAAATTTCTGACTTTTTTACGATTTAAAAACAACTGTTTTTTGAACGACCGTAAAAATCAGCTTTTTCACGCCATTTTTGAATTAATCATCAATTTGCACCAAATTCCATCATTACCTGGAAAAATTTCACTAGGCAACTTTTTTCACAAATTAGCACAAGAATATTATAAAAAAATCGAAGTGGCCATTTTTTACTTAAAATTGCCATTTTCAATATGAATTCAATCATTCTCGCATTTTTTCCTTTTTTTAATAAAATAGTCCTAAGGACTTATTAAATACACTAAAATGGGACTAACAAAGTATAAATTTGGGTATAAAATATACAAAATAATGCACTCATCAAATCCCCCCAAACTAAAAATTTGCTAGTCCTTGAGCAAAACTAAAATTTAAAATCTAACTCACTTTCGTAGGAATCACGATTGCACTTAGCATGTGCAACAAGCCTTTAAACCCCTAGGTTACCCTAGTGGATGAGTTTTTTCTCGTGAAGGTTTGCAGTGAATATACCCACAAAATTTAAAAACTTGACTCAATACAAAAGACTCAAAAGTAATATAACCATGTTTGAACACAAACTTCATAAATATAGTAGAACTTCAATTTTCAATCTCAACTTATCGTGTGCGTATACATAGTTAATATAACCGTCCATTTCAAATGAATCGCTACATTTCTTACCCAAAAGTTCGTTTTGATTTCAAACTCTTACAGAATACACTCACAATCGAACACTCGAAAATGGGTTGTTTTTTCTCGGTATATGTGAATAAAAGAGTAAGTTTAGAACTTTCAAAAATCTTTAAATATACTTTGTGAGATTTTAGAAAAACCAAAACTTTCACTGTCATTTCAACAATAGGATATCATCAAACCTGTTTGTTGTAGTTGGTTGTTACTCGGAGGTTCCATTGCCTAGGAAAAAAAGCTTTTCCATTTTAAAAGAAAATTTATGTAACAACCCACATATTTTAATATTTGGATTGTTTAAGTCCAATTTTAGAATATACAAATTGTCATAATTAAAAAATGTCTCATGTAAAAGAAACGATTGAAATGAAAAATATTTTATACATGATGTAAGTCACTAAATGTCCAAGCCTGCACTTAAAGATCCAACAACTCCAAGAAGTGCACTCCTTATGTAAGATGTTAGTCTATGAGTACGATGGGTAACATAACCCAGACATAATTACTAGATGAAGTAAATACCACGGTACAGTCTTCTTTTTAAAAATAAACATCTAATTGTATAATCTTTACAACTATACATATGATAATAGGAATAAACAATTATCTGAATGTCAACATGAATAAATACAATTCAATAATAACATAAATATAAATAGTTATCCATTCAATTACATATCTCGACTACTATTTATCCAATTAACATATTCAATGATTGTATACTTTGTAATATATAATAATAATGTCCCTTTAACATAAATATATCAACTGATATTAACAATTACATAATATCATAACTCATAATTCATTAGAAATCTTTTTAACCACTTTCCACTTCATATCTTATTATTAAAAATTTATCAAATTTATTTTATTTTTTTAGCAAGCTGGCCTCCCACGTTATACATTAACAGAATATTAACCACTTATTGCATTTTTATCTCATTTATAGTATATGTATCTTAATAACTTCGTTATAACCAACAAGCCTCTCACACGGCCCTACGTGTAACATAATGCACTGCACATACCATATTACAAATTTAAAAAAATACATCTTATGTACATAATTGTACTAATCCCATCACCTTCATCATAATAGTCGGCCGATCTCACTCACAACCCCGCACATATTCGAAAAGTACCTGAAGAGAATTACATATTACTATAGTCTAATAGTCTAGGTCCTGGACATATAATATTCTTTATAGTCATCTAAGACTAGACTCGTATGAATAGCAACGCACAAACATACATTCCTTCAAGTAGCCAGTCGGTATAAATCATGCACTTACCATACTCCATATCCAACCGATGCTACACACCATGCAATAAAGATGCCCACATGATTATCAATTTATACCAAAGTGTATATAACATAAAATCCCAAATACTAAACTTCTTTAGACTCCATGTGTAGGATGTATCATAAATGAAATTCAAACAAGCCCCCCCCCCCCCCCCCCCCAAATACACTTTTGTCTAGGTCGGGTGGTTATTGAGACTATACAATAAATATATGTGTCCTAACCACATACCTATGAATCACTATCTACAGCACATACACCTCCTAAGCTTACAATTCCTATCCTTCTCTAGACTTTATACGTGGGATATCTCATAAATAAAGTCCAATCAATGAACCCCCTAATAGATTTATTTTTAGATTAGGTAGTCATCAATACTAGACAAATGCTAAACCTAATCTTCTATGTCACTTACTTATCTCCATACATGCCAATACATGTCACTTATATAACTTTCATGTCTCACTTTATAAATCCAAAGCATCCTGACACATTATTTAATATTAAGCATTACGTAATCTTCACAAACATTAGGTTCCATAATAAGTCCATATTTTTCATATCCTTTTTTATTGCGTCTCTAGCTTCTTGATTTTAATAATCTTTTAAACATATCAGCTAATACATTAAAGTCTCTAGTGAACTCTTCATGTTAATTTAAGTTATCCAAAATCACTTACGTATTTAAAACCTTACATGTGATATCCAAATATTATGATACCGATATAAATTATACAACTAAACCTAATGTTTAGAGAACTCAGACCTAATGTTGCATCTCTCCTCCACACATCCATAGATATGTGAAGAAAGGGACCTTTTACAGTGACGCATTATCAGCGCTTCGTTCTTTATTGAAGGAATGGAGTCACTAGTTTATTTCACACAAAATAGACAAACAAAGTGATAGGTCTCTGTGGATACCTAGTGGTGACAAGTGGCTTTCGTGTTTAACCATAAATTCGAAGGTCCTTGGACTAGGTTACAGATTTAGAAGGTGTTAGGTACCCACTCAGCCATCTCGATCTCAAATGTAGATGTAAAATATATATATAGTCATGTTAAAATAATGATAAATTGAAAATAGTTAGTACGTAAATAGAACGTACAGTGTAGTGTGGTATGTGTGTGTGTGTAGATAATATAGACAAAGGATATTATCCTACACTTTCCCTTAAGTGGTTGGTGGAGCCTCTATTTATAGGCAAATTATTAGGGATATATGCCTAGGTGGTCTGGGATCACTTCCCAGGGACCGATCGATTATTAGGGCGTGTTTTGAGGTTGGGCCTTTTTTGTAGGTTTGTTTGTGTGTTTTAGGTTTTTCCCTGCTTTGCCAAGGTTTAAGCCCTGAGTTTCATGATTTTTTCTGATCTTTTTGTAGGGTTACGGTTTGCATCACAGTCCTCCAGTGTTTCGAGCTTTTGATTAAGGCTATGAATATCGAGATGGATTTAATGTAATTGACCAAAGTTTGGGAATTTATAGACTTTCCAGTTAAGATCAAACCCTTTAGGTGCAAGTGGATCTACAATAAGATAATAGTGGTAGAGGGGAAGGTGAAAAATTTAAAGGAAAGGCTTATTGAGAAAGGTGTTTCTTAGAAGAGGGGATTGAATTTGCAGAAACTTTTTCGCTGATAGCCATGAAAAAGTCTATCCAAATTCTTTTTTTCATTACGACTGATATCAATTATGAGAATTGGCAAATAGACGTTAAGATTGCGTTCATGAATGGTACTCTTGATGAGTGCTTTTATATAATGTATCTCTAGGTATTCATAACAAAGTGTGCAAGTTTAAGAGATCCGTTTATGGACTTAAATAAGCGTTAAGGTTTTGGAGCATCTGATTTGACTAGGCAATCAAATCTATTGGTTTCGATCAATGCCCAGATGAGACCTGTGTGTATAAGAAGCATGATGTAAATGTGGTGGTATTTTTGGTACTCTATGTGGATAATATTCCCCAAGTCGGGAACGATGTGAGTGTGGTATTCATCATGAGAGTGTGGTTATCTAGTCAATTCGACATGAAGGACTTTAAAGAAGCTAGTCACATCCTTAGGGGAATAAGATTTTTCATGATCAGAATAATAGGATGTTTTTAATATCCCAAGCCAGTTATATGGATGTTGTGCTCACAAATAATGTCACGTAAGATTCCAAGAAATGATTTCTTCCTTTTAGACATGAAATCTCTTTATCTAAGGATCAATGTCTAAAGACACCTGGTCAAATAGAGAAGATGAGAAAAATACATTATGCTTTGGCAGTGAGTAGCCTCATGCATGATATATTGTGTACAAGATCGGATATTTTTTTGCTGTTGGCATGGTTAGTAAAGCAAATTATCAAATACCTAAAAATGACTAAAGATTATGTGTTAGTTTACCAAGCGGATAGTCTTGTGCCTTTAGGGTACAAAGACTTACACTTTTAGTTGGATAAGGATTATAAGAAATCAACCTCATGATATGTGTTTACCCTATAAGGTGGAGACATAAGTTCGAGGAGGATCAAGAAGTCTTGTGTTGATTATTCGACCATGAAAGTCAAATATGCTGCTTCTTCAAAGGCACAAATGAGGTTATTTAGTTCTAGAATCTTCTAAGTGATTTGGTTCCTTCGGTGCACTCGGCCATTACACTTTACTATGACAATAACATAACCGTTTTTAACTCAAAAGAATTAAGGACTCATAAAAGGGCTAAGAACATTAATAAGTATTATTTTATATGAGAGATCGTGCGAATAGACGATGTCATCATGACCAAGATTGCATCTTAGGACAAACTGATGAATCCTTTTACAAAGAGCTTACCATCCAAGGCTTTAGATGATCATGTAGAGGGAGTGGGCGTTATATGCATAGGCACATGGGTATAAGACTAAGTGAGAAATTATTGGGGTTTCATTCTTGAAACCATATATGACGTTTATTTATTAATAAAGGCGTGTGAATTTTTTTTAAATGACAATCATGTTTATGAGAATGCCTTATATTTGTTTTAAATATATTGTATTAATGTCGGTCAATTGAACTTAGTAGAAAATTTAGTGAGTTGGGTTTTTAAGATCTTGATTATAACCTATTCAGATTGGATTAATAACTTTTATCCGCAAAACTTAAGTTTTTAATAAGAAAAACTTGATGAATAATTGAACATGGTATCTTCTTAATTTCAACAAGATATAGTTATATATTAGAGCTTGTATATACCTCATTAAAAAAGAGTAATAATCAAATAATCTAAGTACTAGAAATTAGTAAAGAGCAACATTAGTTTTATATATACGAATACAAAGGATGTGGGATAAACTTGTATAGGAAAATGTTAAGCTCTTAAACATGTGAAATAGATATTGTGTTTTCTAATGGACAAAAATATAATTGCAAAATGATAATATAATTTACTCATTAACAGATGAATTTTACGTTATTATTTAAAATTATAGGAAGGGAAATGTGTCTTAACTTTGAAAACCTTAATTAAAATATTGTAATAATTATAATTTATTTGAATGTTGGGATTTTTTTATAGGAATGTATAATGAGTAGTTTAAAGTATTAGTGTTTAGACTAGGAGTATTAAATTAATTAAAATTATATGGTGTAAAAGGTAAAACATTATGTGATTCAATATGTTTATCGCTACAATTGAGTTCTATGTTGGATCGATTAAAAACTTGAGTACCAAATAAAACCTTATTATAACAATCTAAGGAGATATTATAAGAATCTTCGTAAATAATTTTATATGAACAAAGGATGAACATGTGATTACTAAACCATGAAATTACAATCCATCTTGCATAAACCTTAAACTAAGTCTAAATTTATTTTGGAGTGTTAATTTACATGAATAATATATTTTATTATGATTGTAAAATTTTATAAGGTTTGGAGAATAGTGTTTAAAATTAAGAATTGAAGTGTATGAACTATAAAATCAAGAGTTTCATGAAATAAATTTGAGACAATATCATTATACGTGATTCATAAATAAAAAGGAAATTAAATGATACGTTATACTAAGATGGAAAATGATCCGAGGATGTAGAGTTATTCAAAGAAGTGAATACCTGCCAGTAATGATGGACATATTTATATTTAGTAAGGAAAAATTTCATGAATGGGTACTAAACATGTAATTATTACACTAAATATTGTGTAGGATAAAATAGATGTTGATGATGTAAGGAACAATAATTAATTATACAGAAGTGATATTAATTTTAAAATATAATAAATAAGATTTATTGGTAGTTGATGAGAAAATACCTAGCATGGTTAATAATTAATAACAAGACTTCAAAGAGGGATACTTTAAATAGTAACATGTATAGTATGATTGAAAATATAATGTATCTTTAAAATTTAAATAACTTGTTGGACTTCTATGAATACAAGAAAGTAAAGGAGATGCAGGTGATATATTAATTTATTTATTAGTAAATGAAGTACTTAAGGATATGGGTAAGAACCATAAACGATTTGATTTGTATGAATTATGATTCAAAGTGTGAAAGTATAATTTTATAATATGTTACCAATTTTTTTTCCAAACAAATACCATTCAACATTCATAAAAATATGATAAGAATGTATGGGATGAACTATCAATTGCTTACATGTTTATTATGAACTATAAAGTCAAATTCAATGCATTAATGAAACAAATTAACGATGAAATATCTAAATAACATTGTTGTTATTGATTTTGTATCATTATTATTCAATTTGATTAACTCATAAGAAGACAAGAAATGCATTCTTATATCGATAATGTTTATTTAACTATTAAATTCCTAACTCTTAATTATTTTAAGTAACATTAGTTTAATAATTTTTAGTGCAATCTTTAATTTGAAATAAGACTCGTTGTGTAAAAGATATATTTTCTTCAATATGTATCGTAGAAATCAACTCAAGTGGGATATGTAATCTCTCTCTCCACACACACACACACACACACACACACACACACACACACATATATATATATATATATATATATATATATATATATATATATATATATATATATAACCAGAATCTCAAACGGACCTCTTAAAGAATGGACTCAACGGACTTTTGTCCTTTTTCCAAAAAAGTGGTCCCCTTATGGTCCCAAAGTCAAAACTATCATACTCGCCTGTGGTCCCCTCATATCTTATAATAAAACGCTTTTTAAGACTATAATTAATATAAATTATATTTTATACCACAAAAAGATAAGAAAGAAAAATAGAACTTAATTAGTTGGTATCAAAGCTTTAAAACCCGACCAAATTCTGACCCAATCTCAATTCTGGTATCAGAGCCAAGACACTACTTTTAGACCTAAAAGACCTTAATGCCCTTGGGATTTATCCTACTCATTTACCAAGATATTTTTGGAACCTATCTAGACTATCAACCCATACCCATAATTGATTTAGACCCAGAAGGTTGCTTAACCTCTCACATAGACGGTTGTTCACACATTGAACATTTCCCAACTAAACACGCATACAGTAGACAAGTCACTACCAGTGCTATTAATAGCATACTAAATCAAAATAATTATATCCTACTTATTTTAAGACGTCCAAACTCTAGACACTAAGATAAAAAAATATCTCAAAGTGAATACAAGAAATAGACAGCCAAATCCCAAGAGATCTTCTACATGTATTACAAGAGATAAATATTAAGACCAATCACATATAAGTCCTTAATAAAGAAATTTCAGCCTTAAGATTCTAACTAGAAACCAAGAAAGTGAGTTGGTCAAACTCATTAAAGAACGAGTTATGCTTATCCCAGATTAGATAATTATCTTCTTAATAGAAATAGTTAGATCAGATTGGAATGAGGTACCTGAAAACCTCTCCATTCAGAATTTAGCAGATTTTTATCAAAGAATTTTAGAAAGGATAAATGATGAAAGATTTTGTTATTAGATAAATGAAAATGAGATTGCTAATGCTCTTAAAGCAACCTGACTTATACTAGAAAGATTAAATTTAATTTCAACATCAATAGCAGCCATACAACACTATAATAGTAGTTTTGTTAAAGAATTAAAATTAAATTTAAAGGCTAAGACAGAAGGATTAACCACCTTCTATTCAGACTTTGTTAAATTCCAACAAAATTTAGCAAATTATCTTACCAATATGGAAAGCCATAGCCTATCCAAAATGGATAATATTGCTAATGAACTTAGACTAAACATGGCTCAAGCCAAAGAAAAATATGAAAAAATTATTCAGGGAATTAAGGTTATATATAATAAGCCTTCCCTAGCTGAATTAGACTCTCAGATTATTCCAACACGATTAGATAAAATTGAAAAAATTGTACAAACCATAGATACAAGGATACCACAAGAATCTATGCAATAACAAGATGAAGTAAAAGACAACATTACAAAAATCTTAATTCTCTTTCTAATACTCTTGCTAAACATAATGAAGATTGTTGATACCAAATTTAGTTTACTGACATGAACCAATTATGTGGAGACACGTGTCAATCTACACGGCACCCACAAAACATTTTTAATGAAAAACACATTGGCTCCGAGGAACTTAATCTCCCCGACTAACTCAGGCGTTCCGAACAACAAGTGTTCTCCGAGGAACTTCATTATACCGAGCAACTCATGCATGCCGAGCTACTCAGGCGGTCCGAGCAACTTAGGCAGTCCGAGCTACATAGCGTACAGAGCACTCAAATCAGGATAATCAAGGAGATGACTATGCATTAAATGCTCATTATTATTATACAGATGTACATGTCTACTAGATAACATCGCATTGTCCTTTCATTTGTACAACCTCAAGGCTATAAATACATTGTAACCTCCTCATTAGCAGGGGACTCGGAATTTCTTGGTATATCCACAAATCGAGAATTCTGGGCAAACAATCATCAATACAAAAACAGTGGACGTAGGCCATTCTCTCACAAGGCTGAACCACTTTAAAAATCGATTGTCTATTATTTCCTTATTCTTTTTTATCTGTGATTAAAATAATTAGGTCAAATCTAATTTTTTACATCAACAGATTGGCGCCGTCTGTGAGAAAATGACTGTAATTAGCATTTTTTTTCACCTAAACAATTCATTATCAATGGCTAATAATCCTGAATCTAGTAATCGAAATGCTGGGAACCCTCCAAATCCATCTGCTCCCCCAAATGTTCAAGATCTGGCTGGTATAATGGCTAATCTGGCCCAAGGCCAGATGGCCATGAAAGAAACCATGCGACAACTCATAAAAACTCTCCAGGGTGGAGTACCTACCCATTCAGGACAACAAAGCATTCAAAGAAACACCCGTTTACCTTCTTCGCGTACTAGGCGAATGTTATTCCCAGAGGAATCTCGATCGAGATGTACCGAGTCATATCGCACTGAGAGATCTAATGATCTTTCTTATCAACCTGGTCAAACTTCATCAGTACGAGCTACAAACACTCAACAAACACATCACCCTTTTTCCAGAAAGGACTAGTGCTCTTGAAAGATTAAGTAGAGTTTCTTCTTTTGATCATTTGGGCCCTAGGAGGAATAGAAGTCCTCATAGGATTGTGTCAAGGAACTCTCAACGACCATCCGATCTAAGGGAAGTCTCTGCCCAATCACGACCAACTGCTCATAATGAAAGATCCCAGGAAGTAAATTCGACACGATCAATTGCTCGAACAAATAGGCCCGAGGAAGGAAACGATGCATAGAAAGGCTCTATTTAAAGGTTGGAGGATAGATTAGGGGAAATGGATAAGGCCAAGAATCCTCTGCAAAGAACTTTTGTCCAAGGGACACCTTTTATCCAGGCAATTGTGGATTTTCCCACACCATCAAAGTTCAAAGCTCCTGTTGTGACTCCTAAATATGATGGAAAAACTGACCCTATCCTTTATATAGAACAATACCAAGCTACTGCCGATATCTATGACGTGCCAGATGAGATGAGATGCAGGGCATTTTCGGGAACTCTTACCGGATCTGCTCAAATATGGTACAACAATCTTCCTCGGGGCAAGATTACAACTTTCTTTCAACTGGTCGAGCTCTTTATTGGAAACTTCTGTTTTGGAGCAAAACCAGTTAAACGAGTAGCACACTTGTTAAGTGTTAGAAAAATAGCCGGTGAGAGCACCAGGGATTATATTACTCGTTTCAATAACGAGAAGCTCAAAGTTATTGATTACGAGGAGAAGACAACAATTACTGCTGTGATGAGTGGATTGTTGCCAGATAAATTGTACTACACTCTAGCCAAAGATCCTCCTAGAACCATGGCAGAACTAATGGCAAATGCAGCGAAGATTATGAACGCCAAGGAGGCTATGGATGCGAAGAAGAATATGGATACCAAAGAGACCAAGGTTGAGGCTGATAAGGCTGAGAAGAAAGAGCAAAAGAAAATTAGTGGTAACAAGTAGTCAAAAGCAAAGCCAACATGGGAACTGTTGAAGAAATTTGGAAATTATACTCCTTTGAAAGTAGATATAAACCACATTCTGGAAGAAATCAAGAACAACGAGGAGCTAAACTGGCCAGAGAAAATGAAGACAGATCCTGACAAGAGGAATAAGACCAAATATTACGAGTACCATAAAGACCATGGTCACACGACCAAAAATTGCATAGCTCTTCAGAATGAAATTGAAGCACTCATCAGACGAGGGAAGCTGGCCAAGTATGTTGATCGTCAAAATGATGGAAAGAGCAATGACCGAGCAAGGCAGAGGTATAGATATCCTTGTTGATCAAAAGAAGATAAGAAGAGAAGTCACGAAGAGGACCCAGATGATGACCAAGACGACCCTGATCTCCCCAAAAGACAAAAACAGCCAGAACGTGAGGTATTTTCTGTCCATTTTGGATCATTTGAATGTAATGTCATTACAGGTGGAGATGCAGGAGGCGAAGATATGACTGTTGACAGAAAAGCCTACCTCAATGAGGCTCAAGATTTCTCGTACATTCAGCAAATAAATCTGGCCAAAGAGGATCGCCCGAGGAAGGTGAATAAGGACAAGTTGGTCATTGGTTTCTCTAAGAACGACTTAGATGTTATACTATATCCTCATGATGACCCATTGGTGATCAAGATGAGAATGAAGGAAGTGGTAATCTCACGAGTATTGGTGGATAATGGTAGCTTAGCAGATATCATGTTCTATCCATGCTTTGACAGTTTGAATCTGAAGCTAGCCCAGTTGGAGCCATATCACAGGCCCCTCCTTGATTTTACTGGTGAGAAGGTTTTTCCACTTGGGACGATCAAGTTGGATATGCTTATCGGTACATGGCCTGCTTGTCGAACAGAAAGAGTACGCTTTTTTGTCATGGATAAAAACGTCCAATCAGCGTACAATATCATCATGGGAAGAGTAGGTTTGAAGAAGTTCGAAGAAGTACCATCTACTGTGCATCAATGCTTAAAATTCCCAACCAATTTTGGGGTGGGAGTTATTAAAGGCGAACAAAAAGTAGCTCGGGAATGCTACTATTCATCTTCCGAGCAGGAGGAGCATGAAGAATCCAGAAAGAAAACTACTACCTATCAAGTGGATGAGATTGAAGATGCGGAGATTGAAACGTTAGACCCTAGAGACGAGTACCAACTCATGAAGGGACAAGTCGTGGAGGCTACCGAGAATGTCATTCTGGACGACGAGCATCCATAATGAACAACTCAAATTGGTGCATCCTTGGATGTGTCGATAAAGCAGGAATTGATATCATTCCTTAGGCAAGGAAAGCAGACCTTCGCGTGGAGTCATGAAGACATGCATGGGATAGATCCAAATTTTTTGTGTCACGAGATCAATGTGAACAAGGAAATAAAACCAGTAAAGCAGCGAAGAAGAGTGTTCAGCCCTGAGAAAAATCAAGCTATATAGGAGGAAGTAGAAAAACTACAAAAAGCCTCTTTTATCGAAGATGTCAAGTATCCTGATTGGCTAGCAAATGTGGTGATGGTGAAGAAGAAAAATAACAAATGGAGGATGTGTGTAGACTTCACCGATCTCAATAAGGCATGCCCAAAGGATCATTTTCCTTTGCCCCGAATCGATCAACTGGTGGATGCTACCTCGGGGCACGAATTGTTGAGTTTCATGGATGCTTACTCTAGTTATAATTAGATTAAGATGTAGCCTGAAGATAGGGAGAGTACCTCTTTTATTACCCCAAGGGGAACTTATTGTTATAATGTTATGCCTTTTGGACTTAAAAATGTAGGTGCGATATATCAGCGGTTGATGAACAAGGTGTTTGCAGAGCAAATCAGTCATAACATGGAGGTTTATGTTGATGATATGCTGACGAAGACCAAGAAAGCTGTTAATCATCTAGTTGATTTAGGCCAGACCTTTGATCAACTAGAAAAATATCAAATGAAGCTGAATCCCACCAAATGCATATTCAGAGTACGAGAAGGCATATTTCTCGGATATATCGTTAACCAACAAGGAATTGAGGCGAATCCTGACAAGATCAAAGCTCCATTGGAACTACGATCTTCGACGACGAAGAAGGAAGTGAAAAGTCTCACAGGGCGAGTTGCAGCACTTAATAGGTTTGTATCACGAGCAACTGACAGATGCCTACCATTCTTCAAAAAACTCGAAAGACTTTCGAGTGGAATGATGAATGCGAGAAGGCCTTTCAAGAATTGAAGAAATACCTGGGAGCACCTCCATTGTTGTCCAGACCAGTGATGGGAGGAAGACTATACTTGTGATGATGCTAGGAATCAGCACCACCGGATAAGTGATAATGAGCTCAAACGGTTGTAACCATGGCAGTCATAGAGATGCATAAGTGTATGAACATGTGTGTAGAAGGGGATGAGTATAAGAGGAAATAAGACAATGATGTATAGTGGTTCAGCCAAATTGGCCTACCTCCACTGTGAGTGTGTGATCCTCTAAGTATGGGCACTAATGGCCATGGATACAATGCACATAACCCTCTCTCTCTCTCTCTACTGTGTGTGTACAAGCAGAGTTTTAGCTAGGGCTACTGTTCATGGATCGATCCCCTGTAGGGTTGTAGGCGACAAGTATATATAGGTCTTGGGGGGTGTAGTGTACCCCCCCCCCCCAAGTAAGCATGGTACATGTGAATAATGATCTAGCCAATTCCCTGTTGACACCTGTAGATGCCAAATGAGGACATAATATTCCCTCACGTGAGGGTGTGATTCTGTTATAACAGTCTGCCACGTGTCATATGATCCTGACGCGCACTGTTCCACGCGTCTCCCAAACCACGCGCCGTCATGATATCACCCTCGGCCTATGAGCCGAGGCCGAGGGCAAAGTTTCTTCCGGTAGTGAGCCTGGCTTAATTCTGGCCTCGTACTATCGTACCCTCGTAGTGTCGTCCGGAGCTTGGGGAAGGGTCGGCCCCTCGTAGGGTAGTCTGGAGCCTGGAGGAGGGTCGACCCCTCATAGGGTCGTCTGGAGCCTGGTGGAGGGTCGGCCCCTCGTAGGGTCGTCTGGGCCTGGTAGTGGCCAGCTGGGGCCTGGTGAAGGGTCGTCCCCTCGTAGGGTCATCCGTATTGGAGGTAATCCTCATCCAGACTGAGGGTATAAACGGGTATATCAATCACCCCCCAGCCCTTAGCCATAGGTGTCATTGAGATGGCTGAGGGATATTTGCTGAATTCGAGACACGTGTGATCAGTTAGGTGAGTGACACCTGTGCAGATACTCATTGCTATTCCAGTTTCCAAGGCAGGGCGGCTGCGCAGTACGCTTGGGGCCTTGTGCCCTAATTATATCTTTCTTTGGTAAATGGGTCCACTCATTACCAAAGTATTTAAGAGATTTTCAAACTCTCTCTCTTCATCTTCTTCTTCTTCGCTCCCAAGTCTATTCTCTCTCTAGAACCAGTAAGCTTCGCCACTTGCAGCCTTCGTTTCGTCAGGTCTCAGCAGCATTACTCTCCCTCGTTATCAGGTATTCTCCTTCATTAAGATCTTTCCTTTGTCTTCATTTCTGTTTATTTTTTTAGGGTCGTAGGGCAGCACTTTCTTTTGAGTTACCCCATAGCTTTTTCTGGTGTCTTCTCCGGCCACTGGTTCTTTGAATGTTCTTGACGATAACCTTTGAGTTCTTTGTTTAATCCAAAAGTCAAACTTGGTCAATCCCCCAAGTGTTTTTAGTTGAATTAGCCAAGTTTAGTTTAATTTCTGTAAGTGTAGGGTCTTCCCTTTAATGCTTAGGAGACTTTACAACCTAGTGTCTGAATTCCCACCCTTGAGAGAAAAACTCTTTGCAGAGATCAGACGAATAGAGGAGGAGGAAGAGAGGAGACGAGGGGCCAACCCTAATTGGGTACGACCCATCTTTCCCATTCCTCTTGCCACCATAAGACCATCTGAACCCTCTGAGTCTTGCGGGTCCTCGTCTCGTCCTGCCGACACTCCCAAACCAAGTGAAATGGACGAGAGAACCTCCTCTCCAACTGGTGCCGAGGCGTCTGGTAGAAGGGACATGTCTGATCTTAGCCCTCCCCGAGAGGCCGAGGGTACGATCCCCTCTGAGGCTGTCCCTGTGACAACTCTTTCCCCCAATGCCTTCCAAGTGGCTTTTCCCCAGGGTCCTCCTGCAGGTGATGAGGGGGAAGGAGATGAGGACGAGGACGATGATACAGATGATGAGGTTGACACCTCCCACGCCTCGTCCTTTATCTCCTCCGTTAGGGATAGAGACCTTCTGATATGGAGGCATATTTACGGAGTTCCCTCTGGGGTAACTATGAGGGTTCCCTCTGATACTGAGAGGGTTTTTGACTGTCAAGAGGGAGAGGTTGCAGTTTATGAGCAAATGTTTAAGGTAGGTGTCAGACTTCCCTTCCACCCTGCCATTGTAGATATTTTGTCGGCTCTGGGCGTCTCTCCCTCGCAACTTCCACCCAACTCTTGGAGGACGATTCTGGGGTATATCTCTTTGTGGAAAAACTCTTTCACTAATGAGCCCTCGTCCAACGTGTTCTTGGCCTGCTTCAATATCACCTCTTCATCTAAACAGCCGGGATACTATCATCTGGGGGCGAGAAGGTCTGAGAAGAAGCTTCTCCACGTGGCTCAAACTTCCAATCATGATTGGAAAAAGAGGTTCTTCTTCATATCTGGGGCATGGGAGAGCTCTGCCGATGCGTCCCATTCTGCCGACGGTCCGAGGGTCCCTAACAAATGGTCTAATCCCTCAATGAAAGCTAGGTCAGACCCCAGACTTAGCCTGGAGGAAAGGGATATTGTTGAGTATCTGAGGGGACGAGGGAGAGAGGGTGAGATCCCAAAGTTCTAAGATCTGATGACCCCCCGCTTCCTTAAAGAAGCTGGTCTGAGGGTCGGCCCTCTGACAGAACTATGTGAGTTATACTGAACATTTTCCCTTCTTTACTTATTTTTGAAGTGTTCTCTCTTTATCTCTGAACTTTTCTGACATGTCGTCGTCTTATCAGATCGTCCTGCAGGTACACCAGACTACCTCTGGGAAATGACTGCTCCAAGCCTACTTGCTGGTTTGTCGAAGAAAAAGGGGAAGGAGCCTCAGCAAGCTCCAAAGAAGACAAGGGCCTCAGGGCCGACGGTTGTTGAGCCGACCTCTGATAGCCACAAGAGGAAGGAGCCTGAGACTCCTGTTGAGCATCGTCCTGATCCAAGGACGAGGGAAAGGGTCGAAGCCTCTGAGGGTACGACCTCTTCGTCGAGCATGGGGGCCTTCTGGTCTCAGAATCTGTCCCATCTGAGGGCCGACCCCTCATCCCTTATTGCCAACTTGAGGGCGGCCAAGGCCTCGATGTTCTCTGCACCATCGGCCTCTGACTTCGAGTTCTTGGCAAAGATGCCTCCAGCTAAAGTGTACGACTTCGGCCTGCACTCCCTTGCTCAGGTATTGGTCTTGACCTTCTTTAATTTCATTCTTTCATTAACTGTTCCTTCGGCCCCTCTTGATATTTGTTCATTTTTTCTTGCAGTCCGTCTGTGCCCTCACCTCAGCCACCAAGTGGATGGCTGAGAACCAACAGAAATTCCATGAAGCTGAGAGGGCCATTTAACACGAGGCTGACCTACGAACAGAGTTGGACACTGCTAGGGCCGAGCTGGAGAGCACAAGGACTGAGCACGTTAGAGTCCTTGATGAGCTGACGAAGCAACATGACACCGATCTGCAGGCTAAGGACTTGTTGATCAAGGACAAGGACTTGTTGATCAAGGACAAGGACGAGGCTCTGATCAACCTGGAGGCCCAGCATAAGACTGATCTGGAAGCAGCCATCAAGAAAGCTGAGGCTGATGCTGTGGAGGCATACAAGACTTCAGATGAATTTCAAGGCTTCGGCCTTCAGATGAGTATCTTGAAAGGGGGATTAGGACGGCCTGCCGATGGGTCGTCCTCAAATTTAGCGATGTGGTTTCCTCTATTCGCCCTTCACTGGAGGGTGTTCAATTGGACGATCCCCTAATTGCCGAGGCCCTTAACCAGGTGGAGTCCCAAGTCCAGCTCGAAGGGGTCGGTACATCTGAAGATCATCCGATGCTGGTAACAGAGGAGGCCATTCCCATTGATGTTGAGGCTCTGCCTTCTGATATCATCTCTTAGGGTGGCCGTCTGTGGCCCATACCCTCATTTTTGTGTTTTTGTTCTATGTATTGTAAAACACTTAATGCTTTATATTAATACCATCGTCTCTTCCTTTCACAACTGTCTCCCATAACTGCTGTCTTCCATATTTAATTCTGTTATGGTTTGTTCCTTGCTAATTTGCTTCTTCGTTGATGATGATGATACTAACCCTTCCCTCGTCTTTTTGAGGACCAATGTGGGGTCATCCCCTCATCAGGCCTCATTATAGCCGAGGGTTCAAATAATCAAATTAATGATTTTTAACGAAGTCTACCCTCGTCTTTCTTGAGAACAGTGGAGGGGTCGTCCCCTCCACTGGTCCTCATTATAGCCGAGGGTTCAACTTACCAAATTAATGGTATTTATGTAGTCTACCCTCGTCTTTCCTAAGGACAGTGGAGGGGTCGTCCCCTCCACTGGTCCTCATTATAGCCGAGGGTTCAACTAACCAATTTAATGGTATATATGAAGTCTACCCTCGTCTTTCTTGAGGGCAGTGGAGGGGTCGTCCCCTCCACTGGTCCTCATTATAGCCGAGGGTTCAACTTACCAAATTAATGGTATTTATGTAGTCTACCCTCGTCTTTCCTGAGGATAGTGGATGGGTCGTCCCCTCCACTGATCCTCATTATAGCCGAGGGTTAAACTTCTTTGCATGTATACATGAACTGATAACCACTGGATGAGGGAAACACTGATACTTCTCATTAATCTTCAATGTGTTCTGTCGAAACAATGCTTATTACAACTATGGCTTATCAAGACCTTGCAACACTACTGGTAGTATTTTTTCAAATGATCTGCATTCCAGGGGTTTGAGAAAGGTTCCCCCTCCAGGTTTTCTAGCCTGTAGGTCCCAGGGATGACTTCATCGATGACCCTATATGGGCCATGCCAATTAGGGTGAAGCTTGTTGGGCTTTTGCCAAGTCTTCTTGAGGACCAAGTCCCCCACTGCGATGGGCCTATGCTTCACCCTCTGATTGTAGAACCTTGCGGTCCTCTGTTGGTAGGAAGCCTACCTTATCTCAGCATCCTCCCTTCTTTCCTCAATCAAGTCCAGGTCAAGTCTCCTCTCTTCTGTATTTCCCTGGGGGTCATACACTTGGACCCTATGAGTGGGAAACTCGATTTCGGTGGGGATGACTGCTTCTGATCCATAAGCTAACATGAATGGGGTCTCCCCAGTAGAGGTCCTTACTGTCGTCCCGTACGCCTTCAACACTGCATATAACTCCTCGACCCATCTTCCTTTTGCCTCCTCAAGCCTCTTCTTAATCCCATCTAGGATTGTCATATTCGTAACTTCGGTTTGCCCATTGGCCTGAGGTCGGCCTGGGGTGGAGAAAAATTGTTTGATACTTACCCTCTCACAGTACTTCTGCAGAGAGGCATTCTTGAACTGGGTCCCGTTATCCGAGATGAGGGTGTTGGGTAGACCATATCTGCATATCACATTCTTCCAGATGAACTGGAAGGTCTTCTGCTCTGTAATCGTGGCCATCGGTTCGACCTCTACCCACTTTGAAAAGTAGTCAATTGCTACGATGAGGAACCGATAGTTATTGACTGCCCTCGGTAAGGGTCCTACCAGGTCAATCCCCCACACTGCAAACGGCCATGGGGATGTAATGGAGGTGAGGGGCTGATGAGGTTGGTGAGGGATGGTAGCAAATCTTTGGCATTTATCACACTTTTTAACATATGCGGCAGCATCTTTTCCTAAGGTCGGCCACCACTAGCCTTGGGTGATCACCCTCTTTGCCAAGGATCTACCCCCAATGTGGCTTGAGCACGACCCTTCATGCACATCTTGCAAAATGGAAGGGACTTTTGAAGGATGCACACACCTAAGTAAGGGGAGCAGAAACCCCTTTTTGTACAGCGTGTCTCCGATGACAGTGAACTTTGCAGCCCTGTATCTCAGCTTCTTCCTCTCTTGGCTTGCTTCTGGCATCTCTCCCCCTTTAATGTATCTGATCAGAGGATCCATCCATGAAGGTTCTTGAGAAACATTCATGCAAATGCCAAGTGTTCCCTCGTCGTCTTCGATAGTTGGTCGAAGCAAGATTTCTACCGGGACTGTCCTCCTTATGTCTGTCCTAGTAGCTGAGGCCAACCTTGCAAGGGCGTCAGCACGACCATTGTCGAGCCTAGGTATCCTCTTGAATTTCACTTCTTTAAAGTTTTTCAGCAATGACCTCACCTTCTCAAGATACCTATCCATCCTCTCGTCTTTGGCCTCGTAGGCTCCTAGTATCTGATTCACCACCAGCCTTGAATCACTGTGAACCAAAATTTGGCCGACACTAAGGGACTTAGCCAAGGAAAGGCCATCTATCAAGGCCTCATACTCAGCCTCATTATTGGAGGCTTTGAAATTGAACCTCATGGCGTACTCGATGTCTGTGCCATGGGGTGCTGACACTATCAATCCAGCTCCGCTCCCGCTTTCGCAAGAGGACCCGTCGACGAAGAGACTCCACACAGCATGTTCCTCCGAGAAATTTCCCTCGATGAGCGACCCTTGTCTAAAAAGGTATCCTCCCTCTTCATTTTTAGCCACCTTTCTTCTAGCGGTGCTTGTCTCAGCCGTATCTGCAGGAGGGTCGGTGAGCCTACCTTGCTGGGTATCTGTCTGGCTTAGACCCTCACCCTCGGCTACATCACTCTCCCAAGTAAATTCAGCCATGAAATCTGCCAAGGCCTGCCCCTTAATGGCTGTCTTAGGCTGATACACAATGTCGAACTCCCCCAGCTCTATAGCCCAAGTCATTAGCCTTCCTGACTTTTCAGGCTTGTGTAGGACCTGCCTAAGAGGAGAGTCAGTAAGGATGACCATAGTATGGGATTGGAAGTACGGTTTCATCTTCCTTGAGGCATGGATCAAGGAATAGGCCAACTTCTCCATCCTCGGGTATCTCTGCTCTGCCCCCTGGAGTGCCTTGCTGTTGAAATATACGGGCTTCTGTATCCCGTCTTTGTCTCTTACGATTGCTGCACTAATAGCGGACTCTGAGACAGCAAGGTACACGTAAAGTCGTTCACCCTGCACGGGTCGTGACAGCAGCAAGGGAGACCCTAAGTATGATTTTAGCTCCCTGAAAGCCTCATCACACTCTTTACTCCACTCGAAGGCCTTCCTGAGGATCTTGAAGAATGGTAGACACCTGTATGTAGCCCTTGACACAAATCTGTTCAAGGCAGCCACTCTCCCTGTGAGCCTCTGAACGTCTTTAATGGACTTGGGGGTCTTCATCTCAATAAGGGCCTTTATCTTTTCAGGATTGGCCTCGATGCCTCTTTGATTGACAATGAACCCCAAGAACTTCCCCGCTCTGACCCCGAAGACACACTTGGCCGGATTGAGCTTCATTTTGTATTTGTCCATTGTATTAAAGGTCCTTTCCAGGTCTGCCACATGATCCTCTGCCTTCAGACTCTTAGTCAGCATGTCATCTACGTAAACCTCCATAGACTTCCCAATTTGGTCTTCGAACATTTTGTTTACGAGGCGCTGGTACATTGCCCCCGCATTTTTTAGGCCAAAGGGCATGACCCTATAACAGTATGTCCCCTTGTCAGTGATGAAGGCGGTCCTCTCCTAGTCCTCAGGGTTCATGAAAATCTGGTTATACCCTGAGTAGGCATCCATGAAACTCATGAGCTCATGGCCTGCGGTAGCGTCCACCATCTGGTCGATGCGGGGGAGAGGGAAGCTATCTTTGGGACAATGCTTGTTGAGGTCTGTGAAGTCCACGCACATTCTCCACTTGCCATTGGCCTTTGGGACGATGACTGCATTGGACAGCCACTCAGGGTAGATGACCTCTCTGATAAATTCAGCGTCTTTTAATTTTTTAACCTCATCCCTAATGACCTCATACTTTTCTCTAGAGTAAATCCTCCTCTTCTTCTTTACCGGCTTCACTCCCTCTACCACATTGAGTTTGTGGCACATGATTTCAGGGTCGATCCCTGGCATATCTACATGACTCCACGCGAAGACGCTTCGCCTTCTCCTCAACAGTTTGATGAGGTCTTCCTTGATATCGGGCTTCAGAGATTTGCCAACTTGGACGGTTTTTCCCGGGTCATCCTCATCGAGGATGATGGGTTCTACCTCCTCAGCGGCCTCTCCTTTTTTGAGCTTCGTCTCGTCCCTGGGGTCTAGGGTATCAATGTTGTAAGTGGCTGTAGCCCTCTTGTGTGCCTCCCTTTCTTCAGCGGAGTTGTAGTAGCACTCTCTCGCTGTCGTCTGGTCTCCCTAAACTTCCCCCACCCCATAAGGGGTAGGGAACTTAACCATCTGGTGGACTGTGGACGGCACAGCTTCAAACCCCTTGAGGGCCACACGTCCCAGTATGATATTGTATGCTGAAAACACATGCTCATCTAGCACAAAGAAATTGACCCTCTTGGTGAGCCATCTCGGCCATTCGTCCCCCATCCTGACATCAGCCTCATACATTCCCAGGGGGTGAACCTTCTCCCCACTGAACCCAATGAATGGATGATGGTATGGGACAAGTCTGGCACGACTGAGGCCCAAGGCCTTGAAGCATGGCCAAAACATCACATCTGCGGATGAGCCCCCATCCACCAGGATCCTCGGCACTTCGCACCCGTGCACCCTGGTGGTGATGACGAGAGGGTCATCATGCGGGGCCAATAGTCCCTTGAAGTCCATTCTTGAAAATCCCACGATCAAAGTGTCCATATCAACCTTCTTCCTTTTTTCTGACTTGACCTCTAGGGAGGTCGAGTGCACCGTCTTCGTCACTGCCTTGGCCTCAGTGGCATGGGCCTTCCTGTCGGCGACCTCCAACCCTCCTCCTGCTAAACCCCCGGAGATCATTCCTACACCGAGTGAGATCATATTGAGCCTCTTGACAGGACCGTGGTCGTCTCTCGGCGGGAGGTCAGGGTCGTCGTCATCATCAGAAGGGTGTCCCCTCTTCTTTGAGGACCTTCTCTGCAGGCATCGACTCGCTTCTTTCTGGGGTCGTCCCCTCGGCCCCTCTTGAAGTCGGCTTTGTAGACGTACTTTCTGAGCTTCCCTTCCTTCAGTATCTTCTCAATCTCGTCTTTCAGAGCGAAGCATTTATCCGTCACGTGACCGTGGTCTTGGTGAAATTCGCACCACAGGTTCTTATTTCTCTTGCCGGGAGCTGCCCTCAGCTTCTCAGGCCACTTCAGCGTCTGGTCAATCTTTATCTCATTGAGGATCTTTTCACAGCTGACCGTCAGAGGGGTGTACCCCGCGAACTTATCATCCATGGTTCTCTTCTTCCCCTCTTTGTTCTTCTTAGGGTACTTGCCCCCGCTTGCACCTCCTTTTTCTTCTTCATGTTTTGCGGCCATCGCCTCTTCGGCGTTCATCACCTTCCCTGCTGTTGACAACAGCTCAGCCATCGTCCTCGGAGGGTCTTCGGCAAGCTTCCATAATAGCTTCCCCTTTTGGAGCCCTCCAATCAGGGCTGTCATAGCTATGCTCTCCTCATAGTCTTCCACCTCCAGCTTCTCTTTATTGAATCTGGCTATGTAGTCTCTCAGAGTCTCATTCTTTCCCTGCTTAACATAGAGCAGGTGTGTGGTCTTCTTCTGTGGCCTCACCCCAAAGAAGAAATTATGGATGAACAGGTCTGCCAACTGCTTAAAGTTTCCAATAGAATTTTTTGGAAGAGACGTGTACCACACATGCGCAGCCCCTGTCAGGGTACCAGAGAAGGCACGACATCTCATCTCATCTGAGATAGAGTATATGTCTGCCGCGGATTGATACATCTCCACGTGGTGGACAGGGTTGGTGCTCCCATCGTATCTTGGGGTGACCACAGGAGGCTTGAACTTTGATGGCGTGGGGAAGTTGACTATCTTTGCCACAAAGGGTGAGCCTATGGTGTATCCCCTCTGAAGAGGGTCCCGGCTCTTCAGCATGTCGCCAATCTTATCCTCTAACCGCTGGATTGAGTCATTCCAGGGACTCACAGGGTCGGCCTGGCCGATGTTATCCCCTACTGCCTCTCGGAGGTGGATGGAGGGCTCCGCTACGGCAGGCCTGTGTCGGCTATTTACTTCCCTTTGGCCGTCATCCCGTCTTTGGGGTCGGCCTTCTGCTTCTTTCCTAGATTTCGCTGCGCTTCTTGACTTGGACAACTTGTCCCGCAGGTCATTCACTGGGCCCAGCCTCTCGAAGGCCGACCCCCTGCTCAGGCGGTCAAAAGCAGAGCCTCTTGGGCGATCATCAGGGTTTGGTCTCCCGCACTTTCCTCTACTGTCCTGGAGGGGTCGTACAGTATTGTTGGAGACCTCATATGGCTCCCAGCATTCTACTGGAGCCTCTTCTTCCTCCAGATCGTCATACCTATCCTCAGGGCAAGGGTTTCCTTGCCTCCCCAGGCGTAAACGCCGGGGGTCAGCAACATCCCTACGCCGCTGAGGGGGTGGCAGGTCTTTACGTGGTGCCTGGGGTGGTCCCCTGGCCTCATGCTGTCCTGGAGCTGCTGCCGGAGTAATCATCTCAGGTGAGACCCCCGGTGGTCTCAGTATGTTCTGACTTAGGGCTGTGAACTGCTCCTGCATCATTCGCTGGCTGGCTGCCAGAGACTTTAGGGTTGCGGCCACATCTGCCATCTCAGACTGAGGCGGCGGCTGACTGGAACTGGGTCTTCCCCCCTCATCCGGCGGGGGAAGAGGTGGTGGTGGCATCTCAGGTGCCATGTGCTTGAGCTATGAAAAGTTGAACTGAAGAAAATACTGGTGAGCTTGGGAACCTTAGTGGGTCTCTTTCAATGGTGAAACACCTCCTCTCAGGGGGAGTGTTGGTTCACCACCAGAGTGCCCAGTGAGGTCAAGCTGTACAAAGGAAGAGATGTCTTCTCGTTTCCCACAGACGGTGCCAAACTGATGATGCTGGAATCAGTACCACCGGATAAGTGATAATGAGCTCAAACGGTTGTAACCATGGCAGTCATAGAGATGCATAAGTGTATGAACATGTGTGTAGAAGGGGATGAGTATAAGAGGAAATAAGACAATGATGTATAGTGGTTCAGCCAAATTGGCCTACCTCCACTGTGAGTGTGTGATCCTCTAAGTATGGGCACTAATGGCCATGGATACAATGCACATAACCCTCTCTCTCTCTCTCTACTGTGTGTGTACAAGCAGAGTTTTAGCTAGGGCTACTGTTCATGGATCGATCCCCTGTAGGGTTGTAGGTGACAAGTATATATAGGTCTTGGGGGGTGTAGTGTACCCCCCCCCCAAGTAAGCATGGTGCATGTGAATAATGATCTAGCCAATTCCCTGTTGACACCTGTAGATGCCAAATGATGACATAATATTCCCTCACGTGAGGGTGTGATTCTGTTATAACGGTCTGCCACGTGTCATATGAGCCTGACGTGCACTGTTCCACGCGTCTCCCAAACCACGCGCCGTCATGTTATCACCCTCGGCCTATGAGCCGAGGCCGAGGGCAAAGTTTCTTTCGATAGTGAGCCTGGCTTAATTCTGGCCTCGTACTATCGTACCCTCGTAGTGTCGTCCGGAGCCTGGGGAAGGGTCGGCCCCTCGTAGGGTCGTCTGGAGCCTGGTGGAGGGTCGGCCCCTCGTAGGGTCGTCTGGGCCTGGTAGTGGCCAGCTGGGGCCTGGTGAAGGGTCGTCCCCTCGTAGGGTCGTCCGTATTGGAGGTAATCCTCATCCAGACTGAGGGTATAAACGGGTATATCAACTTGTATCTGGCAGTTTCAGAAAATGCAGTAAGCTCGGCGTTGATAAGAGTGGAGGATGGAGTGCAAAAACCAATCTATTACACTAGCAAGGCCTTCCGAGGAGCATATATCAGATATCCAAGGATAGAAAAATTGGCACTAGCGTTGATCGAAGCAAGTAGAAAGATGAAGCCATACTTCCAAGCTCATACCATAGTCGTGTATACTGACATGCCGTTAAGGCAAGATCTTCATAAACCAGAAAAATCAAGGAGATTGATGTATTGGGCGGTAGAACTTGGTGAGTATGACATAATTTATGAGCCTAGATCATCGCTTAAGGGCTAGGTAGTGGCAGATTTTATAGCAGAGTTCACCTATCCTGACACCTCTAAAAAATAGTGGTTGAATACCGACCAGCCTGTGGATGTTACATGATCATTAAATTTAAGTCCCGACCAACTTAAGTCAGTAGACGAGCCAGAGAAGATGGTCGACAAGCAACAAGAAGTGTTAGAGGAAGACAAAAGGAGGCATCAAATATTCCACCGAGGAACTCTGTCTAATAAAGAATTTAATAATGAGATACCTGTGTAGAATTTGTATGCAAATGGTTCTTCGTGCACTACAGGCAGTGGAGCAGGGATTGTTTTAAACAGACCAGATGAGATCCATGTGGAATATGCTCTGCGCTTTCAATTGAAAGCTTCTAATAATGAAGCTGAATATGAAGCTATGATTTTTGGTCTTAGTTTGGCAAAAACCATGAAGGCAGAGCAGGTAATCGTATTCAGTGACTCACAGTTGATCGTAAATCAAATGCTGAGGGTATATGCAGCCAAAGGAGAATTAATGGTCAAGTATTATGAAAAATCAATGGAGATTGTATCAAGGCTTATCGCAGTACAGTTGATTAGAATACCAAGATTGTAGAATGCAAAAGCAGATGCCTTAGCTCGGTTAGCCTCAGCAACACGCACCGAGCTAAGAAGAATAATCCCAATAGAAGTCTTGGCTAGTCGGAGCATAGACGATGATCTGATGATGAATTTTATTACCCTTAATTTAGGACCATCTTGGATGGATCCCATCAGGGCATATATTGAAGAGGGGGTTTTTCCAACTGATAAACTCGCAGCCAAGAAACTGAAGTTTAAAGCTGCTCGTTATGTATTGACTAATGGCATTTTATATAGACGAGGAATATAGCAGGTTTGCAAAGATGTGTGCATCCCTCTGAGGTGAAAGATTTGATTGATGATGTCCATGAAGGGTCCTGTGGAGCCCATGTAGCAGGTCGGACGCTTTTGCAAAGAATAATGACACAGGGATATTATTGGCCGACGATGAGGGCTGATTGTATAGCCTATGCCAAAAAATGTGACAAATTTCAACGCTTCTCTTCTATCCGAAGAACTCCCCAAGCATTATTAACACAAATCACGCCCCCTTAGCCATTTGCTATGTGGGGAATAGACTTGGTCGGGCCGCTTCCAACAACCAGAGGATGATTTAAATACCTCGTGGTCGCTGTGGATTATTTTACTAAATGGGTGGAAGTTGAGCCTCTTATTGAAATGACTTATGATAAGGTGTATTAATTTATTTGGAAGAATATCATTTGTAGATATGGTCTTCCCCATGCATTCATCACAGATCATGGAACTCAATTTGACAACGAGGAGTTTGCTGCAGATTGTCATCAGTCCAACATATTAAAAACCCATTATGTGCCAGGCCATCCCCAGAGCAATGGACAAACTGAGGTGACGAACAGAACGCTGCTGAATGGTTTGAAAAAATGGCTGGATGACGCAAAAGCAAATTAGATTAATGAGCTACACTCTGTGTTATGGGTTTATCGTACAACACCACGAGCAACAACATGGGAATCTCCATACATGCTAGCATTTGGAAGTGAAGCCGTCATACCAGCTGAATTGGGTCTACCCACACACAGAATACTAAATTTTAATTCTCCTATCAGTGATTTGATGAGAAGATTAGATCTGAATATGCTCAAGGAAGTTAGAGAAGAAGCATCAATTAGGAATGCAGCATACCAACAACTAACAACTCTGTTTTACAACAAGAGGGTAAAGAAGTGTGATTTGAAAGAAGGAGACTATGTGCTGAAGAAAGTAATTCAAAAGCACAACAAACTGGAAGCTAACTGGCATGGACCCTACAGAGTAACAGAAGTTTTTCGACCAGGGACATATAGGATTGAAACCTTAGAAGGAGAAGAGTTTAAGAATGCATGGAACGCAGAGCATCTGCGCAAATATTATCAGTAGTTAAAATCCCTATGTAATGCAGTTTTCTTCAGTATGAATAAAGTTTTGGATGTTCTACCCAATTCTCTCTTTTTGTTGAAATTTTTCGGAGTACTAGTGCTACACACTACGCATCAAGTTCAGAATAATCACGCATCAAGTTCAGAATAAAATCCACCAACTCTGGTTGGTCAGGAAATTAATATCTTCCAACTCCGGTTGGTTGGGAATAAAAATCCACCAACTCCGATTGGTCGGGAACAAAAATTCACCAATTCCGGTTGGTCGGGAAATTAATCTCTTCAAACTCCGGTTGGTCGGGAACAAAAATCCACCAACTCCGGTTGGTCGGGAAATTAATCTCTTCCAACTCCAGTTGGTCGGGAACAAAATCCACCAATTTCGGTTGGTCGGGAACAAAAATCCACCAACTCCGGTTGGTCGGGAAATTAATCTCTTCCAACTCCGGTTGGTTGGGAATAAAAATCCACCAACTCCGGTTGGTCGGGAACAAAAATCCACTAACTCCGGTTGGTCGGGAACAAAAATCCATCAACTCCGATTGGTCGATAAATTAATCTCCTCCAACTCTGGTTGGTCGAGAATCAATATCCACCAACTCCGGTTAGTCGGGAAATTAATCTCCTCTAACTCCGGTTGGCCGACAATCAACTCCGGTTGGTTGAACTAAGCAAGATCATGGGATGTAAATTGTTTCATTGCTTAGGATCAAAGAGTGATAAGTCGCTATAATAAAAAAAATAAAACAGAATGGACATATCAAAATATGCATATATTCACAAGCAAAGACATTCTGCAAGCATATGGAATAGCAGAAGACTAAATTTCTTCATTTAAATCAAAAGGAATTACATATGCTGTAAAAAGTACAAGTTATTACATAAAAATCCTACTCTATGGGTTTCTTTCCCTCTGCCTTTGAAACAGGTTCTACTCCAGTAGGAGGATCATCTAAGGCATAAGGAGAGTTTATAAAATTTACATCTTGAAGCATCTTGACATTCATTACAGGCCGATCAAGTAAGTGCTCCGGGCGAGATATCTCAAAATTAGAATGAAGGCCATAGTCGCCGAGATACTTGGAAATTAAGCACCGAGGTATTGCTCGAGAAGGAATCCAACTCATATCAAGATTTAAAGGAGGCACGGGCAACTCGACCAATCCAGAGTTATAATAATCCCATAGATAGGGGCCCTACTCCAACTTTAGCACACCCAGTGCATTCAACCATCCTTGCTTATAACCCTCATTATTTGACTGTTGGATCCGATCATCAAGATGGTAAAGAGCTTCGTTGTATCCAGCCATCCAAAACTCTCTGGGCTGTTTGTGAAACTGGTAAGTTAACCTCTCTAGTTGCTCATGGAGGTTCTTTATTAGAAGTTCTTTATTCTCCAAGGCAGAACTTTGTGTGGAAAGTTGCTCGCTGAGGTTCAAAATCTTTTTGGACATCTCTGCTAAAGCTTGGTTCTTTGCTACCAACTGAAAAGCCTGATTCTCCAAGGCTGACTGTGTTCTAGATTCTTCAACAGTAACCCGAGAAGTCCTTGCTCATCTCCAAGAAGATCTTGCTCATCCGCGAGCAGAGGTGGAAGGTCCAACTCTTTTTAAAGTTTCCAACTCATCTCTTAAGTTGGCATTTTCGACCTCCAAGAAGGAGAAACCTTCATCGTTGATAGTAACTAAGGCTCTCGAGGAAGAGGCAGCAGATTTCAGTTGTTTATTCTCTTCTTGCAAGGCTATGTTTTCTTATTCTAACAATTTGGCAATGTGACTATGCTCTTCAACTTCAAGCTGCAGAACAGATTCTTTTTTCTTGTAAGCAGAAACGAATTTATCATACCCTTTATCAGCACTCAATCGCTGATATTTCTCCTCGTATCCTTGATGCAAAAGTGAGGAGGACTCTTTGTACTGCTGCTAGAGTTCCTCTATTGTTCCTTGAAGATCCTCGATCATCTCATAATAAGCTACATTGTTAGCAACTACACGATCAAGTAAACATTTCAGGTACTGGTAAGCTTCCACTGCTCGCTCAGAGGCATCTGAACCCAGGATATCAAAGATTTGAGACTCATTCAGATCTGTACGACCAGTTTTAAAGTAGTCATTGCATTTTTTCATCAGTTATGTGTCATGAACTGACAAGAGATTCATCCTGGCTATAAACTAGCAAAGAGAAGAAATTAAAAGAATCAATGATGATACAAGCAGAGCAAAGACAAGAGAAAAATCAAGACGAACAACCAAATTTCAAATTTTATTTCATCACAAAGAGAAGTACATAGTCCAAAATTACATTCAACAAAAAAGCAAAAGAAAGATCCGAACAACTCTACTCCTTCTCCTTGCTTCCTAAAACTTCCTCGGGAGGCTTGGACGAAGAGGTTGGTTGCTCGGAGCGTAAAGAAAGCTGCTCGGCAGAAATGTTTGTTAGTTGGGACTGATCGGAGCAAGGTTCAACAGCAAGGACCTGGTCCCCAATTATCATGGAAGATTCTTCTGAGGCAGCTTCATCCTCTTCTTCTTCTCTGGAAGAGGGAGGAGGGCCATGAGTGTGTTGCTGAAATAATTCAGAATCTTCAGCAACTTTCAGCTCTTGTAGGGCTGCCACCCATCCATCCCTAATGTATTTAAGGCTGGAGTATTCCATTTGTGAGGACATAGCAGCCAAACACTTATTCCAGCCTTTATCCCAACCTACGCTGAATGATTTTTTAACAGCCTTCTTCCTTTTAACCTTTTCCGAGGAAGTCCTTTCCCTGAGGAGCTCCTCGACAACTTTCAACTTCTCCTCCACCTCTAGTTTCTGGCGCTCAACATCATGAAGCCTCCTCACTTCCTCTTCAATAACTTTGAACTTATTCTCAAGCTATTCAGCATTCTTGAGCTTCTCCTCAAGCTCTTTATTATTCTTCTCAAACTCTTTCAATTTATTCTCCAATTCCTTGGAGGCTTCCACTTCTCGATCTCTCTCTTGCTCAACGGACTTAACCTTCTTCTCCCAAGCAATTTTATTTTCCTCATACTTCTAATGAGAGTCTTTCAAACACTGGGTTAATCCAGTAAAAGCCTCTTCTATACCTCCCAAGGAGATTGAGGCCTTGATAGCCTCATCCTTCTTCAGAATAGTGTTAAAACATGTTACCAACTGAAAAAAGAAATAACTTTGAGTCAATATAGGGATATAGCATTAAAAACTGAAAACTTAGACTAGTAATACTTATTGAGGCAATATGTTGAGCAGCCAAAGTAGTGACCCTGTCACCAGAAAGAGAGTCTTCAATACCTTGGACTTCTGGGATAATCCAAGACTTCACCAAGCTCATAGTAGAGCTTGGAGGAACAAAAGTGGGAACACCACCTTTAACATTTAAAGACGGAGAGACAGCTTCTGTTGGTCTCTCAGAAGAACTTTTCTTTAACCTCCTCGAAGGAGCAGGAACATTCTCAACCAAAGGTGTTGTCTTGGTTGGTGATATAACGATAACCTAACTTAGAGGAGAAACAACCACAACTTTGCTCGGGGCCACTGGGGGCTTCTCAACAACCTTCTCAGTAGTAGGAGGAGGGGGTGCATCAATATTCTTTGTCCCTTCTCCTGGAACACTTTGCTTATTTTTCTTTGCCTCTCCAGCCGTAGAGGCAGACTTATCAAAGAAGGCATGAACTTTTCTTTTCTTCATTATGACACCAATAGGAATATTTGATTCAGAGGAGGAACCTTCCACACTAGTATCAACAGCTGGTATTTGGTCAAGACTAACCACCACTGGACGAGCAGTAAAAGATGAAGTATAGCTCTTGTACTGCAACAAATAAGAGGCAGACCTAATATTCTCCTCGGCAACAGATTGGTGAAAACTCCAGATAAGTTTCAAATGTTTTAAATTTACGTCAGCTTCTTTGGGAGATTTTCTTTTACTGTCAACTACAATAAGCAAAATTAAATGTCAGTGATACATTTTGTCAAACACCAAGAAAATAATATTTCAAAAAATAAAAATAACCTATTCCATTGCCATAAGGGGGACACCTGGGACCCTTATATACATCATCTCCATTTAATGGAGCATGTTGCCAATTTTTCATTACCACTCCATGTTCAAAATAATCCCTGTTGGAATCAAGAAGATTAACAACTAACGCCCTATTCAAAAGCCTAGTTTTAAATAAAAAGTACTATCACTGATAACCCATCTATAATAGAGCATAATCTCTGGGATTCCTAAACGGGTTCCATGGATTTGATTTAATCTATGATTGCCATTAACTATTTTCCACTTATTGTGAGATATTTTTTCAGGTACAACATCAAAATATTGACAGAACTCCAAACATAGGGGATTTGGAGGAAAAGAAAAGTCACATTCGGCCACAAAGAGACTTGGGAACCAATGTCCCTCGCCAAAGAAAAATAGTCAGAAGGTTCAGAAAGTTCTTCTAATATGGCCCATGAAGGAATTGAAAATTCAGAACGAAATTTGTCAAGAGATTCAACAGGGTAAACCATGATGAACAGAATAAGTAAAAGAAAAGGAAGAAGAGCTTACATGAGAAGAGTGAACCAGTTGACAACGAACAATGGAAGAAACGAACGCAGAAGATAGAGAAGAAATTAAAAGTTTGAAGACACAGGTTTGAAAAGTGAAAGATGATAGGATTTCTACATCGTTTAAATACTTTACCTCGGGAATAGAGAAAAGCAATGATTACCAAGGCGGACGTTTGCGTATCCGCCGGCTAAAAAGAAGAAAAAGGGCACAAAAATCGAAGCGGTTATGGAAATTCAAAATACTTTAAAAGCCTGATACTATGCACTAAAAAAAGGAGTTATATACAACGAAAGTTCGCCTAAAATCCATACGAACCGAAAATCTAAGCAACAAAATGTTCCATACTTTTCTTCAACATCAAACTATGAAACATTGGGGGCTTCTGTTGATACCAAATTTAGTCTACTGATGTGGACCAATTATGTGGAGACACGTGTCAATCTACACGGCACCCACAAAACATTTTTAATGAAAAACACACTGGCTACGAGAAACTTAATCTCCCCGACCAACTCAGGCGTTCTGAACAATAAGTGTTCTCCGAGGAACTTCATTATACCGAGCAACTCATGCATGCCGAGCTACTCAGGAGGTCCGAGCATCTTAGGCGGTCTGAGATACATAGTGTACAGAGCACTCAAATCAGGATAATCAAGGAGACGACTGCGCATTAAATGCTCATTATTATGATACAGATGTACATGTCTACTAAAGAACATCGCATTGTACTTTCATTTATACAGCCTCAAGGCTATAATACGTTGTAACCTCCTCATTAGATGGGGACTCGAAATTTCTTGGTATATCCACAAATTGAGAATTCTGGGGAAAGAATCATCAATACAAAAACAGTGGACGTAGGCCATTCTCACAAAGCTGAACCACTTTAAAAATCGATTGTCTATTATTTCCTTATTCTTTTTATCTGTGATTAAAATAATTAGGTCAAATCTAATTTTTTACATCAACAAAGATATTAACAATAATGTAAGAAAAGAGAATAAAAACTTTAAAGAATAAATTCTTAATCAGATAAAGAGACAAAAGGATTACTCAGACTCTTTAGAAAGATTTGAGAAAAGACTTGAACAAAAATAGATAACCATCTGTAAATTTAGAGAATCTCCTTATATAGAAACTAAAGAAGAAAAGACTATAACTAGAAGAATCATAAATGATGAATTGGATAAGACTAATAAGATACTTAGCCCTATCCCAAATATTGGACATAGTAATTTTATGCTCCAAAGACTTAAAGATTCATCCTTCAATGTTAGAACATGGTGGAAGGAACGGAATTTCTCCAATCCTCTCCAATGGAAAGAATGGGGTGAAGTGGACTGGAAAATTGTAGAAGACTCCATACACAATGGACAACTTCTAGCAGTTAGATACGTAGACTTCTTTAAAGAAGGAGACACTCCTAAGACTCCTAATTACAACATGAATTATCATTGTAGAAATCATATGTTAGACAAGTCCTATACGGAGCTTCAAATTTTTTATTCAGATCGATAAAATCAAGAGGAACTGATAGGAATTTCCAGTTCCTAACCTTTGGGTCTTTTCAAGCAAGAATCCAAGGATTACATCGACCTCAAAATAATATCAACATATTATGTTATTTAATAGATAAATGTGACAACCCTGACTAATAAAATACTGTGTGATTAGTCCTATATCAAATTAACCAGGAATCTCATGTGGTTTCATTTCAGCATCACTGTCGAAACCTAATGGGCCTGGCGTCAAATTTTAAACTCTTTTTTTGCATAAGTAAAGCCAATCACACAGGAAAATAAACAACAAATAGAATGAATAAATAAATAACCGATAACTCTCGATAAACAAGATACAACCATATCGAATGTGCGAAAAGAAAAAATGATAAATAAAAGAAATGACATCAACTGGGCAACATGCCCGAATTTACATAATAATACCTCCTAATTAGATCTCAAAGATGGAAGCGTCTATGGAAAATCCTTCCTACTTCCACAACTACGGCAGGAACGTCTGACTCGAAAGATGTGATCATCCAGGCGTCCCTGTGTGTGGACACATAAAATATATATATATATATATATATAACAAAAGAGAGAAAAGACAGAGAAACGGGTCAGAGCCCGAGTTTTAAAATATTTAGTAAATGCGTAAATTACCATAACTTTTACGATATGTTATACTCCATATATTAATTGATATCGGACTCTCATAACAGACTCCTCACCCCTTATCTAACAACGTGGACCTAAAACAAGTATTTTTGCCCATCGTAATTATGCTACCCCGCCTAACTAGTATCTCACCAACAATTGAAATCAATCCGCTATTCTCATAATCCGCATTTATACTATCCTAAGCTTACCCCAAGCTTATACATTATAATTTCACCCTTTATTAATATTCTCGATTTATATAAAATAACTACCTCTAGTTATTACATTAATCTCTTCTTAGTGTTATCAGTTTCGTATATAACATTATCACCTTATATACATCATCCACATCTTATTCCCGATTTTATACTCTCGGGTAACCCTAAACTTAACTCATAATTCTTTTCCTTATTAATCCATGCATATATTCTTCTCTCATATATATTTATAGGATATACTATACCCATTTAGTATATCTATATCACATTACTTACCTTATTCCATGCACATATATATAATTACATATCATATATATATGTGTATATATATATATATATATACTATTCACATCAAGTATATCAATACTTATATATCACATACTATATAAGTATAATAACCATCCCTCAGAGCTATAACTCCATGGATGCAGTCTCGACAATGCTATCATCTTCCTAGGAATCATTCAGATTATCATCCTGGGTACCAGTGGTCGGACTCTCACACCGACTTGGTAAAAACCCAAATACACAATATATGAGAAGCGGTCATAGTTCCAAACCTGATAGTGAGATGAAATATATCCATCACGTCTCACCTAGAATGAAATCCCACAATGTGAATAATGGACGACTATGACCTGGGGA